>WBSA01000022.1:0-711263 GCA_009828645.1 Calcarisporium arbuscula | reverse complement strand
TCACTATGGTGGTCTCGGGGAGACATCGTCGAGCGTCTGTGCCAGAAGCTTCCGTACACTCGCAACGTGTGAGGGCTAAACCGCCTTATCCGGCCCACCGCTACTGCCTTTTCTCACCAATTTTTCCCTTAATTTCAAAACCTCTGCTCTGGCATATAGCGCCTGCTTCACTCAGCAAACTCCTCCTGCAACCCCTCACCAGCACTTCAAGTCAAGCAGTGGGACCACCTAAAGAACTAGATGCTCGGTGGGCTCGCGCGCTAACCTAGCAGCAAACTGCTGAAACTTCCGGGCATAGCACGTCCGAGATGGCGATTCTGCGCGCATACTACCACGCCTACCAGGAGACGCCGGGCCTGGATGCGCTGCGATGCGGCTGCCGAGGGGCAAGCCTGGGCCGCTGGCTCTCTAGAGGTTTCAATGGTGGAGAATGGCGATCCGCCAGGTCCGAGTAACGCAAGCGCGGGAGCTAATCCATCTTTGAGCTCATCGGCGCAAGGTATGGATTTGGGGTGGAAGTAGATTAAATCACAAAGATGGCATTATATTTTTGCTTCATGTGACAGCAAGATAGACGAGGGGTGTGAGACTCGAGCGTCTGGATGAAGAGATTTAGAGGCCCAGTGGGGTTGATGCCTCAACTATACCTTTGTGTGAAGCGCGATTTGGTGCGGAACTTGTGTATGTAGAGTCGATGTTCAGACAAACCTACCCCCTCCTAGATCCCCTTGTCACATAAACAACAACAGATCACTCCCACCCATGACCTTGCGTTCACGGTCCCGCGAGGTAAATCAAGGGTGTGTCAATTTATTGCGAGAGAGGTCTGACTCCACTGTAATCTGTTAGATGTTTGTCTGGCAAGGAATCCAATTATGGTCTTAATAGCCCAGGGATTTACGTTGAAACGTAAGATTCAATCGAGAAGGTCTGCTGGAGATTCCGAAGCTAAGTTATGAACAAGTTTGTCCTGCTGGGCCGACTAGCCAAGTAGACTGGCCGGTCTCAAGCTGCATGGGAGGCGCTTTTTCATTTGCATCCGCCTATTCATGCGAGGGTGTAACCCAGGAAGGGGGCACCAACCCGCGGTCGGCGACATATTAGTAATAGTAGATGATCTTATGTCTCCCCAGACCCCAGAGGCCAGAGGGGGCAGCCCTCAAGTGGGCCCATAATCCAAATCACATGATTCCACCCTCCAGAATAATGCTTTCACAGCACAAGGAGGGTCCGCGGCATTTTCCGCGTATCCTGATTCGCAGTTTCCCACGATGGAAATAATACTTCCTTTGAAAAGGGAGATGGGGACAATGGCGAGGAAGCAGCGACAGTAAAGCCCGGAGTATATTCAAGGAAAAGGGTGGAGGCCCGCTAGTGTAGCCCGGTATGAAGCCGTTGTCTGGGCGCTGTTCCTGGTGAACATCGCTTTCCCATCCACGTCTTCACGAAATACTTTGGCGGCGAGTGGCATGCGACTGTCGCATCCGAGGGATTCCTCATAGGCGCTCCGTATGCCGGACTAGGTGCCTTGCTTGGCCAGCTGGAGCACGAACGCAACGTGTAACCCCCGAGGGCCCAAGTACGGCGGTTTGGTCCCTGTGAGCGACTAGTTTAACTCGAGTAGCCCAACATTAAGAGGCATTAAATACGCGGTAGATAATGACACAGCGTGGAAGCGCCTACAGAGACCCGAGCGCCTTTCCCAGCATCTACAATGTGGGCCCCGAATCCATTATCGCGACGTTGATACTCGTTGTCATATCCCCCGACTCGACGGGGCGGTTACATGGACCCCAAGAACAGCAGCTTAGATTGGCAGCGGTCCAATGCTGTCAGCCCCATGGTTGACGAGCAGGAATGACAATGGGGGCAGCATGGCTTTAACAATCAGAGGATTGATTCCCTGTGGTTTGCGGAAACCTGCAGCACGCCGCTCCTTTGACGAGGGTCGCCAGCATCAATCCACGGGCTATCCCCAGACATTCAATAGCATATTTAATAATGACACTAGAGTGTTTTTTCATACCAATTCAGCTGTGTCTATATCCTATAATTATACTTACAACTTTTTGCCAGTCACGACCAACGACGCAGGCTTGACCGTCATGAATATATAACCCGCGTCACTGGCCCGAAATCCGGGGCTCGATCGCAGCAGAGCTAGACTTGACGTCCCGCTTGGCAGAACCAGTAACGCAGTTCTGCAAAATTGGTCTGTCCAAGTGCAATGTCTTTATCGTCATTGTCTTTGTCTTTGTCTTCATCAAAGCTGTGCTCTGCGCCATGCCTCTTCTTCTTTTTGCCACTGACTCACGACAAGTCATTTGTCTTGCCCCGAGATGCCGTTGAGTCCTTCATCGTCTCGCCAGACAATAACACAGTCAGGTGATTCGCAATGGACATGTGTCAAGTCAGACGCTCGAAAGTTGGGCGGAAGCATTCAGAGATTGCTGGGGCCTTGCAGTGGAAAACAGTCCTCAGCGGCGCTGGCCGTCAGCCTTTCCCAAGCATCTCTAGATAATACGCGATGTTGGTTTTGGTTTCATTGCTGTCACCGCTGGCGCCTTGTTTGTACCTACGCATCTAATCTCTCCTCTACACACTTGGTAAGCAATCCGCGCCGTATTCATTCGGCTCAGCAAGCAGGTATAGAGGTTGTGGAAATACCGTATCGCTACGGTTTTCCCTTGATATGTGTTAGCATTGCACGCCACTGACGATAAAATGGGACGAGTAACGATCATAAGAGAGCATAGAGCAGCCAAGGTAAGGGGGCTATAGTTGGAAAGCTCAGGGAGAAAGACGCAGTCCTTAGATAGGCGAGGCAAGGTAGTCTTCATAAAAACGGATAAGACGACGAGGGCACGAAGCGAGGTATAGTGGGTGCGGTCAAACCCGGCCGGGAAACCCGCGGCATTTGTAAAATTATAGTCATACGGGGCAATGAAGGCTACCACCAGAAACTGAGAGAATGCCAAGGAAGTCATAACACTACTCCTCAGACAAGGAGACCAAATCACTCTAATTAAACAACGTAGTGTCGCCTATTGCAAAGAGATTAAATCAAAACGTCATAACACCGATTCTTGATCAACGAGGAGACCGTTACCCTCATCGCCGAGGATGTAGCAAAGGCTACCGCGGGAAACTATAGTTTCCACCGACAGAAGTCATCTCAACGTGAAAAAAAAAACGATTGGAGTCATCGACTCCTGAGCCATGGCGTAGTCCCCCTTCTCCCCCTATCTCGTCGCCTGGGAACGCTGACCTGTAACATAGACCTTGACCATCTCCTATTCTGCCATGTCAGCCTTAATTGAGAAGCACTGTCGCAGAACTGGACGGATTGCCAGTCGCAATACCGCTAGCCACTACTATGACAATAATTACCAGACCAGCAAACTTGTTATTGGATTCGATTACCGCTTTTACGGAGCCAGCAATCTACCTATCTTCAATAATGGTGTGGAGCCGAGCAACATGCTATAATATACAACAAATGGCCAGTTCCTAATAGTATGTTTGGAGAGGCGGATTTTTACGGTTGTCAACCTCACGGCTCGATTAGCCCTGGTGGCAAATTAGCAAGAGGAAGCGAAGAGCCACAAGAGTAAGAAAACAGTCCTGTATGGGAGCTTCAATGCACTTTTAAGTGATTTCCATAGCTTGTCACGGTTTTTTCATTTCTTGCTCTCTTACTCAATAACTACAACGAACCTCTCAGTGGATGAATATGGGCAACAGATAAATACAACAACACCGTTCTTAGTCAAACAAGTTCAATCTTCCTAGTCATCATCGAGGTTAAGCTAATTTATGGTGTCCCATGGCCTCTACATTTGCATTATCCTGTAGGGCAACCCTCTACATACAAGGGGGCAAAACCTACACCGAAGCTTTGTGACGCTACTACTGCTAGCAAACCTTCCATCCTTGATACACCAACGCGCTACTCGCGCATCTCAACTTCTTGAGAAATAACCTCCACTAACTAATGTCTCAAATTTATTACTCTTCACTAGAATTGCATCGGATAGATCTAGCATAGGGCTCGATTGCGGGCTGGTCGTCGAAGAATACGTCCGTCCGGCCGCCACCGCAGTAAGGATTACTTAATCTGTGTCAGGCATATTCATGAGACTCAAGGATATCCATCATTTACCTGTAAATTTGACAACTCTTACCCTCAGGCACCGTCAATGAGCGAACGTTGAACCGGCTGTTTATTATCAGTCTAGTACTTTGCAATTCTAGGAGTAAGTACAGGTATATACTTACAAAGGAGGCTGAAGGGTATTACACCCTCCGTCGCCATTGATACCCTTGCTTGATCCCTCGAAGTTTTCTTCGATATAGATGAAGCTCTTTTATTCATGACGGTTAGCTAACGACTTTGCACTCTGATGGCTCAACCTACCTGAGGATCATCTTGTGCAGCCGCGAAAGCGGCAAGCAAGACAGGGAAGAGCCTAAGAGCAAGCATTGCAAGGTTGTGTATGAAACAATGTACTATTTAGGCTGGTTATTGAGACGAAGAGTTGAGCCGAGAGATTACTATATATCAGAAGAAGTGGGAGGGAAATAAGCAAGTATTTATATTATTGACCCGGGTCTACTACTTGTCAGTCGTCTTGTAATGTCCTAGCCATGAGAGACAGAGAGAAGATGAGAGGTTAGCATCACATACAGAAGCCGCCATCCACAGCGCAAAACTCGTTGTTTCAGTGAAACAGAGCCATGTCAGATGTCTCAAAGGTCATGCATAAGTGCCTCCTCGTGAGTTCCTGTTGCCTCAAGTAGCGGTGATGGTGATGGTTGGGCGGCGAGCCAATCTCCCCAGTGTCCTCAATGCTAAACCAACGCACAGCGATGCAGGTACACCATGGGAGAAAGCGGCAGGACTAAAGAGAAGTATAGAACTTAGACATGAAGGCTCTTTCCTCAAACTCATGCCAACAGCCATGCTCCAGTAGAGAGATTGGCGTTGAGTTGCCACATGTTGGGCATCAAGGGCTCTCGATTAGGTGGCAAGGATACGCATTTGCTGTCAGAAAATCGACAATCATTTGCCCTTTAACAGGGTGAGAATAGCGTCTACATTTGCGGAAAATGGAGCAATGCGATCTGCAGGCATCCAACATGGCCAATAAAAGTCATAACATGAGATACGAGGAGAGGCGGCACAGATACAAAGCAGGCGGTGGCGCCTTGGCCTTTGCGGAATACGTCAGACATCCTTCCCGACAGAATTGCTCCTCTCGCAGTGTAGACGAAAGCTGAGACACCTGAGTGATTTGTCTTCGGAGTGTCGGAAGGGTCATCGCTGGGTATCAATGCTTCATGATCCACGATGCATGCTGGGTTCTTGAAGCCCTTCTGTGTGTATATTGTGAAGCTTTTGCGTCAGTTCCTCCTACTGGAATCTGGCCATTTAAGCAAGCTCCATCCCATTACTGCCTCAAGATTTGCGTTGAAACGCCTCATGCTGTGACAGACCGGATCCCCTGAACATTGTCTGCTGGTGCAAGTCGCTACTATGGTCCCAACGGGTCAATGCTCTTTTCCTTGTACTAGCTCGATTAAGTGTGACGATCCACACCTATTTCTTCTGGATACACATCGTTGCGGTGAGCAGTGCTATGATATATATGAGAATTCCCGGTTTTTGTTCCACCTTGGTTAGAGAAAGAACGCAGGCTGTGAACTGTGGCTGGCTGCTCTCTCCGTTTCCAGCCAACTGCCTAAGACATGGTTTCAATTCGGCACGGCAATGCGGAAGCTTTCCTTCCTCTCTAATCGATCTGCGTTGTAATACTACTACAGACGCTAGAGGGGGGCCGGGATGTCGGGTACATCAACACTACTTTACACTTTCTTCGCAACAGACCGTCAGTGGGTTGGTTACACGGCTCTACCTATGCGTTATGTGATTTGATCCACCTGCTACACAAGAAATGGGGTATTGACCAATCGGAAAGCATAACAAATAGGCTCAGGAGAAGTATATTCAAAACAATGTCTCATATCAGCACGCCTCGGTCCACGACTTCCCGTTGAGTTACCTTGCTAGCCTGGCAGCAAGATGGCATCGCACATTGGCTCTTGATCCCACCTTGATGTGACGAGGTAATATCGGCTTCTGAACCTCGGGCAGTGCATGGCGTGGTTAGGAGCAGGGGCCGACCGGGAGACCACTGAGTTGGCTGGGCAAAACCCGTGTCTCACCAGAGAGCTCGCATCGACCTCCCTCAGGCATTGGGCTGAAATGCTGGCAAACAACATCAATAGTGCTGTGCAAGAGTCACGACTTTTGTAGAGGCAGACGAAGTGCCGGCCTATGTAACAAAAGAAGCTTCCGTCGTCAGCTAGAGAACTCATTGCAGCCAAGGAAAGCTCTACAAAGCATGACAGACGTCAAATTGAAAACAAAAATGTCGATGCTGTATGTGCCTACCTTTATTACAGGTACTTACTTCTATGTGAATGGGGTTACGCTGACGGAGCCCGCGCCAGAAATGGTGGTCTATCAGGAAGGGTACCGCCATGAAATGGAAGATATACCATGAAATAATGACGTTAATTGATGGTTTGGTCGGGACGAGCAACCAGACGGCGAATGACGGATAATTTGAGAGGCAGGATTGCAAACCCCTCAACAATGTTCAACTACGTTGACTTTTACGACACTGGCATTCATTCGTTCGACTCGATTCGTCCTCCTTGGTTGTCCGACAAATGGAAGAATTTACGTACACGATTGTCTCATATTCGGTGGTGAAGCCGCCAGGCAACCAACACACGGTCTAACCCAGCCCTCGCCCAACGGAAGGGCTCTAATTAAGCATGAGAAAATAGTTGGTGTGAAGAGGACGAGAAAGATAGATCGTGTCTAACTTCTCAGTAACCCTTTAGAAGCTTTAGTAAACATCACTCCTACCGTGCCTCTATTCCTTCCGAAAGTATCAACAGCTCGACCGTCACCAACCCACGGCGCTCTCAAAATTCCATGGTCTAGTACAGTTTGGGAGAGATCTGAACTTTTAGTTTTGCAATCATCCGCGGGAGTCATGTTATATTCCCATTCCGTTTGCTCAGGGACAGTGTTGTATCGTATCTTAAGCTTATCACCAGCGCTATGCAGTATCACTTCGACAAAAGCGCCCATCAGCGCCTCAGAGAACCTGAACTGTGCTGCTCAGCCTGTCATATGTTGAGGTACAGCGCCAATATGCGCATGAAGAGCAGTATTCGTTACATCTAGGACTTCTCGCACCGCTGTGACATTAGCTGTAGCATGAGGTACTGCAGTAACGGATATCTCAAGCCCAATACGCCCTGGGCTGATACAGAGATGGCCACCGAGTGAGTTCCTAAATCTCCCATCACTATTTGGACCGCTTTCAAGATCGCGGCGTGCTTGAGTATGAGTCTGGTCCCAAATTCGGTTAAACTCCGCACGCTGGATTCCAGATAGGTTGATGTATGCACCGTCGTCATAGTTGATTGGCCCTATTAGTCGTCGATTTCAGGTGTTCCCCGACTATGGTTCTTCACTAAGACGGTGGATGAAACCAAAGCGACTGATGAGGTGAACAGTACAGTTTCAAGAAGGTTGATGACACTCATTGGAGGTGTATTCAGAATGACTGATATATAAGCAAGTTTGCCGATGCGAGACCTCTATGAAAGAAACAATCTAAGTTGCTGTGTTGAGCAGGCTGATGGAAAACCATGTCTTTACATACTTGAGAGAGCCCGCTGAATAGCTACCACTCCTAGTCAACCCAACTTGACATAGACAGTGTGCGCCTTATCAACACGACCAACTTGACAACTAATTCTGCCATGTTCCTGATGAAACTATGTAATGAATGCTTGAAGAGCAAGCGGGCTAGGCTGTCGGAAATAGGGCCCAAAGACGCGGTATAGTAACGTCCAGCATGGCTACAATAGGCAGAAAGTCGCCGATGCAGCGCAGTAAAGACAAGTAGCTGCAGTGATATAGCCTCACCAGCCGCCACGTGTGGTTTCAACGTCTTCCTTATCTGAAAGATTGCCTAGATCTAGATCCTAAATCGGGCCTTTGCCAAGCATTGCGGCATTTGCACTGGAGCCGCAAAAGGAGGGCCCAGGGCCATAGAAGGGACCAAGGCGGTATCAGCGCACAATTTAACTTCGCTGGGTCCTAGCATGCTATGGTATACTCTGCATTATAGGGTGTGTATAATTTTTGGTAGGTATATGCTGTTAGGCTTATGCTGTGTCTCGAAACTTCATGGCCTGTACTCTGTACTCTGTATATGAAATAATATAAACTACCCTAAAGGAAGGTGTCAGTACCCAGCCCCCTCGATATTGCAAATTCCCCACATACCAGCCAGCGTACTTCGTACATCTGGGGAGATAGACTCCCAGGAGACACTACCGGGTAGGTTGGTCCTTTTGTAGTGAGTTCGGGAAATGCAACCGATCACGACATTTTGACGTCAGCCTCATCCGTTTCCTCCTCAGTCTTGCTCACCTTTGGTTCGTTCGTAGTCCAGGCTGCCGATCGAACCTCAGTACAGGCCCCCATACGCAAACGCACACCTAGCAAGATGAGGCTTTCTTCAATCGCCCCTACAGTGGGCGCCCTCGTCGCAGCATGGACATGCACAGCTGCGGCGAAACCATCGGCCACGACCGCACCTTCATACCAGGCCCTCCCCCCGCTGCGAGCCCAAGCCGCAATTCAAGACGCTTGGACAGCAGACAGGATAGCAAACATCCCGCACATCCTGCAGAAATACAACGTGGACGCGTGGCTGGTTCGTCATTCACCCGCATCTCACGCGAAGCCTGATCCATTCACCTCAAAGCAGTTGACTGACGACCTCACAGATCAGTCAACGCGAGTACGCCGAAGAAACAGTCTTCTGGTCCCTCAAATCTGCCGCGCAATTCTCCGCCCGTCGCCGCACAACATACCTCTTCCTCGCAGACGGCTCAGCTGACAAGGGCCGCACCCAGTACACCTGGGTTGACAACACGCCCCAAGTATGGACCGAGCTAAAGGCCCTCCTGAAGAAACACAACCCGCGCACCATCGCCATAAATGCGCACCCTGAAATCGCCTTTTCATCCGGCCTTCACGCAGGTGAGCGCGACGCCATTGAGGCGGCGCTCGGAAAGACCTGGACGAAGAGGTTCGTGGTTGAGCCCATGGTTGCGGTGGAGTACATCGGCACGAGACTCCAGTCGCAGATGGGTTGGTACCGCAAGATGATGGAGACGGCGTGGGCGATTATTTCCGAGGGGTTCAGTGGAGCTGTTATCACACCTGGGGTGACAACACCGGAGGATGTGGAGTGGTGGATGAGAGACAAGATCCAACAGCTGAACTACACGACGTGGTTTCAGCCGTCCGTCACGGTCATTACACCTGGTTCGTTCTGGGCGCAGGAGGCATCGACGGCTGCAAAAGACCGCGCCATCACGTACGGTGACTTGCTCCACGTTGATTTCGGCGTAACGGCAATGGGCATGAACACTGACACCCAGCATCTCGCGTACGTCCTCCGCCCCGGCCAAACGGAGGCTGATATCCCCCAGGACATAAAGGACGGACTAGCAAAGGGGAATCGGCTCCAGGACATTGTGCGCGAGAACATGGTGCCCGGTAAGTCCGGCAACGACATCCTGCAGGCGAGCCGGCAGCAGATGCAGAACGAATACATAGAGGGGAAGATATACTGTCACCCCATCGGCGACTGGGGCCACTCCGCCGGCACAGTAATCGGTACGTCACCCCATGAACCAAGGCCCCCCCCCAAAGAGCCGCGCAGATACAAGACGGGTTCATGCTGACTCTCATCTAGGAATGACAAACCTACAAGACAAGGTCCCCGTTCTAGGGGACCTCCCCCTCCTGAACAACACGTGGTACAGCGTCGAGCTCCTGGTGGAGAACTACGTCACCGAGCGCAACGCGGCGCTACGCTTCCCACTTGAGGAAGACGTTTTCTGGGATGGAAAGGGGTTCAGCTGGGTGTATGGGCGGCAGGAGAAGTTTCATCTTGTGCGTAGTTCTGCTCATGCTGCGGATGGGAAGCTTCGTTTGGCGGAGGGTGAGGGATACCAGGCTCGGGAGGGCTCTGAGGGATATGGGCTACAGCAGGATCTGTGAATTCAGCATTGGTGACAGTGGGAGCCGTCACGGCTTATCACGTTGCAAATGGTCAAGGGGGCGTCAAATTTACTCTCGTCGCTGTTCACACATGATGCACTGCTCGAGAAATTATCGCATTAGTAACGAAACCATATAATTCAATGCTGCATAGCATCCTCGACTCCTACACGTCCTACAGAAAAAGAACCTCTCAACCCTCCCAAGCGCACCCCTCCACTCCCTAAACCATCTCTGCTTACATGCCTACGGGTTTACATATCGTCATCCGACCGACCGCCCTGCCCTGCCCTACCCTCACTCCTCCCCGCCGTATCCTTGGAAGCCGTGCAAAAGATCCGTAAACTCCAATTTGCAAGAAACCCAAAACTACATCCAGATTCAAAGTACAGAGTACTCAGAGGTGGCATTCCTCCTGGTGCTCTACCGCCTCCTTCTCCTTTGCCTCTTCGGCCATCATCACTGCGCCCTCCTTCATTCCACTCGGATGCCTGAATCTCTCCAGCCTAGTTCCAACTACAATCTATGTGTCTTCTAGCCACGAGATGTTCCAGACCCGCTACCAAATTTAGGAGGTTCCCGTTCCGGTAATTGCTTCTTCTCCTTCCTGCTCTTGATGACAAACTCGGACATAATCTCGATATGGTCCGACGGGAAGTGCCAGTTGGGGAAGGCTGGCATCCGCTTTAGGAAGTCGGCGTCAGGTGGGCCTAAAAGGTCAACGACTTCCAGCGTGTTCGTCGAGTGCCAAATGTAGTCGATGACGTCAGCAAATCCAGGCGTATAGTTGGTAAACGGTAGTTCGTCGGCCGAGTTCTTGAGATGCGCGTAGGAATCTCGCAGGGCAAACGGGTGTTCGATGCCATCACGGGTGAAGTTGCCATAGTGGTATGTGCCCAGTTCCTCATGGTCAGGCGCAACACGACCGGCAGTCATGAGTTGGCACACAGACGAGTCCTCTGTCGAGTTGAAGTCACCACAGACCACAAGCGGTATCTCAGTGCTGGATCTATACTCTTGGCTTGGACCTGGCTCCGCCACCGGTGGCCGAACCTCTTCGCCTTCGTCCATTGGCAGAGTAATCATCTTCTTGTCCTTCAGAGCCGGCCACCTTGCGTATTTCTCTGATAGCTTCGTGACAGTCTCCATGAGGATACCAGTTTGAATGAGCTTGACGTCTGCCATGGCCGAATCCCAAGTTAGATGGGCGTTGACCAGGATGATGCGAGCACCAGTCAACCGAGACTCAAAGAAGCAGACGACGGCAATATTGTCTTTGGGCATGACTCGGTTGAAGACATCATGCTGGTTCTTCATATCTGGTCGGTTGATGGCGATTGTTGCAAATTCGACCAGCTGCTTGTCCAGCAAGATGAATTTGCTTCCTTTGTAAAACATGGCGCAGCCATCCACTGCCTGGGCATCCTTCTCGGACATGGTTTTGGCGCGCGACTTGGGCCAGTGTACGCCCTTGTAGTCCACCTGCGCCAGCTCAGGACTCAGATCCTCTCTGAAGGCATCCTGGGATACTTCCTGCAAAGCGAGAAAGTCGGCATCTCGCAGCCGCAGCTCATCCAGAATACGATCCTTTCGATAATTCCAGCTAAGAGCACCAGAGGGAGTATATCCGTATGTTTGCGGGGTTGCGTATTTGTCGCACAAGATATTCCAGGAAAAGACCTTGACCCTTTCTAAACTAGGTGAAACATCTTCTTGGATTGCAATCTCTTTGCGAGGATTCGGCTGGACAGGAACTAGATTTCCCAGTCAGTACTTCATGGACCTTCGCTTCGGACTTTCTTCAACTTACCCGGTGCGCCTTCTCTGAGCGTATTGATGAGGCTTCTTGTGCCTCTCTCCATGATGTCCTGCTTAGTGTTATGTTCAAGTGGATTGCCCTCAATGCCCAACATTTCCAACAGATGAAGGGAGCCGAGCTCATAAGGCAGCTCCTGGATGTTGTTATTGAAAACTAGTAATTGTTTGAGGTATGTGCACATCCCAAGCTCTGGGGGTAGTTCGCTAATTTGATTGTAGGACGCATCGAGGTGACGCAGTTGCCGCAGCTCTCCAATCTCCTTGGGAAGCCGTGTGAGCTTGTTCGACGCGATGTATAACTCGTTGAGGAACTGGTATCGAAAGAGTTCGGGGGCCAGGTTTCGGAGCCCCTGGCCACTCATGTCCATATTGTGCCAGTCCTGCCGTCTCGTCTCCTTATCCAAATTTAGAGGTCGTCTCCTGCTGCCATCGACATCGTTTTCGCCGTCAGCTTGGGCTCTGGCAGTGGAAGGTGGTGGCCCGCCTATGCCTCGGTTTTCTGACGCTTTGAGCCTGGCGTAGTAGTGTGGTTGTTGCTGGTCAGTCATGGCAGAGTGGGCACGCTCGGCTTCTTTATGCATGCGTACCTGCTCCTGCCACATCTCGTTCTGAGGAGCCTGACTTCCCCTTGAATTTCCAGAGTGTCCATTCGATAGAGAGTTGGTGTTGTATTGAGACGAGTTTGAGAGCACGCCAGAGGTGAATGAAGAATGATGGCCAAGTCCATTGGTGCTAGGCATACCGTGGTCATGCTGTAGGCCCTGGTGATGCTGGGCTTGGGAGGGATGCTGATGCTGCGTGTGCTGTTGATAGTTGTACAACATATTGGGCATGCCTCGTCCCGCCCCATTCAGCCGGGCACCATGGCCCTGCTGATGGTTTTGGGAGTACATGCCGAGGGAAGTCTGCGATGTGACAACTCGGAAAGGACAGTAGCGTTGGTCAAGGTACGGTTAGAAGTAGTGTCACGTCAGCGAATTGCCCTTGCTAGATATCCTCGGGAGGGAGTCTGGTCAAGTTTGGTTGCGGGTGTCTTGGGTCTATGAAGGAGGTAATAAGTTGGCCACCATTGATGGATCTGACGCGCTACCGGGAAAAGTTCGCGGTCGAACGGGGCGAGGGATGATCAACGCAGGGTTGCCCGGCACTTGACGTGAGGCTGGAAAATGAGGGACAGAGAGAAGTTCTCGCGTTTGCGCATGGGCTCGGAGGAGCGAAATGGCTATGCATGTGCAATTGTGGAAGCTCGCGAGGTAGAAGCGACGAATCGTTGGCAACTGTCAGTAGCCCATCTGGCTGGGTCGACAGAAGTGGTGGGCGGGTACAATATTTGCTCAGGTTGCCACGTCGTCGCTATCGAGGCCAGCAGTCTGACCAGGCTCCAAGAATCGTGCGATACGGTTTGTTTCGGGGCGACAAAGTGCAAGTGGTTTTTTGCTCCGGTCGGGGACTGTTCTGCAAGGGAGAGAGGTCAGCCAAAGATCAAGACACGAATGCGGATCTGCGAGGCTGGGCTGGCTGCAGCCAGGACTATGCCTGAGGCGCTAGCCTGGGTTCGCGCGTGGACAACGTACAATAACGAGTGAGCGCAATGAGATGATGTTAATCACTTAATAACACAACTGATACTTTGGGCAGAATAATAGTGCTTGATATTTGACGAAGAACCGGACGCTGTCTAATGATGCTTGTGGCTTTGCCGTGACAAACTGCGTCAATGGGCTGGAATCGGAGTCACGTGAATAGTCAGCTCCTCATGGGCCGTGCGTCTCAAGCTCTTGTCACGTGTTGCATCAAGCCTTACCACACGACCAAGAGCGTACTTAGTATCGCAGCCAAGCACGTAATCAGTTGGGTGTCCCTACACCAAACCAAACGCGATGCTGAAAATTGTCTCGTGCCCCAGATACCAGGAGAATGAGATCCCGGGTTGTTCAGTCAGGTAAGAAGCTGTTCTGACCGTACGAGCCAATTGTTGCTGTGTGACCTCTCATACAACCAGTGCTGCAGACTGTTCACTTCCGAACTACCTGTGTGTTGCCGCTGTGTTGTATTTGTAATCGCTGCCTACAGCCCAGGTGACAGCAGTCTCGTCTCATCAGAAGGCGGGATCTACACTTTTGTGATATATTCGTCCTCTGCAACTTGACTCTTGAGAGCCAAATATGCTCAGGCTAGAGGCGATTCCATTGTCGACAGGTCACTTGCCATCAGCTGCCAATACCAACATGGCTGCCTTGCGAGATTAAATTCCTTATCCCGTGAGTAGTCCCAGTTCGTCGTGAGGATATATCCTGTCGCGCAGGCTGAACAGAACCGCGGATCGATACCATCTGTACATACAACCCGACACCTTACCAAGGCAAACCCAACCGCAGTATGCAAACTGTCTCAAGCGGTGCAATCTTCAGAAAGGGGGGAAAGAGAAGAACTATTGGCTTCTATTTCAATCTGCATCTAAGATTTGTGCATGGCTATTCCCTGCTTGTGGCGATGCAATAATTTTACTAGCAGCATGCAAATGACAAATCCTGAGTGAGACCTGGGCTGTTGGGGTGAAGAGGGATCCTGACGGTGGCGCCGACACGATCGCTCCCACACCTGCAACAGCTGTTTCCCCATTCAGGCACACACATATGATATGACACAACCAGCCCATGTGGTCCTGGTAGCCAAGCCGGGACGTACGATTGTCGCCATTATTGAGAGGCAAACTACTCCGTATGCTCTATAACAATTGCGCCGTGTTAGCATAAGCTGTCCAAGGCGCAATCAAGGCTGAATGTATCTGTTTCCTAGCTTGGCAGGTCAATATCACAGAGTAGGAAAGTACGTAAGATAAGCACTTTGAACGAGCACCAATGGCCCCAGGGGCATCTCTCTCTCCATGCATGATGGAATCTCCACACAAAAGGTCCAAAAATTAGTCTGGAATCATAAATAGATTCAATATCGCAGTCGGGAAATGTAACTTGCGACTGGCATTCTTCATCACAGGACACAGCATCTGAATATTACGTAGTACGGAGTAGACTGGGCAAGGTCATCTCAACGAACTTGGACATCATACACGCGGCCCTTGTCAGTCCAAGCTGTCGGGACAACTATATTAGCCGCGAGCAACGTGGTACGGGGCGTCGGGGCTTCAGCCATGGAGCGCGACAACCTAGGAGCATCCCCCCATCCTTCAATGTTCACGAGAAATGCTCTGCTTCCGCATAATTCAAGCCTCCCCTTACGTGGGGTTATGGCAGTGTGTGAAGTCTTGTAGGCTACGTAACACGGTTGGTGATTATTCCCTAGTTGGTTTGGCGGGTTTGCAAATTACACCCTCCATGACGGCTGGAGTTGGCACCCTCCAGACGCCAGTCTCCAGACCCTTGGCGGACCATTGAAAAGTTGAACGCCACGGCTGAAGCCGGAAGATTAATGTGCACAGCAGTACGGAGTACTCCGTACTTGATAACTATTCCGTGCATGCGACACACACAATGTTGGAAAAGCCGCTGGGTCAGGAATGGACTCGACGCGCGACCAAGTCCTTGTCCCATCCAAAAAAAAAAAAAAAAATGAAGTTTCTAGGATCACCATGAAGGCCATGAAAGGTTTTGCTTCCACAGCTCGTCACCAATGCTACCTTCCCTGCCTAAAGGCATTTCATCGTGCATGACGCGGGGAAGCAAACACCCGGGCAAACATGTGCTTGAGCGGTTGCGGCAAGCTCTAACAGGGTCGCCGAATCCTCTTCCACGCGATCCCCACACCACCATCACTCGTGAGCCTATGAATATGTCAAGATGGACAAGGCGAATCTTTGGAGGACCAATGTGTGCATGGCGGCCAGCATAACGGGAAATGGGGCCCTGATAAATTCGCCGGGAGGTGCTTCTGAGCCCTCGCGTTGGCAAAGGTGAACGCCCCATCACCTACCCAATAGATATAGCTGGAGATTACGGTGGGCTGGTTGGTTGGATTAGTATAGAACGTCGCCTGTCCCTTCGTCCCCTTCGGACTTGCTCATCACCGTGGTCGTCACAACACCAAAGTCGCCGTTCGACTCCTCTGCTCCCCTATCCTCGTACCCTTCGACTTCCAACTTGCAACTTCCCCCGAATCACTGAGGATCACACGAGGACGACCCACCCTATAATTAGCACGCAGGCTCCCAGAATCTAGGATTCTGGGCAGCCATACCCCACCAAAGACAAACCGCCTGTGACCCCCCGGCTATACTGGGCTTCTAGTATTCTTCTTTACTCAGCCCAGTGTCGCATCGCTCGCTATTTTGAGTCAAACCGCTCAAATCGCCCTACACAAGCCTGATCTCGAGGCACGCTTGAGCTTCATTGAATCTCACAATCTCAACTTCTCGGCAGTCGCTGAGCCTATGATCTGACCTGGCAGTACGTTGTGTCGATAGTGAGCGGAGTCGGACTGCGATGTTGCGCCGCTTTACCATCATCCACACAGCGTAGCACACACTCGGTGGTCAACTCATCAACCCATCCACTTACTACGATGATGAGGGGCGTTATTCACGAGGACAACCTTTCTTGTGCAACATAACGCACCAGTGGGTGCAGATTAATTGGCTGACGCATCAAAAGAAAAACGCCATCTGAAAACTAATCGCACATTGCGTCGCTGGATGACAGAGGCCAAAGCTTGGTCATTCGCAACGAGTCAAGAGCAAACATCCTGTCACAAGTTCTCGAGGAAACTAGGCAAGCGGCCACATCATCTACTGACCTACCAAAACTGGCGTTGCACCAGCAGCCACGGCCCATTCGATTATTCGATGCACCAAACGAATAGCTACTTTGAACCCCAGCTGACTGTTTACGTGTTGTGCACGGTGCTTGACTCAGGGAACTCCGTTGACTCGTCGCACGGTTCGGCCCAACGCTTATTCGTGGAAGGGCAAAGCAAAACGCCCGATCAACGAGGTGTCGAAGAATCAACGACAGGTAGCAGCCAGGCAAGAAAAATATTAAAAAATTAAAAGACTGGCATTGCACCTGAATCAATTGCTTCATCATCTGCATCTGTGCGGCTGCGTCTCGGCTTTACAAGGCAGATCCTGGTCAGTTTTATTCGTGCCAGGGATCCTCCTCACCGGTCAGCGGCTCCAAGCCCCGATTTGACACAAATCGAAACAAAGCACAAGTTCAGGCGGCGTGGATTTGACAGCGAGGCATGACAAGTCGAATGATAACCCGTGGTTCGCCAAATCACACAAGCAAGCGGCACTAACGTAGCCACCCAGGTTACTTCACGTCCACCTGCGTTACCGTCGTCGCAGGCCTGCTAGCTGCCTGTCACGGCGTGCGAGACAGGGCGAACATCTGGAAGCCAGGCAGAGTCACAGGCTCACAGACCATTCACCCAAGGCTAGCGGTGAAACGCCATCGTTTTTTACAAGGTACAGCAAAGTCCCATCGCAAAACCCAAAACGCATCCTTGCACTACACTGCCCCTCCTTGCGTCTGCTCACTGCCCCTCTGCTGCTCTTCAGCAGCACCAAACGGCCCCTCTCTTTTGCCCTGCACTCTAGCCTCTGGCAGACTGAGCAGGCAGGCACTTGAAGTAGTCTAGGCCATCGGGGAGCCCAAGCCGTGCTGCCGTCCACTGACCAAGTCAAGGGGCCCGGGCGCTAACAGGCCGCCTGAGCCCAATCAATAGCACGGCTACCACTCCACCACCAGCGCTCCCAGTGCTACGTTGGTTTTTTTAGTGCCACCCTCCGCTGTACGATGTCCGACTACAGCTCTGTGACCATGTTTGTCGGCACAATCCCCCTAACGCCTATCCCCCCCCCCTCGACCCACGCAACCCCAACGACCGAAACATCAGCACCCGCAAAAGCAGAAGGACAAGAAAAAGGAGAAGCAGAACCTTTCCTTTCGCTCTAGCTCGTCGTCTCAGGGCACACAGCCAGCATCTCGTCCTTCCTACCATCGCCACTCGAGGGCATCAAGTGGTAGCCAGGCCAGCCGTTCCTCTCACGAGGTGGCATCTTCGACAGACCGACACGCCACTTCGTCGCTCGCCGTGGGGCAACACCACGAAACAGCCCACCACGCGCCTCGTCAGCTTGCATCGTCGACACAAGCGGCCGCGTTCAATACTTCCCCTCGCTTGCACAAGCCGCCTCTCCTTGACGGCCTACACCCCTTCGATGCCAGAAATGCAGCCCTCGTACACAACCGTGACTTCACCGCGACTCTGAGTGCCGATCGCGCCGCCGCCGAGTCCATGTCATCCACCAGCGGCACGTCTCTCTCGGCTCGCACCATGACCTCGGGTGATCCGACTGCGGCCGGGGAGACGCCTCCTATTTCTTCCAAGCCCTTTGTCCTGCGCAACGGGCGAACATACATAAACGATCAAAGCCTTCAATATCCTCTACCCTCGGACCTCACGGAGCTTCACCGTCAATCTCTACGGACGCTATTGCTGATCCAAGTCTTTGGCGCGCCAGTATGCTCACAGTCTCTCGAGAAGAAACCCCCCAAGCGGGTCCTAGAGGTTGGGTGCGGATCTGGCTTCTGGAGCATGATGTGCCATCGCTACTTTAAGCGTCTCGGCCACGGCGGCATCTCCTTCACTGGCATAGATATCGCTCCCTTGGCCCCCGGAAGCGCCGATGTTGCCGCCGACTCCGCCAAGCCCGATGCAGATATGAATTGGAAGTTTGTCAATCATGACCTGCGTCAGATGCCCTGGCCGCTTCCTGACGAAGGATACGACCTGATAATGTGCAAAGACATGAGTCTCGCGACGTCCAACCAGCATCACCAAGCGTTCATTGACGAATACCCTCCGCCTCTTGCGTCCCGGTGGCAGCCTGGAAATCTGGGACTCCGACCATCCCATTAGGATGCTTCGGCCTCATGTCCCAGCTTCCGGGGACGATGCCGACGACCAAGAGGCAGCTTCAGCCTTGGGCGCATATGTCCTGGGTCAAAGCACGCCGTTATCCAACCCTCTGAACACCTTTCTCGTGGAATACAACAACTGGCTAACACAGGCTCTTGGAAGCCGTGACCTGAGTCCTGTACCCTGCACGGTCATTGGCGCCTCTCTTCTGCAAGAGTCCGAGACTCTAGCAAAGGTCCGATCTCGCCGCCTAGCCATCCCTCTGAGCGAAGTGCGCTGGGAGCGAGAGGGCGTCGGCGGTGTTATAACAAAAGACGGCAAGTCCTTTGTCGATGCGAAGGGCAAAGGCGGCAGCCATCAAGTAGTGGACAAGAAGACGCTAACTGCCGGCCAGAGCGCGTTACGCAAGACGGCTCTGTTGACCGTCGTACAACAAATTCAGGCTCTGGAGCCCATTTTGCGAGATGTTAGCGGGAAGAGTCAGGACGAGTGGGACGTGTGGCTAGGTAAAATGATGAGCGATATGATGAGCGAGGGCGGAACAAGTTGGGGAGAGTGCCTGGAGGTTGGGGCATGGTGGGCGAAAAAGAAAGACTGAGACGGTGACTGATAGCTGCATCGGCGTGTCACATGCAACGAATTTTCACCAGACGCAGTGGCAAGGGAAAGGCGAAAAAACTCGATGAATACTTCTATATCATGATCCAACGCCACGCTATATATTTCCGACCGATTTAGCACGGTTAGCCGAACGCAAAACTCGACTACGGAATACAAAATCCGCATCACGCGTCAGCATCGTACCGCTTCCGCAGCGTACGGTAGCGCTTCAAATAGTACCTATGTCGGCCATGCACAGATTAGCAACCAACTTGGTAGAGGCGAAACACGAGAAGAAAACCGTCGAACAGTTTTTGGATAGCGATCTTGAAGTTGACGGGCATTGTGGAAGGGAAATATAAATGGAGATGACACAGGTGCAGGAGTGAACGATGGCGTTGAACATTAGACGGCGTGATGGGTCTCATTTGTCTTGGATCTCGTTTTATTGTATCATTGGACAAACGTTATTCTTGCTTGGACGGGTTTATCCTGTAGAAAACAGCGACAGCGTGTTCGGTTTCATGCACTTGCTGTGAATTGATGCTCAAATCCCACTTGGGTACAGTCTTCAGAGGAATGATGAATTTGTAGCCAGGTCGCGAGCGTTCGTGCCAGTATCATGTCTGATACCCTACGACACCAGTGACATTCGCTCGAGTCGTGCCAACGGAAGCAAGACGGTGAGAGCACGCATACGATGGGGGAGACCAAGAAAGGAAGCAGGAAGCTAAGTCACTCACAATGCTTCAATTTCTACTTCAAAGTTAGCAAAAATATATCCATGGCGCACGGTCGATCCCAAGGATAGAAACTTACCTTTTTTAACGTACTGCGCTTGCTCAATGCCGGCGCGGATCTTGGCATCGTCGCGCTCGGCCGCGCGAGCCATGAAGGCTTTGTGCAGGCGTGGGCGGAAGTAGCCGAAGCCGAGAGGGTACTCCCGACCAAGGAAGAGTAGCTCTGCCGAGTGCATTAGCATTGGATCGGTTGTAAGAGACGGTGGCTAAAGGGTGTGTCGCGGGATGGGGGGGAGGATGGCATGGTGAGAGTGACGATTTGGACAGGCGACAGGCGACAATGGAAGCCGCACGCTGTGATGAAGGTGTGACGAACCTTTGTAGATGGCAATGACCTGCCTCCTCAACTCTACATTTGGACTTGGCATTTTATATGTGTAGATGTAAGTTTGCGGTGATTATATTGCATCCCCACAGCTGCGTCGCCGCTGTAGACCGACCCTACCTACCCGTGACGTCGTTTTCTTGAGCCTAGGGGCACTAGTCTGCAGGAGAGGATGACAGCCTCAGCCACCCACCACAAGGCTGAGCACGCGATTCAAGCCTCGTCCAGCGTCAAGGGTCTCGAGATTTACGCACTGCCTATGCCGAGGACCATGACCACAACTTCTTCATCACGCTTCACCCATCAATCGCCTCTCCTCTCGCAGCCACAATGCCGGGCTCCCGGCTACCTCTGGCGCTCGAGGTCTTCCCGACACTGAAAGGATTCCCCGCGCTCCGACCCCGGCGCATCCTGCAGGTTCCCGTGGGCTGCACAAACCGCAACCTCAAAAGCGAGCTCGCGCAGCGCAGTCTCCAACACCTTTACCACGATCTGGGCGTCCTCGTCTTTGCAGGAAGCACGCCGGCGCAGGTCAAGCGCATCGGCGATGTTCTACGCGAGGTTGTTCGGAGGGGAGGGCCAGGAGGCGTGGTGACGGAGCTGAGTCGGGCGGGCACGAGGACGAAAACTAGGAGGGACGCGGCGCTCTCCAAAAGCGAGCTCTATGAGACGCTGGATGCGACGCGGGTATGAATCCTCTCGCCCTACCTGCCGCTCGGGCTGTGCATATGGACTAATCGCAAGGTGCGGGCAGGCAGGCGTGATAAAGCCGGAGACGCTGCTTCGATTAGCATCTGCGAGGTTACGGGAGCTCCTACAAGCCCAGGTGGCTGAATCCGACAACGACCCCAAAAAAGATTCACATACGCGAAGCTCAGGTCTTGTTACCCGGTTCGCCTCAGCCAAGAGGCACGGTACTGGTACGTTTTCATGATGATGATGATGATGATGATGATGTTGCAGACGGACCCCCAAGCCTACATCACACGCAGCTAACAAATGCTCTCTACCATCAGCAAACCGTAAACGGACCCCGCCGCCTCCCCATCCAGTCCTTTGCCTCGATAAGCATATCGTCTGAAAACGGCCGAACAAGCGGCGAGGTGCAGTTCTACGCTGCCGGCACGGGGGAGTACGTCGGAGGCGCAAAGATAGACTACGTGCTGCTGCGGTACGACCATGCATCCAAGGCGGTGAAGCCGTTTTGGGGGCATGGGACCATCGACAAGCGGCACAAGGTGGATAAGGAGAGGCAGAGGGAGGCTGTCGATGAGGTGCTGGAGAGTTCGCTGGGGCCGCTGTGGGAGTTGGAGAGGGAGGTTTGGGCGCAGAGGGCGGAGCAGCTTGAGGAGCATCGGATGCAGACTTGAGAGCATCAGGCAGAGGCTCGAGAGCATCGGGCAGGGCGTGTATGATATTTCGGTGTTGGTGTTGCATAGACTACTAAAATCTGCTCGAATCCTCGAGGCTGCACATAGTGGCATGCAATTAAAGAGTCGCATAGACCTTTACAACAGCACCACACATCACCAGGCATACGGGCCACTGCGGTGACGAACACTTCCAAAGTCTGCAACGGCACGATATTCCATTCGTCGCCAATCAATCAATAGCAACCATCCAAGAAACCTTGTAGGCTCAGTAATACGCCTAATGGCATATCGTCCATATGCGGTTGGCATCCCTCAAAGTTACGTCTTCATTGGGCGAATGAGAGAGAAGGTGGTGTCACACCAAACGGGATGAGCGGCCGGCAGTGGGAAGAGTGAGCTGTTCGCGCTGCTGCAACACGACTCTGCCCCCCACGGCGAGTGGTGGAAATGGAGGGGGGGGGCCCGTTTGCGCGCAGCGTTAAGAGGGGCTCGAGCTTGAGCCAGTGATTTGATGGAGAGGTCTGGTAATTAACAGCACGAGACATGGCTGCTCTGAGACTCGGAGAGGGACATCATTTCAGTCATCAAGGGCGAGGGATAGTGATTATAGGCCTGGGGCATCTCATCGTTATACTCTGTACACGTGAGCCAGACGGCAGTGAAGATTATCTCTTCCCATGTTCCTGTATAATACCGCGTATTCTCACGGGTTTCCGGCTCACGATTACCGCATTTGGCATCAAGCCCAACTCCCCACCATCCCAAGAGGCGGTCAAGACGGAAGAACTGGATTTGGTGCTTCAGGGCAGCCCTGCGAATCACGGCGTCGCGCCGCGCATCATCTTGTAGGGCAGCATGCGGCATGTCTCACGCGTATATCGTGGTGTTCAGAGATACGGAGTACATTGGCGTAGAATAGCTGACATCGCGGGTTAGAATCCAGCTCACTCCGCCGCCTGTTGAACACGTCACGACGCCAGCCATAGAACCAACAGATCTCGTCAATGGTACTCCGCAGCGGGGTAGCGAACTCGAGGTAGCAGTGGTCATGGTGGGCTCTTATTACTAGGCATCAAACGTCCAGAGAGGCAGCAAGATGGCACCATGATCGGCAGTCACTAGGCTCACTGGCTGGCTGTCCGTCCCACAGACGACGCCGGTTTGTTTCCGAGGTGGATGGCCTCCACTGAGTCAAGCAGGCAACATTGAGAGAGAGAGAGAGAGAGAGAGAGAGAGAGAGAGCAACGATACGAAAGAGACTCGAGGGCTACTTACCAACTAGCCAACCAAGAAGGATGTTTTCCTAGTGCTGCGAGTCTGCCACAGGAGGGGCGTTTCAAGACCTCAACCTGGGGGGATTAAGCAACGGCCAGTGCTCTGCGCGATCCCTCCCTCCCTGCAGCCGCAAGACACAACGACATGCAATGCCTGTGGCGACGCTCGAGGCGCGGAGCACATTGCGTGTAGCCTGTAGGGAGCATCACTGGCGCATCGGACAGTCTATAATTACAGGCTGGCATGTGCCGGGCTAAACAAAAGCTTATCCCCCCCCATGTGTAGCCTAGAGCCCCATAGTCGGGCGCCACACAAGCCAACGCCTCGCTCCGAGTCCCGAGGCAGTACGAGCATCCGCAGACCCGATTTACTGCCTGCTGCCAATCAATGCCAAACAACCTGTTGGACTGCCTCGTTGCCGCTGCATTGGGACGGCGGGTCGGCTGGCGCATGCGGCATGCCCCCCAGACTTCAGGACCATTGTTTGTTTCGCCAGCGCTCGGTGCAAGCATGGAGGGCGCTGGGGGCACGCATTCTCCGTCGGATGGTGATGGTGAAATGCGAAGCGTCCAGCGACTCCAGTCTCCGAACGCTCCGTCCCTGTCACTGGAGCCTGTACGGAGTACCTACGCCTCGCGTTGGGCGGCTGACGACGGGTGTCTGCCGGCAGCGGCGCTGAAATGACAGCGCTCCCTGGTCGTTGAGGCGGGCCAGCCAGGTCTGGAGGCGGCGACAAACGGCGAATGGCGTTTCCTTGCCCGGTTGTGGATTTGTGGCAGCGGCAGCAGGAGGAGGCGGAGGGCCTCGAGATGCGTCGTCGTCATGCGAGTGTGTTGTCGCTGGTCAATCCTGGCCGCCGCCCTCTGCACATTCCAGCAGTCGACGATGGACTGGTCTGACCAATCGACTCCGCAATCCTGAAGAAAGGAACACCCATGCCACGTTTGCGCGGCGCTCGCATCGTTTGGGGGCCACACTCCACGAATGCTGAAACAGATGTGTGCTGCCTGCGTCTGCAGTAGGGAAGAAGAGCATGCAATTTGCAGTGTGTGCGTGTGTGTGTGTGTGTGTGTGCGAGCCTGCGTGCGTGCGTGTTTGCGTGTATGTGCCGTATTACTCGTGGAGGGGCGCAAGCCAGCAATAGTGACAATGGTGACTGTGATTGGGTTGTTATACTCATGAAACACAAGCAGATGGACTGGCTCATCACACCACCGCCCATGCACCACGACCTGCAGTGTACCTGATCAAATTGGCTGGGTTTTTCTCCCCCTCGTCATCAATCCAGATCGGCCCTGGCATCGCAATCGCCAGCATGAACAGCGGCCCGCCAGACTGCCATCTCTCATCTCCGGCCTGAAACCAGCAATCATACCACTGGCCCTGGCCCCGTCCACCGTGTCCCAGCTAGTCGAGACTAGCACGGAGAAATGCGAGCGAAGAATGGGATGCCATCGCATCGGCACATGCGCCAGCCAGATTCTCCACAACCAACACTGCCCTGTCGCTTTAGCGCTCCAGCGACGTAGATCCACGGGCCCCGCTAAGACGCCTCCATTTCCTGCGCTGGTGCGCACCTATCCGGGCCTGGTCAGGCTGTCCCTCCTGCGGCAGGCACTGCCAGGGAGCGTGCCAATGCGGTTTGCTCAGTGCTTACCACCACCACCTTGCGTAGTAGGACTTGCCCACGAGCCGGGCTAGTCAGCGCTGTGAGATTCCTCCTGTGCCGCTACCAGCCTAGGCCTGCCATCCTCCGCTCCCGGGGGTCAGTCAGTCCACCACGACCACCACACGGACAGCCTAGCTCTCTGCGTAGCAGGAAAAATTAGTGAGGTGGCTTTATTCCCCTTCCGTGCGTTCCACACCTTCAGCCGCCCTTTCTAAATAATCCTCTGACTCCGAAATTCCTGCTCCCTCACAACATCTCGCATCTCGACCGTCACTGTGCTCCCCCCGCGACATCTCCAGGCCGTTGCTGTCTCCGTCACAGCCACCGCCCGCACCGCATGAAGATTCTGCAGCGAATGCCGTACCCGATCGTAAACCCCCCCTTCCGTCGGCACTGCCAATTCGATTCCGCCCGCCTCCCCACTGTCCGCTAGACGTCGCGCCGTCTCCCCGCAACCTTGATTTCGCTGCTGCTGGGCCCAGGCCTAACGAGGTCTCTGGGGTCGACAGTCAGTGGGAGAAATACTCTGCGCATGCCTCGCGCGTCGGGCTCGAGCAAGCGACAGCAAGGCGCCGCCGGTCACCGCGACACGCGGCACGATAATGGGCTTGTAGGCCCTGCCAAGCGACCCTCGGGAAGAAAGAGCCAAGGTCAGGGCGACAACTCGGCGAGGTCGGGAGCTGACCATGGCTCCGGACAGTCCGCATCGTCGTTGCCCTCCTCCCACGCCCTGGCCAACGGCCTCTCCAAACATCCCGCCGACGGCGCCGTGCTTGATAACCGATCCAATGACCCTGCCAGGCGGCCGTCTCTAGGGACCTCTTCCGAGACCTCTTCCGAGTCGTGCAACTCCAACCTGGGTGCCAACGGTGCTGTGGAGGCCGGTCATAGACAGATCGACGTCAACGCTCTCAAGAACGTCGACGTCCACCGCGATTCCGGGCCCGTGGACATGGTCGTCACCGTCCTCAAGTCCCTTCCCATCCAGGATACCCTCGCCATACTCATCATCCTCATGCATCTCCCCTCGCTGTCTCTCTCCGTCATCTACGCCATCTTCACCTTTCTCACCTTTGTTCCCCCCGTCACCACCAGTTCCGGCATGAACATCAACCTCGCCGAAATCTTCGAGGGCGTCAACTCCATGCCCTCGTTCGTCACCGTCATATGCATGGACTTCTTCTTCTTCATGATCTGGCTCTTCTTGTGGCAGCCCATACAAAACGTCGTTCTCGATCTCGCGAAACCCGTCATCGCCATCACCCTTGGCGGCGGCACGGGTGGGAAGGATGGGTCTTCTAGGGGCTTGACGAGCTGCCTTACGTGGGTAGTCGTCTATCGCCTGATCCACTCGACAAGGTCGTATTGGTACCATTTGGCACGCCATATCCCCGAGCACTGGCGCCCTTTCGCCATCATGGACAGCCCGTTTGAATCTTCCTCGCCCGTGTACGACAGGAGAGGTCCGTACGGGTGGGTGAAGAGTGCCCTCGGGATACACATCCTGACACAGGGAGTCGTGCGATACATCCGGGAGTGGTACTTGAAGCGAGAAAAGAGTAGCGCAGCGCCTGGTCAGAGCGATCCCGAAGCGGCAAAGTCAATACCTGGCATTGGCATCAGCGATGCATCCCACGAGCCTGGCTTCAGCACGGCGGATCCAGAGGCCGGGCCAACCATGCTGCCTTCGAGTCAATTGACAAACAAGAAGAAGAGGAAGCAAAGCGCGCAGGTCCGCCTGCAGCAACCCTTGTGGGCCGCCCTTGCAAGCACCAAGATCGTAGTGATGAAGGAATACGAATTGTCACACCCACGCCCCGAAAAGGAGGACTCTAAAGCAACAGACATTCACAACCTCGGAAACGCCCCATTTGATAGAGAACCAGCAAAAGTTTGGATATCATACATTGGCTGCGATGAGGTATGTTTCAACACGAGCCACTTCTTGGACCCGGAATCCGATGCGACGATGTGGACGAAGCAAAATGGTCACACTGCGCCTCCAGCTGGCGTTGACACCTCGAAACCCTTTTACGTCAGGGTGAACAACGCGTTTTGGCAACCAACACGCATTTTCCCCGTTGAGGACCCCGAGGGGGATTCGCGAGAGGGCACCCGCTGGACTGGAGATATTTACGGCCTGCGACCTTCCTCAAAGTACGTCTGCGAGTTTGTTGACAGCAGGACAGACAAGGTTGTTTTCATCGCCAATATTCGCACGGTTAAGGAGGTCGTGCGAGAAAAAGACGGCGTGGCACCCGCGTTGCCCAATGGCCAACAGTCGCTACGACCCGACTCTCCTGCCACCACGTTGCGAACTTCAATTGCCGCTGCAGAGGCCAGGCTAGCCGACGAGAAAAACAGGCTCAAGTCTTCACGAAAAGACTGGAAGACTCGCATCAACAACCTCAAGAAGGACCACGAACTCGCCGACAACCAGCACTTGACGGCCGGCAACAGCGACGAAAAATACAAGCAGAAGATACGCCAGCAAGAGACACAGAAAGCTCAAGCTGAGCGCGACACCGAGGACCTGACTGACAAGCTGAAGAATTTCGACACCGCGCCCGAGCTCCACGACCGAAAGAAAAAAATGGACAGATCTTACTCGGCCGAAAAGAAGCTGTTCGACGCTGCACAGAAGGATTTCAAAAAGCACAAATGCGACTTGGAGAGCGAGGTCAAGGCTAAAGAGGTGGACAAGTACAATTCAAACACCCGTAGGAACAAGGTCGCCACCCGCATTGCCAAGGTCGAGAGTGAGCTCGCCACCATCACTGACGCAAACAACCGTGGCCTCAACGAGGCAGAGCGCCGAAAACGAATGAACGCAGTTTGGGAGGAGAATGTGGGAGCCATCGAGGACAACTACAAGGACCGTATTGCCACCGTATACGCATCCAACCTTGCTAAAAGCGAACAAGTGAGGATGGGGCAGGCACAGCTAGCGAATTTCCAAGAGATACTAAATAGTGGCCTCCCAATCGACATGGGCATCTTGCCGCCCGGCGAAGTGGCGCCAACTCAATTCTCCCCCTGGAACTTCAATCCGACGGCAGCTCCGCACTTTCCGAACAACCCCTGGAACAACTCATCCACAGATCTTGTTGGACCATTGCCTCCCAGCCGAGGAGGACTCGGCAGCTTTGCGGCCTGGAACTCGCATTCGTCTCCCGGTGACCAACGGGGCGTCAAGGCCAGAGGACGCAGCTCGAGTATGCTTAGCGAAGTAAGCGGCTTCACCCAGTCTAGTGAGGAGGACATGCAGTCGCCTGCGGGCATGCAATGGGCGACAAGACCTCGCGGGGAACGGATGAGTCTCAATGGAAGCAGCGGGAGCACTGGTAGTGGCAGTGGTAGTGGTAGTGTCCCAGTCAGCCCAACTTATTAAAACATTGTGACAGCGTTGGTCTGGTTCAAGCGGAAGTGATGAGTAGTTCGAATAGTGCTTGCCGAGAGTAAATGAAAAGTCGTACTTCTTCTGAGAGAGATGGCCGTGGTTTCACTTGTGGGTCACATTGTGAATTCGTAATGCTCTGCTGTTTGATCAGACCACAGAACTAGGGACCCGTCGGCGAGATGCAGTTTGAATATGAATGAGTGTGGTTGAATTGTGCAGAATTGTGGCTTCTATTCATGGCTACCCATGGAACCTGCAGCAACATATGTACATATAGATCATGCTATATGTACTTGCCTTGCACTAATGGCTAATGAGGTAAAGTATTGTATGCAGAAGAACTGGGGAATTGGTACTTGGTCTTGCTTGTCTGTGTAGTGAAGAGGTGAGGAAGGAATAAGTCGTGCGGATAGGGACTATAGGGTAGCTGCAATTTGAAGCCCTGGTGACGGTGATTGCCGGACGGGTAGTTCAGCCCATTGCAACCCCTGTAGCAGTAACTACGGGGACGAGGTCCGTGTTGTACGGCTCAAGCATGCTGCGTGGTTGCGAGGGTACGTGGTACTTGGCCAAGGCAATTAATTGCGACGGACCAGCAAAACACCACAGCTTCCACGCTCCATTATGGTAGAAGCTTGAGCATCCCATCCATCACGCCGTATACCTCGCACTCGTCTTCTATAACTGAACAAGGGATCCTTCCCTGAGAACGCAAGCAGCGCACGCAGCGCAACCGGCCATCGGCGCCCCTTGGAGATGATGCCAACGTCGCCATGGACTTTGTGAGGAACCCTGCGAACATGCCCGACTGACTGGCCAATGCTGAAGCTACCCGAGCTAACCTCACGCTGTTGCTGCAGTGGTCGCGCTTGTTAAGCCCTCTCTCCACGGGCACCTCTCGCCAGGACCAGGCCAAAGACCCTGCCAAACGGTTGCATCGCTTCGAGAAGGAATACGGTAATCTGTTGGTACGACCGTCCGACCGACCGACCGACCGCCTTGCTGTCCAATATTTACCATGGATAGCAGACATGTGAGCCGCCTGCTGACCACGTCACAGTCCACATGGCGCACCTCGTCCAACCTGTCCCGAGACAGCGACGCCGCCGAGACGCTCGAGATCCGCCTCCAAGAGCTCACCAACATCCTCAGCGACGAGAGCCGCCGTCCCCTACCGCACCCCTGCATCCAGTATGCCTCGATTAAGCAGATTTACGTCCCCATCGGCAAGATTGCCACGTCCTCCTATAACGAGTGGATCATCAAGGAGGCAGTCCTCTTCTTTGCGACGCTCATTGAGAGCGAGGAGGAGGCCTTTGTCGAGAACCCGACCTTTTCAGCCAGTTTGACGAACCTCCTGGTCCGAATCACCGGTATCAATAGCGTACGCCTCGGCCTAGACACTGAGTCGCGCGTTGTTGAGCTCGCTTTCAATATCACTACCAAGATACGCCTCGAGCCGGAGATTCTGCCAGCATGGTTCAAGATGCAGCAGCCTCCGCATCTGCACCAGCACCAGCGCACCATGAGTCAGGACAGCCACGAAAAGTTTGCTGGGCGTACACAGAGAGCCGATTTCCCCCTCTTCTACATTTTGATGGATTATATTCATCACGAAGGCAAGGTCGGCGACTTTGCCAGGACTGGGTTGCTCTACATTATAGAAGCTGCCTCGACCTCTGCGGATTTGGAGCAGTGGATTGTCGAGAGCGATCTCTCGACTCTGATGGCGACCGGACTGGGTGCTCTGTACAGCCAGCTCAGTCGCAAGCTGGTCATTGATCACCTGCCGCATGACCTGCCTCCTATCCTTGCCCTGTCTGACTACGAGCACCCTCCGACAAACTACGAAATTATAAGTTCGTGCTCTCCGGAGTTTCAGTCACACCTCGAGACTTTCCTATCCCATCTCTTGTTCTGGCAGGATGTTCTTAACCACTGTCGCTCCCTGGAGGTCAAGTCAACACTCTTGGAGCATTTTCAAATTATTTTTTTGCAACAGCTGCTGTAGGTTACAAACAGCAGACCCCCTCGTGAGAGATGACTCCCTGACGGTCTATACAGATACCCCTCGCTACTCGAGTCCTCCGACATTGACGGAGGGTCCTCTGTGGCAGTTTTGACCTATTTGCGTCGGATACTTGAGTCCCTGGATCATCCCGACATGATCAACCTCATTCTTCACTATCTCCTTGCGCTACCTGATTCCAGACCCTCGAGAAGTAAGGGTTCTAGGACCTCGATCAGTGACGCCCGAAAGCGAAAGTCAATAGACCTGGCCACGATGATGGCAGAAAAGTCGGACGTGACGGTCACTCCTCTGCTTTTCAACCTCGTTGATCTTATCCTGGCTTGTTTAAGGTCTCGAAATCAACAAACCATTCACGTCACACTTCAGCTAGTATCGGCCATTCTTAAGAGGCACCATCGGTATGCTGTGATCACGCTCCTGAGGACAGATGTTCTCCCGATGAGGACAATCAACCGAACAGTAGGAGCTCATGAGCAAGAGATTGATTACCTCATCACCCTTGCTGGATCGATTGGCGGCAGAAGCGACTTCGATGAGGTATACACAAACATCCTCCGAGATACCATGGCGCGCCTCGAGAGCCACCCGTGCTCCCTTAAACTGGTTGCTCCCAAGGTATCCACGAACAATCATAAGCTGCCAGCTATTCCTAACAGCGTACCTGGCGCGCCTCGAGATGTGCGGGAGCACACCTTGCGTGTGGACGATCCCCTTCTCCACGCCATACTCAACTTACTTGACACATTTTTCGTGAACCCTGTGGAGACGAATTTATCCGTTACCGAAACAGTTGTTGATCTTGCGATATGCGGATATATGAGCATTGAAGGGTGGCTGGCTCGCGACCCAAGCAGTTACACCTATGCAGGAGACGAGGAGGAGGAAGTAAAGCAAGACGATGACGCAGAGGAAGACACCGAAGACGGTGAGAAGACCGAGACGGAGGCAGAAGCAGAAGAAAAGGACGTTGGCGAGGCACAACAAGCCGAGGCAGAGGTGGCTGTCACGTCGCCAGTCAGTGAAGACCCCGAGCCCTTTGCGAAAAGACCAAGCCGCTCCGAGTCTCCATCCACGGCTGAATCAAAACAGCAAAAGGCCATGGAGAGATGCCGACGCCGGCCTGAGTGGACGCAAGATTCCGTTCCTCGCATCCTCAGCATCCTCAAACGGTTGTGCGACCAGGTTGCCAAGTATAAAGAGACGGTTCCGCGGTTTGAGGACCTTCTTCAACAGCGGCGTGAAGCTTTCCAGACCGCAGACTCGATTCTGGATAAGCCTCTTCCGGTGAGAAAGGCTTCTCCTCCGCCGCAGCAGGGTTCGCCTGAAAGGCCGAGCCTAGACGAAGTGCTGCGAACGGGATCGCCGGCCAAGCCATCTGCCCTGGAAGGTTTGGCACACCGCTTACTCTCTGAGCTTGGAACCCCTAGCCGATCTGGGAGCCCTAGGGGACGCAAAGAGCCGGGCCGAGGTTCCGGCACATCGACACCGGCGTCAACAGCGGGCGGGCCAGAGTTGGCTACACCAAGGGCCATTCGGGTACCGCCAAAGGACTTTCCAATTCACTACAGCGAGCCGAACCGCGGTGGCATTGCGGGAAGCCGCTCACCTACTAGTTCCAAGGACGGCTCCCTGCTAGGATATGACGAGCGTGAAAGTGTGGCGACGAGCCAGGCCGCGGCGTTTGCTGCAGTAGATCAAAGCATTCTCGCCAGGCGTGTGGGGTTGCCTGAAGAGAGTTTGAAGCCCATTCCAATGAGGCTGGATAAGAAACCACTACCAGAGCCACTGGATGAGGAGGAGGAGCAAGAAGCTGAAGGCGTGAACGAAGTTGGTGACGGCGCCCCCGACAGTGGGGATCATACTGGCGAACTAGAGAGCACAGAGCCCACAACGCCTACTAGTGACGGCAGCGTGTCAGTGTCTCATGTCATTACCAATGTCATTATTTTCCAATCGTTTCTTCTGGAGCTGGCTAGCTTGATGCAGGTTCGGGCTGGGATTTTTGAGGAGGTGCGTTTTGTCTGAGGGAGTTGGAGGCAGGATACTAGTGGCATGCACGCATAGAAGTGTTTTGGGGTGCCTTCTCAACAAGTGTTGTCGTTCGTCGGTGTATATATATACCTTGTTGGCTTTCTTACGACGATGACGAAACATATTATAGGTAGACGGGCTGTGGCTGGTGGAAGAAGACTCACAGTGGTTAGGACATCAAAATTAATGCCTTTATTTTTCGCTGACCTGCGTCTACACCAAAGCTGTCTATGCCTATCAAGATATTGAGATCCCCCAACTCTCGTCTTCCCTCTAATTACAACTAAACACACAGCATAGCCTCTGTGGCAACAATTCAGATGATACTAGAATGGTAATCCCAATGAATATTACAACCTACGAAAGGCGAGCCTGAGAGTGGGGAGAAGTTGGGCCTCGATGCGCCTAAACGAAACCAGCGAACCGTCTGCAGAGCTTGGAATTTGCATGTCCTTTGAGCAGTGGCTGGCCTTGTAGAGTACACCTGTTGACCCCAGCTTGTTTGTCTACTTCGCCGCTATATAAGCAAAAACCATGGCAGTCCTTCCCTTTCTCTGATCCTGTGTAGCTATTCCACCAGTACGCCCGGTAATATCCGGATATAGGAAGAAGGCGGACGAAGCAGCGCACTGTTGCTGGTGGTGTTGGGGAGGTGGTATGGTGTCTACTCTGAGATGTGGCGTCGGGTTGAGAAGAGATTTGACTTGGGATGCGTAGCAGACAGGAATAGTTCTGAGGGAGTTGGCCGTTGCCGACGGCTGTCGTGGCGATCATAGCTGCTTCGATGGACTATGGACTGCCGAGTCAACCAGGTTCGTGATGTGCTCTCTACTGCCACGATGTTGTCGGAGTCAAGTCGCGAGGTGACTCGAGGACAACCTGTTACCATAAACGCGCAATGTATATCACGGTGACACTGTATGCCGATGAAGTCTGAGTTCGGCTGCGAGAATTCCCTCGAAAGACTCGTGAAGAGTATTGTCGCTCTTACTGACAAATCCAGGATATTATCCTCCTAGATTTTGTAAGTCTGGGAATGTATTGTCTTCCCTTTCTCTGTGGGTCCCAAACCACCGGTTTTAGTGAGGCGACATAGGCGTCCCTCGATGATATCCTGGCGCTAGGCATCTCTCCCGCCGAACTTGGTATCATGACTTGCAACTTGGACACTCACAGCCTGCGAGCATGAAAGGACGTCCAACCTGGAATCTACAAGATCTGTATGCCAGGGAGAAAGAAAATAGAAGTAAATATTTTCACGGGGAATGCCCTTACTTATAGTTTCGTGGGTGTGGGCGTGGCTAAGAGGATGGAGTCTCTCTTGATGTTGCACACCATGATATATGTCAATGACATGCTATTCTTCACCAAATGGGCCTCGTCACGTATAGCCATGCGAAACTCAAACTCCGGCATGGCCGACACGTATACATTCTTGGCCGATGTATCCTGCTCATCCAAACTCACTGCGTCCGTGGCTGGGCAATGGACTCGGTATTTCTGGCGTTGGTTCCGTCTCTGCCACTTCTCTTGCAATGTTGTCGGCTGTCATGGTACTGTTTCGGGCAGTACTACACATGCGTTTCACGGCTGTGGTGATGGTATGAGACTCAAAGCGCGGGCAGTCTGGATGACGTGTCAGTATGACGACGGAATGCCTAATGGGCCCTTTCCTTGACACTTGTTGACACTTGTGGTGACTTGCTGTTTTCTTCAACACCAATCAGGTCGTCAGTAACCGCGATGGCAGTGAAATATTACCTTTCACAGCCATTCATTTCACAATACTAGTGAACTGGGCTGCAGTTGTAGTAAGTATGCTTACCCGTCCGTTGTCTTCACGATGGCTCTTCAGGTATCGTAGTTGTCGGTTGTGAGATGCCATTCATTGGCAAAGCAGCAACAACTCGGAAATACTGAACCGTGAATCAAGGCTTTGGAATAGGGAGCCCACGAAGCCACCATGGTTGCATACATTGAAGCGGCCCGTCACTGTGCAGAGTATGCTTGCCTTCCGTGCCAAATAGACGTCCAGGTGCTCTGAGACAAATGCAACCTAGACCACAACTGGTAGGACTGGCCTTGAGAGATCAATACTCAGATGGCATTGGATTGCCGTTGCAAAGAACGACCAAAAGCCAAGCTACTGGGACATCTGGTTGCTCGTTGTGATCTTTCACTTGTGAAGACAAACTCACCGACAAGGCATAGGGCAGGGAAACTTCGCTTACAGAGAAGCGTCTTCGCTTGACCTCCTTAGCTATATCAGTTAACGCAGTAGCCAGCCTAATGGCGGAAATTTGGTTCCTCGGACCCCTCTTAATATCGGCGGTATACCTGGATGATCGATGAAACGGCTGCTTTGAGGGAGAAGGTGTGTCAAGGACACGGAGAAGAGGCAGACTCCAATTTAAACCGCAACATCTGCTGAAGGTTGGGCACGAGGCAAACCGGATATAAACGTTGAAGTGAATGGGTAGAGTAATGTTCTTTCTTTCTAGCGCGGGCTACTAAATGAATCGCATGTTCACATGCTCGCCGTGGCATTTCTTCTGAGCTGCCGTGGCGGAGCGCCACGCTGCTAAACCTCTGATACCCTAGATTGCGCGATTAGAGCGTAGGCGAGCATTGCATATGCCACAATAAACACACCGCAAATAGGATGGCTTTGCAGACCTCTCATGTAGCAACGCGTCGAATTGAGGTGGAACTAAGAACATGGCATTTACACGTCGGCTTTGGCGTCGAGGGATAAGGGCCGATTCCACTTTATCGTCTCCCAGCCTCGAGTATGTGCTTTTGACATGTCCCTCTAACACGAGCATGACGTGTATGTCATTTACGCATACAAATTGACGGCCCGATACCAATGGATATTAATACTGCTGGTAGCTCCTTGGCAAGTCGACATGTTCCCGCGGATCTGGACTGCATTCAACTTATATTCACTTTCACTGGGTCTCGTATAGTTGACTACCTTGTCCTGAAGGGTTAATTTTGTGACTTTCATCATTTGTGGCGGCTCTGCCGTGTGTTACCTCATTGTGGTCTGAAACCTGTTGACCTAAGTACAATCGATCACCGCTCCAATACGGCAGTGAGCCGGATCGCCTGACGGCCTACCCAGCTCTTGACAGTAATGAGTGGTATGTTCGTCCTCGTAGGAAGAATTGCGGGAGAGTCTTATTAAGTTGTTGAAGCCACGACGGATATGCACGTCGCCACTTGGCGGTATTGTTGACTGAAGTTTGTAATTTACGGGACGATACTCAAGGAAGAGGTTTGTCAACCATGTGATCTGTTGGAATGACAAACCACACAATTCAGGGCAACCGGCGTGGTGTCATAGACTGAGCGAGCTAGACACCTGTATGCTTAAATTGGTATAGCACTTATTGGTTTGGCTGCAACTGTGCATACTCGGAGCTTGGATGACTCCTCGTTGCTCTAAATGTAAGAGCGCCTGCAATCGTGGCTGTCAGCGTGTCATGGTCATGCACCCAACTGCGTTTGACGAGGGAATTAGTTAGACGCTTTGCTAGGTGTTTATGTGGCCGATGTGATCGAAGCGTCACTGCTAACCTCAAAACTCAACAAAACTTCCTGAGTGAGACAATACGAGGAGGAAATTGCTCATCCAGGCCGTTCTGCCATTCACTTCGCTAACAAGAGGACTGGGCGCGCGTGCGAGGCCAGCGAGTTCAGCTGGTTTATAATTTGCCAAGTAAGAAATGGCAAACCATTTAAATAAAGCCTTTACAAGGACAAATACTGGCACAGTGAGGTTGGTTGGGATTGCGCTATTATCGGAGAGGGCTAAGAAACCGCGATTTCGGCGCATGAGACGAGGCGACGGGGCCGTCAGTATCACATTCCTGAAAATAAGACGCATGTAATTCCTTCAAGAATTCTCTAATGGCCGATACCTACACGGCCCCTAGCAGTCCAAACCCTTCAGCATCGAGTAAGGAGATTACCATTTTGCGACCAAAGTCACTATTCCGCATTAGCAGAGACATAATTTAACAATGGCGAAAAAACCGACGGGCGACGGGGACCACTCCCTTGTTCGTGGCCGTGTAGGAGAGCTTCCCCAAGGATGCGGGCACCATGTCCATTCGTGAAGCATCGAACATTAGAACAAGCCACCAGATGAAGCCTGCACATGACAGGAAGCTTTCCTTGCAAAGAGCAAAACCCAAATTAAGTAATGTTGCCCGGTTCCCTGGTTTGGAAAATATCCTTGTATGATGTACATATCTCCATGTTCACATGGCACCTCGCAAGGGTTGTGATTGGTGCGCAAGAGCGGACTGGGATTCATATGTCCGGAGCCGAATCGGCCTATAGTGGGTTAGACTAAATGGCTTCAAAAGCTAGCCGTCTTACCGTACAACCGTGTAACCGTCAAACGAGGCTTACGTGGTTGCATGGTGGATTGACGTAGGCGCTGATGGTGTTGAGATAAGGCAATCCTCAACTACCGCGATGAGTACGATAGGCACGGTTAATTATGCATCTCCGTCACTATAGTCTTGTACATAGAGGCCGCGCTGTCTAAATGCTCTAGCTTAGAGGCGGAAAAAAAAAAGGTGTGTCGTGTGTTCCGTGCAGCATCCAAGAGTGGACATTTTGCAGTTGTCTCTCGGGTCTTTTGCGGCCTGCTTTGGCGGCCATGCTGAGTGGACCGGAAGCCGGGAGAGAGCCGGACGCCAACAATCCCACTGCTGCTTTTCAGTGCAGAGTAGACAAAGAAGAGAAGCGATGGGCACAGCTATGGCCAGTGATTGGTGAAGCTCAGACCTGCGTATGAAGCCACTGGATTTACCTTTGAACCTCATCGGAATACTACCACATGGCAATCACTCCTGCAACTCGAAATGCTGCATGCTAAACGTGGTACACTTCAAAGTTTGATCGTCCTGGCAACTATTTAGGTCCCCTAGGAAGGGAATATTTAAGCCGCAACCACGCGAGGTGACTTCGGTCCATCTTGAAACGCACGCCTCCAATGGTTTTGTTAGGCGAGCATGTAGATCATTTGCCGCTGCAACGGTCCGTGAAATTGGTGTTGGAGGGCCATTCACTTTCCTCCGCTCTTGGTGAAGGGTAATTGTGACAAACCCGCATTGTGCAGATGTTATCTGGAACTGGCTGCTTGATCATTTGATACTGTGCAACCAAAGGCGGTTCTTAGCTTGTATATAGCTTAGGCGTGTTTGATATCACTGCTGTGTATGTGTAAAAACACACTGTACAAAGCCGAGATACGAACCGTGCGAGTTCTGTGCATGGGATGGAGTACACCGGCATCATGGACATGCAAGCAAGGCTGTTGGCTCGCCACGGGCACCAGTCGCAAACCCAGCTAGCATAGCAGGACCCACAGCCACAACAGTCCTCATGCATGGTGGTCTGACTGGTTATTTTCTGGGAGCCAACAGTAGGTCAAGCAGCAAGCCTCGTGACGTCGATCTTGATCTCGGTGCGGCATTAGCCCGGCAAAACCGATACCATTTCAGGCGTGGCTTACACACCTCCCAAGCAACATTCATGAATTTAGGTAGTGAGTTGCCAGTCTCTCAAAATTGGTCGGGTTACTGGGTCGTTTGAGAGTCGATTGGTAAAAATATGGTTCGTAGGATCATGCTAGTCGCAGGGTCAAAACAAAGTTGTGTTAGTGGAGTCTTAGGAGAGTCGTGGCTTGGGAACCTTGTCCGAAATACGTAATGTAGAAGCCCAGTTAAACGAGATGCGCTCGGCCATATCTGTTGTGTGTCTCGGAGCGTTGATCTGAAGAGTGGCAAACGTCGCTTCATGCTGAGTGATTCGATCATGTAGTACGGCTGTGTGAATTGCTTCTAGGTACTGGAGGCATTCCTTGTAGAGAGTAGGAAAGGCTGAATAGTATCTTGCCGTAGTTCTGCGGCTCGTAGAAGGTACTCGTGTGATGAACAAGCGGATAGCCAGAATAGGACAAGGATGCAGACTCTCGTGTCGCTCTAAATAGCAAGGCACATAGTATGAACCCGAGGAGCTTGTTGTAATTACTCATCTCGAAGGCCCATATTCGGGCAGGCGAGATGCCCGACGAGTCGACGACGGGGCTCCGAAAAAATCCAGTTTGCCGCGTGGCGTCTGTCGCTCAGTCAGTGCCATGTGTTTGGGAGGGGCATTGACCAGGCTGGCGAGCTGCTTGAGACGGGCTTCCTCAGCATGAAAGCGCGTGTATCCATGGGAAGTTTTGCGTAACATCGGACCTTCTGTGGAGCCGGGCGGTTCGTGAGGGAGTCGACAAGGACGGTTGGAAAGGTCCTGGCAGGGAGCCAGAAGTTGGCGTCCCCAGGGCTTTGGAGTCGGTTCTTTGAAATGTATCCGAAGATGCTGTGCCTCCATTAGAGAGGCAGAGCAAGTTGGAGGGGGCCTTGCCAGTTGTCCAACTAATGCGCCGGTTGTGCACTGCGAGAGGGAAGTTGGAGGGTGGTGAGTGGTTGGCTACTGGTTGAGCCGTCGGTGAGTGGTGGTTGCTGCTGCACGACGTGGCGGCAGTTTCTACAACGAGCTGTACGAAGTACTGCTACCCGCGTGGGTATGGGGACGCTGGTTGATGCAACACTAACTGGATGCGTGCATGTGGCGTACTTCGTACTGTGCCGTAGCTGTTTGACCCCTGCCGACGAGCCGTAGGAATCGGCTTTTGCACTGTATGAAGCTGTCCTGACATGTGCCATCCACAGACAATTACAGAGTAGAGTGTACAGAGTAAGAGCACCAGCATCACCACACACTTCGCTCGCCCATACTACGCACACGCACGCACTTTGACCGAGAGCCACCAGCCACCGTATCTAGAAGTTCCCAGAGTCTCGGACAGGCGGGGTTCTCCCGCCATGTGCAACACAAAGGTGCAGTCCACTCATTTAATTCAGTGGCCCGCGCCTAGTTGGGCAATCCCTCCCCAGTTGATTCGCAAGTTCCTCTGCTCATCATCCGCATTCTGGTAATCCATCCCGTCTGGCCCACCCTAAGCTCGCTGTAACCTACGCGCAGCTCGCTACTGCTTGGAGCATCGACCATGTTGCAATAGACTCCATCGCGTGAGGCATTCCACAGCTATCTGACGTACGGCTCTTCTCGCTACAAATGCAGGCATGTTTCGCACTCCTCAGCCAAGACGCGGGAGTTAAGAGATGGCGTCCCTAGCGAGTGCAATGCCCGTAGCATCTCCGGGAGGCGGCGGGTCGTAGTCTGACATGGTGGACATGTACCCAGTACGTATCAGGAAATGGTTGCTGTGCGGCACGTAAGGATGCTGAAGGTCAGGCGACAGGCTCTGTGTGGCCCCCATGGCCCGGGGAAGCGGGGGAGCCGCCTCGATATAAGCACCACGAGGTACTGCCTATTGCTGCTTCGATACTTTTCGTGCCGCAAATCCATTACTTGAGTACCTCTTTAGGAGAATATGAGAGCGAGGCAACTCGGGAGAGGTGAGCTATTACTTTCCACCGATGTCAAGTCCTTTCCCTTTGCTTTGCCGCAGAGCTGCCCCGGCAGGACCACCACACCCTGCGGGCTCAGCTTGACGGCTTTGCAGGCGAGCTGGACTACCATCTTCTGCAGTGATACCTTGTTTGTGTCAACTAGATATCGGAACATTCAGCCCTTCGAATCCTCCATATCTGTAAACCGTGCTAGTTCGCTTCTCGCTTTGTTCGAGGGCCCCCAGCTCAGGCCTGGGAAGAAGTAGCGTGGAACGAATAGTGAAGTCATTTCGGTCTGTGGCTGCTTCTGTGCAGCTTCCTTCAGGCGTTTAACTGCGTAGGCCAAGCACACCACACGCAGTGCATAACATCTCCCGCACCAGCCGGTTAAGCATCTTTCCACCCCCCCCCAACCCCCCCGCGGCCAAGTCGGCAGCCTCTTGCCGAAGTCTTGTCTGGTACACCTACCCATGTAAATTTTGCAATGATTGCATAATAGGGTGAGCCTCAGGCAGTACTCGGTTCCAGAGCATCGAATCACTACAGTGGTGCGTCTAGTGGCTAACCATGAGTTTAGAGCCTCTATTTACATAGTACAGGCACTGGCTAGCATTCATGGTAGGTGCTGGGGTAAACGCAGAGCAGGTGCGTTGGTCTCGTAATTTCGTTCCCCACCAGCTGTCCAAATTCATTTCGCCTCTGTCTTCAAACATAAAACAACTGATCAGTCACCCTGCTGTGACTCTTCCAGGGCCATCACATTCACGATCCCTGTTGGCCAAAACCAACTCTTGGCACCAAACGGCCAAATACTCGGCGCCATGCTTCCAATCGAGCACGGCAGCCGCCCCCCGTCGATCCCATCAATGGCTTCATCCACTCTCGGCCCCCAGCAGCTCAGCACCCAGCTAGCATCCGACCCGATGTGCCAGCCAACCAGCATATGCACTACCGAGAGGTCTCCACTGCAACCAGACAACCAGGCCCCATCGTCGTAAAGGATGGTTGTGCCACTGACGACTTCGCGACTGTGAGCACGACGATGTGTACGAAGTACTCTGTACGTAAATCATTCAACAATGCAGGACATGTGCCCAAAGTACCCTTCCATGCATGTGTACCACCCATCAAGCTACTGACTTGGGCAACTTCACCCTGATGATATCTCCACTCCCAGTATTGTGGCCAGGCGGATGGGTTTTTGTCAACCGATATCAAGAGCCCAGTGAGAGGGCGGATGAGGAGATGAGAGATCCAAGGTCTCACGACCATGTGGAAGTTAAAGACGATACACATAGTGGCACAATGAAGAACGATTGGGCAACGCACCCACGGGCGAGACATGGTGAATACGAGCCTAATAAAAGGGACCTTGGTGTGCGATGCAAAGTTCCGTCCTGAGTCACCCTGTCTCATCCCGACCAATGCCTGCACGGAGAACGAAAACTGCCTACATCTCACCATCTCGCAACTGTTGGCACTTACTGGAACGGGCATAAAAAACGTGGTTTCTGGATGGAGAAAGTACTAGTAAATGTCAGGTACATGCTGAGGTTGTACTTCTTACTTTGGATACACCAATTGGCCACCCCAGCGTGCATGGAGATAGGGCGATGGATGCCCGCCAACTGGGGTTCGCGAGGTGGTGTGTTGACCAGGTTTGTTGCATGGTGCGGAGACGGTGACCTTGCAGCAAGACACAGATCGTGAAGTAGGTAGCTAGCCAGCTGTCTGTCAGTTGGACTGCCTGGAGATGCAACTGCCAAAAGTGTATCCGACAGCTGGCCGACGCTGGTAGCCTCCCGCTCTGACAGACGGCGGACGCTGCCTGCCACTGCTCCCTCACTGAGCAGTATAAATCTCCCAAATTCCTCGCCTTGCCTGGAACTCCAATTCTCGCCTTGCCTGGAAATCTTCTCGTCCGCCTCGTCGTCCGGCAAGGACCTCTCATCGTACCCTCAAAACACCAAAGTCTCCTTGACAGTCCATAGGGCAAGAGAGACACATCGCCATCATGCCTATTGGCAAACATCTACGTGATTCGCATCGGCCGCGTGCCGCCGTCGTCCGGTGGTTGGCCTCTTTGGCTTCGACATTTCGTCCGTCTCTGCCCAGCAAGGGCGGAACAGGCATACAAATGTTACTAGTGTGCGACCAGGAACCCAAAACCCGAACCCGAATAAGGACTGTCAAGGCCCGAGATCTCTTGTCCAGGGAGGCATCGTCGCCTCCATGGCCGCTGGTTCATGGCTCGGTGCTCTTATTTCTGGACCCCTCTCTGATCGCCTCGGTCGAAAGTATTCCATCATGGTTGGTTGTCTTATCTGGTAAGTCGCAATTGATAGCCTGGTAGGGTTTTTTTTTGCATGATACCCAGGCTAACACCGTAATTCAGGGTGGTTGGATCTATTCTCAGCGCGGCAGCCCAAAACATCGGCATGCTCATTGTCGCACGTATCATCAACGGTCTGGCTGTCGGTATCGAATCTGCGCAAGTCCCTGTATACATCGCCGAAATCTCCCCGCCATCCAAGCGTGGCCGGTTCATAGGATTCCAGCAATGGGCCATCACCTGGGGTATCCTCATCATGTACTACATTTCCTACGGCTGCTCCTTCATCGGCGAGAACAAGAGCTACTCATACAAGACCGCTGCCTGGCGAGTGCCATGGGTCTCCAGATGCTCCCCGCCTTCTTCCTCTTCGGCATGATGACGCTCCTTCCCGAGTCGCCTCGTTGGCTTGCACGGAAGGATCGCTGGGAGGACTGCCATGCCGTCTTGACCCTTGTACACGGTAAGGGTGACCCCGACCACCCATTCGTTGCGTACGAAATTGCAGGACATCAAGGAACATGTGCGAGTTTGAGCGCCGACATGCCGACGTTACCTACTTGGACCTCTTCAAGCCCAATATGATCAACCGTACCCTTATTGGCCTGTTTATGCAGATCTGGTCGCAGCTGACTGGCATGAACGTCATGAGTATGTCCTTCCCCTCCCCCCCCCCCCAAAACATTTAGGAGGCATTCTTTTTGAAGCTACATTGGCTGATTATTAAACTCTAGTGTACTACATTGCCACCGTCTTCAGCATGGCTGGTTACACAGGAAATGCCGGCCTGCTTGCATCTTCCATCCAATACATCATCAACGTCTTCATGACGATCCCGGCACTTCTCTTCGTTGATCGCGGGGCCGTCGCCCGACTCTTCGCGTCGGGTTCTGTCTTAATGGCGTTGTGGATGTTACACCATGATGGTATATCCTAGCAGTCCATGGCGAAGCGTTTCGGGTGGTATCGACAACGTACCCGCCAGTCGAAGAGGGGCTTGGTGCCCCTGCCCAGGCCCTCGTTGCATGACAAATACCTATTAGTTGCTTGTTTTGCACCTACTTGCGGGCCTGTTGTACCTGGATCTACCCGCAAGAGCTTTCCCCTCTCCGCCTCCGCCCCTTTTGCGTGCTCCTCCTGCTCAGTTGGTCCCCCCTCTCCGGCTCCAGCCCCCCTCCTCTCTCTCTCCTCTTTTACTCCCGTTCTCCCTCTGTCGACTCTCAGGATGTTTCTACTTTTTGTTCTCTGTCACAATTGATGACACTTCCGCCCACCCCCGTTCGGCGTCTACAAGCGAAGAGTCCCTCCACACTGATCACCACTACACCCCCCCATGTATGCTCTCGAGCTACTTCGCCTGGTCCGCGACTTTTGTCTGTCTCTCATGTGTCTCCAACCTTTCGTGCACACTCCCCCGTGCCTGCGTCCGACTGTTGAGCACACATTCACCGCCCCCGGTGGACCCTTCCAGAGTCGCCCAGGTGTGGTATTCCCCGACCCCCCCCGTGTCTCAACATGTTTGCCTTCTTCCACGTCCTCTTTCTATTCCCCGAAACCGCTGACGGCAGGAAAGACATCGAGGAGACTGTATGGCCTGTCGAGGGATATGATCGCCCCAGGGGATCAAGTACCTCCGCGTTACTCCAGAGCCGGAAGGACGCTGTCGTGTTATGACCCAGTCTGTTACTGTGCTGACTGAGCATGGGGACTCTGGAGTCCAACTGACGAACACCAGGTTGGCATTGACAGTCACATCGACAGAGGAAAAGGAGGGACGGACCTATCTGAGCCCCCTGCTGCCGCCTCCTCTCTTCCTACTTCTGCTAAACTCGTGAACAATGTCATGGTGGCAAATCGATTGGGTGGTGTATAATGGACACCGTAGTACTAGCCTAGTGGTCTACTGGGGCGACTTGGTCAACTACGACGGTAGTCTATGGTTAATGCTGATTTTGTTGCTACGGATATGAATGGCAGGCTATGTAGGCCTAGTTTCATGAATGCGAGATACCAATTGCTTATACCTGACGTATCCTTGACTTGAAAAGCATTTCAACCCTGAATTGCGATTTTTTGTGTAACCTTGAGCCGTGGATTGCTGCTTAAAGCAGAAAGCATGGTATTTATCGGCTTGGCTTGAAAAGGAAGGTAACGGGAGGTAAAGCAGGAACGAAGGACAGACGACGGCTACCAACAGGCCAACGTTGAGGAAAAGATGCAGAGGGAGAGGGGACAGGAGGATGGGAAATTGCACGGGAAAACCGGAAAAAAGCCTGTAATTCATACGAAGGAGTATTGTGACGGACCCGTCTCATTATCATGTTGTCATGCTATCATGCGCGAAGAGAATACGCGAAAATGCTTGACATTTCCAAAGTATAAGGAGGGTGATGAATTCAAAAAACAACACAGAAAAAACAACCACACACAACACAAGAACCACAACAACAACAAAACAGACTACACAAAACCACACAAAAAAAAACAAAGAACACAACCCACAAAAAACCAAAACAACCACACCCCCCCCCACAAAAACAAACCAGAAAAACCACACACCAAAACAAACCAACCAACCCAAACCCCCCCCCAAACACCCCCCCCCACACCACCCCCCCACCCCACCGGACACCCCCCCCCCAAAAACCCCCCCCCCCCCCCCCCCCCCTTAACAAAAACGACAGCTTCTTGTGTATCCCTTATCGCTTCAAGTCATTTGTAACATAACATCTCATAAGTCATCTAGGGTTGCTGTCCTCAAACATTGGCTTTGGTCTCGTCCCAGTCAACCCACCGTCTCACCACCTCGTCCACTTTGCGGATCCCATCTCTCGAGGCAGCCACCTCAAACCACTCGCGGTGGTCCCGCCCGCAGGCCCCACATGTAGCCAAGTCAGAAGCACGCAGACCCAACCCCGTCAGTTCGATGTGGATGAGGCGCTCTATACGGCGGCAGTGTGGCGTCATGCGCGGCGTCGTGGCAGATTCTTTCGAGTTTAAACCGTCGGTTGAGCTGGGCAGGTAGGGATAGTAGCGCAGGACCTCGATATCATAACCGCACTGACGCTGCCACTGGTTCATACGGCGCTGGACGTTGGCAGCGCGGCCGATTTTAAGGAGCATTGTTTTGCGGTGGTTGCTGTTGGTGCTGCCACTACTGTTGAGTGCAGCATTCTGCTGGCTGGCAAAATTGGCGACGACGTCGCTGGCGCGTCTTGTGCGCGCGGCTGAGGTTGGACCGCCAGATGTGCATGGTGGTGAGAGGAGTGACCGCGCAGCATCGACTGGTGGTGGCGTTGACTGCGAGGAGAGAGTGAGCCAGAACATGTAAATGTAGCCAGGCTCTTCCGAGTCGGCGTACGGACGGGCCAGCTCAGTCATCAATGCAGATGCCGTGGGCATGTCCAATGTGTCTGGGATCAGTTCCTTCAACTGGGCCGTTGCAGAGGCAGTAGATTTCGTGGATTTGTGTGAGTTCTTGCTGGGAGATGGCTGAGAGTCTGTGACGACCCGACGATGGTGGGAGCTAGGAGATAGTTGCTGCTGCTGCTTGTGTTTTTGGCTGGAGCGAGGTATGGGAGTTGAAGCTTGCTGCTGTTGGATTGGGCGAGGTTGCGGCCTCGGACGCGGCGGGGTTGAATCGTGGACCTCTTCTATGGGTATGGTGAAGCAGAAGCAGAAGCCTAGAGTCTTGGCCGGCTTTGGTCTTCTCGTCATCTTTTGAGCCCGGTGTGTGCCATTGCCTCCGCCGCTTGAATGGCGTCCGCTTGCTGCCGGTCGAGTTTGAGAGCTTGTGAACTTTCCACCTGACGATGCCTTCTCATCATGAAGCTCCACCAGACCAAGTCTGTCGGCTAACGTATCCAGACTTGAACGCTCCTCGAGAATAGGCTGTACACGGTCCCTAGGTCCTGGACTAGACTGCGTGGATGAGTAGCCAGCCTGATCCTTGTGTTGCCAACAGTAGAGCGCCTCGTCATTCAGGTCAGACGCCGAGGCTCTCCTCAAATATGGGCTTGGCGTTTTAGAAGCCCTCGCGACAGAGCGACGACAGGGGCGGCCGCTGGAGGTGATGGCGCGACATGTTGAGTTAGGGTCCTTTGAGTCGGAGCGGCCGAGAAGAGATTCGGGTGTGTTGGCGACGAAGGGCATAGTTCAGTGGCGGCCACGCACGATGGCGTAGGTTCAATGGTGTCGCATTTGCGGTGAGAGTGCCTCTGGTGATGCCCGAGTTTCCACCCAGCAGTCGGTCCTTAGCCTGCAGCTTACAAAGACTAGCAACTAAATTGGCCAAGACCTGACCGTGCGGGTGGCGAAGAGATGATACAGAATATGAGCGCGGGTGATAGAGGACCCGTATGTTTAATATTGAGGCGAGTCTCTGCCTGGGCGGGTAATGCACGAGGCGTGATGGACTGTCTTTTCACATTTTGGCGGTGGTCATTGGTCAGATGGGGAGGTTGGTAGGTTGGGCTGATGTCTGCCTGCAGCAAGTCATGGTGTGGCTGGCGCGAGTGGATGCATCGCATTCGAGCATCGCTGCTTATGTAACTTGTCAACAACACATAGCGCGTTCTCTCGATTGATATTTCTCAAAGTCAAATGACGCGCGGATCGTTTGAGGGGGCGCATCATTGCATTGCATTGGTTATGGTGGTTGTAGTGCTGGATTTTGTGAGTCTCGGGATTTTTGGATGATGATTGTGTATTACCTAATACTTGTGTTCATCAATAGTGAATGGAAGGAGCATTGGCGGCAACAAGACACCTACAAGTTAAGATATGAACCCTTTAAGAAAAACTACCGTGTCCTCTATTATCGTGTTCTTCGACGAGCAGCCATTTAAATCCACATGTAGTACATGCACTACACGGAAATCGAACATCCTAGCATAGGTTTGGCGGTGATAGAAGACCCGAAAGGTCTTGGCACTGGTGAAAGCTGGCTCTGTTTTTTCTTGTGGTCGCTACGATAAATGCTAGACCTCTCTAGTTGCTGGCGATACCGCTGCCAATGCGATTTCAGCAGAAACTCTCGTGTTTCCATCTTGCGAAGCACTGATGTGATATCACCAATCATCTGGCAACAGACTGATTTCAATGGATCTGGCCCATTTGGCAGAGTACGAATGTACTCAGATGGTTCGTATTGCGATAGCTGCCAGGATGCGAACTCTGTGGTTGGATATCCTGAAAGCCTCGCCCACTGACTAGCTTGTACTTCCGCACACTTACACCAGGCAGATGTCATCTATTTAACTATCAGCTGTGTTGGTACCAATGAACCGGAAAAGTTAAAAAATATCTCCCACATGGAGTGTTACAGCCAATGGGACCTATATCTGCGAGCCGAAACCTTGTTCATCATTTCCTTATCCTTTCCTTCCAATCAGCGTCACCCTTTCCAATGCAAAACTTAATACCACAGTCAAGTGGGAGTTCCGAAAGCCAATATGACCTAAGCGTCGGAGATGGGAGCTGCGTTTTCTTTGCGGAGAACCTCACTGGAATATTCTTGTTCTTCCTGCTGGTACTTATCCTTATTCTCTCGTCGTTCTATACTTCTTTAATTCTTTTCTCTTTTTCTTTCCACTTGGCATAACCAAACCCTCACTTCTATCCACCTTGCTATTCATTAGACTTGCCAAGTCTTGTTTCGACATAAAAGTAGTTGAATGCTGTTTCAATTATTCTCTTAACTGTTGAGTGTAGGCTTCCCGAAGACCTTGTTGTACCCTTGGGCGGCGTCTCTTCCGCCGAATAACTGACCACGACTCTAGAGGGCAGTATTCCTCATTTATTACAGAGCTATGGCTTCAACCTCATCTTTCGATGTCCCTAGCGACACAAGAACTTCAGAGAAGACTATAGGACTTCCCGAACGATCCGCCTCCTCCCGGTGGTCTTCTATCTTTGGAGGCCCAAACGTCGAAGTAGGGTCTCGCATTACCCCATCGCCCGATAGCATAATTGGAAGTACTGAATCCAATCTTCTCTCTCGGGATTTGGAGGAGGATGAAGACTCCTCTATCCAGTATCGCAGCTGCCCGTGGCCAAAGACGGCGGCATTGATGTTGGCCCAGTACATTGGACTGGCTATCATGTGCTTCCCGATGGCCTTTAGTGAAATGGGTTGGTTCAGTGGAATGACTGCTACTCTTCTGAATGCTATAATCTACCAGTATACGGCGCTTGTTCTGTGGGATTTTTGTCTCCGACACCCAGAGGTTCGAGACATTTGTGACATGGGACAGATGATCCTGGGCGGCAAGAAATGGGCTTGGTGGGCTACAGCGATCATGTTCTGCTCGAACAATATAGTAAGTGATGAATTCAATTTCCATTTCTCTTTGCGAAATGGAACCGCCACTAACGGTTTTCAAGTGCGTCATGGTATGTCATAGTTTCCTCGTTCGAACTCCCCCGTTTAACATGCACTAGGGACTTCACATCGTTGTCGGTAGCGAGCATTTAAATACTGCCTCTGCGAAATGGGTCACGGGAATTTGTAGAACCGTTATGTTCTGCGTCGTCGTCACTTTCCTTTGCTGGCTGTGCTCGCTGGCCCGGACGTTCAGCTTGCTGTCCCACATCGCAACAGCTTCAGCTGTCTTGACGTTTGTCTCGGTCGTCGTCGCCGCCATCTTCGCCGGTATCCAAGATCACCCGGCTAATTACGACCCCGACGGTTTCTACGCCGCGCCAGACGGTGCGAGTCTTGCTCGTGGCACTGGTACTTTCTCACCATGGCCAGCAGCACACGCTACATACACTTCGATCATGGTAGCCCTGCTTAACATAAGCTACACTTTTATCGGTCAAATCTCGTTACCCAGTTTTATTGCAGAAATGAAGGACCCCAGGTAAGCTACCATAGTTCTCGTTATTTTTTTATGCGGTCGATTTAACACTTTGAAGGGATTTTCCCAAGGCATTGTGGACCTGCACCATTGCCGAGCTGGTCGTCTTTTCCACCATAGGATTGGTGATTTACAAGTATACGGGAACAGAATACTTGACCTCGCCTGCGTTTGGCGGTCTCAATCGCACGTACAAGCTCATTTCATTTTCCTTCCTTTTACCATCCGTCATATTCATCGGCGCCCTCTATGCATCCCTCACTGGTCGGTTTGTCTTCTTCCGCTTGTTTCAAAACTCGAAGCATATGTACAGCCATACTGTCAATGGTTGGGCATCTTGGGCTGGTATTCTACGTAAGTTTTCATGATTCTTGAGTGATTCACAATTAAAATACTAATACGGAGTCTAGTGGTCATCTGGGTGTTGTCATTCGTTGTTTCCCAAGTCATTCCATTCTTCTCAGCTCGTAAGTCTGCCTCTTCTCAAATCACCCGGCCCAACTTCGCTAAATTGATACCCAAGTTCTTGCTCTGGTCGGAGCAGTTTTTGACGCTTTCTTCGGATTCATCTACTGGAGTATTGCGTGGTTCCGTATGCGACACGCTGACCGGCGTGATGGTCACCGAAGGCGCAGCAAAGGGTGGGATACCATCCTAGTCGTCATCAATGTCCTCCTCATTGTGATTGGCTTCGGTGTGTTCCTAGCTGCCGGCACAATTGCTAGCGCTTTTCATATCCAAAATGAGTTTTCCCGCGGCAATGTCAAAGGTGTGTTTTCCTGTGTCTCCAACGCGCTGTGAAACTGGCAGGCAAGATGGCGAAATTTCGGAGTCGGCTCACGACAGGAGGCAACCGACGTGGGCCGAATTGGCGAAGATGATGGATGGACGTGGCCGGCAATGCATCACGGTTGAGGGGTCCGAACACGGTATTTTGGTGACGTCGACTACCGTTGCCGCAAGGTTGCCCGGCTTAGGGACTGGTTGGCCGCAGGGAAGAATCCCTGCTGTGGAGAAGTCATGTCTATCAGCCCTCGGAATACGTGCAAAGGCCTGAAAGACTAGTTGACTCTGGCCACAATGGGCATTCCGCAATCGATCACAACGAAGGTGTGGGGGAAGAGAGGAAATTGAAGCCAACGATTCCCTCTGCGACTACGACATCGCCCCCGGCGGCGCTGCGAGAGCACAGCGACACCCTCCTCCCGATGATGCCTTCATTGCCGACTTCCAGTGAGAGCGGGGACTCCAAGGCCAGTTCAACAAAGCTTGGATCGTTCTGGATCGAAACGGCCGGCGAAAAGGCAAATTGGCGAAAGAGGCCACAGTCATGTGTATTTTTGGTCATGTCACCTGTGGAGCTGCTCATTCGTTAACGCGCCACAGCAAAAAGAAATGCCCAGAAAACATGGCCTGCAAGCGGGACAAAGATACGGCCATATGGAGCGACATACTGAATGACGACACGTAGATTGGAAAGCTTCTCGGAATCATATGCCTCACTTGGGGTCAGCCTAGCATGTGTTGCGTGTTCGCTACCGGGGCTACCCGGGGTGTGAAAGGCGAGGTCTCCATGCAGATTCGAGTGGGAAATATCGGAGGCGAGCGGGGGGTTGAGGGCGACAAGAGCTCCGCCTCGAGGTCTGCCTGTGTTATCGGGGCCGCACATGTTTGGTAGTCCAGGAAGGCGAACAGTGATGATGGTGAATTGAGAGAACTGGGTGCAGCTCAGATGGATTGGACGATGAGAAAGAGTCAAATATCCAGCGCATGTGGTGGAGAGGGTAGGTGGGGTGTTATACTTCTGCCACTGGTGGTGCAGCAATACTGCAATGTGCCATGCCCACCTCGATGGTAAAAACGGGACTTGTTTTGAATGAAACCCGGCCCAACAGAAGATGATACAAATCTCTCTTCCCACGTAGCATCCCGCAACCGAAAAGCAACGAGACCATCAAGCTCCCCAGCTGACGAACAATCATGGGGCCACAGCAGCAGCCGGACAGACAGCCAATCATGACGCGGCATTGGAATGGTGTACTTGCCCAATGGGGCAATTTCAGAGGAAGGCGAGGTACCTGCTCGCAGTGAGCAAGTTTGAGGGGGAATGCTCAGAAATGCTCCAGAATACCAAGGTACTTATTTGCGTGATCAGCGATTTGCCTCACCACGAGCAGATTGTCTCTGCCACGACATGTGAGACGCACTGTTGAAGTATGTCTCGTCCATGATTCGGCGCGCAGATATTCGGGAGTGTTTTTGCGGGCGAGGAGACCTACCGGAGCGGGTGAAATGACTCTCGAGGACTGGCACATGCTGGCATGGTGTGAGAGGGCCTGTTCACATCCCCGTGCACTGAGGCCAGACTTCGTCCCGGTAGGTCGTTGGCAATGACGAGATCAACCTTGAGGGGCCACCTCCGTGGGCTTGCACGTCCATACTACTCCTTGTGCATTACTAATAAGTAAGCACCTGCACCGAGGAATGACGAATAATGGACGGTTGTGATGTAGAGCCCCTCGACTCCCCCTCGTCGCTCTCGCCATCTCCCCTCTTCCCTCCTCCTCCTCCTTCGCCTCCAACAACATTACCGCAATATCCTCAAACTAACTCACCCTCGATACTGAACATTTCCTCGCCATGTCGTCTACAACATACACTCTCCCGGCTCTGCCGTATGCCTACGATGTACGTATTCGCCCTTGCCGTCCAGGCCATCAAGGTTCACCATCCCCTCTCCCCGCCACCGTGCGCTCATCGCCTCCCAGGCCCTCGAGCCCAACATCTCCAGGCAAATCATGGAGCTGCACCATGGCAAGCACCACCAGACATACGTGACAAACATCAACAACGCCATCAAATCCTACGCCGCCGCCGTCGCAGCCGACGACATCCCCGCCCAGATCGCCCTCCAAGCCGCCATCAAGTTCAACGGCGGCGGCCACATCAACCACTCCCTCTTCTGGCAGAACCTCGCTCCCGCGACCTCTCCCGACGCGAGCCCGCACACCAGCGCGCCTACCCTAATGGCCGCCATCACCAGCACCTGGGGCAGCTTGGACGAGTTCCGCGGCGCGTTTGGAAAGGCACTGCTGGGGATCCAGGGGAGCGGCTGGGGGTGGCTGGTCAAGGACGCGCACGGGTTGCGCATCGTGACGACAAAGGACCAGGATCCGGTCGTTGGCGGGGAGGTGCCCGTGTTCGGGGTTGACATGTGGGAGCATGCGTATTATTTACAGGTAAGGACCGTGGAAGCGTGGCCCAGTTGTGACGATGCGAGCGGAACGGCTAATGATGCGTGTCTAGTACCTGAATGGAAAGGCCGCCTACGTGGAGAACATCTGGAACGTCATCAACTGGAAGACGGCTGAGAGTCGCTTCACGGGAAGCCGTGATGATGCGTTCAAGATTCTCAAGGCGTCAATCTAGCCCCGGATGCTGCTATACTTTGTGTGCACACGATGGCTGAGCCAGAAATAGAATGGATGAGTGAGGCGAATACAAGGGAGAAGAGATGTGCGCGCTGCCGCCCCGATGTCTGCTAAATGGGCATAGTTCGTACATATAAAGACCGGGAGACCGAAGCTGAACTTGTCTCAGCTCTCGGCCCTTTCACCTTGTCTACCTGTTTGTTCCTCGTCTTGAAGAGGGGCATCAAAGCTTGGTCGTACCGTATCTTGTTATCATCACCACTACTGCCCCTCGAGACTGCCCAGCAGTTTATTACGAGAACGTGCCCAAATCCAGCATGTGGCCTCCTGCAGTGTCGTCTTCGTATCCGCCGTTACCAGTGACAGGATCCAGATACATCCATGAAACCCATGATACATGCCAACTGGACGACGTGCCTGCCTGCGTCCCCCCGGCCGTGGATATGCCGTGTTATTCATGACTGACCACCACCGCTACAACTTCTCTGCATGGGAGCCCGTGTAACCACAACACACCTCATCCGTCACCGCCCCTGAAATCACAGCCAATGCGATCCAGTAACATCGTATACCCGCCCACCCGTGCAACACGCGTGGCTGGCCAGTGTAGCACGCCGCAACGACAGGCTGGGCGGGTGTTCGCAGATCACGGGCGCATAACATGATGCGTATCGCGGCACGATCCCTTTCACTACCAAACCTGGGTTGAGGAGACGGATGTACCCGTTACTCGTTATGACATGGGACGCGCGAGCTGTGACACCACGTTTTGCTATCAACGGCTGGTGTGAGACGTGGCTTGACCGCCAACTCGGTTCTGACGAGCACGCCAATATTACTATCTCACGTACGGGGAAACCAGCAAACAACGAAGACAGCCATACGTATCCACTACAACTTGCACGAAAAGCAGCACCAATGTTTTGCATTCCCGCGAGGTTGGCGTCGATCAAGTGAATCTCGCCCCCCTCCATACCGTAGCACAATGAAATTGCGGGCTATTGAAGGAAGAGAGATTCACTCGCACGGCAGCATCAATACTACTTGTCTCAACGCAGCTCCCCTTGAGGACACGGGTCTCTGACGATCGAAATTTCACGCGCGTCGTGTTATGTGAGCAGCGAGACGCAGGCTCCCCGCTAGGTCCATGAGGCTGTAAACGGAAAAGGTGAGGAGACGACTACCCTCAGGATGCTCCATGCTCTCCCGCGCAATCTTTTTTTTTTCCAACATGCAAACAGATTACCCGTGATGGAGTCTGAAAGCCCTGGTGGAAGCCGGCCGACTCAAGCACGTCCTAGTGAGAAGTTGACTGCAAATGTGACACGAGTCCACGGCAGCGTGCATCCGAGCGAGGGGACGCAACGTACAACCAGCGCCCGGGTGGATTAAGCTTGTGTAAGAATCTTCATTTCAATATCCTATCGCCGCATGTATCGCGGGCGATATTGGCCTCGCCTGGTGGGGGGTATAAAGGAGAGCGAGGAGCAGCCCTGGCTGGTCAAGTCCATCCATCAGCTCAAGAAGCTCGAGAGAAGAGTCAGCTTCTGTGTCCTTCGTTATCTACAGCATTCACTCGCTTACTTTGTCGTTTCGTCTCACACCGCCTCAAACCGAAGTAACGATGAGAGCCGCTACGGGATTCGCCTTCGTGGTGGCTGGGTTCGTCAATCTCATCTCAGCGTCCAGCTGGCTAACATTGCTCGTCAAACTAACCGCTTCGTAGCATCGTCACCGTCGCAGCAACGAATCACACCGTCACCGTCACAGAGACTATCAAGGAGTGTGCCGCGTCGTGTTGCGCTACTGTGACCTGTACTTTGACCGAGTCCTCCTGCAGCACAGGTTCAGCTTCAGCTCCCTCGGTCCCAGACAATACCGAGGCTGGCACTTATTCAGGGCCTGTCCCGTCTACTGTGTCGGACGCGACGACATACCCGGCCATCCCGTCGTCTGCTTCACGCCAGACTACCCATGCTACCTCTACAGCAGGCGTCTCGTCGGAATATCCCACTCTCCCTGTCTCCGACGTGTCATCGGAGTCCCATCTCCATACCACGGCACAGTCAAGCAAAGTGCCCAGCACCTCTGCTTACCCGGTTGATAGCTACACTTGTACAAATCTCTATGGATGCAAAACTGGAGTTCCGGTTTCTTCAATAGAGACAGCGCTTCCCGTTGCCACCACGTCGTATGGTCAGAGCAGCTACTCAGGACTTCCGCAGACGACATCTTCTCATGTCGATGAAATACCGTCAGGGCCGTCGTCCTGCGAGTATGTATGTGAATCATCCTTCACCTCTGAAGATGGCACGACATATCTGACCAAGGTTCTGACATCGACGGCTGTTGAAACCGATCCTGGGGGCCATGGATCCGTGTCTGGATACCCTTCGTCCGCCAGGTCTAGCGTGTATCTATCCGAGACTGCATCAACTGAGACGCCTCAGTATCTAGAGACGGAGATATCACAGACCTCTGAGATCTCCACGTCAGAGGCTGTTCCAAGCTATGCTACGCTTGGCACCCCTGGAATATCTTCCGCCCTACCAGTTACCACGGGATCCTCCACCAATACTGAGTCTTCTACTCTGTACTCCACATACCCAGAGATCACAAAAGCTACGCAATCTTCCAAGACGCCATACGGCCCATCTTCCCGGCACACCTCTTACGGCTTGACCAACTCGACCACTGGATACTATGGCACTGGACCCGCCTCGAGCGTCCTCGGCAGCACCGAGTATCCCACTCTGTCTGTATCCGAAATCACAACCTATGACGCCCCTGGGTCTTCGACTGAGACACAGGTTGAATACCTAACCAGTGGCATGTCATCTGTAGAAGCCAGCTCCACCACGGACGCCTCAACCGGCTATCCAATTCCGACAACAGCCAGCGCCCCAGCCAGCTACGATTATGGCAGCACCACAGCTTCCACCAAGTCACCCACTTTGGGAGCATCACACACTTCGACAAGTAGATATGGATCCAGCGCGGACGCCATTGCAACATCATCCCTCACCTCTGTATACATTTCCCCAACAACTTTCGTGACCGCGAGCAAGGTGTCACGCAGCGACGAGCGACGTACCTCTACAGAGCTATATACTCCTCCATATGGCCCGCCAGACTATGATCCTCCGACCTACTCAGATGTGCTTCCGCATGTGAAGAAACCCCGCATATTCGACTAGGCGATCCAGGACGCGGCTTAGAATAGTAAATTGGCGCCCTAGTATAAGGGTTCACTCAGGAATCTCTTGGTACGTGTGGCTGCCCATACAGATAAAGTGGTAGGCAGGTAGGTCGAGGTTGATCAAGTAGGAGAGGAAGTCATAATAGATATGATCCTTTACCAGTTTCCTTGACATTGTTCGTCAATCCATTCTCCAGCGCCCAATTGTATCTGTGACATCCAATCGTTTCGACTCGCAGACGGAACTAGTATTGAAGTTTGCTGAGGTCTATGTCTATCTATAAACAGTAGCACATCTAACGCCGTCTAGATCACAGAGCTAGATATTTACCCTTAGTTACCATTGGATAGGCTCACGACGGCCCATTTCCCACTCCACGCCCACTTTCTTGCACCACTATCGCCACCCCCGCCCTCTGTCGCTCTCAGCTCCTCGTCCTTTCCAGCAGGGAGGCCGACCACGACATCCGCCTTGCATGTGCGTAGGGAAAGAACGTTAACGCCAGAGCCAGCACCCAATGAGCCAAGCGCTGTGGTAAATGGAGTAGTTGGGTCCCATTCAGCCTAGAAAAGTCAGCAGTCAATTCGTAAATCAGCAGTAGATTGGACATCGTACATCGCCAGTGAGCTTTCGGTAGTTCAGGTCGCCCTTGAAGATGACGAGCTCTGCCGCCTTGAGATCTTCATATAGTTCGGTTGCCTCATACGGCAGGCGCCAGAAGCTGCCGCCAGCTGTCCAGTATCGGTCAGGGCGCATAATCAGCTGTCCCTCGGCGTGAAGGGTAGCCCAGTCCTGGAAAACAAACAGAAGGTCCTGGACCTCCTTCTCGCCTAGGGGTGTAGGTGTGATTCCCTGAAGCTGCTCGTCTTCGGACGGTGACTCGAAGAAAGCCTTGGGGTTGGAGATGGCATTAAGCAAACTGGCAAAGTCCGCGGGGAGGACATCAGAGACGAACCAAGGAATGGACTTGGGACGGAGCACGACCTGTGTGGCTAGGCCAGATGCGAGGAGATACCCAGCCAATATGAGGTCTACGTAGAGCTCGAATCCAGAGTTGTCGAGGACGATATCGACGCGACGCTCAGTCTTGCCCTCGGCTCGGGCTTTCCTCAGCAGCTCGTACGCGGCAGGTAGGTCGTTGGCGAGGATGTTCTTCTCAGCGGCCTTGCGGGCCTCGCTTCCTTGCAGCCTCTGGATGTCCTCGTAGGTAAGAGTGGTCAGCAGGGAAAGGTCAGTGGCGTTTCCCCAAAGGCAGATCTCAAACATCTCGGCAAAGAGAAGCCTCTCCTTCTCCGCGTCGTGGGCAGCAGCTTTGTTGGAGCGGATCTGCCCAATAAGCTCCTTGTATTGAGCGGCGAGTTCTACAATGCCGTTGCGAGAGGTGCGGAAGGTATCGACTTTTTGGCGAGCAAAGATGTCGTAGCTCTTCCAATGCTGTGTGAGTCGGAAAATGGAGTTCACGCGTCTACAGTTTGCATCTGAGCAAGGCGAAGCGTTTTAAAGGCGAAATTGGAGCGACCCTACCTATACATGTAGCACTCGGAGTAGAGCCAGGGGACGTCGAACCAGTTTGGGTTGCCCAACTGCTCAAGCTCCTTATTGTAGGCGGCAACCTCTTCGGGGTAGCCATCATCGGCAAGAGGGCTGACAGGCGTCAGCTTTGGACATGGATGCAGGGTGAATCCCACAGCATATATACCTCAGCTTGCGATCGTGCAGGAGCTCATATTTGAGATTGCCCAGCTGCTCGATGATCTTCTTGCCCTCGGCCTGCTTCTCGGCGTCGTCCTCCTTCGCAACGGCTCGGTACACGTCGTCAACGGCGCCGGTCTATCCCAATTAGCACATGCCTGGCTCCGCGTTGGGTGTCGAGGTTCGATTGCTCACGAGAATGATGGGCCATCGTTGGCGGACGGAGGCGCTAGCGAAGGACTTGGGGTCGCTTGTGGCGTATTTGGCTGTGGGAGGGAGCGTTAGATATGTTCACGGATATTGCGGTGCGTCACTGCGAGGTCTCACGAGTCTTGGTATCGTACTCCATCTTGGACTACAGCTGCTGGTAGGCGACGGGGAGGGAAGCGATTGTGACAGATGGCGATGGCGGGGCCCAAGATTCAAGACTCGAGAGCAGGAAAAGCCGTCGCGGGGTGGTGGGGTCGCCGAAACGGGACCTGGTGAGGGGCCACAAGGCCAGCGGCGCAAAGTATCTCGCCCGCAGAGCGTTGGTGATGCAGTACCTTGGACGTGATAAGCAAGCCCTTCTCCACGGCCAACGTCATTTAACCGGGAGAATTCAACATCAAGCTCCTTATTAGGCCTACGAAATAAGCGCAGCAAGCTAGGATTAATATCGTTTTGGGTAGTATCTAGAGTGCCGACGCATTCGTATTCTGCCATTGTCTCAAACAAAAGGCCAACTCGCTCTCGTGGCCAAAATAGCTTGAGTTGTCATTGATCTTGGTTGGACACCTCTAGGGTAGCCAGTCAGGAAATACTCGCAAGCTGCTAATTGTAAGAGATAAACATGGCAGCCCCTGGATCGTGCTCTTCAACATGTCCGGCTGGGGCAATTTAGGATCGGTGAGTATTGACTCCCAGACTCCCAGAAGTCTAAGCATATTTGAACTCGCTGCACTCATAAGGTTAATGGCTGCCATTTTTCGCGTATTGTCGTCGCGGATCTTGTACAAGGCACACCCTCTCTTTCTCGTCCGCTCTGACGATCTTGACTGTAGAGTAAGAATAATTTATTCAGTGACGAGACAGTTAGTTAGGATTGCGAATCTGACAAGGTGAATAGGAGCCTTTATGGCTTTGGGTTCTCCCTGACAATCACTGGTGCTGAGGAAGACGACACCTGCTAAGCACGTGGGCAGGGTTCCCTAGGAAGCAAATATGATGGATAAAGATGATAAAGTAAGATAAATTATGTCACAATAATCATTTATTACATTGGGCTCGTGGAACGTAGAGTGTTTGTGCTCACCACCGCTGATCAGCCGACCTGTCCTGATAATGACTGAGGACCTGCTCTTGCGTAACCTTCGATTGAACCGAAAGGTCCGCCTCTAGTACTCCATTCCATTTAAAAGCTCGCCATGTCTAAAACTTAGCCAGTGGCTGCGTGAGGGCTATTTGAACTCTACTCCAGAATACTTCAAGTACCTCCCTCATCTTGGCCTCGTGAAAAAGCTGACTGTTGAATTCCAAAGACGCCCATATAGTATTGTTATCGACTAGATGTAGAACCCGAACTAGAACCTCAAACTAAGCGGAGAGTTAGAGCGCGATTGCCAAGGTGGAAACGGAGGAGGAGGGGCTCTGAGGAAGCAACAGTGCTATAGAGAAACTTACATGCCACGGGTCTTTCGCCCCGAGCAGATCATCCTCGATCTTGAAGCTTTCACTTTCCACAGCAGACGGCCGACGTTGAAAATTGACTGCGGTATTGAAAGGTTTACGCGCTCCGAGATCGTTTTCAATCAATTCTCTTACATTGCAAGCTATGTGCTGGCCATCCTTCAGTCGCTGCTCCTGTATTTGCTTCGCTAGAGTTGCGAGTGCTAGAGGACTTGTGTCCGCTGAGACGCCACGGAGATGATAGGCAAGTATGTTTATTATAGGTCCCATGATATCAAAAATCCCGGGGATATCTTGTTCACGTCCAGAATTAACATACTCAAAACTGACGGCTGGAGATTTGGTATAGATGCTCAGAGTTTGCGCCCATGCGGCGTCGAAGATACTTGCCGCAGTAATGCCGTGTTGGGCGCTGAAGGAAGAAAGTGAGCGCCCATCGACCGCCGGTAGGCGGAGGACGGTCTTTTGAACAGTCGTTGGCTCGAGAGGTCTCGTTATCCTGGTTTGGGGGCAGACAAAGCAGGCTCGGCGGGTGCCCCTGTAAGACGGACGTCCAATGTTTTCTTGCGGCATCAACGCGATCAGGCTGGAGAGTGTTTATAAAGGATTTAAATGTAACATCTTCTACATGCACCATCGACTCATCTGCCTCATAAGCAGCCAAAAGATCTTGTTTAATCAGCCTGAGCGACCAGCCATCGATGAGCCTGTGGTCGAGCTCAACACGCATTACAACCTTGTCGCCACGCCTGAAGAAGTGAGTCCGATAAGGCAAGAAGCAATTGGCAAGAGAGGGCAAAATCGCGTCGAGATCCTCGATGGGTGATGTGGATATGGCGACGTCAGGCTCTGCATCTGTCAATACCACCTGCAAAGGTGCGAGCTTCTTCATGGGGTCTTCTAGGAATATGGTGCGCAAGATGGGCCGCTTCTGAACGACGCGCTTCCACGCTCGTGAAACACGGTCTATGGTGATACTCTGTGTTGTCTTTGACGAAAACTCCATTACCCAAGAGAATACAAAAACAGCCGGATCAATGACTCTTTGTTTCATAATCTCATGTTGAATGGGGGACAGCGAATAGGCATCTTCAAATTTCACCGAAGCATGTTCCGCTAGTCGTGATTGAAGGAGCTGTTCATAAGCAGACGGGATTTCTCTATGTGGCGCGCTTGAGGTTTGCTCTTGGGACTGCGATGCTCCAGGTAGGCTTTCTTCCACCACGCTCGCCAGCTCACCCAATGTCCTGCTATTGAGAACCATTCTGACCGTGAGAGATAGCCCCCTCTGTTTCGCTTCTGAAACTACCTGCATAGCGAAGAAGGAATCTCCACCAAGGGACAAGAAGGAAGAATCCAATCCTATGCTTTTGCGGTCTATAGCAAGGACGCCGCTCCACACGTCTCTTAATATATCCGCTGTGCTCCCTGGGATAATTTCGGAAGTAGAATTAGTCTCGAGGGGTAGCGATAGCTCCCTGAAGGTGTCCTGACTCATTGACAAAACCCACGCTTTCAAGGCTCTTCTGTCTATCTTTCCCGAAATCAAGAGTGGCATTTTGTCGAGGATGACCCAAACCGAGGGAATCATGTACGTCGGGAGAGTAAGCCGAAGGTGTGCCTTGATAGTTTCCAGCCTGTGGTCGTCATCATTCGTTTGTTGGGCAAGAATCACATCGCCCAATTTGACATTACCCAAGTCTGGTTTTCTGAAGCTCACCAAGGCCACTATTTGACGTTCACATGGACCGCTTGCGGGCAGAGTCGCAAAAGCGGCCGTTGCCTCGCCGTGGTCCATGATCCGGTTTTCAATCTCACCTAGCTCAATGCGAAAGCCGCGAAGCTTCACCTGCGTATCTTTGCGTCCAACAATATGAATCGAGCCGTCTGGATTGTACTTGCCGAGATCGCCCGACTTATAGAGCGTCTTGTAGGGACTATGGGGGTGAAAGCTCTTGAGCCAAGCCGGGGCCGGCACAAACGCGGCGTCGGTTGCTGTCTTGTTACCGAAATAACCATTGGCAAGAAGGGCACCGGTGATTACAATCTCACCAACACAGCCAATGGCAGTGAGCTGGTGGTGATCATCGGGATTGACAATCCACATGGTCGCTCCGATGGATCTTCCAATATTCGCGGGATGTGCGTCCGTGGTGACGTCGAGGTTCGCGGAACACCACACTGCTGTTTCCGATGGCCCATAGGACGCAATCAGATGAACATGAGGAGCCCATCTCGTGATGGTTTCTTTCGTGACTGGCTCGCCGCCGAGAACAAGAGTCTTTAGAGTTGGGACCTGCTCGGGAAGAAGTAGATTCGCTACTGTTGGCACCACGAGCAACGTGTTCGCATTCAAAGCAGTTATAGATCCTGCCAAATCATTAAGTCTTTCGTCCTCTGATGGTACACAGACGCATCCTCCGAAAGAAAGCGTTGTGAAGAATTCGCCGATGGATAGATCGAAAACATGCGAGCCAAATTGCAAAGTTCTCCATTGGGGACTTGTCCCAAATGCTGGTCCATGGTGGATGATGGAAGTGCATATCGCCGAGTGAGAAATAAGCATGCCTTTTGGTTTGCCAGTACTTCCAGACGTAAAGAGCAGATATGCGGTATTAGACGGGCGAACCCTTTCTGGTAGGTTAGATATGGCCGGGGACATAACTTGTAAATCTGACGAGCCATCCACAGTCATTATATGATCGCACAGTCCCTGAAGTACTCCGGCACTGGAGCTTGATGCGAGGGCTACTCGGATCGGCACAGTGCTAAAGATCTCGACGATCCGTCCCCGAGGATGAGTAGGATCGATGGGAACATAGACGCCCCCGGCCTTTAGGACTGCTAAGATTGCCACCACGGTGTATATGCTCTTCTCGAAACAAACGGCAACAAATGTTTCTGGTTGTACCCCGATCCCGACAAGCCGCAACGCAAGAGTGGTTGACATGCTATCCACTTCAATATATGTCAGAGTCTTCTCTGTGGAGCAGACCGCCTCGGCGTACGGTTGCCTAAGTGCTTGCTCCCTAAAGAGGTGATGGAGGCACAAATGCTCGGGTGACGGAGTAACGGCATTCCACAAACGGATCCTGCTGATATCTTGCTCATGAAGCGGTGAAATGGACCCCAATAACGCTCTCGGTTTCAAATTTCCCAGAGCGGTGACTACGGCCTGATAATGGCGCATCAAGCTCTGGGCATGCGGCGTCGTGATAATGCTTTCGTCGTAGTCCAGCTGCAGAGTAGCCGCTGCTTGCGTATTCGGTGTCAAGGTGATAACTAGTGGATAAGGCTGCCGCTCCTTTTTCCCTAGCAACTCATGATACTTGATTCCCATCTTCTGCATGGCAGGCACTCCAATGGCATTAAAGTCTCCTGGATTGACAACCAATAGAGACTGAAACTCGGCGGCGGCGTATCGACCACGACGAGCCAAGGCTCTGCGAATGTTCAACATACCTGTCTGTTCAAACGGCCTCAACTCGGCTGCCTGTTGCTGTACCCGGGAAAGAAATGAACCAACGTCCCCCATAGCGTCCACGCGCAGAACAACAGGATAGAGGGTAATGGTGGGACCGGTTGTTTGCGAGTACCCTGGGTTAAATGCCGCCCGCCGCCCATTTGCGATCACCCCAAACGCTACCTCTTCTGTCCCCGTATAGTGTGAAAGAAGGATGGCCCAGGCTGCTCGAAGGACAAGAGTAGGGCTTATATTAAGAGTCGTAATTCCGTCCGGGATGGTTATCTGGTGCAAGAGAGTCCTCGCAGGATCTGCGCGAAAGTTGGAATTTTGAGGGATGGGCGGGTACGATGTCGCATTAGAGTCGGCTAGAGAAGTGTACCAGAAATCGTCGTGCTGCCTACTGCCTGCCTCGAGCACTGTATCCCTCACGAAATTCTCGAATGGATAACGCTGCTGTACGGTTTCGCCGCCGAATCGCCTTCCAGTCTCATTGACAAGTTCCAGCACCGAGGCTCCATCAAATAGAGCATGATGTGCAGTCAGTACAAAGTATCGCCTCGATTTTTCGGTCACGATGGTGTAACGAATGAATCGGCTACCGAGAGTCATGGGAACCTTGGCGTCGTCGTTTAAGAAATTCGTCAACAGCTTCGTAGCCTGGTTCCACGCAGGGTCTTCATCGATGACGGCTTGGACATACCCGACCTGCCCTCCTAAGTGGACAATTCTTGTCCGCAGGATAGGGTTCGCACGGGAGGTGCATTCCCAAGCCCACTGGAAGCGATCAATCGGAGTCTCGTCGCCCAGAGTCCAGACCAGCTGTCTCATGTATGTGTTGCCAACACCATTGCCGACTAGAGACTGTTGCATGGGCGTACAAGGGTAGGCATTCTCTATAGTCTCGATAGGCACCATGCACATCTGTGAAATAAGTTCTATTTGACTTTCTACAGCCAGCTCATTGTGTAGTAGACTGAAGGGTTTTAGGGGAGGCGGTACTGTGTCTATCCCCCCCAATACCGCAACGTCTCCTGGCTGTGCCATGATCGATAAGCAACGGGTAGTTGAACCGTTGAGTAAAGGTAATCGAGGCTCTATAGGCAGTAAAGGAAAGACAGTACTGTAAGATATAAGGAGTTAATCACTGGTGGGCATGTGCCATTATATTCAAGGTTTCTGACAACAGTGGGTTCTTGGGTTCCTCTGGAACATATATTTCATTCATTCGACATTGATGCAAGGATTACATCGCGGAGCGATGCGGACTTCCAGGCCATGCTATATGTATTAGCGGAGATCTGTTTCATACTAGCCAACCTAAGAAGCTTTCAAGACTGGACATATTCATCCGCCGCGTTTGATCCATACTCATCAAACCGATGGTGCAATGACTCCAAGCTCCCCGGTACCTAGCAAGGATTCGGCATGTGCATGGAAACACTATTCAAACGTAGCCACCCTGCCTATACATCCTTGCCTTGGTGACATTGGAGTCCTAACCAGGGGAAGCAGACGTGTTGAAAGACGATTTTTACCACGTTCCATCTATGGCGCAGCTTCTAACGGTCCTAGGCAGCTACGTCATCTTCTTCAAGACACTAATCATTAGATAAATAATTAGAACGCGCCAAAACCAACTACAGTCGTTCGGGCTTGGGCATTGAAGCTAAAAGAGCTAGTAAGAAAGTCCGGTCCGAAGAAACATGCCAACTCTCGTGTTCAAACTCCGTGGTGGTGCGATTGTTAAATAGGACCTAAAAACTAGCTGCTATTCTAGTTCTATAGCTATTTAGCTATTTGCAAGACTTACGAAAATACATTGCGTGCTCAATGTGGAATTAGATAGTCAACCTTTATCCAATGACTTTAGCTTTGGGTGCAATCAAGGGCTGGAAGAGAATGGAGGCTGAGCATCGTGAGCGTAATTGCTTGATATTGGATCGTCATTCATACTCACACTCTAACCTCATTGTGGCCAAAAAAAAACATGCTGACTGAGCGAGGTATTTCGTACTATCCGTATCGCATAAATTTATATATCAGGAATGACACATGGCTCAGGCTCTTACACTCATCATACCCCATTTTGCTGCAGATGTTCCAGTTCCAGGTATGTATGGCAACTGCTCGCCAAGACATTCACCTCGGTGTTAAGATGCGGCCGATATAACCCTACTAAGCCGCATCCAAAAAGGGAAAAAGTGAATCAGCGCCGTATTATAGATGGCCTGCATCCAGAACCGGAGCTAAAGAGTGCCATGGCCTCTTGTTTGGCCGAGCTGGATTTGACCCACACACTGCTTAAATGCTGTTGTGGGAGGTGCGGTACTGTATTTATGGACTTGGGTATTAAAATTGGGACTGCTGAGTTGCGTTAATGGCCGGATCGACGCACCCGGAAACCTGTTTCTGACGTCTATAGGGCAAAGACATTGTGGGTATGGTCTTGGCGACCAGCATCCCTGGTGGCAGATCAAAGCGACCATTGTGTAGGCGAAGAAAAGAATTGCTTCCAGACGCGTCTCGGCTTACCGTCGCTGTAGATTCTGTGGGCTGCGACGTAACGGAGCCAGTCAACCCCCCTTGCGCCTGAACTGCCTACTGCGTACAGACTACACGGGCTATTATAGACTTGATGCTCTGTGCGAGGTTGGACATCCGTGACCTCTGTTCGCGGTATTTACCTAGTCTTTACTGACTATAGACTCATACGTGTTCTCCTTCCCCTATATGACCTAGATATAAAAAGCTCAATCATAACGCGTTGGGGTAGTTGTATAAGTCTTCTAGCTACTTCAATGGCGAATCCCCCCACCGATATGCTCATTTCCCGTTGCCTCTAGAATCATACCACCAGCAATCGATCCTCGGATGACACTGCCCTCTATAGAGGCTGTCACCTCAAATGTCTCTTCGAGCCTCCGGGTTAGTTCTGAGCCGGCGAGCTCTATTCATCCGTCACCTCGCGCCTTGGTTAACACCACACGGCCTTTGGCAAGCATCATGGAGCAGTAGCGGTTAATATCCTGCACTCGGACTGTCATACCTACAGGTTCCCCCAGCTGAACTGCCAGATGGGGAATGGCTACCTTATAGTCACTCCACCCCCACAAACCATACATAGGGATTCTCTCGCCCTGACCATGCCTCAATATGAATAACGCCGGACGAACACTCGGGTAGGAAGTAGTCTAAGCCCTGGACCCACGCTCGATGCCAGAGTATTGTCCGACTCATTAGATGGCTGTTTCACCGATAGGTGGGTTGTACCACTCCAACCTATGCAGCCACACAGACCTAGTAAAGTATCCATCCGGGACAGGGGGCGCAGGGCAGATCTTCTGGATTGGTGGGCTGTCTAGGTCATCGATGATGGTCCACTCGAGAGTCTGTTCTTCACCAGGCTTACTCAACATGGAAGGATTATTGATGATGACTAGCTTATCGTCGGAGCCATAGGCTGCGTATCTCCATCAAGCTAGGACCGCTGCCTGCTGTGCTGGCCCTATCAGCTCGTGAAATTGCCTTGATTGTCTGCCCAGGCGAGCCGGGATAGATCAAGGGTGATGGGGATGCCATGAGACCATACGGAGGGACATCCATCTTTCTGAGGGAGCAAATGTCTGTGTGGGGACTCTCATGGATTTTGTAGCACTTGACAAGTCATTTGTAGAATGGCAAGCCCGGGGGTAATTAGTGTTACCGTCAATGCCCTGCTCAACTTTGATGAAATGTGGTGGAAGGTCAACAGGAGTGGTTGCCTAGAAACCTTGCACCTCCTGGGCAAAGAAAAGTGAGACTAGGCACCCCCTTAAGAGGGAGGAAACGGTATCTCGCTAGTTAGTTGGCGTCCCAGGTTAGTAACATAGTAACATCATGCGATGCGGGTGCAGTTGGGTGCAGTTGTTCATCGAGTAGCCGCCACCAGTGCTTGATATGACAGCACGGTCAGCTAGAGGGCCCAGCCAATCTGGTCCATTCTCAAAGGCTTCAAGCCTATTAAGATCGTAACCAGGCATCCGACGTTAGCCGAGTTGCAGTCGGTATCCCAGCCGCAAGTATTAGCAATATGCATAGCCGTATGAAAACTATGAGTTGCATATAGTTAGTAGTGACATAATCAGGGTGGCATGGTAGGCACAACATGACGAATTCCATAGAACTTATTATGTCCATACTATTCTTTACTCTTTGACGTTTCCTTTCCCGGTTGTCATCTCTTCAACTCAGACTCGCGCTTCACTTTTTGCCTTATCGATAAGGCTATCTGCAAGGATGAAGCTGTGGCCGGCATCAATAAGGTGATTGACATCCCTGCTAATCAACGCTTCGGCTTCCATCGCCGTCCATAGCTAAGCCACGTACGTAGACCCGCCATCATGGCTAACGGACACGGTATTCTTCGTCTTCTTCTTCTTCTTCTTTTTATTACACCGATGGCCCTAAATACACAGGATAAGCGGAGCTTCTATCTTTAATAGTAAGGGGAAAACCGTGCCCCTAGGCTAGATGAAAACCCTTACACTCTTTGTCTAGCCCATACCGGACCCGCTATATATTCGGTATGGATCCCTAGCGGGGCCTATCGCCTAGTTACAGAGGTCTTATATATGAAGTTCCCAGATAATATTGCGGTATACATGCTTCTAGGGACCAACTGAGCTCTATTGGCCCACGCCCGCACTTCCACCTATCCCAAGCTCACAGACCTGAGTTCTGCTGGTGCTATCGCGCAGCGGATGCGACCTGTTTAGAACCCCCAGCCTCAGGTATTGGCTGTTATAGTCCCTTCTGAAGAGGCCCAACCCTCAGAAGTGTGTCGCTAGGAGGATTCGAACCCACCACCCCAGCCCCTCCATTAGGGTATGCAGGCGCTAACGGAGGCGGTAGCTTTTGCCAGCTTCGGGCTGTGTTTGACTTTCCGGGTGCCACTAGAGCCAGCCCAGCCATCAATGAAGTTCTGGGCGCCTATCACGTTGCCTAGGACGCCCACATAAACACGTTCTAGGTAGTCGGTAGGGATTGTGGGCATGGTGCGTGAATTGTATGGGCCTCGGCTGCACGCGAGAGCAGGCTGTTAAAATAGTGCGTGGATGACTGTCTTGGTGGATAAATGTCTTGTAATTCAGCTGCGACAAGCCCATTTAAAGAGGTTCGAATTAGAATTAGCCTGTCTTGGGCTGGAGCGACTCACACAGTCTTGGTTCTTAAGATGGCTGGATTTCTAGGCTGGCTTGATATTTTGGTGATAGGCTGTTTGAGCCGCTTGGGAAGTTTGGGGGTCATATTAATAATTTTAATATTGACAAATTAAGATACTCAGGTATTGGCTTGCAATAGCATTGCTTACGAGTCGATTGTGCATTGTTCTTGAAGACGACCGAGGCCCGCTGAGGAGGTATTTGTTTGTCGTTTGTCCCACATACTTCATCCCGAGCCTCGCAAGTCTGGAGTGGATATACGGAGAATGACATTGAGAACCATGCTAGCCATGGAATGGATATATACAAATACAAATCGCTAAAGCACCGCTCCGTCAACAGGACAAAGAACTGGTCAAATGATAGGGACGTGGAGATCGGGTGGGTATCAAGGGGCATATTGTATCATGGTTGGTTTGCTCTCGCTTCAATGGGTGAGGCATGCTGACCTAACTTTAGTCGCTGAGCTTTCGCCCTGAAGTTGGTTAAGAAAAGGCTTCAACTATCCTCCTAGGCCTCTGTTATATATGTAAGTATGCGTAAGTGAAACCGAATGGTTCCTAATCCTCAAAAGATCCAGAACCAAACCCAATCACTGAACCGGCAAGGGAGGGCTCATAGACACATAACCTTAGGAATATCTCTGCACTGAATGTAGAACATATGATGGTAGAATACTTGGACTTCAGATGATGTAGAGGTAAAGATCCGGCTCTGTAAATTTCTGTCATGATAATTTTGGTCAACGCACATTGATCTTTCACCGTATACAAGCTCCCAACCTATGCTCTGCCGACCGTTTTTTTTCTTCTTCCTTTTCTGAAACTGCCACAAACTATACAAAGACAACATGGCGAAACACTGCGGGCAACATAAATAACACCTGTGATAAGTTTAAATGTCATCAGGAGCGGAAAGAAAATCACCATGACTGCCCGCTAGAGACGGTCGTAGGCGTGGACATGAATCGTACGCACCACCCCTTTCGCCTAGTAACTGTTTAAGAGTAAGTCAGTCGGCTCACAGAGATCAATCCAAAAATCACCCGTGCTTCTAGGACAAGCCTTTGTGGCGACATCGTTCGGATCATGGTATGCCTCAGGGCATGAGCCATATGCTGGGCAGCGAATAAGATTGCAGGTGCCCTGCCTAATTCCATCGCCAGTAGGAGTAAGCTTCACGGTTTGATTCCAGAACGGATTTCCATTTAAGACGCTGCAATCCCAGTAGAAATGATCGGTGAAGTTATATTCGAACTGGAGGATGTTGTTGCCCCCAGTATAGTGAACCAAGTCGGTAAATATCTTGACAGATGTCCCAATGCCATTTTGGATCCAGCCGAGGTCACGCACAGAAGCAGACCCGTGGCCGGCAGGGAAGACAAAAGGATAGGCACCGGCTTCATAGTAACAGCGGGTGTTGGGGCCACTGTCACACGCGCCGTTGTTGCTTTGATACACGTAGACGTCAAAGGGACACCTAGTTGATCCTGTTAGTGGTGAACGAAGTTAAAGGGTCAATACACACATAACAGGGAACAATACCAGTTGTTGATATGGAGAATTGAAGCAGTAGCTCCATTTGCTACAACAGCAGCCAACACAGCTATAGTTCTGAACATTATGCTCAACTGTAGGCGTAAGTAGAGTGGCTAGAGATATGAAAACCTGATGAAAATGACGCATCTAAGCAGGAAACCACCCTTATTTATACTCAGCAATGCTGCCCGGGTTTGCGAGCTTTGTTATATACGGCTTCGGCCATGTTTTCTGCCAAGCCACGTCCTGCCTGAAGCGTTATGACTGATTCCATCAATGCTAGGAGGAAGGCAAGCGAAGAGATGAGTATTTGCGGATTGCTGAACTGAGACTGGCCGCTTGTAACATCGTGTGGATAAAATGGGTCTGGTCACTAGGAAATGAAGTATTGTCTAGATATGGAGTTCTTATTTGTTGTTACATGGTGGGTAATGCTGCACAGGGGCTATGCGCCACTGTAACAGTGTTGTGGAAATGGGAATGATGGTGGTAATGACGCTTCTTGAAAAGGAAATGTTTGAAGTTGTACAAAGTAGAAGTTGCCGTCATGGGCGAATTTGAAGGATGGCATAATTTGCTGACTGCAGCTCACTATGCTTGACATAGATAAGGATCTTATTCTTGAGCCCCAGTTTCCGCTATCGATAAATTACTGCTTGCATTTGGTCTTTAACTCGGGATCGAACAGCACTGCCAGGGAACTTTCAATTCCGATTTGAAAGAGAAGAAAAGTAAAGGCTTACATTGGAGTTGAGAAACATGACCAATGTGTGAGGCCATGTGTAGAAATGCAGTTTGGCATCAGCCTCCCAAAATGTAATATTACGAAGGATTCTTTTGAATTGATTTTGAGAATACTCTTTCCGCTCCTACAGACGCTCATTTGGTAAGGTAACCGCAGCACATCATGTCAAGTTGCATTCGTTGATGCCCATGACCCCTGACCGCAAGGCAGATGCCGCATGGACAAAATACGATGCTAGTACAACGTGTTTACGGGCCGATAAACTCCACATGAAGCAGCAGTCGTCGGCCACTTTCTCACCATACAGGGGAAAGTAAACTAGTCCGCGTGTCACAGTACATCTGCGGCGACGATGGCTCTCCTGTTTGGTCAACAAAAGATATGCTGAAGTTCAGTAACAGCTCTCCTCAATTCTTTTGCGTGATATACAGAAAAAGTGTGGGCTCGACTGCAACTAACTTGTCTTGTCGTGTGTATTGGTGGCTTGTAAACATGACAACTTCCTTGCCAGCACTTTCTGAACACCATTACCACTCTTTCTTTAACACCACGATAATGCCGCAGCTTCATTTTTACAAATTGTGTGATAACCTCTCACAAGCTAATTCATTTCGCCAAAAATCCAGTATTTCATATTGTAAACTTCAGTCTAGCATAGGAAGATCATCCTCCGATGTCTGCGTTAATTCATGCGGCTACAACGGTTACAGCGCGAAGAGTATCAATCAATAGAAATATGGTCATACATAGCTTGTACTAGTACTGCCAAGAGAGTTAGTATGTAAGAACTAGTTGATAAAGTGTCCTATTGGCCATCGGCAACCCGTTGAGCAATTACAGGATACCATGCAAATGACTATCTGTCAGCGCTTACGCCGCTTTGGATTTCCCTGGCGTGGCTTGAGGACGGATTAGGACAACAAAGGGTTGAAATCATTAAAATCGGGAAAGCAATTAAGAGAATAAACGCGCAGTCGCCAGTTTCAAACACGGAGTGGCTGTTTTTAAGCACTCCGTCGCCCAATCCTGAGGCCCCATTCGTACAGATTAGCTGTGGCTGCGCTTGTCGCAACAATGACCCCTTGTTTCTCCCTTCAAATATGTATTCAACTGAAAATTATTGATGCAAGTAATGTAATATTGGAACTTAACCTCGATGCTAAGCTAGAGAGGTTCGTTCATGGGGCTAAAACTATCCAACAGTCGCAGTGGTAACACACTAGGTCTTAAATGATTCCCAAGCTGGTGTCTAGAAGCGCAGCCACAGCAAAATTGGATCTGCGGGATCTTTACATGAATTTAAACATGGCGATTGCGCATTTAGGTTCGGCGACTTCTTGTTTTGTTTACCCCAAAACCAGCAGGGTCTACTCTGAGCGATTCGAGAGGTGGGTACGGGAAAGCTCCGCCAGTCATTATCACAACCATCCAATATTCCATCGCAAGGATGAGGAAAGTACACGTGCTGGTAAACAGGGTCGGCAAGCCTAGCATTTTAAACACTCCACACTCTCAAGTGGCGTCTGGTATTCCTTCAACTCCAGGCAGGCAGGCATCGTCTTGGCCATCCCCCGTGATACCCCCTGTCCTCCACCACCATTACGGCCACGATGGCTTCACCAGCCCTGCCCGTCCGGCCAGTTTCCTGCCCGTAGCCAATGATGCTCTACGGCAGTTCGAGGCGGAGTATATCCATTGCTCTGTGCACATTAAGCCCTGTCCCAAGCGCCGCCGGCGCGCCAACCATAATAGTTCGCACTTCCACACGTGGCAAGGCCGAGGTCTAGAATCTCTCCTCAAACTAAACAAGGAAGTGAATGTCGCCATCGCAGGGGCAGTAGTAGTGGTGGTAGCCCACCGGAGCAGCAACAGCATCTCATTTACTGCCGCAAAGCTCACGGCCGCCTCCTACTACAGCATCCGGAACTGTATACTATCGTTTCTCAGGACAGCACGCAGGGGATCTAGTAGGACCTAGTCATCCTGGCCATGGCCCTTGTATCCAGGGCCCGCCTTCTTCAGCTTCGCGACCCGGGGACGCTTCAGGGGTAGCACAAGCAGCTTGCCAACCGCCCTGCTCTCGGGCACTGACATCCCCTTACCTGAGGCACGGTAGTAGAAGGTCTGTCAAGCCCAAGGAATTCACACCACTGGCGACTCACCTGCCCAAATACCCTCAGGGAGTCGGCCATCAGGCGCTTCCCTATATCCATAGTAACGCAGTAACGCCTATATGATAGTATATACACTTCGCCATCACCTTAAAGACCCTACAACTCTCCTAACGGCCGTTGTCGTCATAAAATATGAAGTTACTTGTAGCTTGATCTCACTATATATCGCCCACCGCTCCACTTCCCACTAATTACTTGGCGACTTAATATAGACTAGATATTGAGTTGGGGGCGGCGACTCTGCTTAGTGTAGCGCTTATCACGTGGAAGTAGGTAGCAGTATAAATCATCTTGCCGCGCCTCATAGTTGGTTAGAAGGCACGCCTTTTCTATATGTTTGAATTTTCTTATTTCTGACTGTTACCATACCTATTAATTAAGAAAATGCTGGATACATATGAGTGTTCTTCTGTGGGGAGACTATGGGGTGTCAGGAAGACTTAACCGTTCTGTGGAGATGGTCGGGATATAGTCTGAAGTTGGGAGGTATGAAGACATGAATTCCACCGCCGAAACCGCGAAAGGCCAGTCCAGGAAGTTAGTGGCGTCTGCGTTGATGTTTACGTCGAATCTCAACTGGGAATACAAAAGCACCTTGGAAGCAAACAAGAAGCGGGAATTTTCTCATGCAAATCGTGAGAGACACAGGGTGTGATTCAGGTGCGATGAATTTTGCTTGTCATTATTCAGTATAGTGGCTAGGTGGTCTTGGTCGTATACGTTAGACTATGAGCGAATCGTGGTAACATAGTACGCTCAATCCTCTATCGCTTCATTATCCGGCGTTATTCGGAAGCACTGGTCCACTGCCTGAAACTACCTCCCATCTCCTGGAGGGCGCTGAATTTCAACTCAGCATCTTTCCTAGCGGTTGGTAAAATTCATGGTATACTGCGGTACAGTATTGTGCCCGAGTAAACTAGTCGGTCAACTGCAGTCAGAAGTTGTGAGTGAGATATAGAGAGCCTCTCAATCTTTACGCCTGTGGCAGACTGAGAGTATGCTTATCCATACCAAGTCCAGCCAATAAGGCCCCTACTAGTTGCTTGTTGGAGATTTGAGTATCTCGAGGGCTTTAGGGTCACCAGTAGCGCAGTAAATTGATTTGAACTGGATATCGGTAATGTTATGGCTGCCTTCCGGTACTCCTGTTGTGTGGCGCACGCAGCGGAGGCCCCTACCTGGTTGTTAGCACGCCAGAAAATGCATTCGAGATGCGCATCTTCACTTACTCGAAGAGCAGGCAAGCATTGAAAGGAGCTATCTCAAGGGTATCGAAGATTGGTCTGTTTGTTGTTAGCAAAGCACTCTACCTTGTTTTCGTGCTCAAAGGAGAAAAGGAAGAACAGCATACTGATCGCGGCGAAGATTTGTACAATTCTCATTTGGGATGTCGAAGACAGTGCCATCCTTGCTCGAAAGCCGCGCCTAGTAACTCGGCGTCAGAAAGCACTCGTATTTCCATGCCAAAGGGAGACCTTACGTTGACACCCTCAGGGAGGTCTTGAGGTGAGGCAAGGGCAGCGGCTGCCAGTGGGAGCAAGTAGAAGAAGCGCATGTTCATGTAATGGTCCAGCGGTTAAAGTATGAGCTAGGTTCTGTGATGATCAAGGGACCGTAAATAGTAGGTGAGACTTTGAGGAGAATAGGTGCAAAGACGATTTTAAAAGCTGGTCCCACCCTGTCCCCTTTATATATGTTTAGCCCGCTATTCATACTAAAGTGTCGCAGTATGCAAGGCGAGGCCACGCTAATACTATGTACGTAGGGTGTCCTCGAGGGTTGGGGTTGGGGTCAAGTCTCGAAATGTGAGAGACTACACTCGCTGACATAAAAGTGGCCTCGGTTGTTCCATGTTTCCCTCAACCGAATAATGCGTCTCACTTCAGCCCGCCACCGGAGAGGTGAAGGTCTCAGAAGATTTGTTACACGCACCCGCGAATGTGACCTGTTCTCGCTCCTGGCCATACAAGGCAATGTATGAAGTAGATGCGGTGTCAGAGGATCGCGTGACGTGGCCGAAGGTGATGTTCTATATTCAGGGAAGAGCGGTTGATCCTCTTAAGCTATGTTATTACTATGCACTCTTTTGGATGAAGACATGAAGAGACGAACTTACTTGAAAGTGCAACCTTTGCCACCGACAGGCTAGTTGTCTAAGACCAGCGGCAATGCTCGACGGCTATTGGGCTAGGTGAAACACACTCATTTCGGCCCATCGCTGAGAAATGTGGCCTCTCCTAAAGGAGAAGCCGGTGTACGAATCAAATCAGGTATGAGAGATTGTTGCTAGGACCTTACGGCAGTCTAGATGCTACAGCGAATAATTCTGTGCTTGTGGGTGTTAATTCACATTGCCTAGGTAGCCATGGCCAGTTCTATCCGAGACACGGCAGACAATCACAAGGATAAAGAGTCAACAAATCTGTTTCAAGGTTTGCCAAGTTACTCCTATCCCCTCTTTTATCCCGCCAGAGTAGGCGCAAGCGCTGTGTTACAGTCAAAATCAAGATGTTGTGGCTGGATCTGTAGATCGCAGCCCGGTTAAAGGTGCCCCCAAGAAGGATTTGTAAATACGAAAACGCTTGCAAAATCCACGTACATCTCGCGTGCTAACTCTGTAACTCTATCGATGTTTTTGCCAGGTGAATCTTTGCTCTCTCTCGCAGCTCCTCCACTAGGGCTGCGTACAGCTGCTGCCTCCCAGCGAGGACTGGCTTCACAATACGTCAATAAATTCAGGCACGCCTGGGTGATCCAACATGGCCGCCTAATCTTATAGTGCGACTGTCGTCGTGCCAGTACAGGTGGTAACGGGTGGGAAGGTTAATCCCTGCCACCCGTTGGGATGATCAAGCCTGGCTGGCACGCGGTAGAGTGTGTTGCACTCATCTTGTCTTGAAAGATCGCGATACAAGATTGAACACGCTTCCTCAACGCATCATCCACGGCTTCTGTAGCGACTTGTCCGCGGGTCCCAAGAGACTCCGAGAAAAATGCCCATCTGTCTTAGGCTAGCCGAGGTTGGGCGAGCCATGCGAAGATGCCCGGAAGGGAAGCAGTCAAAAAGGCCACGCGACTTCTGCGCGACGCCGCAATCTACAAGTACCTTTTATTATTTACAGTTTAGGATAACCTGCCGACTTCAACAGGGCCAGATGACCAGCACGTTTCCTAGGCTACCAAGTAATCGCCATTGAGTATACAGAGCGGACAGAGCGCTCACGGTAGATTAAGGTCGTCGCCAAACAGGGGAATGCCCACAATCAAAAAATAGTAAAACTGGAAAGCCACAAGTTGAAATGTACTCTTGATCATATGTGAGCCTAGTAGCATTACACAGCAGAATCTACAAGCATGTTAAATACAAATCCTCACCTATACTTACTGAATCTCGAACGGCGTCTGGAATGGGACAAAATATGCCGGTCCGAGTGGTTGCTACGCCGTGTTCTAACCCACTGTGTTATATCTAGCTTTATGCGTTTGAGTCTGTCATGTCTCAGTTGTCTCCTTGCAGTCTAGTCACTGCCCAAGGTACCAACTAGCAGCGAGATAAATTATATCCTCGCAGTAGATCCGGAGGCAAAGAGCTGCTACGATTTGCTTTCTATTGTTTCATGCTGCGAGTTATCCACAACTTTGGGGAATAGAGCGGCCCTACACCGATTATAATGCCAGTTGAGCAAGTTTGCTCGTCTACGAGGTGTATGAGTTGAATGATCTGGCGTCTAAGACCGTGGCGGAGGTTGGTCTTATTAACTCAACAACAGCATGCATGGTGCGTCAGCGCTGCTCGGTGTATCGGCTAGTGCATTGCCGTACCTGATCTATAACAGATCCCACAGCCACAAGATTTGACAAAATAGATCAAAGGCCATCTGCACGGCCATCATCCACAGCCGCACCTATGTGGTCACAGGCTCTCCTGCAAGTTTACACTATTCCCGCTCTCTCCTAGCATTGTATCATAGCTGGAACATGGTGCGGAATACCACCGAAGAGAGCTAAATATAGCGTAGAGTCACACCTGTGTCCTATTTTGCAGATTTGGCGCAATGGCTGCTCGCGGAGCGACGCGGATGTTTCCCCATCTGATCATATCTGGGTTGCAACGGCCCCGTATGAAGTTTGCTAGACACATCACAGATCGGAGGTTATCACATTCTACAATAACTCATCCATAAATGGACTGCCACCACAAAAATATAGCCCTTGATAGTAATAGCACGGCCTATTATCTTCTGCGTAAATGCGAATTCCGGTGTGCGCCTGTCTTTTTTCCAAATTAAGGGGAGAAATACGTTGTAGTATAGATGCACTGGGTAACTGCATGATATTCAAAAGCAGAAGCAAGCGAATGGCCCATTTATCTGGTCAGAATTGCAACTATGAGCTGTTTACAACACTCCCTTCTCAATGATGCGTCCTAATCTCAGTCGAAAGCAATTTGGCTGCTGGTCTTCGCCTCTTAAAATATAAGCACCGAGATTTCAGCACATCTTGGCGCTATCACTGCGCAGACATCTTGAACCACACATAGATTTGTACCAACATATCTGTTGTCGACTCTAAGGAGTGGCATGGGGTGGTCACGCGAGTGCTTCAGCCTCAATAATCTCGTAGGCAGCCAACCAGTCAGTGCGGTGCGGGCCGTTGGTCTCTCCACCTCATCCCCCGCTTTTACTCCCGCGCGTTATCTGCTGTGCTGTCCACACAAGCATCCAACTGCGCTTCAGATTGGGCTTGCTCTGAGCAGAGTATACTCCGTCCAGAGTGTGACTCTAGTTCCTGATGAACATGCAGCGTGGTAGTCAGCTTGGCGGCCCGTCGGACTTGGCGATACTGTCTGGGTCGACTCTCCCCCAAAAGCGGACATCGCCATTCCTGTCCTCTGATGGTAAGCGGCAGAAGCAGACCAAGTCATATCGAGTCCGTGGAGTTCCTCTTGAATGGACGGAGGCTCAGCTGCAGGGCTTTCTAGCCAAGCACGACGGCTTTACGGGCCCTGTTATTAAATCTTTGGCCCGCGAGACCCATGGCAGGTCGAAGACTGCTACAATTACCCTAAATACGCCGCCTCCGAATGATAAATCCTGGTCAATTGAACTCCTAGCTTCACCCGAAAGGCAGCTCACGTTCGACGATGACTTCTTTGGCCTCACTACCCTCTATGCCCCTCCAACGGGTCATGAAGTTGAGTAAGTAGACTGTCTAATGTGGTTTAATTAGACGTTGTACTTATAGTATTAGTATTATTGCAATCTCCGGGCTTGGCGGGCATGCATTTGGCTCTTTCAAGCAGAAGGATGGCGAGCATATGTGGTTGAGGGATTCACTCCCGAGAGATCTCGTAATCAATGGTCTACAGCAACCAATTGCACGAGTACTTATTTACGGCTACGAATCAAAAATTCCTGATAGCGAGAACACCCAGAACTTGGATGATCTTGCGTCAACGTTCCGAAGTCGCTTGGTGTCGCTAGTCCATGGCCCGGCGATCAAACCGATCATCCTCATTGCTCATAGCCTAGGCGGGCTCATAGTTAAGCAGGTAAAGTATATGAACACAGTAAGCACTATCATATGATTCTAATGTACGTAACAGACCTTGATATCGCTATCAAAGTCTACGACCGGTGATGACTCTATATTGGACCAAGCAGTCTGTGGGATCGTATTCTTCGGAGTTCCACAAGCTGGTATGGATGTCAGCTCACTTTTGCCAATGGCCAAAGAAGGGCCAAACCGCTACTTGATCGATTCTATAAACCAGGGCTCAAGAAGGCAGCGAGAAGAGTTCTACGATTACCTAGAAAGGCGACGCTTAGAAGTTTTCTGCTTTTATGAAACACTCCTGTCACCTACTGCGATACAGGTATGATGCCATGTTACATTTTCCACTGGTCTGTATCCTATATTAACATAGTTTAGGACGAGAATGGCAAATGGACGAGGAGGGGCCAGAAGCAGTTACTCGTTAATCAGACTTCAGCCACTGACTGTCATCGGAAAGGAACTGCCTCCACACATGTGTGTGCCATTTCCTGTACCCATTCTGACATGGTGAAGTTTACTCCGCACGACCATAACTATGATGCTGTCCGTGACAGGCTCATAGCCCTCGCCGGCAGAGCAGGTACACAGCATCAGTTTCAAGAACACTCGGGCCCTCGACATACGCATCCAACTCGCGACGAATCACAGCTCTCTCGCGATCAACGAAGGCACCTAGTTGAGCTATTACAGTTTGACCAGGCTGATGCACGAATCAAAACTGTAAAAAAACCCACAGGATCAACCTGTAGCTGGATTTATGAAACCCCAGAGTATAGACGTTGGAGTGATCCCACAAAACTTGTTGAACATCACGGATTCTGGTGGATCAGAGGTAAACCCGGTGCTGGTAAATCCGTCCTTATGAGATATCTATTCGACAAGTCCCACACTACTATTCATGACGCCAAGATCATCTATTTCTTTTTCAACGCTCGAGGAGACGTCCTAGAACGAACAACTCTTGGTCTCTACCGTTCCCTTCTTTTTCAAATTTTCAAGCTTATCCCGAACCTCCAAGACACGCTAGACACCCTCGGGACTCATACTACCAGGGCTATTGAACAAGACGGGTGGCAGATACCAGGTCTTCAAGATGTCCTGCTAGAAATTGTTCAGAGACTCAAATCCTTGCGTCTGGTTTGCTATATCGATGCTCTTGACGAATGTCCTGAATATGAAATTAGAGATATGGTACAATTCTTTGAAGAGGTTGGGAAAATAGCTGTCAGTAATGAAACGCAGCTATTTATCTGCTTTTCAAGTCGGCATTATCCAAATATCACTATAGAAAGGGGCCTCAACATGATCCTCCAACACCAACAAAACCATGAGCTCGATATTAAGCAATTTATAGATACGAAGTTGAAAATGCACCATTCAACATATGCAGAAGAGGTAAAGCAAGACATCTTGGAAAAAGCTTCTGGTGTTTTTCTTTGGGTTGTCCTGGTCATACCGATGCTAAATCGAGAGCTTGATCATGGCAAGATGAACGCCTTCAAGCAACGACTAAGAGAATTACCACGGAAACTGAGCGAATTATTCCGGGACATTTTGACTCGAGATGCTGAGGATAAAGATGCTTTACTTTGCTGTATCCAATGGGTCCTATTTGCCCGGTCGCCGTTAGACATCACGACGTTATATTTCGCTATTGATGCCGCAACAGACGACGATACATTTCAATGGAACCAAGAGGAGACTACTCCCAAGATTATAGAACGATATATTCTCAGTGCGTCGAAAGGCCTAGTTGAGCAAACCATGTCCAAGGTGCCAACAATGCAATTCATCCATGAATCAGTGCGCGACTTCTTATTGAGGGAGAGGGGATTTCAGAAGCTATGGCCCGAGTTGGGTTCCCATTTTGAGGCCAAGAGTCATCAACTACTAGCTCAATATTGCCTCAAGCAGATCAAATCCGACTCACTCAAGGGTGCCACAGTACCTGTGCACTTGCCCAAGGCATCTTCTGAGAATGGCAAATTATCTCGCTCACAACTCACATCCTCGTTCCCTTTCTTAGAATACGCCGTCAACAATATCCTCTATCATTGCAATGAGGCACAAGCCTTCGGAGAACAACAAACACGATTTGTTGATGCATTTCCAAAAACCGAATGGATTCACTATCATAATCTTTTAGCAAAGTTTGACACTAGACGCTACACAAGCGATATTAGCTTGCTATACATCCTTGCCGAGCTAGACCTTGCTCAGCTTATTCGCCTTTTACCCGATCGTACACACCACCTAGATCTTGAAGAAGGTCGCTATGGAAAGCCCTTACTTGCTGCTCTTGCTTGCGGCAATCGAAATGCTGCTCGTGATCTTGGTTTGCAGGTTTTCCTAGACCAGGGAGTTCCGATCCATGTAAACAAAAAGACTGAATCATATTTCGCCTCTCTAAAGCCGAATAGGGAATTTTCATATAAAAAAAAGGACCTCCAAGCGTGTTTAGCACACTTTAAATGCTTCCCGACGCTAAATGCATTGATATTACAAGGAACAGGTTCACGATATGAACATGCCAATGGCCAAAAATTTCTACTTTCAGCAGCAGAGCATGGAATTACAGAAACCGTCGAACTTCTCCTTAGGCGAGGTGTCAACATTGAGGCTACAGATAAGGACGGCCGCACTCCTCTATTAGCAGCAGCAGCAGCAGAGCAGGGAATTACAGAAACCGTCGAACTTCTCCTCAGGCGAGGTGTCAACATTGAGGCTACAGATAAGGACGGCCGCACACCTCTACTAGCAGCAGCAGCAGCAGCAGCAGCAGATGTTGTTGAGCAGCTCATCGATAAAGGGGCTAATATTGAGGCCACAGATAAGGACGGCCGCACACCTCTATTAGCAGCAGCAGAAGGACATCGTAAATCAACAGTACATGTTGTTAAGCAGCTCCTTAATAAAGGCGCTAATATCGAGGCTACAGATAAATATGGCCGCACACCTCTAGCAGCAGCAGCAGCAGCAGCAGCAGTACTAGCAGATGTTGTTATACAGCTCCTTAATAAAGGCGCTAATATAGAGGTCACAGACAAGCATAGCCGCACACCTCTAGCAGCAGCAGTAGCAGCAGCAGTAGCAGCAGCAGCAGATGTTGTTGAGCAGCTCATCGATAAAGGGGCTAATATTGAGGCCACAGACAAGTATGGCCGCACACCTCTATTAGCAGCAGCAGCAGCAAAAACAGCAGCAGGAGCAGCAGCAGCAGCAGATATTGTTAAGCAGCTCCTAGATAAGGGGGCTAATATCGAGGTTACTGATGAGTATGGCCGCACACCTCTATTAGTAGCAGCGGCAGCAGCGGCAGCAGCAAAAACAGCAGCGGGAGCAGCAGCAGCAGATGTTGTTAAGCAGCTCCTAGATAAGGGGGCTAATATTGAGGCTACTGATAAGGGTGGCCGCACACCTCTATTAGTAGTATTAAGAGCAAAATATACATCGGTAGCAGTAGATATTATTAAGCAGCTCCTTAATAAGGGGGCAAATATCGAGGCTATGGATAAGGGCGGCCGCACACCCCTATTTTTAGCAAAAGCAGAAGCAGCGGCAGAAGCAAAAGCACTAGGAGGAAGAGTTGGAAATTACCCTGCTGCAGCTGTAGTAAAGCTCCTGCAGACTCACCAAGCGGCAGGGTGGCATTTGTAAAATAGTGGTTTTACTATTCCTGCTCCCTATTTCTGACGCCGTTGGAAATCTGGTGTCTAGTAGAAGCTTTCATTGATAATATTATGATTAATAAAAGATGAGCTTTATGGGATAACGAGTATGTACTATGCAAGTGCCAACATGCACTAAATGATCATCCGACAAGATGAAAAGAGCGAGGAAAGCGGCAGCCAAATCGCTCATAACTGCAACGCTCTAACCTATATTACTTGATACTTCAAATTCATTCCTGCACTATCAGTACCTTTATTGTACTGTCATTTAGGACCTGGTGGTATTAGAAGCCGTACCCTGATGATCAAGTTTGTGGATTATGCCAACATTGACAGCCTAAGGATAGCCTAAGGATAGCTTTACGCACACTTTGGATTAAAGAAACCACCATACACGCCCTAAATTGAACTGAAAAGTAAAGACACATTCAGAAAGGCCGCCGAATTTTCATTGCCTATGCGGGGAACGTGCAGCAAAACAATGTGCCCCATGATCATTTTGCAGCATTGAATTTGTTTTGAGTAGTACGCCAATTTCTATGATGGATGCACCGGGCTATCTACGTCATGGTCCATAGTTCACCTTGAATGTCTTGAAAGAAGCACTCGCAGTGACGTTTTCGTCCGGGTTGTTTGTTTGCTTGTTTAGGCCCATCTAGGTCAACTATTGGACAAGTCGTCGTAGCCCAAGCAATGGCTAAGGCAACTGCAACAGTATGTTCCAACAACTGAGTGCGCCCATCAATACACACATGGAGGTGAACATGGCTAACACAAAATTAATCATTCTTGTCAAGATTTGCTGGAGCGCGTTACATCAAGTTCTTTCACTTCTACATCTCAGATGACCCCTTATATAGGCATAGAGGATATGACCAAATATAACAGGTCCCATTCACCTAATTCAGAAATCGAATCAAAGGGCTCAACCTAAAGGAAAGGATCATGGAGGAAGGTAACCAGGGGCTGTCTTGTGACGGTAACGTTTCAACCGACATTTTTTCACCCAATATCATCTTCTCCATTTGCACTCGTCGCACTCTTCTTCAAACTCTCAGACTTCTGGGTGCGACAAAAACCCATGTCAAACGCGGGTTGAGACCTCAATTCATCACTGCTTGCCTTGCATGGCTCGACATGGCGGTCGCTATTGGCGTGAAATCCTATAACATTTCAAAATAAGACTAACTTGCCTCGACATAACAAAAATATTTATCCACGGTGTTTGACTATACACGTGGTGTTATTATATGACATGGAATAAAACCTTACCAGCGAGCATTGCCAGGAAGTCCTATATGATCGGTCAAATCAATGGGATCCCAAATTATCTTCGCTACGTAAGCACCTACAAACACACACCCATACAAATCAAGTAAAGTACTATACTCGGAGCTGATAAAGGGGCGTTTCAGGACCATGTGTGAATAGATTAGAAATTGCAATATAACGCCTCTGCAAGAAACAAGTACAAGAATAAACTATAATGGTGCAAGACACCATTATAAATCAGTGTTGCGTTTCAGAATCAACTTGAAACTTGACCAGTCTTACGCTTGCAATTGAGAGAAGCATGTGTACCGTAACTGCACAAACTGCAAAATGCAGCATTTCAAGAAAGTGGCAAGGATGGTGTCAATCCACCTCGATTGGCTGGATAGCATCTGTAGGAACCTTTGGCTCAATCCTTAACAACCGATAACTCGACTCAGTCTATTTACCAGCGGCAAAAGACTAACAAACATTTCATATTGGGAGAGAGTTGCAAGAATCATCTATGAACCGAGGGCTTGCGATTTACTTTTTAGCCTTCCTTTCTCAGTCGACACTGGGTGTTTCCTCTCTACAAGCGCCTCTAGTTCCCGTCAAAGTCACAAGAGAGAACAGCAACTGAGGACACAATAGCATGTCAAGTTGCTAGTGGTTCTGCCCGTGAATCTCTCTAATAAAATTGCAGTATTTTTACCACTTCTCCAAGTCCCTCAACTCAAAAAGTACATGTATTAGCACCCTACTGGCCTCAGCGAATGACGTACATTATCAAGATGACTCTACTCTCAGACATGTAAGCAGGGGATCATAAGTATTCGCTACTGTCTCATTGGAATTTTATCGTATTTGAAAGAAAGATATTAATTTCTGTCCGCGGATAATATCACATCGGGCCTTATACCCTGCGACAAGTCGATATATTTCCCCCATTTTCCAAATTTTGACACGGTATAAACGTTTTTGTTCCCTTGAATGCATGAAACATGGTAAATTCTCCTCTCCATGAATATGTAATAAATTATGAACCATACATGTAAAAGGGCCTGTGCCAATAATGTCTACGCCTTCCTTCAATTATACAAGTCGGTGGAATAAACCTGGCCAGGCCTATCACTAAACTCCCAGTTCCGTGGCACCCTCTCAAACATCCCCTCAGGTACAGCCAGCTTCAACTCGTCCTCGTCGAAGTCATCATTCTCTGCCGCCTGCCTGGCCCTATCGCTCACCATGCCGCCATGCCTCTCCACAGAATTTTCAGTACGGAACACAATGTCGGTGATGTAATACTCAATCTTGCCCGGCGCCGTCTCATCACATATCCATCTCCTCCCCCTCCATGTACTGCTCCCAGTCCAGGTGCTGATTTTGTTACTCTTCCCAGAAACATCGGGAAATAGAGTCACTCCGTCCTTTCGCTTGATAAACCACCTTTCCGTCATGTTCTTTGCAATAATGTCTACCTGCGCCTTCTTTCGTTTCAGGGACTCTAGCTCAATGTGTATCTCGCGTACACTAGAGGGCAAAAAGGCACACACGTCCTCAATCCAGCTCCCTTCGAACCGTAGAGGTTCATCCGCCTCCCAGTGCCACCAGTCGGCATGTCGGATGGTGAGCGTCAGGCAACGAAAATTCAACTGTTGGTTAGACGACAGAAAGCGGCTGAGACGGCCTTCTTCCAACAAGTACATCTGTGCAAAGGCGCGGAGGCTATCAATTTCGAATACGCCTTCTTGTGCCTCGTTGCGCTGCAAATTACTCCACAGACTTTGCAAGACATTGTTGACGTTATACTCTGGTGGCGCACGGGCTGCTACGGTGAGCCAGATTGTATGTTCTTTGAGAACGAAGGGGAGGTGGAATGCTTCTTTGTAGATGGCGCGACATGTCCTGAGGAGCGCCGTGTCACTGCGCCGAGGCGAGAAGTACGAGGGCCGCGAGTAGATTGTCTGAGCACCGTACTGTTTGTCTTTAGACTCGTCTGGGTAGTCGGCTAGGGTGTAGGAGAAGATCATGTAGCGCAGTTCGGGAGAGAGTTTGCAGAAGAGAGGTGACTGAAGCTGAGCTTTGGCCGCTTTTTGGATGATATTTGCGTGTGAATACGGGTTGTTTGTTGCGTCGGAGCGCACCGCTATGATAGGTGAGGCCTAGTTAAAAGGTTGGTGGGATGTATATGAGTACACGTACATGCTGCTTGCAATCTTGCTGAGCGACGAGGCATTTTGAACCAATGTCTCCAGGCTGGTGTTGGAGAGGTATGAGTGCGCAGAGTACCAGGGTTCAGGTTAGACATGCGTTGGTGATGACGTTGACATTCGTGAGGGGAGAGATATAGGTTGTGTGGGCGGATATGTGGAAATGGGCACAGCAGTCAGTGGCCACACTCTCAATTCCCAGGTCCGGAACGCAGTTGTTTGTACACCACCAAGTCAGAGAGACTCATCAGGGAACTGATCTATATATATATATAGTCTCTCGTGCCTCCAAAAGCGGTAATCCCCCGCACCATTTACTAAACCTCGTCGGGGGCGATGTTTGACAACAATTCTAGGCAACACTTGGCTGCCTTGGAGGCAAGACCTCCCGCCTCATTGGTTGAGCGCGAGGAGATGGGTCCTTGAGGTACTGTATATATCTAGGACCAATATTATAGGGTAAGTGGAAGAACAATTGTATTTCATTGCCCGTCGGCTTGGAGAGAGAATTGACTTGCCTTCTTGCGGACTATATCATACAGGAGAGGGCGCTCTTCGGCACAACAGTCCAGCAGAACGGCCGCCGCTCTGGCTCACTGCCTTACCTACCTCATCTACTGTAGGTAGGATAGATCTCTTGAAGTGATCAAGTCACTAATTATAAAGCGTAGTGTGCCTCCCGAAAAAAGAAAGCATTTTCATCACAGCCATAATGCTGCAGCAAAAGATTAAGAATTTGGCGTCAATATTCATTCGTAGGGGCATAGAATAACCACCAAGACGACGACCATAAAACGCATCTATTGTCTATGGAAAGCTACAACTTCAGACTGTATTTCCCTCTCATCCACGCACCATACCGCTCAATCAGGATCGGAATCGGAATCATTGCAACAGTGACAAAGCCAAGAAGGCTGTTTCCCCACCCGATACCCAGGCTGCTCATCATGGATTGCCCGGCCAAAGGTAGGAAGGCGGCCACAATGCTGCGGAAGACTGCAAAGGCGGCCAGTGCACTCGCGGCGTACTGCGCGCCATATGCGTCGATCAGGTAAGCTTGGTACGGCTGCCAGATGCCAACCATACCAATGCCAAATGGGAAAAGACCCAGAAATGGGACGATCCAGTGTACAGTGTACTGAGCTGACCAGCCGTACCAGAAGAACGTGATGGGCAGTATGCATGCGTACCATACAGAAGTCACCAGGCGCATCTCCGGTTGGAACTCACCTTTTTCGCGCGTCAGTCGGATGATTGTCTTGTCCGAGGTATTGGCGAACAAGGCCAAGCCAGTCCCAAAGCCGATGCCGATGGGGATATAAGCCAGTCCACTGACTCCAAGACTCCACCCATAGTTGTCTTGAAGCACGGTGGGAATGCTGTTGAAAAGTAAATATAGTGTCCCATAAATAAAGGCCACATGCGCGGATAGGGCGACCACGATGGGAGAAAGGACCATCATCTTGAGGGGGCGCACCAAGCCATTGACCAAGATGCGTGGTCGCGACAGCCGCGGGCCGTTGGCTTCGTAACAGCTACGCAGATCGCCTCGCCCCAGCTCCCCTTTCAGCCTATCAACTTTGCGCTGTATCAGAATCTTGTGGTTAGTTTCGGGGCACAACAATGCCATCAGAATGGCGATAATTGTGCTGGGTATGAAGACGATCCAAAAGTCCCAGCGCCAACCAATGGTCTCGGCAACGAAGGCGCCGATGATTGGGCCGAGCGCAGGCCCAACGATGAGTCCAATGGACCAGATGGAGAGCGCTCGGCCGCGCTCGTGGACGCGAAAACAATCCGAGATGCTGCTGCCGCCCAGTGTCATTACAGCGCTGCCGCCCACGCCAGCGAGGAAGCGGAATCCGATGAGTGAGTTGAGCGAGGGAGCGAGTGCACAGCCGATATGCCAGAGACAGAAAAACAGGTTTGACCCATTTAAGACGGGCCAGCGGCCGTAAAGCTCTGAGAGTCCTGCGAGGAACAGCGGCCCGACAGCATATCCCAACAGATAGATACTGACAGGAAAAGCACCGAGTATAGCATTGGTATTGTGGAACTCCTCGTCGACAAGTGAGATTGCTGGGGCCAAGATGGAAGACGATAGGGGAGTCATCAATGTCATGAGTGACAGCAAGGCAGAAGAGCACCATTTGCGTCTCAGGGGCCAGTTGAGTGGCATTTCAGGGTCATCTTGGCTCTCCCAACCCACAACCCCCTTTTCAAGATCCATCAAAGGCAGTTCTGATCCAGGGACAGCCTGGACCCGGTGTCTTCCATCCTCCATCCGGATTTCATTCTTGGGGCGTGACTCATCACCGTCTGTGTTCATTGTTCTCTGAGGAGGACCAGTCTCTATCGCGCTGCCGTCAGGCTCTTGCGGCCGTTGGGGATTTTCCGATCGCCTGTCGACTGCGGTTGTCGCTGCCATGGTGTAATAGTCGACTGGGTACACTTCGACAGCAAGAAGAGTGTTGCAACTTGTATGTGTCGCTTTGCTTGATGAATCACAGCAGGATACCGCTTTGCTTGGTATGCGATTACAGGCTGCGGGAGCCAAGCAACAAGCGGTCGCCAAGACCAACGGGTAGATTTATACATGACAACGACATGATATAGGGCGCCGTAGGAACCGAAAAGGATTACAAATACGGCGGCTTCCTCGTATCAAGGTGGACAACAGGGTCGGTGTGGAGTGCCCCGCCGTGAATCTTTTTCTCGGCAACGGAGTACAGTACAGGACAGTGATTAGACTGGTCCATTCTATTCTACAATGGGAGTATATCTCCAACTTGAAGTCCGTAACCACCTTGTAATTCCTGTTACAGTATTCATGGACATTAATTCTCAGCTTGATTTCTCAAGCACTTGATATGCCATCCTCCCTCTAGATACAGGCGTATTACTGCAAACTGCGCCGGTCAAAAGTCGGAAATTGTGGGGCTTTCATGGTGCGGGCGGGTCTCCGATCCGGGTGGCGTGCGGATATAGTGGTGGGCTTCCTCACTAGGGCAATTTGATTGTGAGGTATGGCAAGCTTTCCGACATGCCGCATAGCACCGAAGACAATTGCCACATTCCAGATAATATAGAGACGTGCCGGTGTTCCGATGTATTGGCACCACCAATTCCTACTCATAAGTTCCCAAGTTCGGTTACAACGCACAACTATGACGTACTATGGCGAGTCCCGCAAGCCATACACACAACTCGCTTACCCTCTATTTGCTTTTACAATAGCAGTTGGGTTCTTGCATCATCATTTACGACTACAAGGCAATGTAAAGGTGGAGATGATGGACCAGCAAGGAGCCCATCCTTCTCCAGGGCCATCCTGCGCAAGTGGTATGCTCAGTCACTGTCAATGTTGCGAGAAATTAGTCGTAACTTGTAGTATCTAAGGCGTTTACTAGCCAACTTCCAGATTCAAAGAAAGAGTCTTCATCTTTCCCGCACAACCCCTGCCTTGTATAGACTCACATAGTCTTATGAGGTGACAAGGGATTTCAACACTAGATTTTCTAACCAAATTCTCTTCATTTCGTACCATATCAGCTCCGGCACTTGAAGACAACAGTCTGTGGTTGTCAGCGATAACGCGGGCAGTGGCCGGTACAATGGCCTGTTCCGAGATGTCTGCGTCCACTACGGCTAGGAAGCCAACGACGGCAGTGGCGGGCCTTGCGTTTAGCGGTGCGCCTTTTCCAACTCGCATGGTATCCTTTCGAAAATTTCGTCGCGTCTAAAAATATTTGTTGTAGGTCTACACCAAAAGTTCACATCCACCACACCTTCAGTGGGGCATCAATTGACGTTCATAAACTCCCGTGGCAAACGGTCCGTTTCGACGAAAATAAGCAAATATGTCCCGTAGACGAGCCAATTGCCAAGGTAGATATACACTGAGGGTTTCATGCCACACAGTAAGCACCGCATGAGGAAACTCGCAATGCACCAACCCTACCATATGGAATGCATGGTAACACGATGCAGTTATATATGCGCTTAGGCTATTGTATTGCCCAGTATTGCTATCTTAACAGTACAATATATGTGTTTGTGGCAGTTTTACTCTGGTATTCCACTATCGCTTGAACTAATTTAAACACTCAAGCTCATTTAATACTACATGTTTGCTTGCCACGCCATAAACACTTCCATCCGACAAAACGTGTCGTACTTTAGGAGTTAAAATTCAAAGACTAAATCGAGTATATTCAAATTTCAGTTACGACTGTGGCCGTGTAGGTCGTTGAGTGCTGAGCTATATTAGAGGTCGTTGTAGGTGCAGCACACTTTTTTGTTCGGTAGGTGGTAGGCCTACCGACGTTAGGTCGCTAATTGCCTTGTGGGTGGGGGAACTGATTCTCCAGGCGCCGTATTTCCTTGCCCCAGCTCTTTTAGGACAAATGGCGTCTTGCCTGTTCTGCATTAGCCATTAGCCGCGATCAACACGTTACAGTTTGCAGTATTGCTTGTAGAGCTCTTCGTCGTTGTGATGTCAAGCTCACAGGGCTGACATAATGACGCCACTTCTGTCACCAGGTGAGCACTTGAGCGGAAACTTGGACAACGCTGGCAAAGGTGTGGATGAAAACAGGGAACAGGGAAGCCCGGCCAGGTAATAGAATGCCCATCGCCGTCAATGAATCGATCCAATCCCGGGAAGAGGTTAAATATGTGCTTCCTGCCGTCACTTCCTCAAAGGGTTGACGGAGATGACCATGGTCGCAATATCGCCGCATCCAAACCCACCAGCCATCCACCATGTCGCGAATCTTACTCCTCTGCTTTATTCACGGATTCAAAGGAGCCGACAATACTTTCCACACGTTTCCCGAGGATCTCGAGCGCCAAGTCTCCAAGAAACTACCGGACCACCGCGTCCAGCAAGTTGTGTATCCCAAATACGAGACGAAGGGCGAGTTGACACAGGCCACAGATGCCTTTGTTGAGTGGCTCAAGGAGCGAGTAATTGACTGTCGGAAGACGCATCTGGAAAATCCGTGGCCGCCAACGGACAGAAATGTTGGTGTCATTCTCGTCGCCCACTCCATGGGAGGCTTCGTAGCAGCAGATGCCCTCTTCCTTGCGATGCGTAGCCGCGCATCAGAAGGCGACCAAATCTTCCCACTCATACAGGGCATTCTCGCCTTTGATACACCTTACAATGGTCTCGCGCGCTCCATGTTTGTCTATGGCGCCTTCTCCAACTACCAGAAAGTCAGCAGTGTTTTCAATGCCATGACGGCGCTTTCTGTCGCCGCCCCTGCCAGCCTCGGGAGGCTTGCAAGCAATCGAGCCGCCGCCTCTGCCGCCTCTGCATCGAAGGTGGCAAAGAGCCCAACAGCCTGGCAAATGATTGCCGTCAAGACGGGGACGGTGGGTGCCATCGCGGCGGGGGGCGTTGCTGCATATACTCACCGCGCGTCCATCATGAGCGGCGTCAAGGGCATCAAGAACATCAATCGGGAGTCCATCGTCGAGGGCTATCACCAGGGCATCGACTCTATAAGTCAGGGCCTGGCGTACATCAACCGCGGTAGCGTGGGGGCGTCCTTTGCCTGGCTCTCCGACCACTTCACCTTTGTCGGGTCGCTTCTGAAGCAGAAAGAGTTGGTCTATCGACTGGACCGGCTGGCCGCAGTGCGCGGCGTGGGTGTGCACAACTTTTACTGCTCACTGGGAGAGAATGGCTACTGGAGTGGCGGGTACTTTGTGCCCGAGAGGACGTTTTGCGCAGTACCTGGGGAAGAGCACTCGGCGAAAGCCCTGTTTGAGAGAAGGGTGATGCCGGAGGTGGGAGACGAGGTACAGGCGCATATGAGCATGTTTAGGGCCGACAAGCACAAGGGGTACGAGGGAATGACCGAAAGGGCAGCTGAGCTCGCCAAGGAGTGGTTCCTAAGCGAGGAGCCTGCGATAGATGCGGGATACAGGGACGAGGACAACGACGCCGAGGAAAAGTTTGTGAAAGAAGCTATCGAGAAAGCAGAAACAGTAGCAACAGAAAAGTCTGCAGAAAATACGGAGGAAGCGGGCGATACCACTCATGAAAATGCCACAGAAAAAGACGATGTGTTCCCAGACGAGTCGCCCATGGACATTGCTGCCGCTGCGGCTCTAGTCACTCTACCTGACAGTGACGATAACCTTGCTACTGAAGAGGAACGCAACAACCCAGTGGCGTTAGAGAAGAGGACGTACCGGCAATATCTCTTCGAGCTTGCTCAACAGGCCGGGACGGGAGCCAAAGGGTGGTTGCCGACGAAATTGCCAGACATGCCGAATCTCCCAAACGCGCCAAACATGCCAAAGGTCCAGATACCGTCCACAGTGTCCTCTCTAGGACAGTCGGTGCCAAATATGAACATCTTTGGGAAAAAGACCGAGGCGCCAGGGGATGCCGTGGTAGAGACAAAAGAGGACGATTGCGCCGTCAGGTCAAGCACAATTGATGACTCCGGCGGGCAGGCAGCTCCAAAGACATGAGAACCAGTAGGGGGGAATCCTTGGCGGGTTTGTTATCCACGCTGTGTTTTAGGCTCTCATGTAAATGATAGGCTCAATAAATACGCTCTCGCGTCTCTTGGAAAATGCAATGTTGCCATTATCCATCTACCATAGCGAAAGGAGAGAGAAACATACAACTGATAACCACAGTAAGCATCATGCACCAGCTATCCCGTAGTGTGTACATCATGCTTCCAAACGTACTTCTTTCTTGTAGAAATGGGCGTTTCAACATAACGAGGTCCCAGTGCTGTGCGTAACGGATTTGTTGATGTCATTGGCGCCACATACTCAGCTCCCACTAACAAGAAAGCTACAATAATAATAGCCGCTTGCATATTATGGAAGACGCCTAAGCAATGGTGCTACGAAGGGAAGTAAATCGATGTGATTGGGACAGAGATGGCCTGCTAACACGAGGCCACATCTTGAGATATTGAGTATCGTGCCTAAAAGTACAATATGGTTAACAGGTATATCGGTACTCTTGATACGGAAAATAGCAACAAGCAGCTTCAGCCGGCCACAAACCGGGCCCATCAATAAGCTTAAACAACGGCCCCAAATGAGTGGAGGTTGGCGGTGCCGCCCTCAGAGATCAGCTTCGACGCAGAGTGGCAGCCTGGTCCTAGCGACGCGGCAAAGTTCACCGCACTTGCAAACTACCTCAGTGCTTGTTCGCCCGAGAATTTCTCATCTGACCGTCATAGTCTAGAACACGGGTTCAGCCGCTGCCCTTGCATAATTCGTTAAGCGCTGTGGCTTCGCACACGGCACTTCAAGTGGCAATTATGAATAGACTTCCATTTCGCGCCATCAGGCTGAGGTTAGCGACACGTACATGCCAAGGAGGTGGTGTAGAGGAGCATATGGCCATTGGATCGCCTGGTGCCGAGGAGGCTCTACGGAAGGCCATTCAGCCTCCAATCAGTCAATATTGAAGTCCATATATCAGACCGACCTCACAGGTGCGGTTTCAAGATCAGCCCAAAGCGCCTTGAAATTACTCTACAAAAAAATGCTACTGTGTGATTATTGCGAGTGATTTCTATAAAACAACTTTAATATCTAATATCCTCCTGGAGGACAATATTCTCCTGAGCCTCAAGTCATCGACACCTTGTTCCTAAGGTACACCTACCATCAACACACGCTTACAATAAGTCCCCAGCCAATTCGCAAAGGCAATCAGTAGCCTTCCATAGCCTGGCAATGATTCCTATACAGGAAAAGCATATTGGGAAACCATGTGCCAAACCGTTAGCACATTGGACTGACTGGCTGGCTCTAGCCGTCTCTATGATTTGCTTCGTTCTTTCTATCTACATCATTATACCCTCACTTCACCTAGGATGGCGCCGACTTCGACAATCAGCTCATTCTCCTCGGCCTGGCGCTGTCCATCATGAACAAGTGCCTGCAGACCATCCTGCCAACGACGTTTCTCGTCGTTGAGGCTCGGTGGGGCCGCTCTCTGTTGCAAACATACGACGCCATTCTAAGGAACAGCTTTACGCAACCAAAGACGGCGTTCTTGTGGCGCGCTTTACTTTTCTTCTTCGCATTTCTCCCAGTCGGCCTTTGTGTTGCCTACAAGCAGTTCATCGGAGGAGAGGCGTCGAACCCAGTTACACCCGACATCCGGTTTGAGGACAGAGAATACGGCCTATTCACGCCAACTAATAGTACCCAGCCCCTCTTTAACAGTTTCGCCAATGCACCGTATCTTTTGACGAATGCAACGTACGACTTCTTCGAAAAGTCGGCGACTGATGCCGAGTTTCCTCATGAACCCCTTGCCCAGGGCAAGGCAGTAACATACGGGTACAATCTTCTCCTTCTCAGTAACGACTCCGCCGCAGCTCTCGATTTGCCTCACTTATCATACATCAATAAATTAAGGAAGAATATGAGCCACGGCGAGAGTTACATCGTGGACGCTGACGTCTATGGGATTGTCACCAGTCTGAATAGGAGTGTTGAGGCTATCCGCAACGCTGATAGCTTCTGGAAGGCCACAATCTACGACAACAGCGCTCACGGATTGTCCTCCTTCACCACGTTTAGGAATGGCTTCGCCCTCGGCCTCGTTCCCTACATTCTTGAGGAAGAAGGCACTGTGTCGTGTTTTATGGGCATGTATAACCCTACCAAGACCAACTGGGCAGCTTTCTACTCCAATCCGGACGACCATGATGTGCTGGCGTTTCGAAACACCACCTCGAAATTCACAACCCACAGGGTCAAGTGCCATGCCTCGTGGCGTTTGACGAGCGACTCGATCCGGCTTCTTGACGGCAGCTGTGCTACCGACAAGTCCTCAGGTGTCGTATCTCCCATATATAAATCGTCACGGGCAGAGCTATTCAGCCCCTACCCGCTCGACGCACTTCCCATCCTAGTCCACTCGCTCATGGACTTTGCCGACATACGCGAGAACTCAATCTGGAAAGAGCCGTCGTATGCTATGGCCGTCGCAGCCATGTATTGGGCGCGTGATGCCTACATGCTGCTCCAGCTGCCGAATATCGGACAGGCCCCCATCACCGGCGACGACATCACCTACCCGCCGATGCGCGAATCAATCACCTCTTCAAAGGTATCCTTTCGATCAAGCCCATACCTATATCTTGTGCTTGCGATCCAGCCCATCTTTACGATTACGGCCTTCATTTTGAACCTGGTACTCTACTCTGTGCCCATCGGCAAGGACTTTGGTATTGTGTCCATCCTGTCCGGGGTCCGTACACGAACTTTGGGGATTTTGCAAGGAGCTGGCCTCTCGGGGTCCCTTGAGAAGAAATTACAGCTCAAAATTCAAGTTGTTGAAGTGGGGGATGAGCACGGAATCCTGGAATACAGCCTTTCGACTTCTAAGGAGAGAGGAGAGTACGGCCGTCTAGAAAGGAAGAAAGAATACAGTTGATGACTTTAAAGATAAATTGCGGGCTAGGACGCTTCAGTAGGGATATTCTGAGTGAGTGAGAGGGATGAACTGAAAGACTTGACACATAGACGACTAAATGGACATATATACATACATGCATGTTTGTGCCTTTCTGTGTGTTGGCAGGCAGAACTGGCCCTTCCAACATAGCAATTTCGCCCCTACAAACATACCTTCACGCAAACGGTAATGTGCAGCCATGCTACATGAAAATGGTTCAAGATGTAAGTAGAGGATAACGCTATTGAGTGGTAAAGTGATGGTCGTAGACAATACTACTGAGGTAGGCGAACAAAGAAGCACAATCACTGCATGACTACTTGCAATTTTTCCAACTCGCTGACTGCTTAATCGCGAGTTTTAGTTTCGCTTGCCCTTGCGCTCCAGCAAAACAACAAAGATAGCCGCGGATAAGGCGTAGCAGTAAAAGATATGTCATCTAAAGACCTTGTTCGGCACGAGTTTGAACCATGAAAAAGGATTGAGTCTATCAAACGCGTATGCATCGCTAACTAACAAAATGAGACAAATAGCCAACCCCGTAAACTCCTCTCCCTCTATCAGCTCTAGAAAATTGCGTCCTCTAATTTCTTCAGTCCCTTCCGTATTGCTAGCGTAGTATTGTGTATCCTATCCCTCTCAAAGAGGTCAAAGTGGTGGCCCTCCACCTCCACCACCGCCGCAAACATTTCCTCGTCGTACTCGCTCCACCCCAACGTCGGATGCGACCTGCACAAATCCAACAAGTTCGGTTGAAGCCCGTCATCCGTTGGGATGCACCGAGTTGCCCGCATCAGCACCGCCTTGGGCCGCCTCCCGGCATACTCGCCCTCCCACACGGGCATGTCCCACGACATGACCATCCTGCGTGCTTCAGCCATGGCCCTCTGAGAGAGGATCTGGTTCTTCGTCTTGCCCTCCTCGGATACATCAGAAATGGGAGTGTCGATGTCGAATTTACCACGCATATGGGGGTATACGCTATCAATCATCAGGATACCCATCACGCGAACGTCCGGATCATCCATCAACTCCTTGGAAATCTCGAGGCTAAGCAATCCCCCTAGGCTCCACCCCCCGAGCAAAATATCCGTGCTTCCATCTGGGTTCTTCTCGGCCGGGAAGTTCCTGCTTCTCACGGCATTCCTTATCTTGTTCGCGTACAGGCAACCCATCTCCGGGAGGCCGCCCTCAAATCTATCCCCACTCCAGAAATGGGGGTTGCGAATGCCGTATACATAACGAAAGAGAGGGTTTAAAAAGTGATAAGCCAATGTCGTGCCGCCGCCATCGTGGATGAGGAAGATGGGAGTCGTGTCCCCCGAATAGCCGTTAGGGTCGTTCCAGTCCTCTGGCTGGACCAGTTCCGGGTTTTCGTCGCGCATGTTGGGCAAGGTTCGGAGGGTTTTCGGGAGTTACACTTGGTGTTGGTATTGTTATGTTGATTCGTTCCTGTGGTAAAACTGAAAAATCCTTCTTCTGCAGCTTGAGAAATGGGAAGATTAAACGTCGAGTATGTCGATTGCGAGACAGCAACGCTAGTATTGATGATTTTCAGATGCGTCAAATCGTGAGTCTTGCAAATGCACAGTCGGGTTGTCGCAATGCCAGTCTAACCGCTGCTACTGGTGCCATCGAACAATGTCTCACTTCCCCTCAACCAAGCTAGTGAACTCTACGCTAGCGGAATTTTGTAGTTGAAAGACGAGGAATAATAGTCATCGTGAGTCTGGAAAGGAAAAAAAAAGGGAAGGAGATGGAAGGATGGCCAGCATGACGAGGCACATGAGCGTCAGCCAGATTGAACGCCCACTGATAAGCAGTGTGGGGCTAGAAGGATTCGAAATCGGAGTACAGACCTAGTGTGTAGTGCGAGAAGTACTTCGAAGGTCTTTCGTGCTGTGATGATTGATTCTTTTCATGTGCTATTCCTTTTTGCTGGCTGTACCGCCATACTTGAGTCTGTCAATTATAAGGTATTATTATATTATTACAGCGCCTCGTTGGTTTGTTCTTTCAACAAATATATAGAACTAACTAGCGATGTCGGTTGTACCTTTGTGTACAATGCCTGTCCCAAGTCAACTATCCCAGTTTCACGCTACAGTGTACTCTGTACAATATATAGAATGAATCAAGAGTAGATTGCCTAGACGGAGGGTATCTGCTGTGTTCTCTTCGAACAAAGGACGTTTATTCCCGACGGATGAGATAGCTGCGAGCTGTTGACGTGGCTGTGATCCTAACAAACGCCATTCTCGGAGGACAACCGCAACGAGACGGCATCAGAACCAACAGTATCCGAGGTGGCAAACCAAGCCTGGTGGCTTGGCATTTCCGACAAGAGACACTAGCCACGACTATGCAATTTATAAATACATCACAAAATAATTACGCCGTACACTACGGAGTATTTGTAATGTTGATACACCCCTCCGATTTCGATCGTCGCTTAGTAGCACGCAAGAGGTAGGTATGCATGCGAACGTGAAATCATGGCACATCCTCTGCCAAATACCCCTGCAGCCGCCATAACAGAAGATGCAGCCGCATCATACTGATGCTGTTCCACTGTCGTAGGACCAGTATCTCGTTATCCCGGAACGCCTCCGAACTGTCCTTCAACCGCTTCACCTCCCCCTCCCCGAGCAGCCAGTTTAGATTGTGAACCGCCATCTTTTGCCCATACTGAACACCTTCAATGTCCAACGTGGCATACCGTCCGCCCGCATCCTTTCCCTTGGGCAGCCACAGCACGCATCCCCTCAGTTTGACATCTTTAACAGAGGCCCAGTCTGCACAGGGCTGTACAAATTTGTCCTTGGGTTCTTGTGTCCTATTGCTCCGGGTAATCAGAACATCCACAGCCTGGCGTCGCAACATCTCCAAGATGACATCGCCCATATCACTACGCCATACTGTATTCCTCATTTCTGGAGAGATGGCCATGCCGCTACGTGTAGCGAGGAGCAGGGCAGCGTGCTTCTGGTTGCGGCCGCCCAACGTGTCGAGTATCGGTTTTCGACTTAAAATGTAGCTTGTTATCGGTGATCGTCGCGGCCTTGGCTTTTGTATTTCTGTCCCTGTTGTGAGAGTCGCATGTTCGTTCGTGGACGATATGTCTGATGGCCCTCTCTTCGTTGCGGCTCGTTGACTCTGCTCCGTTGTCGTATCCAAGGTCTCAAGATCAGCCGTCGCTGTCCCAGTAGCATTCTTCTCGGTAGTCGAGGATTCTTCCGACCGTTTCGTGGGTTCGACAAACTCAAAAGCAAGAGGTCCTGGCGCCCACCACGCTCCGCCCGTCTGTGGGTGCTTCACCAACTCAAGGTCTTGCAAGAAGTATCGAGGCACCCACGCCATTGTGTTGGGGCATCTACGAATTGGTGTGCTCAATGCTCGCGCTTGTCCAAAGTCAGCCGTGCCATATTATCAGCATATCCACCAGGGAGTCTAATCACCGTATGGGTTATTGGCAAGCTTCCTCCTGAACCGACCCGAAGGAGGACCTGCATCGTCCTTTTTCTCCCGTCGCCTCGACCGGATCCATTCGGGATCGAATAGCGGGGAAATCGGTAAATCTCCAGCGCCTGTAGCTATCGTCTTTGTTTCCAGGTTGATATTGATTCGTCGGCCATTGTTGCCCTGGTTTAATCCCCCTTCAATCTTCGCCAGCAGAGTCTCTATTGAGAGGGAATCGCTATCGTACGAGGTCCATCGTTGGGTCTGTCGGCCGTAACAAGCGGGTTTGAAATTGCACCCACGGAGTACGGTACATCGCTTCATCGCCTATCAAATGCACGTCGCCAGCGCATTCTATGAATAATTGTTCAAGGGAAAACAGACTTGAGTGTGGAATTTATTCAATGTGACAGCTAACGCCAAGATGGAGGGACTAGTTCCGCGACCACCAATCAATAGCTCTCCCTAGCTTTCCAGCACCTCAACTCCCCCCACCATCGAAGCACCCTTGTATCATACAACTCACCATCAACATCAACCAAAATGATACTCCCACGCCCAAGATTGCTGCCGTCGTGGCGGCGCCTCTCAGTCCAGCATGCGCGAGCTTTTGGTTTCTCAAGCTCCTCGGGGTCCTCGCCCGCCATGGACTACATCCCCATGCCCTACATCGAGGAGACTTCGGTAGGCTATCGGAGTGTGTATCCTAGCTGTTGTGTGACCAGGTAGCTAACTGAACTAGGCGACGGGCAGGAGAACATGTATGTGGCGCGCGTCAGTCAATTAACAAGAAGTTATCGCAAGTTGCTAACCTGCGAAAAGGGGATATCTTCTCGAAGCTGTTACAGGTACAAAGGACGATTCTTGACACGAGGCAAGAGGCTATCACGACTAACCCAACCAGGAACGAATCGTATGTCTCAATGGCGAAATCAACGACTACATGTCTGCATCAATAGTCGCCCAGCTTCTGTGGCTCGAATCCGATACCCCCGAGAAACCCATCACAATGTACATCAATTCTCCAGGAGGGTCGGTCACTTCAGGTTCGGAATGCATGTCTACTGCACAGCCATAGAACGCAGCTAACAACTGTGCAGGAATGGCCATTTACGATACTATGAGCTATATCAAATCTCCCGTGTCGACGGTATGCGTTGGTGGCGCAGCTTCCATGGCCGCTATCCTCCTTGCTGGTGGCGAAGCTGGCAAGCGATGCGCACTCCCACACAGCTCCATCATGATCCACCAGCCGCTAGGTGGCACGCGAGGGCAGGCTTCGGATATCTTAATCTACGCGAATCAAATACAGCGGATACGAGATCAATCGAACAAGATCATGCAGCATCATCTAAACAAGGCAAAGGGCCACGCAAAGTACAACCTAGAGCAGATTAATGACATGATGGAGCGAGATAAATACTTGAGCACAGAGGAGGCTTTGGAGCTTGGCGTTATCGACGAAATATTGACTAAGCGACTGGATAATGTGGATAAGGAGGCGAAGACGGAGGTGAAGAAGGAGGGAGAGACGAGCGGCAACAGTAGCGAATAAGTCGCAGTGTCCGGGGAAGGCTATGCAATGCTACAACTTGTACGATTGAATGCTGTATGTGGTATAATTACTTGGTCACCCCTACCAAGCCAGAGGAAAACTGACTGCTCTCTTGATGGCATGGTAAGTCTGTTCAGTTCGCATATAACCAGTGTATAATACAGTGTCCTCGCATGTTCCTGGCGAGACAAGTAGCCGGGCTTGCATCCACCTAGCCGTTGACTATTCCTCCGCACAGAGTATAAGTACTCTCTGTCGTAGCAATCGCCTTTTGTCCATCTGCGAATGATCAGCATGCTGATGTTGCAACAACCAACCCGTTTCAGCATCATCAATATGTTTTCTAACTCTCAACGACATCTTACATCAAAGTAGTTAAGCATTGATGCATCATACTATTTTGGCCCAGAGAACCAAGCGAAAGACGCAAACATCACTGCAGCCATAAGGGTGCGGCCTCAAGCCGTTGACGAAACCATGGTCGCCTCACAGATATCTTTAGCTGAGAATATCCACTGCTCATTGGGGTGTGCTGCTTATGAGGTATGCTGGTACTTTGATGCCGTTAGAGCATAACTTATAGCCTGTGGCTTAAAAATAGCCAGGTGCTTCAAAGTGGCCTCACCATTCGCGTCCACTTTCTCTCGGACGCGTCTAGGCATTTTGGTTTATTGGTTGAAAGCTTTCTCTGAGTTCTGGCCTCTTTTTTACTCGTCGTCTTGACGGATATAAATGGGTATGGCACTTAGCACGGCCATGTCACTATGGTTGTATATATCTTATTTAAAAGGAAACGCTGCAAATATTCCAGGAGATTCTACCTGCTTTAACTATACTCGCCGGAATTCAGCTAGGGATAAAATCAGGACTTCTCAGAGGTTTAAAATCCTCGTGCTAGCAACGGCTCCTCATTTTAGTTCAATAAGTTCGCCAACTAAATCGCCCTCGGGTAAAGGTTGATGAAGCAAACTCACGAATATATACTTACTGCACTTGGCCACATATTTCGCTTCTAATTGTGATGCTACCTAGAGTAGCTCATCTGCAGCTTCAAAACGCTCCGTCGCTTTGGGTAGTATTTCAGGCTACCCCTTGGTTCGACGCATGTGAGTATTTTATAGCCATGAGAGATGACTATAAGAAACAAGATACCTCCCCCATTGCTAGCAGGCATATTCATCGTTGGTTTCCCATGGTTACCAAACGGCGCGATCAGTTCCGCCATGAGTATTCCCAGTGCTCAAATGCTGGCGCCGATGTCGGCCCCAGTACCAGAGACAGAGTGAAAAGAGACAGCATCAGACAAGCAGCGCCAATGCTTCTTGGACTCATTGAATTGAATGCTCGTTTTCTTCACACAGCTCAATGTCTCTTTCAGTATAATGACTTGGGGTGTCATGACCAAAATAGTGAGATGTGTTGCTCATGAATCAATATCATCCATAGTTATTTACCAGCAGCGGTGATAAATTACTAGCAGCAACCAATAGCACGCCTCGAATTACCCATTCTGCTATCATTAGCGGGGAGCTATGTGCAGAGCTCAGGCATTTAGCGCTCAGTCACAGGGAAGATCACAGGGAAGATCACAGGGACAAAGCCTGAAGAAAATGACCTCAGCGCCAGATCCGGCACCGGTTTGGAATTTGACTATTCTTCCCACTCCAGTCACAACCACAGTCGTCTCCCTCAACATCGGCATCCACAATCTTTCAAACATCGTTGTGTATTGTCGCACCCTGCTGGGCAAGCTGAGTTTTGGATTGTATTGTCTATCCTAATTGATCTGCTTTAACCAGCTCTCAATTCCCAACATCGCCAACAGCTCTAATGATGCTGGCACAATCGCTGCGATCACGGCCCCGGGCCCTCGGAGCTCTGTCGAGGACGACTCTGTTCTCGAGCCGCAACAATGGGTGCGTTGTCTATCCATCGCCCCAATTGCTTCAGTCAAAGAATGCGAACTATCCTAACATATCACAGCCGTCTCCTCTCCACCACCATCGCGCGCTCTACCGAAGACAAGCTCAACCGCACCTCCTCCAACATCACACAACCCAAGGCACAAGGCGCTTCACAAGCCATGTTGTACGCCACCGGCTTGTCCGAAGCTGATATGAACAAGGCCCAGGTCGGCATCTCTTCCGTCTGGTTCGAGGGTAATCCGTGTAACATGCACCTCATGGATCTGTCCAAGCTTGTGCGCGAGTCCGTGGCCAAGGCTGGTCTTATTCCCTACCGATTCAACACCATTGGCGTTAGCGATGGTATCTCAATGGGCACAAATGGTATGCGGTACTCACTCCAGAGCCGAGAAAATCATCGCAGACAGTATCGAAACTGTCATGAATGGTCAGTGGTACGACGCCAACATCAGCTTGCCTGGCTGCGACAAGAACATGCCTGGTGTGGCCATCGCCATGTGCCGTGTGAACCGTCCCAGCATCATGGTGTATGGTGGTAGCATCAAGCCCGGTTGCAGCAAGAGCGGCGAACCCATTGATATCGTTTCTGCCTTCCAGTCATATGGCCAATACATCACTGGTGAGATCACGGAAGAGCAGCGGTTCGACATCATCCGAAACGCCTGCCCCGGCAGTGGTGCCTGTGGTGGCATGTACACTGCCAACACAATGGCCACTGCTATCGAGACCATGGGCCTGACCCTACCCGGAAGCAGCAGCAATCTCGCCGAGGACGACTCAAAACGGCTTGAGTGTGAGAGCGTGGGTGAAGCCATCAAGAATCTCTTGAGGGAAGATATCCGCCCCAAAGACATCATCACCCGCCAAGCTCTTGAAAACGCCATGGTTGTGGTCACTGTTCTTGGTGGAAGCACCAACGCCGTGCTGCATCTCCTCGCCATTGCCGACGCTGCAGGCATTCCACTATCTATTGAAGACTTCCAAAAGGTCTCTGACCGCACCCCCTTCCTTGCTGACCTCAAACCTTCCGGCAAGTATGTCATGGCAGACATGCGCAAGATTGGCGGCACTCCCAGTCTTCTCAAGTACCTGATTAAGGAGGGCCTCATCGACGGTTCAGGTGTCACGGTCACTGGCAAGACGATGAAGCAGAACGTGGAAAGCTCACCTGATTTCCCCGCGGATCAGGACATCCTGCGTCCCCTGAGCAACCCTATCAAGCCTACTGGCCACATTCAGATTCTGCGCGGATCCCTTGCTCCCGGCGGCAGCGTCGGCAAAATCACAGGCAAGGAGGGCCTACGCTTTGTTGGTAAAGCTCGCGCCTATAACAGCGAGAATGACTTCATTACCAGCTTAGAGGCCGGCGAAATCAAGAAGGGCGAAAAGACTGTCGTCATCATCCGCTATGACGGACCCAAGGGCGGCCCCGGCATGCCTGAGATGCTCAAGCCCTCGTCCGCCATCATGGGCGCTGGCCTAGGCAAGGATGTCGCGCTGCTCACAGATGGACGATTCTCTGGTGGCTCTCATGGCTTCATCATTGGACATATTGTCCCGGAGGCTATGGAGGGCGGGCCCATCGCTTTAGTTGAAGATGGTGACGAGATTGTCATCGATGCCGAGCAACGTGTCATCAACCTCGAGATCTCTGACGAGGAGTTTGAGAAGCGCAGGAAGGCATGGAAGGCGCCCACACCGCGGTATACCAAGGGAACACTGAAGAAGTACGCTCAGCTGGTGAGCGATGCTAGCAGTGGTTGCGTCACGGACGGTCCTATTCAAAAGGCTTAGAGGAGTTGTTTTGTACATTTTTTTCTTGGTTTTGTGATGAGCTACTTATATCCATTAGGTTCCTGGGGGGATGGTTCAAAAATCGGAGTCCTACACCACCAATCTTCATGTGCTGAAAGTGACGTGCCGCGCAGTTGCAATCCTACAGCCCAACCCATCTTATTACTAGACTCGCCCGTGATGTAACAAGAACGCAATCTAGTTCCCAGCAGTCACTCCTAGCAATGCAAGAAGACGTCGCCAACAAGGCGACAAAAATAACATATATACAGTTCCCACTTTTGTCCGTCCTCGAGATTCTTACCTTTTCCATTGCGGGATTTCTTTTTTGTCTTCCATCTGTCCATTAATCCAGCGTGTTCGTGCTCAAGCCTTCTTGCCGTGCAGAGCATCGACAAAGGCAGCCTTATCCTTCATTGTCAACCCCACCCTCTTAACTCGGCCCAATCGCGCCAGTGCCTCCCCGATGCGGTCGAGTATTCTCTGCTCTTCGGGCAACACTGCGCCGCTGTTCTCATTCCTATATCTGAGTTCGGCGGGGCTGTACTTCGTTGCTACACCGTTGGTCTTTGCTGTCGAGGTATTCATCTGGCTTTCGGCGACGCGAACACGGATGCATGTGGTGGGTCGTGAGAGCAGGTTCCAGAGAAATTTAGTCCACTGACCTGGAACAGGTGTGGTGACGTCTGCTGGAGTGTACCGTATGCTGACCGGAAAGATGCGAGCCTCTGGAGGACATTGTACCAAGCTCGGGCTAAAAGGCAAGATGGCTTTGCCATTCGTGGTTCCGCCTTCTGGGAAGACGGCGATGACACGGTCGGGGTACTCCTCCAGAAGATCCTTGATATCCACAAGCTTTGCACCGCGCGGTGGTGCAGTTGTGACGGGCGAAAGTGCCTTCATGACAGCAGCCAGTAGCCCGATGCGCTGCACTCGCCTCTCGCCAGGGTACGACACAGTGAAAATAGGATCGAAGATTGCAGCGAGATAAATGGCGTCGATAGGACTCGTAAAATTGGCAGCGATGACGGTTCCGGAATGAGGGAACCGTTCACGGGGTTGTTCGGCAAGGGTGCCGCGTTTGACACCATCGAGCTGCAAGTCCACCCACCAAATACCCGGGATAGCCATCATGCCCCATAGCGCCATCTTGCGGGCGATCACCGGCAGGGGAAGATGATGGAATAGAATGAAGTAGCTGAGAGCGTAAGTAAGGAAGAATGGCAAGCGAAAGACGAATATGATGGCGTGCCAGATGCTGGAGACGGCCGATAGGGGTGTTGTCGTAGGTAGGAACGGCCGCAATGCCGGTGGCTAGACAGACGGACGGACGAGCTTTAGCAACCCCTAGTGTCTTGAAGAAGAGTAGCTAATAGTTAGAGAGGGGCCTTACATCGGTCGCGGTATTGACTGTACTTCTCCATTTTGGAGAGCTTGTCGGGTGATGTGCGTGAGTGAGCTCAGAGTCGGGGCAAATCGTCTCGATTAGAAATGGTCGCGAGGCGCTTTCTCAAGCTGTACCAATACATCGGCTGCGAGCAAGGTCAAGTATATATAGGTAGCCGTTCAGAGATGCAGTCGCTGGCCAAGCGCATAGATGATCCGAGTGACGCCGTGTGCAAAGTAGAAGGGTTGCATGAAGGAACAAATGTCAGCCTTAGACCAACGTGGTTGGTTGCAGAAGGAACGTCATTTCGTAGCATGTGAATGGCCCCCACCAGTTGTCGTGGATGAAATCTGCTGACTTTAGCGGGGAGTTAGGAGGGTTGTGCGAGCTTACAGTGAGCAGCTGGCAAGACCCGCGTCGAGTGTGAAGTACGTACCTCGCACACAAGCACTGAAGAAAAGTAGGCTTTCCAGCCACGTATGAGCCTCGCATGAGCCACGCACTGGCCAACAACACGTTGCCCGGCACACCAGCCGGCCGCAAAGTAAACATCCTGCACGCACTAAGGCTGCACAACACGTACAAGCTGTATTCACGCTACCAAAATACGCCATACCACGGGTAGCAAGAGCCGGCTCTACCTTCGCGTGCTGCTCAGACCCTCCATCCCTATCTCGGTCTCCCGTCTCCGTCTCGAAACTACTAAACAACCGTTGCGATTTGAAAGGAGTTTCGCTTCTCTCAACGCCTCACTCGAACACCGCCTTCCTCCTCGAACCCGCCTTTCCGGCTACTTGTCTTCCCAGCATTTGTTATTTATCTACAACTCCTCCATCACGACTCCCCGCGCCTCAGGCTCGCCTGACGGAGCTTTGCGCTCTGTTTTGCCAGTTCTTGTTCCTGTGTTTCTGCGACACGCGCGCGACATTCTTACCATGGATGTTTCTGAGAACCATGTACGACATCTTCTCATTCATGAGCGGACTACTTGAGTTGAAGTGAACATGCGCTGACATTGGCTCCTTGCTCGATATAGGTTCCTCGAGGCTCCAAGCTGCCACGCACCGCTCCGACTACGCACTCCGGGCTCTCAGAGTGGACCGAATCACAACACAACTCCCGCTTTCAGTCTTCTATCCCAGGTATTCCCATACCCAAGGGAATGAAGCGAGAGATTCCTCAACCCGGTAAGGCGGAGGAGGGTGTGCAACGATTTAGGTGTTGAAATAGCTGACATGTTGGTCTCAAATAGCTGTCTCGTCCGAACCCAAGCGCAAACCTATATATGAGCGAGCCGGTGATTATCCAACCGGGGCATCCACTGTATCCGCTATACCATCCAACGTCAAAGGCCAGACGCTGGCCAGTATCGCACATCCGCAGGTATGCGTTGCTGTTTTGATTTCACCGCCTATTCTAATAGTCTGCCATGAAGTTGAAACACCCTTCTCGACACCCTACAAGTACTTCGGCATCGTCATCCAGCGGTTTCGCTAAAAGCATCGGCCCCAGTCGGCTCGAACGACCCAACACCTTGAAGTCATCTGTTCGATCTAGTCAAGCCAGGTCAAAAAGTCAGCTGCAACGGCCCAAAACCTCTCACGGCCATCGGGATGAAGCTGGTTTTGACCCCGCTCCTAACAACCATGGTACGGCTCTCACCTCCCGGCCCAAAAGATCTCTTCCAACTCAAGACATACGCTCCCTTCACAACAAGAAAGTTCGATCAGTCAGCTCTACATCAGCACTATCCACCACCCGAGAAAGCTCCTTAACAGTCAAATTCAACAAACTGAGTATCGACGGTGACAGTTCATCATCCATGCACGGAAGTCAAGTGACATCTCCCTCCTCATCATTTCGGCCCGCATCACCTATATTGCCCAATGTCACCATCTCTCGACCTAGAAAGGAGAGAGAAGGTAACCAAAAGACTACATCTCTTCCGTTGTCAGCTGTTCTAGAAACTTAGGTGGTTCCCAAAACACCGACCAAAAGAGAGATGGAACAGCAAGATTAGCAAGGTCCAGGGCTGTATTTACAGTTTCAAGGGCGCTAATTCCCCAACGAAATCCCCGTCCCCGTCTAAGTTCTTGACCAAATATTCTAACGTTACTGGTTACGTAGCTTTTGAAATTGATGACAAGGTGGTTGATATGGAGTCCAAGTTCAACGCGTTGAAGGATATGGTCAACTCGAGTCTTTCTGAAAGAAACGCGCACGAGGAGGCTCTAGAGTTGTTCAAGACAAGACGTGAGATTGGTACATATGTACAAGATGTACGGTTATGCGCTAATCGTTGGCTACAGTATCCGAGCTTGAGGGAAATCGCAAGAAAATTGAGAGTCAAAATGACACTCTGAAAGCGGAGCTAGAAGAAGCGAAGGAAGAGAAGCGTGATATCCAGCATCAAATCGAAAAGCAGAAATGGGACCACAGCAGAGATGTTGATGACCTCAACCGACAACACAGAGAAGCCGTGGACGATCTCTCACGCCAGCACAGAACGGTAGTCGACGAGCTAAGTCGCGAGCTGGACTACCTCAAGGATCAAGAAGCAAAAGAGCGGCAGCAACGCATTGATGGATTGACGCGACACTATCAACAAGAATTGGAGGATGAGCGACAGAAGAAGGACAGGGAAATCCAGGAGCTACAGAAACGAATGGGCAATGAGCAACAGGATCTGGGTCTTGCAATTCAGCGAAAAGACCGCGAAACTCGCGAGTTGCAAACACAGCTCGATAGTCTGAAATATGATTTGGAGCGAGAAAAGTCGTTGAAAAGCAGCCTGCAATCAAACATTGCCGAACTCGCCGCTTCCAACACAACACTAGAGGCCAAGATTAACTCATTACGATCCCATGTCGAGTTTCTTGAGTCTGACAGCAAGGCTCAGTCAGATTCATTTGCCAACATGGAGGCTAGACTACAGGATGCGCTCCACAAGGCAGAGGAGGCGCAGCAGAAGCTCATCAAGGAGGAGACTGAGAGACGCGTTCTTTTCAACAAGTATCAGGAGCTCAAGGGCAACATTCGCGTTATGTGCAGAGTCCGCCCAGCGCTAGATGAGACTGAAGGCGAGCAAGCCAAGATATCTTTCCCAGATGAAAAGACATCGGCCCGAGATTCTGCTTGCCGGTCCAGAGGAGAGGAGTAGTCTTGGACAAGTCTCGAGGAAAAACTACCCCTTTGAGTTTGACCGCGTTTTCATCCCTGGCACTCAAAACGACGAAATTTTCGGAGAAATTTCACAACTTGTCCAAAGTGCTTTGGATGGATACAATGTTTGCATTTTCTGCTACGGCCAAACCGGGTCAGGAAAGACTTACACCATGTCATCCGATGACGGCATGATTCCTCGCGCAACTCACATGATTTACGACACCATCACCAAGCTGAAGGAGAAGTCATGGGAGTACACTATGGAAGGGTCGTTTATTGAGGTGTACAATGAGGAACTGAATGATCTGTTGACACCCAACGATCGCACTTCCGACGTCAAGGCTAGAAAGCTAGAGATTCGCCACGACGAAGCCCGCAAGCAAACTACGATTGTGAACTGCAAGTCGGTACAGCTCAACTCGCCGTCAAGCGTGGAGGAGATGCTGGAGGAAGCACAAAAGAACCGCTCCGTCGCGGCCACAAAAGCCAATGAGCGGTCCTCACGCTCACACAGCGTATTCGTGCTAAAGCTTGTGGGTGAGAATCTGGCCACCGGAGAACGCTGCGAAGGCACACTCAACCTGGTCGATCTGGCGGGATCTGAACGGCTGAAGCACTCGCAGGCCGAGGGTGACCGGATGAAGGAGACACAGAATATCAACAAGAGTCTCAGCTGCCTAGGCGACGTCATCGAGGCCCTCGGAAGAGGCTCGGGCCATATCCCCTACCGCAACTCAAAGCTCACGCACCTGCTACAGTACAGCTTGGGAGGGAACAGCAAGACTCTCATGTTCGTCATGGTCTCGCCTCTAGAAACGCATCTGAAGGAGACGTTGACGAGTTTGAGATTCGCCACAAAGGTAGGCTCTCTTGAATTATGTGCTGGAAGTAGCATGCTAACATGTTTCATTAGGTCCACAATACCCACATTGGCACGGCGAAGGCGACGAAAAAGCTCAGAGCAGCAGGGGACTCGTAGGGGAGATCCGAGCCGCCACGGAAAGCATCTGATGGATCAGCATCGTCGAGTTGTCAGGCGTGATGTGAGCGAAATAAGCAGACGAGTATTGTACATGCGGCGAGGGAGAGGAGACGGGACGATGAATGTTATGTAAATGACCTTTGTGAGATTGTGGAGATCTGTGGCTCTTGTTTAACTTGGTTTTTCTGGCCGGCGCGTCTTGGATGACTGGAAAGGCCGATATGATACATCATTGATGGAGTTGGTATAGGATGGGGACATGATTATGACACACGTTAATGATTGATTGCTCAGCTGCTGTACCCCTTGCCCCGCTACCATTGAATGGGTGAATCGGCTAGTGGTTCGTATTCTTTGATACTGGGACCGGCGTGTTACATGGTTATTGATGTCATTGCTAGTACTGAGCTTCTTGCCTGTTGTTGCAGATAATCCGATACGAACAAACTCCTTGTTTCCAGAGGTATTGCTGCACTCCACAGATGTTAGGACCACTTGGAGCAGCCCGCAGGGACGGACATCCGTCAAAGGGCAAGGCACCACACGCCTTACCCCGCCAACTCACTGCCCATGACCAACAACACGTCCTTCAACACTAAGGAACTCCTCGTCTTCTCCCAAACACCATATTCTCCTCACTCACCCTGCATCTTCAACGCAGACCGAGGCGGACTGCCTGCTGCGTCTCCTAGCCATTGCATGAGGATGGAAATTGCATCGCCATGAGTCGCATATCTTTTGCTCTGTCTCCGGGTTCTTCGTCTACTCTGTCTTGCTTTCCCTTCTAGCACTCGCGCTCGTGGCAGAGCAAAGAGCATTTACTCTATTTCGAACCTCAATCCTATCCGCCCGGTTTCCATTGTGAAGAGCGCGACCTCCATTTGCCCCCAAATCCACGTCCCTACTCGCCGATACAATGACGAACGACGCCAAGGGTCTTCAATCGTCGATATGGGCGGCCCGAACGCGGACATACAACTCGCGCAACTTCGATACTCGCTCGCAATCCGTCCCTCCCTCCGCCTCGCCGGCCACGCCCCCTCCAGCGACCCTCTCCAGGGCGGCCGCGACGTCCTCTTCGAGCACGTCGTTGACGCCGGCGCAAGCTTTTCATAGGTTCGAGCAAGCATGCCACCGTCTGCGCTGGAAATTCGTCGACCTACAAAACTCCTACAAGAGAGCCACGGCCCCCGAAGAACATGGCTTCACTGAAGAAGACGCCGAAAGAAACTTTAAGGTCGACTTCCACGAGTTCTACACTTGGATCGAGCAGGCTCTCGTCCTATTGCTCCTCATCTGGGGTGTCAGGGTCCCCCGGACAAAACCAACAGAACGCGGCTCGTCAGCCCACGCCTTCCACCATAACGTCCTCATGATGCTAGACGACGAGCTGAACAATCCGCTGTACGAGGCGCTGGGTCAGGGCGACGTGAAGCATGCCCTGTGGAAGGCAAAGGAGCTACGCAATCGTTGGAAAGATGCGGCAGATGGGCAGGAGACCACGCCTCTGAAGATGTATGACCTCACGTGGATTGTGACGCAGATTCTGGGTGGGTTGGAGGTTGCGTATGGGATAGCGGCGGCGTGGGTGCAGCAGCAGACTCTAGATGCGGGGATGGGCAATGGGGTTGGAGAAGTGGAGGAGGAAGGGTGGGAGTGGATGGTCGAGGCAATGGACTGGGAGGCGTGAGCTAGGGATCGGGAGCGGGTGTTTGTGAGGTTTTGGAGGGTTTGGATGACTCTTGTCTGGATGGGTGTATACTGACATAGATGCTCTTGCGGTTGCTGGCTGGATGATAAGTGAATAGAATTAATGATACCCCTTAACAGTTCAATTAGTCAAATAAGGCGTTCTATCCTTAAATGTGAATAAAGAAAAAAGGACAAGTATTATAATGCTGTCAATGTGGATGCCGTGGTGCCAAATATGGAGATGCGAAATCCACGATTCTCACGCAAGCGTGAGAGTAACATGTTACTCATTACCAAATCTCCCCTCCAACTATGTACCTTGTTGCTTGTTATTCTACCTCTATTTTCACATCCTCTTCTTTAACATCCTCCTCTTTCACGTCTGCTTTTACGCCCTCCTCTTTCACATCCTCTACCCTTGATATCTCCACCCTTCACATCATCCTCATCAGCATCTTGTTCTTCTTTGATGCCCTCTGTTCCAATGTCTTCCTTTTCGGTATTCTCTTCTTTCACACCTTCTCTTCCAAGACTCCCGTTCACGGCCTCATCCGAGGTTGCCTCTTCCTTTACATCCTCTTCTTTTACATCCTCTTCTTTCACACCATCTTCAGCCTTCATTCCGGCAGCTCCCTTCTTGAAGGCCTTCCTCAGCGCACACTTCCCCAAGCTCTTACCACCCGCCTTACACTCGGCGCATTTCTTCCCGTGGCTAATGAAGAGCACATGCAGCGGGTACTTCTCCTCGGCCGGCACCATGACGTCGAGATGGGCCTGGGCCTCCTCCCGTGATGCAGTAGCAGGACGCCAGCCGATGAGCCCCGTAAGGCGGTAGACGTGCGTGTCGACGGCAAAGCTAGCCCGCTGCAGGCAGAAGAGCAGGACGCAGCTGGCCGTCTTGGGGCCGACGCCCTGGAAGGAGAGCATCTCGCGCATGGCCTCCTCGTCCGAGGCCTTGAAGAGGTGGTCCAGTGAGTACTCGCCGTACTTGGCATAAGTCTGCTGCAGGATGCTGATGATGACCTTGCTCTTGATGACGCTGAGTCCGCCGGACTGGATTGCCTTTTGCAACTTGTTCTGCCCGCCTTCAACTATGGCATCCCAACGGTCGCTGCCTCCGTAGACGGCATCCATGGAAAGTTTTGCGCGACTGCTGTTTTTGTCGCTGGTGTTTTGCGACAGGATGGTACGGACGAGCGCATCGAGGACGGAGGGCGAGTTGCCGCAGCCAGCGAGGTTCGCTGGAGCCACGATCTTATCCGGACGGGTGCGCTCACCATGAAGGTCGGCAAGGATGCGATGGGCGAGTGCGCATTCCTGTGGCGTTGGGTGGACAAAGCCCGGAAAGGGTGAGCTAGATGAGAAGGCGGAGAATGACTTCAGCTTGCGGGCTTGAAGGGTGGTGGCCTTGTCTGGAATTGCGGAGGGAGAAGTCTTGATGAGCTTGCGGGAGGGCGGCGAGGCATCTGCTTCCGTCTTTATTCTCTTTCTAGGTGGGGTGGCTGGCGCTGATGCTGAAGATTCACGTTTGACGATGCGTCGCGTTATGGATGGTGGCGCCTCTTCCTTTTTGATCGTGATGTCGGGAGTCGCCTCATTCTCCTCGTCCTTTTTGACAATATTACGGGTGCTACGCCGAAGCCAAACGCCGGAGTGTGCGGTTTTTGGCGCCATGAGTCGGTGCGTGAGAAAGCTGGGGATTACAACAGAATGTGATGAGAATGAGGCTCGAGTGAGTGGAAGTCATGCCGTCATGGAGGCGGTTCTGGTTGGCTTTGGTGTTCAGGGGTATATGGTATTACATTGGACCGTAGCAGTTCCGTTTTATTGGCTCGATTTCTAATGGTCAGCACAGCGAGCTTGGTTCTATTTTAGTGACGCTCGCCCGCTATGGCGTTTATCGTCAGTATTTGCCATTACCAGTCATCACCAGTATCTGGGTCTTTCTGTTCGCTTGTTTTTCCTGACCTTGAAAGAATAAGGGCTTCTGAGATTTCCTCAAATACACCGATTCATATATTTTCATCTGGATGACACAGGTAGGCGGCGAGTTGTCATGTAGCATTCATGGTGGGTACGTAGCGAGCATTTAGGTTGGTTGCATCCAGTCGTGTAAGTTGCTACCCTGGATGCTGGATTCATTTATCGAACTTCCTTTCGCAATTCATGCTGCTGCACCTCGATTGAAACTAGAAAGAGAACTATTAATACTACGTCCTTGTTAATCATAGGCAACAATTTAAGCAGTTGCCATGTCGTTTGGTTATACATCTATTGTGGCGTTCAAGACTACTCATTCGTTCTAGAACAACAAAGTGTCGCGTGTTGCCCAATGTCATACTCAATGTACCTGGATTCATATCGCCATAATTATTGTCACCCTTCCGGTTTGAATCAATTGCACGCCAATGGGTAGATATGTTTCGATTTTCTATATTGCTATACATGTCTTCCTCTCCACGACCTTCAATCCCACTAGTAGCCAGCCTTGCACACCTTGGTAGCAGTGGCAACCCACTTCTTATAAGCGGTAGGATAGGCAGACCTCTGCACCTTCTGGCACAGCGTGGCAATGTTCATCGTCTTCCAGCCCTTGACGGCCTTCATGCCCGTGAAGAACTGCTTGGCCGAGCAGCCGGCCTGCATGTCGCACTTGATGTTCTTGTAGTACATGGCACGCTGCTGGAAGATGCCGATGCTGTCATGGTCCGAGCCGAAGCCGTCGTGCGCGTACTTTGTGGACGCCGGCACCTTCTTGTTGGCTAGGATTTTGAGGCTGGACTGTTTTGGGGAGGGGAGTTAGCCCAGTGTGACATGGGGTGTGGGGTGAGACTTGGGGCACGAACCTCGGTGAGGCCAGTCGCGATGGCGGCTTCACAACCGTGTAGACCGAGCTTCTCCTTCTTGGCCTCTGCGATGATGGCGCGGGCATTGCGAGTCTGGACGGCGTTGAGGCCGGGGAGGTTGGCGCGCTCCTCAATGTGGAAGTCGTCGCGTTCCTCAATGGCAATGTCTTGCGTGGGGGCGGCGAGGACGCTGGTGGTGCAGAATGCTGCGACAACGGCGAGGATGCTGGATGGCTTCATTTTCACGTAGGTGGTGATATCTTGAGGTGTTTTCAAATTGCTCAAGATGAGAAGACGGGGTTTCGTAGTATAGATTGATGAGTCTTGGGTTTTTGGTGGTAGACAGAGAAGAACATACACTTTGAAGGGCGAGTAGACGGAATATTTATACTCGGGCCAGAGACGTAGATATAATTTCTGATGCATGTGATCCCTTCGCGATGCACCAGAGCATTGCCAAATGCAGCTCATGGGATCTCAACCGGGGCACCTGAACCGCAGTGGTTTCCCTTTTCGCGATGTCTGATGAAACGACCAAGACGCCGACATCCGGACGGCGCAAATCTGAAGCCGATGGCAATATCTTACTGTCCTTTGATGTTCAGCTGGAGCCCAACTAGGGCAAGCTGAGCACCATTTGAGATCCGGTATTGCCGGAGTTGACAATGTAGGTAAGATGGGCATATCGACCTTCCCGATTTGAGCACCACCACGATGCTTGAATGCTGGCGAGCGGCTCATCTGAGATTTGGGCAAGCACGCTAGAACAGGTCGGGAATGCTTGGAGTGTTCAGGATCCTGCGTCACCTGAGCAGCGCGGAAAGTGGTCGATGACGGCCTAGATCTGGCCTCTCCCGTCTTGTAGATCAGGGGCTGAACGAATGGCTCGCCTTGTTTCCCAAGGCTGAGGCTGACATGGTGTGGGGGAGGGCGGAATTGGCTGCGCTGCCGTGTGGGAGGATGATGATGATTGGGCTGAGACGCGCCGGTAGTTGGATTCGATGTGAGGCAGGTCCGCTCTGTGCCTGAACCTGGGGTGGCTGACAATGATGCTAACTAGAGTGAGTATGCCGTGCGCCAATGTGCATCACCGGTCTGGTCACGGTGTGGTAGATGATGAGCCGCCTCATTGCGTGGCTGACAACATGAGTGGACGGTGGGAGGAGTGTGAACGCGCGACGTACAAAATATGAGCCAGCGCAGTTGATGAAGCCGGAACTCGGTGATTGATGCGCAAACAAATGCATCGAGACCACTCATAACTTACAGCTATCCTCCGTGCTGAGCAGATAAAATGCGCCGGGCAGAGTATCTAGGCCCAGGCCCAGGGCCGGGCGTGTAAGACGGAGCATAGTTGTACCTCGTCATCATGGTCCAACTTCACGCCGACTCGGCCGAGTGGGTGAGCGATTGTTGAGACCGTGGCTTCAAAGGGAGCGACTCTTGGTGCCGGCAATGCCGATGCACTAAAAGACATGAAATACAATTCCGTTCCGCAAATGCGGACTTGGTCTTGCGAATGCATCGTCAAGAGATAACCCCAAGGTTGAGCTAAGCAACAGCAGCTTTGTTGTCAGCTTCCACTGCACCAGCTGGTAGTCTCGGGGCTCCCACTAAGCTGGCCCTTTGATGAAAATGGAAAATGGCCTCGCCTATTAAACCGAGCAACGCTTTGGGACAATAGACCGTGGTCGCAGGTGCTCAATGCACGTGGCATCTCTTGTTTTGAGCATTGCAACATCGCGGACATGTGCAGTGGTGCCAGTGCAGGGCTTCATTCACTCGACTGCCACGTGGTGTGCAAGACTCGACCGCATGCATCCAACAAGCGACAGCCAATGAAATGTGCCTTGAAATGGCAGGCTACATTGTCAGCCGTTTTATTGCGTCTCTGATGCCGCGGCGCATTTTTTCCAAGAGGAGTTGTTGAAAAGAGCGGCTCTTCCCACGCACGCTGCTGTCGTTCTCCGTCGTTTCACTCATGCTGGCGGGCGCACACCCAAAGCGACCGAATCTGTCGAGCGCGTCGAGTCTGCATGTCGTGTCTGGCTTTGATTCACTCCTTCTGGTTCGGAAGGTCAAAAAATGGCAGAATTGTTCAACTGCATGCTTGAGATGCGTATTTACGCCCGCCTGACCCAGGCGCCTTGGCAGGGACATGGGAGAACAGGATTCAAGACTCCATGCAAGGCGGCAGGTGGTGAGCGTTCAGCATGAGCCAGAATAACAAATTCCCGCTCTCTTAACTCTCTCCCCCAAATCGAAACCGAACTGTCAAGCATTGGGTCGCACAAGCATGAGCGTCCACCAAGTCCCAATCTCTTGAGTTCACCTCATTTCCTGCCTCCTCATCATACAGGAATGGGCAGACCTGGCTCAATTGAGAGACTAGCCCCCTTGGGAATAAAGATGGCATCCAACAGTCCAGCTCACGCCAACATTCCCCATTCCCCAATCCTCCTCGCACATCATCAAATCATCCCCGCCCGTCATATCCTCCGCCTCCATCCCACGGCGGCTCCATGTCGGTCCCACTGGCGTACGTAGACGTAATTGTCAGAGACCTCGACGAACGAACCAGCCAATGACTGCAACTCGGCACCCGGAACGGGTTCGCGCCTTCAATAAACTAACCCTCAGCAACATATAGTTACCCGCATTTCTAACCGCTAGACCCAGAAACCCCGGGGTCCCGGGGAGAGAAACCACCCACTCGCGGATCCATATCCGGGAATGTACAACTGCTCACCGTAGAGTTCATGCAGGAAATCCAGCACTTGCTTGTGTTTGGTAGAGAAGACAGCAGCGACCTCGCGGAGCCTTGTCGCGCAGTGAGACGCCACCCAGCCGAGTCGGTACTACCGTGGCATGATGTTAAGCGAACTTTGTCGACCTGGTCTGGGGAATAGAAACCTCACCCCTGCGGCCCCATGTGTTCTTTCTTTCTCAACGTCTAACGGCCCGATGCGGTGAGTTCATGAGTGGGGGGAAATGCGGAACGACGGAGTGCAATAAGTTCCGCGGATGCGCAGCTTTTCCCTCTCTTCAACTTCCTGAGTAGACGTCACCATATCCTGTTTCTTCCTCTCTAGAAAGCAACTTGTTTTGCCCTAATTGCCACGTCAATAGAATACAGTTGCTATGCGACATCACAAGACGACATGGTCGGCCATGCTGGCGTCGACGGCCTTCTCCCAGGTGTCACAGGCGGAGTCATTCGACTATGTCATTGCCGGTGCGGGAACCAGCGGGCTTCTCCTGGCAAACAGACTCTCACAGGACCCCAGCATCACTGTTGCAGTGGTAGACCCTGGCCCAGACGAGCGAGGCAACCCCATGGTGTCCAATCCCGCGGGGTGGACGGACCTGTCCAGCACCTCAGTCAACTGGAAGTACTCGAGCGTGCCTCAGCCTCACGCCGGAGGGCGAGTCATCCGGTATGATGCTGGTAAAGGCATAGGCGGCACTAGCCTTATGAATGGCATGACTTATATCCGCGGCGACAAGCCCGAGTTCGACGCGTGGGAGGACATTGGCAACCCCGGCTGGAATTGGGATACCATGCTCAAGTACTACAAAAAGGTTGAGAGGTTCTTCCCGCCAGAGTCGTGGCAAGAAGCATCCGGCGCGTCTTACCAGCCTGAGTATCATGGCACTTCAGGCGACCTACACGTGGGGTTTACGCCAGTTCTTGAAAATGGCACCATCTTCGACACGGCGAGACAAGCGTGGAAAGCCCTAGGGCAGCCTGTGAACCCGGACGTAAACAGCGGCGACGCGGCGGGTTTCGAAGCCTGGCCCCAGACTTTGGATCCGAAGCAGAACAAGCGCTGGGACGCTGCCACAGCATTTTACTGGCCTGTCCAGCAGAGGCAGAATCTGAAGCTGTTTAACGGCACGGTGTCCAAGATCACCTGGAAGGACTGCAAAGGCAAAGAGGCTGTGGCATCCGGCATCGAGTATATCATGGCTGATAAGAAGACGGTCAAGGTCACGGCCAAGAAGGAAGTCATCCTCTCGGCGGGTGCGCTTCGGACACCGCTCATCCTGGAGCGCTCCGGCGTCGGCAACCCAAGGCTCTTGCAAGAACTGGGAATCAAGACGGTTGTAGACTCACCCAGTGTTGGGGAAAACATGATTGACCAGCCCAACATTTCCTTGATCTATTTCGCCGATTTCAATGTCACGGGAACGACGCCCTATGCCACGTTTGTTGACGCAAAGGGTCTCTTGGCAGCGAGGCGGATGCGATCGCTGCGTCGACCAAGGCGAACCTCCCAAAATGGGCAGAGCAGCTTGCGGACTCGAGCAAGGGTGGCCTAAACGCCACGGCACTCGAGCACCTCTTTGGCATTCAACACGACCTTATCTTCAAAAGCGGTGTTACCGTAGCAGAGATCCTGACCGTGGGGCAGGGACCAGCCGTGGCCTCCGCATACTGGGCGCTCCTCCCCTTCAGCCGCGGCAGCGTGCATCTGAGCTCAGCCGGCGACGTCAACACCCCATCCATCGACCCAAACTTCTTCGCAGTCGACTTTGACCTGAAGACCCAGGTGGCTGCGGGCCGCCTCGCCGCCAAGTTCTGGAGCACGTCACCAGTGAGGGAGCATGTGACAGGCCAGATGACGCCCAACGCGACGGTCCTACCGCCAGACGCATCGGACGAGCAGTGGGACAGCTTCACGGCCGGCAGCTCCAATTCCAACTCGCATTCTCTGGGAACGGCGGCGATGATGTCGCGGGAGTTGGGTGGAGTGGTGGACTCGCAACTCAAGGTGTATGGGACGAAGAATGTGCGGGTGGTGGACGCGTCGGTGCTGCCGACGCAGATTAGCGGCCATTTGACGGCGACGCTGTATGCCATTGCCGAGAGGGCGGCGGAGATAATTCGAGCAAGGTAATGGTTGATCGTGATGATGGACTGTTGAGGTGGGTGTTTGGCTGCGTTTGTCGTGGTGGGTTTAGTGGCATGCAAGCTTCCTCTGTAGAGTTGGACAGCAAGTACCAAAAAGGCATGTACCTGTAAAATATGGCTTGCGTTCGAAGTTTCGTTTCTAAATTATATACCACATCAATCCTTCTCTGTATGCATCAATGGTGTAACCAATCAAGGCGCCAAAAATGATGTGCGTGAACCAATGACCCATGTAATCTGGATGCCCGAGGCGTTGCTCCATCAGCAGCGTCTGGTTTCTAAAGCACCTGCCGTGCAGTCTTCACCTCAGCACCACCTCGCCGTCACTTCAATTCCAATGCTAGGAGCAATGGATCTGTGACCCAGCCACTAGTCTTTTCACGTCTTCTTTTCTCTCTACCATATCTACGATCTATGATTCACCACGCACGTACGCGCAGTCAGAATGCCCTGCGGCCCACCCCAAACGTCAATTTTGACGAGAAATTCGAGTACGCCTGGCCAGCCTGGAAGTTTGGTCCAGCAGGAAGCCCTATTCTAAAAGTTGCAAGAGCATCCAACACAGCTTCCATGCTTATTATCGACCCCCACGCATTCCACAGGGATGTCAGCGAAATGGCACAACGAACCTCGGGCAAAGATAACTTCTTCTCCCACTTGGAGCAATATACAATGTAGCGCCTTGACGAGTTTAGAGACACCTAGAAATACCTGGTCCTCGTCCGACTTACGACCATATTAACGACTATATTAAACCTATGGAAAAAGCCTCAGAGCGTTCTGCAATTCAACGTGATTGGGCAACTGTCAGTCGTTTCCTAGCGAAGCGGCGTTACTGCTGAACCATGGGCTTGAATCGAAGAACAGCGCCACCGCCGAAGCGTAGTCATATGACACGGACAAAAGAAGAAGAAGCAGATATATATTGGAGAGGAGCGCATGTGCAGCGGAAGCAGCAGCAGCAACGCCTACCACCACAGACTGCCTAGTCAGCAAACGCGACGCAGGCCGATAGATAGCGTGTGCTGTCTTGAATTATCGACACAACTCGGAGCATACTTACATGCTGCAACAAATCAGTCACAGTTTATGAACACCACATAATTGCCACTTCCTCGCAGCCTCCACCGCCTATTCCATATCCGTCAATTTGCTGATTGTCTCCCACATCAGCCTCGGATTCCTTCCTACTACCGACCAATGGTCACCATCCATCTCGACCATATTAAATCGCTTAGTATGGGCTCCCCACGCAGCAACCTCGTCGCGATACACCACGTCGTCTTGACGGCCAGCGATAGCAGTAATGGGTACGTCAAGCATATCCTCCTCCGTATATTGGTACCCAAGCATCAATGGAGCGTCCACCCGCATCATGGGTAGCATGGAGCGGGCAAAGTCGGCACCTTCGACATACCTCGAGACCGCCATCACATACTCTGCACTGGCATTCTCGGAGGAGATTTGGAGGAACAACTCGCGTCGCTGCAACCATCGAAACAAGTTGTGGCGCAATCGTAGCCGTGATCAATAGGCGTGGGAGCGGTCTACCCTGTCGTCGCAGCTCTCTGACGGCTTCGAATGCAATAATCCCTCCGAGCGAGTGACCCCAGAACACGTCGGCCGGTCCAACAGATGGACCCAGCTCCGCTATAACCTGGGCAACAATCTCTGCTATGTTGGCCGGAATGGCCTCATCAGCTCGATTTTCTCTTCCGGGCAATTGCACAGCGACTGGGTCCATCCCGTCCAATGGATTGAGAAGAAATGGATGGAACTGAGATGCGGTGCCTCCCATAGCATGGAAACATACAACCCGTCGCCCAGACCCAGTCCCCCGAATGAGCCATGGCGACACTACTGACAATCCTTCAAGCAATTCAGACTCCGATTGAGTGTTGACGACGGGAGTTTTGGAGTTTTGTGTGGGCCCCTTGTATAGTGAATCTTGCAATTCTTCCGCAATCTGCAGAAGAGTTGGGCCGTTGAAGAGCCTCATGAGAGGATACGTCACCTGGAACTCCCTCATGATCACACCTCGTAGCTGTGTGAGCGTAAGGGAATCGGACGCGTATCGCTCAATTGTCTCTTCACTGGAAATCCGGGCAGGCTCGAGTCCCACAAGTTTAGCAAGCCCAGAGCGTAATGTATCAACGGTCATCTCTAATCTTTCCGGACCAGAAAGGTTAGACATCAACCCATGCGCTCCAGAAGCATTGTTTCCATCCCGCTCGCTGCCAAGTCTCGAAAATAAGCCGTTGCCGATGAGGTGGGGATATGTGTTGAGGTATCTCGAGAAATCAATGCCAAGTGATAGTCTCTGCGTAGCATTTTGGAGCAACATGCGCTCCAATAGGGAGAGAACGGTTGGAAGATTGAGTAGAGACAAGCCTTGCATGCCCAACTCTTGGACCAGCTCAGTTGGATTGTCACTCTTGCCAACTATGCCAGCAAAGTCTCCCAGCAGCCCAAGGTTCAGCGACAAACCAGGCAAACCAGCCGCTCGACGCTGATGTGCTAGTGAATCGAGAAACTGGTTCGCGGCCGAGTAGCTGAATGTGCCCGCCGCGGCCATAACGCTGGATACAGAAGACGTCATCACGAAAAAGTCTAGCTTCTTGTCTTGGGTTGCCAGGTGCAAATTCCACGCCCCAGTTGCTTTAGGCCCGAACACCTTCCAAAAGGACTCCTTTGTGACTTCATGAGATAACTCATCATGTGTGACGCCGGCGCAGTGAATGACACCTGAAATCGGTGGCCAAGTCGTGTTCTGGTCGAAAAGAGATGCAACAGCCTCGGTGCTACCAACGTCTACGTGCTCGATATACACAGTCGCCCCATGCTGCTTCATATCTGCAATAATTGCATGGTCTTCTGGAGTATTGGGTCCTGAGCGGCTGACAAGCAGGAGATGGCGGGCTCCTCGGCGAGTCAAGAATCGGGCTAGGTGGATGCCGAGCCCGCTTGCTCCTCCGGTAATGAGATAGCTCTTTTCGCTCTGCAAATGGAGCCTCCCTGGCGGAGCTGCATCAACAAATGCATCATCAGACATCTCCATGACGACCTTTCCAACCACTGCAGATTGAGACAGGGATTTCAGGGCCTCGGACAACCGCGTTATTGGGAACTTGGTGATGACTGGAGGCGCAATCCGGCCACTCTCGAACAGAGAAGAGACAGCATGTAGCATGTTGTGATGCAACTGAGGTCTTTGGAGGGCTAAGCGGTCAACGTCGACGACAAAAAATGAGCAGTTGTTCCCAAACTGTTCAAGCCCGAGTCTCATATTTCGATAGATGTCTGTCTTGCCAATCTCCAACAGACGCCCGAATGGTGCGAGACATGCAACGGACTGGGCAAACATGGGACCGGCAAGGGAGTTGAGCACCAAGTCCACGCCCAACCCCTTGGTCGCCTTCATAACTTCATCGTGGAAAGAGAGCGACCTGGAGTCGAAAACGGCCTCAACTCCCAGTTCTAGAGCCTTAACACGACGCGAAGGGCTTCCAGCTGTTGCGAATACGCGAGCCCCAAAAGCCTTGGCGGTTTGGATAGCTGCGATGCCAACTCCTCCAGCTGCCGCATGGATGAGAACAGTCTCTCCACGCGTCAACCGCCCCAGATACACCAATGCGTAATAAGCCGTCAGGTATACAGTAGGAGTGCCAGCTGCCTCAGCCATGGTAAGCGACGAAGGTACTGGCGCAACCAACTGATGGTTGACTGTTACTAGACCTGCTAGGCCGTTGGACACACTGGCCATAACAGAAGCACCGACATCCAGATCCCGAACATTCGTCCCCGTCTGTACAATACGCCCAGAAATTTCGAGACCGAGTTCCTGTCTCGCCAGACCACCAGCCGTGGCCTTTTCACTGAGAAGGCCTAGCGTATTCATGACGTCTTTGAAGTTGAGACCCGCAGCATGAACCTCTATTTCCACATCGTCTGGACCCAATTTTGACGGGCCTTGCTCTCGAATGACTATTCCATCCAGTGAACCATCGCTGAGGTCCCTCTCGCACATATAATTCCCACCCCGTGCAGGGAGCGATTTGGTCACCTGTTGCTCCTCACCAACGTCCACGGCAACAAGCGCTTTGAAGAAACGACCTTCCGATCGAATTGCAACGACCGTATCGTCTCGACCGGGCCGTACAGTTTTCAATTCCTCTTCCAGCAATGCAGTGTTATCGCAAGTGTCATCAAGACCAATGTCCACAACTCGGATACGTGCCCGTGGGAATTCATTGATCATGACCCGCACGGCTGCCTCCACCGAAGAAGAAAACGCATTACACTGCAAATCTGCCGGCGTAATAGAACCTCCTTTAGTGAGAACTATAACTGTGCATGTGCCTTGCTGCTCATGGATCCAACCTGAGATCCTCATCAGTGCGCTAAATATCAACTCTACGATCTGGCGGAGATCTTGACCCCCGCTATTGGTGGGCGATATCACCGCAGGGACAAGTAGAAGTGTCCTTCGATCGAGTTCGAATCCTCGCTCGTGGCTACTCCACTCAACATTGACGTTGTTCATGTCCTCCATGTGGATCAGGGCGTTCGGGAATGCTTTTTGTGTTACTGCCAACCAGCCAAAGTCCGAAAGATGCAAGTCAAGAGCGAGAATATTTGAGAAATCGACATCTGCTCTCTTCAGTCCCGACTGCGAAGTTTCGGGTTCAAAACAAATTCGGTGCTCCTTTGATTTGCTCAGAGCTTGACCCTCAAGCCGCTTAAGGGTTAGTCCAGTGATCACTGCAAGAACTTGGCCATCTTCGCCATAGATTGAGGCATCACAGCGGATTGACGTGTCATCACGGGAGGTCACTTGGATATGTGCAAAGGCTGACGTCGCGCCCCCTGCATCAAATATTTGGACCTTTCCAGCGTGATGGGGCAAGTAAGCAATGCGAGAGTCGCCGTGATAGTGAATATCCGCAAACAACGTATGGTGGCAGGCATCTAAAAGAGCAGGGTGAAATCTGAATCGTCCAGCCTCATGGCGATAGGATGAGGGAAGCTGCACGTGAGAGAAAAGCTCGTTTCCCAACCGCCATAGGCTTTTAATTGCCCTGAACGCCTCACCATATCGAAGACCGGCTTGGTCAAGTTTTTGGTAGAATACATCAACATCGATCTTGACTCCCTCCTGAACGCGAACTTTGACATTTTGCATTTCCTCCAGGCGGTTGTTGGGCGGTTGATCAAAAACATTGATTCGTCCACGGGAGCATATTTGCCATTCACTTCCATCAGTCGAGTCCGTCACGTGGGATGCAATCACAAAGTCTTTTGCTGGAGATGTGATCTCAAATAATACCCGGGGAGCAAAGTCTTCGGCTGAGGCTAGCACCACAGGACGGTCAAATTGAAGATTCTCGAGCCAAACGTTCGCCTCATCTGGCAGATGCTCTTTCGCAGCGAGATATGCCGCCTCCAGATGTCCGGTCATGGGAAAGACTATGGAGCCATCCACAACATGATCCATTAAAAATGGAGAGGCGCCGGTACTAAGTCTCAGGCGCAGCGCGGCTCGACCATCGTCAGCTAGACTAATTGAGTCTCCGAGGAAGGGATGTTGAGATCTCCCTAGTCGACGGTGCTGGGCCTCTGGGCTTTCGAACCAGTACTCCTGTCGTTGGAATGGATACAATGGAAGGTCTGCGATAGTTCCAGCACCTCCATTGAATGACTGGATATCTGCATCGACGCCTAGAGTGTACGCGGCTCCGATAATGCGTGAAACGGGGCCGAGGTCGTCCCCTCGAATCATAGCTGGAAGGATGTGAGCAGACGATTTTAGTAGCTGCGCAGTTTCACGGGTGCCAGAAACCAGGACAGGATGGGGACCAATTTCGATGAAGAAATTGCAGCCATCTTCAAGCATTCGAGTCACTGTTTCAACATAGCGAACAGGCTTTCGCACATTTTCGAACCAATACTGGCCAGTCAAATGGGTTCCTGTCTCCTGGACTGTACTAACAGTGGAGTAGAGAGGTATATCGGTGGGTTTGCTTTGGATCATTGAGAGAGTATCAACCAGCTCTGCTTCTAATGGATCCATAAATCGACTGTGATATGGCACATCTGCATTGACAAAGCGTGCAAATACACCCCGCTCATCAAGCTCTCCAGAAAGAATTTTAAGATCCTCTGTGTCTCCAGAGAGTGTGGTCATTTTGGGACCATTGAGCGTTGCAATCTCGACGCTGCCATTCAACATACGGGAAGCTAGGGCCCGCTCTGCTTCTGCTAAAGACATGCCAGTGACCAACATGGAACCTTTTCCAGCTGCTTTACTTTGTATTGTGGATCGGGCATAGATGACATCAACCGCTTGCTCTAAGCTGATCGCTCCAGCGATATGAGCGGCTGCAGCTTCGCCAATGGAGTGACCGACAACAGCATCTGGTTTGACACCATACGAAATGAGCGTCTTTGCTAATGCGATCTGAATTGCCGCAATGGCAGGCTGAACAATAATCGTCTTGTTCAATCTCGTTGAATCTTCTTGGGCTGAAATCTCCCCCAGAATGGAAAATCCAGCTCGACAGCTAAATAGCGCATCAAAGGCAGCCATAGATTCCCGGAAGACGGGTTCTTGGTCTGCCAAAGCCACGCCCATACCGAGCCACTGACCGCCTTGGCCTGAAAAGGCAAAAGCGACCTTGGGTGACACATCTGTCTGCATCTGCAGCGCCAAAATAGCTTTTGATGTCTCGCCAGAACCAATGATGTCGAGTTGCGAGCAAAACTCTTCAGTACATCTCGCTGGGATGACGGAGGTGTGTAGATGACGGCTTCGGCGCATGTTCAGCGTATAGGCAACACTTTCTAGCGGTACTTGCTCATGCCGGAGATGCAAGGCAAGGTCTCTAGCCGCATGTTGCATCGCAGGTAATGATCGTGCAGAAAGTAGGAGAACGCGTGGTCCCTCTTTAGACTGGAGAGATCTCGCAGCAACGGGTCCTTCTTCTAGGATGACGTGTGCATTCGTGCCTCCTGCGCCGAATGAATTGACGCTGACATATATCTTTCGATTCCGAGACAATTTGACCATCTCCAAAGGCACCGAAAGTCTTAGAGATTGAAAGTCAATCGACGGGTTAGGAGTTACATGATTGACCTGCGGCGGGATCGCTCCGTGGAATGTCACCAGAGAAGCCTTGATAAAACCAGCAATGCCTGCGGCTCCTTCAAGGTGGCCAAAGTTCCCCTTCAGCGAGCCGATCCATAGAGGCTCATCATCCATGGTGCGCATCTGCCCTAGCTGGCTTCCGAGAGCGTTCGCTTCTATCGGATCGCCAACTACCGTCCCTGGCCCGTGGGCTTCTACATACTGAACGTGGGTCGGATTGACCCCTGACCGAAGATAGAGTGACCGAAGTAAAGTACTCTGAGACTTCAAACTTGGGACCGTGAAGCCCTTTGAGGTATATCCGTCCTGATTCACTAGAGAGTCGCGGACCACAGCATACACTCTGTCGTGATCGCGGATTGCCTGACTCAGGGGTTTCAGAAATACGACTCCAACACCCTCACTGCGGACATAGCCATTTGCGGCGGAATCGAACGGCTTACAAGCGCCATCCGAGGAGAGGAAGCCGGCTTTCGACATCAAGATGCTTGACTCTGGTCGCAAAATGGCATTTACCCCACCAGCAAGCGCGGCATCGCTCTCATGAGCCCAAATGCTTTGACATGCGAGATTCACAGAGACCAAGCTGCTGGAGCAAGCAGTGTCGAGAGTGAGACTGGGTCCTTGGAGATCTAGCCGATGCGAAACCCGATTTGCAATGGCACAGTTGGCAGTGCCCATTGCGGCGTGAGGACTGAGGTTGTCGCGCTGGTCGGTTGTTGTCTGGATGGCCATGTAATCTGACATGAAATTTCCGAGAAACACACCAGTTCGAGAGCCGGCGACCTGCTCAAGGGTTGTACCGGAATCCTCCAGCGCATGGACGCTTGCCTCCAAGGCGAGGCGCTGTTGAGGGTCTATTCTCGATGCCTCCGCGGGGAAGTAGCCGAAAAATTCGGCGTCGAAAGCAGCAATGTCGTGGACAAACCCGCCCTTGCAGTTCCGAATAGCTCCATACTTTCGCGCATCTCCGCCGTCAGAGAATGAGTGGGCGTCAAATCGGTCAGGCGGAATCTCGGATACAGTGTCGACGCCATCGCGGATGGTTTCCCAGAAAGCTTTTGCAGAGTTGACACCGCCTGGTAAGCGGCACCCTATGCCGACGACGGCAATGGGTTCTCGGCTCGAGGTTGTAATAATTCGCGTCATGTTAGGTGCTTGCGGAGGATAGTTTGGGGTCAAAGGGCTCCTAGGGTGAGGGCAAGGTTGCCGGGAGGAGGCGTCGTCATTTCTATAGGACGGTCCGGCTGCAACAAGCAAATTCTGCTCCCTTGACGAGAATTGAATGCTCTGATCAAGTCACTTATAGATAGTCTAGCGGGATGCATGGAAGTGGGGTTTATTATATATTGTATGATGAAGCTGAAATGTCTCGGCGGATTCTCCAATGTGATTGGAGCTGAATCATTATCTGGAATCGCCTGCTACCTATGTTCACTCATATCTTCCTCAGGGACCCAATAGCTGCGTACATGGTCAATCATGTGGGACCTCCTTGACTTGGTGATACTATAGCACTGCCTGAGATTATCACCCGGTGGTACGTGTATTCTGTGCATCTAAACACTAAACTTCATCCGTACATCTATTGATAGAAGGCCGGTATGGTATATCTACCAGCTTTTAACTTGCAAATATAAAGCAGCAATGTATTTATTACAATAAAATGAAATATATATAAGTTTTGAAGTATTTCGCATGTGAGGATCATCCTCACATGATTGAAAAAAAACAACAAAAAAAAAACGGTGATATTCAAGCAAGTGGTGTGAGGTTACTCTGCGTATTCCACTAAAGGATTTGCTCCGCCTCTAGCCAACAAAATCGCGCCGCTCCGCGCGCGCCGCCCCGAATACGACTCTTTGCTTTTTATTAGTGTGCTTGCTTCATGTGACTGGCCTAAACTGCGACCGGATGCGCTAATTACTAGTAATAACGTGAGATAAACAATGTTTATTGGCGACGTGCAGGCTAGGCAAAAAAGTAACGTTTGCTGCCTTGGGCCGCAGGACATTGTAGACAGAATAGCGGACTGGATACATGGAAAGAAGCGCCCTCCTCGTTTTGCCTGTCCTCCGGGCTATGCTAGACTTGATATTTCGTCACAGGGACTTCTTCCCTGGTTGGATTTAAACAGCCTAGCAGGAAGTGCAATCCTTTTTGAGATTCATGCTTTAAACCATTGTCGCCTCTTGTTCGCTGGATAAACCCCCATCCTAGCATTTCTCATTGACTACGGTTCAGCATCTCATAGCAACCGCTCCTGGATAAGAGATCGAACCTCATAGCACTCATATCAAGGAGGATGACAACGACGCAAGAATTGTAGTTCGTCGAAATTTCAAGGTATTTTCAATTTTATCACGCCTGCCGAATTTGGTAGCTCGCCGGTCACGACCCAAAAGGCCTTTCGTATATTGGGATGTTTAGTCGGAGCAAGGAGGCGGCTGGCGACATTTATGAAGCGGATGTCTATGAATGGGCCGTGGCTCCAGCTGAGCCACTGTTCACTGAGTTCGCTCCTGACCCGCCGGTGATGCGAGATATCAGAGTCACCTTGCAAGGGCGTCTTATCCCTGTCTTCTTCGTCTTGCTCTTGATGCTGTTGGCGAAGAACTAAGCGCACGAAACATATCACTCTGGTCACCATATCCGTAGACGCGTTTGCTCGACTACCATGACGTTGAAACTGGGTCGCGACTAACGATGCACATTTATTCGTTGGTGGCGGCTATTGGCGCTAGTGGAATGACATGTCATATATCAAAGTCGTCGCCTAATTACCGCTCATACTTGCAGCATACTTGGTACCTACTTGGTATTCCGACAGCACAAAGGAGGTTGCTGTGACATACACGCCGAGTGTAGGTTTGCGGCCGGCTTCACGTATGCGGCCGTCAAAGTCCAACCAGGCCCACTCCACCAGAAGCGGGATACGATTACCTGTGTGACAAATGGTACACAGACCTCAGCCTAGACACCAGACCAAGAACACCAGAACAAGCCTCAAGCTCGAAGGCGCGAGTGTTGCATATAGGGCTGCTTGATGGCGCCTAGACAACTCATAAGACTACAGGAGTGCATGCAACGCTTCCTTGGTAATGTTCATCACTGTACATTGAGAACCGTTCATCTCCAACGTTCACGAGACTTTTCCCTAGTTTAAACCAAAGAAGCATATCCGGTAGATCTAGCACGGACCTGCTTCATTTTCAGTGTAGTTTCTATTACCCTCCTTTCAAGCTTTCCGCCCTCTCCCATTCGGACCTCACTTCATCAACTGCCTCGACCATGTGTCGGGGGGTTGTTCAATGCAGACTTTGCGGTCATGCGCTTTGTCCTTCCCCTTGGCGCCGGCCACACCTAGAAGCGTGCCTTTGGCAGTGAGCGCAATCACCGCAATGCACGGTCTGGAAAATGTCTACGATGCACTCTTCGGGTTGGAGAACGGTCATGCAAGACGGTGCCCAAATTTGCGAACATCTTGACATCAGTTGAAATTGAAGAGCCCAAAGGTATTTGGGACCGCAACTTGTCAAATAAATTTTGAAGGTTGGCGATAATGGCGTCACGTGGCGTATCAGTGGTGTGACGACGCGGACGAGATGCGAGTACCCGTTCAGAAATGCGAGCTGCGTGATGATATATTGGTATATGCTATACTGCAAATCCTTGTCGATTTTACTTTGGATTGCAGAATCTTGGAAACCCTCGACGGCTGCAGCGTGGCTCATGTCGATGCGTATGGCTTGCAAGGTGCTGCTGCCTCACTACCATGAGATGTAGATGCCAGCCGGCTGTAACTGCAAGAGGGGCCATGCCGATTAATACAAGGACTGTGTGGTTAAACTGTTGCTGCCCCTTTTATCGCTTTCTGCTGTACCCCTTCTCAGAGGCGGACGTGCTCCTACAGTAAATAGTGAGTGTTGATTCATACAGTGCTTCAAAATCCTCCACGTAGCCCACACAAACTCTTCGGCAGCATGTAGTATTTCAACAAGTCTCATATATATGTACTACATTTACACACAAAGAGTCTGAAACATGCCTTCATATAAATATTGGTCATCAAAGGACCCATATTGCATGACTACAACGACTTTGCTGCGCTAACAAGGCTTAGCGACACCATGCAGGGACTATCGTTGGATGTACCCAACTGTTAAACTTTAGTGGCGTCTGTCAAGGCCCAAAGGCACTGAAAAGGCCGTCGGAGCAGAATTTTAAATTTCAGGGATCTCGTGACGGCCAATACGCTGGTACCAGAGGAATTAGTAGGGAGATAAAGTCATGAAGCTATCGTAGTCTGTCATGGTGTTCTCTCCCCTGACTCATCCTCAGTGGCATCTGCAGTTCATCACCTGCCTGTGGCAGCCCCCATTGCCACAATTACGGAGCATGACGATATTCTCCCATTTATAACTCAGAAAACATACTGGCAGACTTCATAGCATAGCTGAGCATAGCCTGGAGTGTTTGACCCGCAAACCCCAAACCGTAAATATCTGATAACGCCCTTATTTTCTGCACCACCATGGAAAAAACGGCTCTCAGTTCCGTTGAACAGGATCAAGTAGGTGCCTTAGTTCATGTATGGGTCTCACAGTGAGTACACCTCTGATTTGCTGTAGCACCCGATCACCTTGGATAAAGTAAACCGTGCGGACCCACTGCGAAGCACCTGCCTGTTGTTAGAAGTCTCAATATTCTGGCCACTACAAATATTTTGCAGCGATGGATCCGCTAACATGTGCGGATAGTCTCTCGTAGTTGGAGGTAAATAAGATGGGGTAAGATGATGGACGAGCGAGGCGTTTGTGGCACTTGCAGCCAGGGAGTTGACGTAGACAGTCGGCAGTGGGTTTCTCCTGACATTACGCATGCATTTTTCAAATGATTGAAAGCAGCTGAACACGAACTTTATTCTAACAAACTAGTGCGGCTAATTCTTAGGATGGAGAGGAATTTGAGGTCAAGAACAGCTATAATGTACATCTTACTCCATTGACACCATTGACACCATTGACACCATTGACACCTACACCATTTCGAAAAGAGAACACCAAGGCTAAACTTCAAAAGCCACTCAGCAAGGGCCAAAGTTACTTTTCCATCTGCGCCATGTACCTGACTCACTGACTCGTTTCTCTCAACCTGAGACTGTGTCTGGTCGGCTAGAGACGCGGGAGTCCGCGCACCAGTGCCTAGGACGCGATTCTGGTGATAGGCAATGTCAACACTGGGAACCAACGCATCGGAGTCCCCCCTCCCTCGGACTGGCGGCTCACATCTCGAACTTTGAACTCTTTGGTCTCTTTTTGGGAAAGGTCCTGGGTTTGGATGTGGGGTGCGCCGGATGGTTTGGCGGCGAGATTGTTTTGCTTGTCGAGGAGACTTTGAGCCGCATCTAGACAGCAAGTTAGCGACAACGGATTCATGCGAGAACGGAGATAAAGGCACGGCATGGGGCCTCTGAATGAAAGCATTCATCGTCGATGACTCGGGTGCTGAACATGTGCTTACCCTTGCCTTTCCCCTGAACAGGGCCAATGGCCGTCGAAGCGGTGCCAAACTTGGCTTCCTCTGGCGTCAATCCACGCGTCATGATCGAAGGGGGCTGTGCAGTAATGCAGTGACGAACACTGATTAATGACTATTTTCCTGATTCCCTGGTTATTTACCTTTCTTGGCAGTAGGGGTGTCGAGGTCTGAGTTGGAAGCGTTGATGTTGACCGAACGGTGTGTGCTAATGGATCGCACTCCGCACCGTGTTTTGGACACTTGGTACATTGGAGAAAGAGTCACGAGACACGAGATGCGCGCCTGGGGGGTGTGGTGGTCTTCTTTGAACCGCGTCAAGTACCAGTGCCAGTGACAGGAGAAGGTGCAGTCGCCCCTGGTGGCTTTGGCTTTGGGCGGGCAACTGCGATGTACCAGAGCTGGGATTCGCCTTCCCCAAGCCGTTTCGACGATGAGGATCCTCCGGCTTGAAACAGTGGAAATAATTGCCATTTTGTGTGCATAAGGCGGTCAATCAACGAACTAGAATAATCTTAACTGGTACATAATCACCAGCATCATGAGTCTTGTGTGCAAACCTTAACGCTCGCTCGCAGACGCCCCATGGTATTCTTAGCCTGCTCTCTCCCCCCCAGTACGCCCGCCCTCTTCTCAATCTCTCATAATGTAGCCATTCCAAGCTTCCCACCAACATCCGTCACCTTTCTCACATTTGCCGTGCGAGAGGGCAGGAGCAGTGAACGTGGCACTGGCGGTTCAACAAGATACACTACAGCCCCCTGAATCCTCCGCGCACATATAAACAAACGGAGAGCTTGTCGGATTCAAAAATCACTCCTTGAGACTGGAAAGGAAGTGTGCTCACACTGCCACGGTCCACACATCTCTCTTCTTCATCTCTTCAGACCCCGCGGGTTACCCCCCCGCATATGCATGCACATACACACATGCATACACCCATAGGTACTGTAACGCCATGGCGCGTACCAGCAACTCGAACGCTCTCCCATGGCCCCCTTTGCTTTCACCGTCAACTTATTGTCATAGCCCAGCCTCTTCCTTATTCACCTCGCATCGAACTAATGTACGGATTTAGCTCTCCTATAAATCCAGGACTTGCTACCCTTTCACAGTCCATACGGACATTTGCAAACGCACATAATAATCATAGACATGACCGCGTCAACATTTTGCTTATTCGACAACTAGACCATGAAGGCATTTCGCGTCGAGAAATCGAGGTCGCGCCCCCGCGCGCCCAACCCAGCCAAGCCTGCCCTAAAGATTACTGGCTCGACGGCAGCCGAATATCTTGCAAGGCTACAGAATACACCTGTCGGCAAGCCATTGTTCCACTTCTTCTCGTACGGCCAACTTGCCATGGAGGAATACCAGCGATCTATCTGGAGAATTTACGACAGGCCTGCTCCGAGCCCCTTCAAGAAATCCGGCAACCCAGGCTACTGGATGGGTATGGGATACACTCGGGCCAACGCGCGACGCCTGCTCGACTACAAGCCGTACTCGCCTTTGAAGCCGGTGACACAAAGCCATGTTTCCCGAGCCGCTCGAGCCGCTGTTCAAACTCGTCCACGCTTCGCCTCACTGTGAACGATCCCTCCTGCTCCCGACTCTGAATTCTGGAAGAACGTGGAGGCTGGGTTGAGATTGTGCCAGAGCTGTATATGATTCCACCTCTCCAGAGTCCTTAGATACGCCTGTTATTCCTGCCCCTCCGTCCCCGCCTTGTGTGCAGACACAGCAGCAGCAGCAGCAGCAGATTCCCGTTAAGATGGAGCCTCGAATGGAGCCTAGACCAGAGCATCAACCACCGCGGCGTGTTAGGGTGCCACAAAATATGACTGGCCATCCAGTCCGCCCCAGCCCTCTTGTACGTGAGGGCATATAAAAAACATGCTGGGGGTTCTTTCTAATGATTCAGCAGGGTACGGGTCAACTGAACACAATGATGCCGCCTGTTTGGAACAGGTCGCCTTTGAACGAGCCACCAGCCATGTACGACGCAATGAATTCTAAGTCTCCTGTGGGTAATGAGATCTGAATAGATATTCCAGGGAGTATCCCTAATGACTTATAGTGCATAGGTCAGCCGAACACAATGCCACTGGGTTACTACTACAACCAGTCGATGTTGCCTTCGGCCGAGGACACCGAATTCGTACTACGCAATGAATTCCAACTTCCAGGTACGTGACGAGATTCAGATCAATAAATACTGAAGCTTTTGTACTGATATTTTAATAGCAGAGCTATCAGCCATGCACGATTCCGTCGGGATACCACCACAACAACATGGTCTCCTTTGATACACCAGTAAATACATTCAACTACGTAGTTGACCCTAATCATCATGTACGCGACGACGTAAATCAACTCGTATTGGAGTTTGTTACTAACATGCCAACAGGTGGATTGTTTACCCCTCCCCACGCCATGGTCTACGCAGAACGATGTCGGTTCGGCCGAGCCACAATATATGCCTTTCACCTACAACGAGGTCGATCCGGCCGTGCCACGGTATATGCCCAACGCAGTCCATCCCGGCTCACAGGTATGTAATGGTGTCCAAATTTCCATATTGAGTTTATGTTTCTGATCTTTTAGGAATCCCTCTATCAGGTCGTCGCAGCGCCGTGGGATATGCTCGGCGACGACGGCGGCGACGATGGTGACTTCGGCGACTTCGACGACTTTGAGTCGACTGCACCGAAAGGAATGCGTAACATGTACCCCTGGTACTAGCTGCAACCCCTAATTGCATGTGCTATTAGGTGCAGTCATTGGCTGAGTCTTGAATGCTCGCACACTGAGTTTTGATGGTTTATGTGGTGTTTAGGATGGTAATGGTTCGGAACGGAAATATGTCCACGATACCCCTCTCACTTGGTTAAGTTTTGGTTTTATGGATTTTGTATTTGCAATGACATGGTCGATTGGATTGATCAATACTCGAGTGTTCCCTTCAGTGGTGGATTAATGGACAGCGAACTAGATTGTTGTTGGTGGTGTTGGAAAAGTTGATGCCTCTCGGGGGGGTTACTGTTGCCGGTGCTGATGCTAAGACAATATCAAGGCACAACCCAAGTTGAAGCTGAACGGCGTCAAGGGAAAAGAGATTCTGAGGTGAGATAGCGTGGGCTGAGAAAATAAGTGCGGTCAGTTCGTATCTATGTTGCAACCAGACATGCACAAAGCATGAGTAATGGACTTTGGTTGCGCCTATTAAAGTTGATTGAGTGATAGTTCATGTTGTGTTATCATCTCGCCTGGTGCCTATTTACCCAGTGCGTCTTTGACTGTACATATTGCCATTGATTCGCTTGGTTCATGCAATATGCTCGCAGCCACTAAGACTCTAACATGCAACGACTAACAGGAGATGCTTGACATACCTATCTCCGGTCATTTGTCTTCCCTCTTCCCAGCCCTTGCCATCTTCATTGCCTTTCCCCTCTTAATCATCCTCTCCATCAACATTGTGATCATGTCCCTCTTCTATCTTGAGCTAAATAGACCTATTCTTGAACGAAATTTGACCCGATATGTATGCACTGTGGAGGCCTGACCATCGCAAGAGGAGATCCACCATAACGCCAGCTTGCTAGGCTAGGATAGAAATATGAAAAAAAAAAAAAAAAAAAAAAGGATCTCGGTGAGCGAGCCTGTACCGTCTTGGCCCATACTTAATTACCGCTCTCCTCATACTAGGAATAATCAAGGCTTAGTCAGTCAAGAACCACTTTATCCAGAGCTCCTGATGAAATGTGTTATTGGGAATATGGCGGGATTGTGCATCGCCACACGCATTTACACTAGACTAATAACAGTTAGCGCCCCAGGCAGATGTTGGTTTCGCTGCATGCACCCTCAGACCATCATGGCTATTCTCGTCTCTCTTTCCCTCCCTTGCACGAAAACTAATCGGTAAATTGCTGCTTTACATCAATCTTCATACATGCGGAGCTCTCGCCACCATCTACTTGCGGCTACCTTTCATTCAAGGCGACTCTCTGCAGCACGGCCCATTCACTTGCCCCTCTTTACATTACCCCTCGTGAGTTTGAGACTTCGACGTTGGACGACGATGGCCATGTATACAAACCTCGATCTGGTGAAACAATGCGACAAGTGAGTATCTTTTTGACATTCGACATGCGCGTCGCATATCTCACCTTTCCTGACTCTATCAAGATTTCCGTATGCGCAAACAGAGCCCGAAGCATATGCGCGACACGTCTCGGGATACTACAAGTTCTACGTTGAGGGCTGCGACTCGGTGCTCGGGTTTATGCTCCCGTCAATCGTCCAGGGCTTCCAATGGCCAGAATCTTGGAAAGTAGACCATGAACTGAAGACTGTGCTTCTTCTGGGGAAAACCCTCCAAGAGAGGGATCAGAATGTTGCCAAGACCCTTGCAGCCGCGCGGGACGGCGCACATTTCAGGGTCTTGAGGGGTTGGCGAGACGAGCTCTACCCAGTCTACGGCCCTGACCGCAGCATCATCGTCAATATTGAACGCTCTGCTAGCGCTTTGTTCGGAGTTGTGACATACGGCATTCACATGACTGGCTATGTCAACACAAGGGAGGGCATCAAGGTCTGGGTCCCTCGCCGCGCCAAGGACAAACAAACGTACCCTGGCTTGCTGGATAACACTGTCGGCGGAGGAATAACCAGCGGAGATAAGCCGTTCGAGACTGCCGTGCGCGAGGCCACCGAGGAAGCCTCCTTCCCACAGGAGTACGTCTCCAAGAATGCCAAATGCTGTGGCACAATCAGCTATTTCGACATTCGGGACGAGCGAGCAGTGCCCGGGGCGGAGACTGGCCTGCTGCAGCCCGAGTGCATGTACGTCTACGATCTCGAGGTGCCGGAGGACTTTGTCCCGAGACCAAACGACATGGAAGCCGATGATTTCCGGCTCTGGGGGATCCCCGAGCTGAATGCGGCTCTCAAGACGGGGGGGTTCAAGTCGAATTCTGCCCTGGTGTTGCTGGAGTTCTTTGTTCGACACGGTATTCTTACTCCGGAAGTAGAGGAGGACTACATTGAGATTGTTGCGAGGCTTCATCGACGGTTGGAGTTCCCATGTGCGTAATCGTAGGGTCAAGGATATAACAAGCTGTTGAAGCAAAGGAGTAAAAATAATATCATCCTACCACGTGAGCTGTGGGATAGCTGTGGATAGCCTTGGTTCGGAAATGTGCGATAGCGCCATGGATATCCATAAATAATGCGTCGAGGCCGTATGCTAGCTAGCTCACTTGTCAAAACGCCCTCACCAAACCTCACCACCGCCTCCTCCTCCTCCTCCCCTTGCACGTACGCTTGGGCGTACACTCCAGCAGTCAATGAAACTCGTGTAATTGCGAAGAGAGTCATACCGTGGTGGTCACCACCAACTGCCGGATGTGGCCCGACTCCCGTGTGGCGCACTAGCAAACAGAGTCTAGCAAGGGCTTATACTACATTGGCCATGTGGTGAGGCGGCTCTTAGATGATGTGAGAACGGCAGCTCGCAGCCAATGGCCCCTCTCAAAGGCCAGGCCGAGTCTAGTTGGCGGACACACAACTGGTGGGAAAAAGACATGGCCCCTCTCAAAGTCCAGGCCGAGTCTAGTTGAATGTGGCTCTTCACACGGCCGCTAGGAACTGTGACGTGAGACATCCATCGTCTTCCAGTTGGCCACTAGCACTGTCCCAAGCGGCTTACAATTGATGTCAGCCCTTATCATGGAGGTTCTCGAGGCACCTGAATGACACTGTTCCACTTTCTCTTAGTCATCAGCAGAGTAAGACAGACTACTTTGTGGCTGCTGAGTAGTGCTGCATCATTATCACAGCTCTGGCAAATTTCAGCTGCTAATGTAGGTAGGTACCTTTACTCTGTATTAATATAGGTAGAATCTGTAGTATTGGATTGGTCGCTTCGCCGGGTCTACTTCGGGGGTGCCTTGAGAACCCCAATGGGGCACGGCAGCGGTATAACTACAATGTTGGATTATTCAACTTCAACGTGCCCAACATCTTGTGGAGCTAATTTGTTGGGAGCAATCACTTAGTCTGCAGCATGTTTAATACGGCCTAGAGTACGTATGTATCTTTGTGGAGTCCCGTAGCGTCAATCACAGTCTCTAGCGGTACAGAAAATCAACACGAGAGCGATTCGGGAGTCCTATACGATGGCATGCAAGGTGGCAATTACTCCTACTGGACACGAGACGACAGGGAGGCACCTCCCTGGTTTGAAACAGCGGATGCTGTAGTCTAAGTAGGCTTGTACAGCCCAAGGGTTCGTCGCCTCGTATGGCAAGGCAAATGCCACTCCATGGACACCAGGTATCGTGACGAGTCAAGAAAATTCGTGGGAAGCCTAGCAGCGTTAGGGCGTTGCCACCTCGTCTGATGCTGGAAGTCTGGATGTAAGCTGACCGCGGACTGAATCCGAGGAGGGAATCGTCCCAACTCATCACCTTGAATGACAGTCTTGTAGAAGATGACTATCCCGAATCGCCCAGTCAATGCAATATAAAAGGGGACTCATCCGTCTCAAAACAAAAAGGAACACCACTCACAAAGCACACCTCTACTTCCTCACCCACCCACCAGCTTTCTTCTTAGTTACGCCATAACAACATGAGCCTCTCCAAGTTGGTGCTGCTCCTTGCAGTCTGCGTCAGCCAGGCTGCTGCCCTGCCGGCCAACGAAATTGAATCCCGTGGCTGCCAGGTATCTTCCCGCAGCACAGCCGAGTTCAACCCCGACGCCCCTGTTGTCCCTTCTACAGTCGAAGTCATTCAGTATGACGGTCCCGTCTATAATATGACCTCTGAAGACTGGGCTGCCCGTGAGCATGCCGAAGCCAATAACCTTCCCTGGGATGCTCCAGCAGACATGCCACGTATCACTCTCGAGCCCGGCCAGCTCCTGGACTTTGGAGGCCCTACAGACCTCACCAAGCGCAATGGCAACAGATTCATCGCCGCGTTCGGTGGATATGGCTGCGATGCTGGCACCTACATAGTTGGTGTAAAGAACTTCGGTTGCGGTACCGGGTGCATCTCCATGTCAAGCCTGGCTCTCAGTGGCGTTGTTCAGCAGCAGACCCACGGACACACCTACCCTACCATGGACGTATGGACGGGAGCCGGCTGCAATGGCGCCAAGCTGGCACATTTTGGCGTGGATGGAACTTCATCCTGCAGCAATGTCTTCAACTGCCATGGATTTTACTCGTTTGTTGGCTACTACAACTGCTAGCCACCTGATGCCAATGCGATTGATGGTGGAAACAGGATTGCTTAAGGGGCAAATAGCTGCTGTCTAGTGTTTCTTCGTGACATGGATGAAGTTACTCCGAGCTTCTCTTGGCCCGCTAGTCTAGTAGCCACTACCTAGCGATATCAGCAAATTCTCATACACCAATTAGACACATTTATACTACAGTTTGTTTCAGCCTGAGTTGGACTTGTGGTGCCTTGCTTTCTGCAGTTTAATGAGCCGTACCCGCCACAATTATACGTGTAACTCTCGGCCGCCTTCGCATTGAGCAGGCACAAGGACAACCAATTCAGCTGCATAGTGGGAGCATGTAATAAAGAACAGTGGGTCTGTTTCGAGAGCCGTCATAAAAGATGAAGGCGGTTGTATGAACGGTGGTTTGGAGCTTGCTGTTTGCCTTGGGCCTGGCTTACGGGTTGTCGGGGTAAACCTGCCGAAGCTGACAGTAGTTTGCCCCGTATTCCAAGGTAAGATGCAAAGAACGGATCTGACCACATGAATAATACTTTGCTATTCAATCATGCCGATGAACACAGCGGCCTATCTGCACCTGAGAAGTTGACCCATGCATAGGACTCTGAAATTGGCTTGATGGATGTTTCATCAATATTCAGTCGCCTCTCTATATGTGTCTACGTAGTGTTTTTGCAACTTACTCCTATTACGGATGACAATGTCAATCTCCTTGTCACAATGTTCTCCTCTGAGAAGTTACTGTTGAACCTCATTATTGAGGCCATGCAAGAAAATAGTACGCATTGATACCACGATGTAGCCCTCCTGCAGTTCGGAGTTGAACTCATATTGTGATATAATTATTTGCATGATATGTCTAATCTTTCCTATTACACCCGGCTTTGTTCTAACCTCCCGAGTGGCTTTAGATAGCTTCGTATCTCTCAGCCTTTTGCCAGAAAGGCTGTAGAATTTACCCCTTTTCCTATCATCTAGGATACTTCGGAGATTTGACTGCAGCCCTATTTGGTCATGACTCACTCCGCACGACTTCCCTGCCTAATGAGCGCCAGCATTCGAAGAAAGAAGGAGAATGGAATTTAATAACGGCGTTTTATACAGGCCATTTCAAGCTCTTCTGCCCCAACTATCGCAGAGCACATAGCAAGCTTCAGAGCCGCACCGATCGTCGATCCAGCGCTATCGGACCAGCTGCCAAGGGCATTGGAGTATCACCAATCCAAGGGCACGTAGCTCCAGATGACAAGGGTTTATTGACATGGCCTTCATAGCAGTCCATCCTTTTAATAGAAAAGCGGCTGTTGCACTCACTGCATCTACTCCCTTTCACTCCACCGATTCAATACAAAGACTCAAGATTACATATTTCCAGACTATAGTCTATGTACAAGATAAAGACTGCCGCAGTCATCTAGCCTGCCTCTACGGCAGCGCACTCGCCGCACCTGTCGTCAAGAAGGTTCAGGTTAGGCAATATGGAGGTGGCGACGGCGACGGCCATGATGGCTACGGTAATAGGAATTATGAAAGGATGTCACTCTTCTGGTTACAGTGGCTCTTTTAGTCGCTCGTCCGCCTCACAAACGGATGGGCCCTCATCACTCAGCCCTCGGTAAGGCTATTGGTGATGCATCTCTTCAAGGGTCCAATGATAATAGACATCAAGAGCAACCATAGTATTTGTAGAGTATCATCTAGCCACTCCTATGTCAACTGTCTTACGCAAGCAAAGGGGATTACATTACATGTTATCTAGATAGGATGCTGGAAACAAAGAGGCGTTGGTTTGTAGTCCCAAATGCATGCAGTAAAAAATCATCCAAAAAAAGAGAAAAAGAAAAAAAGGACATGAGTTACAAGAGGGAAGGCATGGTCAAGTAAAACTAAGAAATAAACACGTAGCGGACAGTTGCAGCTGCTTGCATGCTCAGTGCCAAGTTTACAGCTCGACCTCTACTTCGTTCCAGCTATGCGGTGGTTCTGGCTGGCCCCGGGACATGGGATACGTTCCATCGCGGTCGCCTTTGTCTCGAAGCAGCTAGGTGAACGAACGTATGTACAAGTTCCCAGGGTCCATGGTGAAACTCTTCCTCGTCTGTAGCGATAAGACATCTGTGCCTATTAGCCTCCCTCCAGTTGCTTCTCATCATCTACGTTGCACTATCTGGATGACGTTCGATGACCTGCTGTTGCTGTTGGATATCAAGTACTGAATCTTCTCCACATCGCTGCCTAGCGTTCAGTTCAAAGACTCTCAGGATCTGTCAGGACCTGTCAGGAGTACTGTATTCATCAAAGAAGCTACGAATGGTTGCGGCCCCTACCCCTCGCTGGGCCGCTTAATCCAACTATTTTAATTCTCGCCACCCCCAGCAAATTCACCTTCCGCCCTTGGGCACTCAATGGTCGTGTCCCAGAGCGTGCGCCCTGGCAGCAGCATTCGCCTCTCTCTTAATATCCTCCAGCAAGCCCCTCTTCTCGACCCAGTCACTCCCCTTCTGTCGTAGCGCCTCCGTCGCATCATCCATGTTGAGTCCAAGGACCTTTTCGATATACTTTGGCAACTCCGTGTTGTCATTGTTGATGCCCAACTGGCGCTTCATCTCGACGAGGCCCTTGCCCACGGCGTGTCCATGCAACACAACGTCTGCGGCCGTGTGTCCGCCCGTTGACCAGTTAATGCCCGCTGACGCGGCAAACGCATGCGTGATGGCTGTTCCCATGGCCGTGGAGCCGTCTTTCTTTTGTACCGCCAAGAACCCATCTACTTCCTTGTCTGAGGCGGATGTGAGGCCGTACAGGGGCAGAAGCGTGTCCTTGAGATACCCGCGCCTGTCACCGCCCTTGTACTTGTCAAATTTCTCGTTCAAGTACTCTGCTGTGTTCTGTGCGAGAGCCAGCTTCTCGGGGTTATAGCCGTCCATGAGGGTCAGTCCTCCCGTCTCGTGGTCGGCGGCGGAAAGCAGCTGCGTGTCTGGGTGCCCGTTGACAAACTCCTTGAGGTAGGCCATAACCTCGTTGTACATGAGAACCTCGTGCAGATGAGCAGCAACGTCATTAGCATGCCCGCCATGGTCAATGCGAGAGGCCTCGATCATGATAAAGTACCCCTTCTCACTGTCGGCTGTCGCATCTACCAGTGTGGAGAGGGCAACCTTGGCCATCTCAAGCAGGGAAGGCTCGTCCTCAGGGTTGCGATCCAGCTCGTACGCTAGGTGGCTCGACGCGAAAAGACCCAGGAACGGCAGGGGAAGCTTGCCATTGCTAGCGGCATCGTCCAGATCGGACTTGTCAGCCGCGTATGTCCAGTTCCTGTCGGTAGCCCAATCGACGAGGCTGACGCCATCGGTGCGCTGTCCACCCTTTGAGGTTGGGAGATAATGGCGACGGCCGCCTCCCATGAGGAGGTCTACCAGGGAGCCGAGGGGGTGCTTGTACCCAATCTGGTGGGTGGCGATCTCGTTTTCCGAGTCGCGATGGAGGACGTGTGAGCTGTACCCAGCTGGGGTGGCGTGCGTGATGCGCGAGGTGGCAACCAGGCCTGTCTTGAAGCCGTCGAGATGGGCGGCCTCGAGAATGCGGCCGACGGGGAGTCCATCATCGTCGACGCCGAGAGCTGAAGCGCTCAATTAGTCTCGCTGCGAGATGATCATCAGGAAATCGTATTTGATTGCATAGCACTCACCTCCGTTATATGTCTTGATGCCGCAGGCAAAGGCAGTGGCGGAGGCAGCAGAATCAGTGACGAGGTTGTCAGACGATTGAGTCCTCACAGTTCCAATGACCTACTCGCGTCAGTCACCATCTCATCCGCAACAGTAATGCAGGGCTCCCAACCAAAGAGTCCACGCCAATCTTGGCGGAATTGGGGCGGGCCACGGTTCCTTGGCCATTGATGATGTTGTATGGTCGCGAGCCCAGAACCTGCGAGGCAATGCCATAGCCATCTGGGACGACGTAGATGAAGTTTCGGGCCTTTTGACACGTCTTTGCCTCTACACTGTTGTGCACGAGGGCCCCGACGAGAGCGAGGGAGAGAGGCTGAAGACGCATGTTGACTGCTGCTCTTCAGGCGACAGGTACTGCGGGGATACGGAGACACACGAGAAGGCTTCGCTCGCATCGATTTGGCCCGGGCCAGGTCTTACTTATAAGCAAATAAACTTGTCATTCCGTCAGGGTAGATGCCACGATGTTACCGTAAAGCCTTGGCTGACATCGGGTTATGCTTAATTCCTGCCGCAGGGTCGCATTGGATACGACTAGCAGCGCGTGTCTCGCACGGAGACCAGGAAAGCATCAGATGAATTGAGGTAATAAGCTCGCATCTCGGTCGGCATGGTCAATGGCTGGATCCCCGCAGCCTTACATGGTTGATGCACACGCCGCGTGCCAGCGAATCACGGGAGTCGGCGTCGCGGGACGAGTTGAGGGGTTCGGGGCGGCGGAGATGGTCGATTAGATGGGATTCGGCGGGGCCACGGGGCGAGTGGATCATTCGAGGGCTTGGAACGTCTTGGAAGCCTTGGAAGAAGTCATTGGAGAGGGGACGTTGAGAATGTGGGCTGGGGTGAGAATTATTCGAATGGCGAGGAGAAGGGCCATTGAAGTCCATAGCGCCGACGCCTCACTGCTACAGCGGTTGTGTGGATTTACAGCGCCGTGTAGTAGGGCAGGCCAAGCGCTAAGTCAGAAGGCCCCCAGCGGGCCCAGTCCCCGCTAAGCGGTGTGCCACGGTCCAGATTAGGCATGGATTTAAGCTTGATTCTCGGCAGTCCACCGTCTGCTTACTGCATGGCCAGCAGCGCGTGTGTGGTTGGTGGTTGGGGCAGGGGGTGCCTCGGCGAGTGCTGTGCAGTGCTGTTCTTGGCAGTCAGATGGGGAGTGGTGCCCGCCGTACGGAGCAGGCATTAATACAGTACGTGACTGCCAGTGCGCAGCTTTGTGGCCGCGGTCATCTCCGATGGTGCATAAGAGATGGGGACGACGGGGACGACGGGGACGACGGGGACGACGGGGACGACGGGGAAGATGGTGTAGTCAACTCTGCACGAGGGCAGCAGGTACAGTTCCGTCTCTGCGGCACCTAGAGTCGAATGATGGCAGGGCTGCTTCCCCGACCGACTCGGTGGATTGAACGAGACAATCAGTCGGCGAGGGCAAAAAAAAAACACCACGGGTATCCTGAGATAAGACCAACACGGCCATCGCCTCACCATTATTCCCACCTGGGATTCGCCCAGTCTAGATCACGAACCAGCCCTCGGCCAACGCCGTAGTTCGTTTTCCCCCGCCGCCCACTGTGTAGTCCAGCCTATCGTTCGCGTGGGCGGGGTCCCAAATAGGCATGTGCTTTATCCCGACTTCTTGGCTAGAGTTGTGGCTGCCGGGGCGTAGTCCACTCTTTCGGAAAGAGGTCAGGGCAAAGGCCGATTCGAATCCGAGTTGCATGTCGACATGGGCGGCAGAAGCGGTGGAGTGAGTCGAGCGAAGGGAGTGGATGAATGGCGGCGAGTGAGCCAACTACCCTGTGTAGTGAATGAAGAATGCCTCACGCAGGACACGGGCTTGATTCGTCGACAGGCGCTGGTCGCAGTGGCCAAGTACAACGAAAAATAGACTGTAGCCGTTGTTGTGACGCAGAGCCAGGTCTGGTGACTCCATAACCACAAACCGTCTAGGTAAAGGCGGATGAGTTTACCGTTGCCGAGGAAGTGAAATGGGAAATATAATGTTTATTTACACACGTATATGCCTCTCGATGTTCGGTTAGAAGCGCATTGTAGCCGTGTTTAATAATTACCATCAGCTCCAGAGCGGCGGAACCCATGATCCACAGGTGATGGCAAATGGCACTTTCAGCATCGTCGCTGCATCCTATCTATTAAGAATATATTGCAGCGGCTTTGTGGCTACCATGTGGTGCCTGCACTTCGTCATCTATCGATACCGCGAGAGTATATGCTGTGCCGTCGAAAGTGCACAGCAGCACATGGCGGCCACGGGCTGAGCCGATTCGACATTTTGCCTGACGGAGAAGAGTTTACGAGTTCCGGAGTTTGAGCCACGAAACATGATAGAGTTCGGCTCCGCGAAGACATCGGTGCAACTCTCATCGGGCAAAGCTCTAGGTAGCTAGAATCATCCATTTCGTCCGCGAGCATTGCCCGAGTTCACACGCCTCACTAGACATCGAGCCCAACTGCGACCTCGCTAATCATACATGCCGCTTCGACGAGTGCTAGCTCCGGGCTGCCGGATGACCGCGACGGCAGACAACAACCGCAGATCCTTGACATGCCGCGCGACTCGGCTGTCTCGGCTGAGGACAGCGACCAGCCGTCCGGCGCATCTGTCCGGTAGCGAAGCCTTCTCGCAGCTAGCATTGAGGAAGGGGCAATGACTGTCAGCCTAGGAACACGATGAGGCTGGGAGAGAGCGACGTTGAAGAAGAGAAGCAATGAGTGAGCAGAGCAACTAATTTACGCATCCATCTCCGACTGTCTTATTGCTCTGTAGATCGCCTGCTGTTGTGGGCGATTGGCGTCGGCTGACGGGCCCTTCCTGGAAAGAACAACACGCTGATCATCAGACTGCACTAGGGCATTGAAAAGAAAGAAGACAAGAGAGAAGCGAGAAAGCTGCCCGAGCCGGCAAACCCATTGCTTGATTCCATTGCCTTGTATTTGCCCCGTGACGAGCGAGGTGGCCATTGTGCACTGCATTAAATCTGCCCCAATCCAGGCGAGTTCCGAGCGGTGCAACTGCGCCGTACAGCGGCGTCCCCACTGTGGGAATAGTCATCACAAGGGTGTCTCCCAGTCTTGACCGCATCCTCCCCCCAAGCATCCAATAGCCGCCACACGTGTGTCTTGGCGGCGACCTTGGCCAGCAGCGCCGACCGCCAGGACCACCCCGGCTGCACGCTACACGAAGCTCACGGGTGGAGGACGCTTTGATAGCTGACCACGACGGAGCGGAACATGGAGGGATGGGCGACGAAAACGGCAGGCAACTGAGCTGCCAGCTGGGTCGGCCTCGATGGAGTCCTTATAACCCCTCCCGGACGTAGCATCGCGCTTTGCTCCTCCTTCTTCCACCCTCGTCCTCACCGTCATTCTCCGGTCGCGCGCGTCATATCGAGACGGGACTACTTGGACGTTCAATTGACGCCAGTCGACGCGTGCCAGCATGAAAGCTTCCCTCCCACTTGTCGCCATTGCCCTCGCGGCCGAGGCTGTGGCGGACGATGTCCTCGTCCAGCGAGCGCCTCGCCAAGCGCTTCATTGACAGCGAGGGCCACTACAACATGTGTAAGCCTTGATTTGCCTTTCCTACCAGAGAGAGAGAGAGAGAGAGAGAGAGACTTGCTCACGCCGTCAGCCTTCTTCCACGTCAACGACGTCCACGCCCATCTGGACGAGTACTCGGCGTCCGGCACGGACTGCAAGGACCCATCCAAGGGCTGCTACGGCGGCTACGCCCGCATCAAGTCCAAGGTCGACCAGCTGCGCGAGGCCGCCCCGGACAACCTCTGGCTCAACGCCGGCGACGAGTTCCAGGGCAACGCTCTTCTACTCGTTCTACGGCGGCGAGAAGATCGCCGTCACGCTCAACGAGCTCAAGTTTGACGTCATGACGCTCGGCAACCACGAGTGGGACGGCGGCGACCAGAAGCTCGGCGCGTTTCTCCAGAACCTGACCTTCCCCATCGTCTCGTGCAACGTCAAGAGCGAAGAGCCCGGCCTCAACGAGACCATCAAGAACTACCACATCTTCAAGGAGCACGGCTTGGCCGTCATCGGCGCGACCACTGAGACTACGCCGTCCATCTCCAGCGTGGGCAACCTCACCAAGTTCTTCGACCCCATCGAGGAGATCCAGAAGGCCGTGTACGAGATCCGCAACACCACTGACATCAAGCGCATCGTAGCTCTCACCCACATCGGTTACGAGGTCGACAAGCAGTTGGCCGCCAAGACGGAGGGTCTGTCGCTCATCATCGGCGGCCACAGCCACACTCTCCTCGGCGACATGAAGAATGCCGAGGGTAAATACCCGACCATCGTCAAGGACCTCAACGGCGACGAGGTCTTCATCGTGACGTCCTACCGCTGGGGCGAGTACCTTGGGTCCATCGACCTCACCTTCGACGACAACGGCAAGGCGCTGGCGTACCACGGCGCGCCCATCCACCTGGATAACTCGACCGCCCAGGACAAGGAGCTGCAGGCCGAGGTCAAGGCATGGCGCGGTCCGTTTGAGGAGTACGCGGGCAAGGTCGTTGGCCAGACGAAGAACCTGCTCGACCAGACCAACCTGCCAAAAGGGCGACTGTCTGCTCGGCGAGGTCATGGCCGACGCCATGATGGAGTACCGACGCAACCAGACCCAGGGCGACGACGTCCCGGACTTTGCGCTCATCAACGCCGGCGGCGTGCGTGCCAGCATCGAGGCCGGAGACATCACCCGCGGGCAGGTCATCACCTCGTTCCCCTTCAGCAATGCCGTCGTGGACCTGAAGTACTCCGGCAAGGACATCCGCAAGATCCTCGAGGGATGCGTATCCAAGGTCACCAGTTCAACAGCAAGCCGCTGTCGTCCTGGTTCCAGGTCTCGGACGGCATCGTCATCAAGTACAAACCCAGCCAAGGAGGCAGGCTCCATGCTCGTCAGCGTGACGGTTGGTGGAAAGCCTCTCGACGACGCGCGCGAGTACAGGCTCGTCACGGTGGACTTCATCGCCGGCGGCGGCGACAACATTCTCGAGCCGTCCAAGTTCATCAGCCTCGACACACTGGACGAGGTGCTTACGAGGTACATCATGCACAACAGCCCGTTGGAGAACGATTTGGAGAAGCGGGTCGTCAAAGTCCGCCCGTGTACTAGATGAGCTGGGGTGCTGGCGGACTAAGAGGGAGGCGATGCTGGCGACGACACGTTGGTGAGAGTGCTGCGGGATGTGCTTGCTCCGACTTGGGGGCCTTGTTCTCGGCGGACTCGCGATTTGTACTCTGTTAATTCGCTCACATGGAAATCATGAAAACTAGAGGGCTAGATAGAAGACGCTGGTGACGAGATAAATGTAGAAAACGGCAAAATGGCAGCCATCAACCATCACATCACGTATTGATGCCAAGCACAAACAGGCTCTATGTGTTTGTGACACGTATCGTAACAAAAAATGCACTCTGCTGGACACGTTGCCACAGCCTTGCCTTGGCCATCGCCAACAGACACGTGGTAGCTCCTTCCCTCCCCAAGGGTCTTGCCCCCCCCGCTCCCATGCCCAGTTCATCAGATAAAACCATTCAAGCCACCGTTCCAGTCGCGCCACGCTTAAACACAAACTATCACTACCTCGCCCAAGGTAGGCAATAACAAACATTTCCTCCCTCATCGTCGAATTAGTACGTATATCGGAAGTCCGCAGAGGCATCATCCTAAGCGTCTCGGTTAGCAAACAATCGCCCACGCGGAGAACCATCGCCGGGGAAGACTCACATCGTGCGCCTCAAGCACCTTGCCCTCGTCAGCCTTCTTATTCTCCCTCAAAAACGTCAAATCGCATAGCACAACGAGGATGACCGTCACCAGGCAGCACGCAATGCAGGCCCACATGCCGGGCTTGTAGCCCGTCGCCTTGTCCTGCGTGCGGAACACCAGACTCCCTGCGATGCCGCCGATGCCGCCGAACCCGACAAGCGTGGAGCTGCAGAATGCGCGTTTCCACTGCCCGCGGACGTTGTTCGCCTGGAAGGACATGACGGCGGGGGATGTTGCTGTTTGCCCCTGCGGTGACGAGGAAGACGCCAAAGTAGCGTACCGCTGCGCTCTCAGCCCAGCCCATGATGGGTAGCCCGATGAGGCAGAGCAGCATGTTGAACAGGATGATGGGCCCGCGGACGTGGTACTTGTCGCCTATCCAAGCCGTGGCAAACATGATGCAGCCGGCGAAGGCGTAAGGCGGCGCAACAAGACACTGCGCAGCGCCGACGGAAAAGCCCATGTTCTCCACCAGGATGATGGGCAGAGTATACGCGAGCGCGTAGCTGATGGTGGTGGTGTCGAAGAAGATGACGGCGTACGCCCAAATCTTCCAGTCGGCACCGCCACGGAGGAAGCTCATGAGGTGGAACGGCGGGACCACGGAGTCGCCTCTGTCGCGCTGGATGCGGGCTACGATCCACTGGCGCTCGGGGAGAGAAAGGAAGCTCCATGACTTGCGGAGGGAGTCGGGGAAGTCAACCAGGAGCCAGTAGCCCGCAACGCCGAGGGCGCAGGTGATGGCACCTTCGATGATGAAGATCCAGCGCCAGCCGGTTAGGCCCTCGCGGCCGTTGAGTTGCATGAGCTGGGAGCGTTAGTGGGTGGGATAAGGGGCGTGACGGGGAGCGACGGGGAGCAAGGGCGGCTTACACCGTAGGCGAGGATGCCAGAAAAGGCGGAGGCGACGCAGCCGACCAGGTAGAAAACGGAGTAATCGCTTGCCGACCTCGACTGAGGGTGTTAGTCATGTCTCTTTTCCATCAAATCGAACCGATAAAAAAAGAAACACCCCGAAATGGAGAAGGAGAAAGAAGTACTAGAGGCTTTGACTTACACCGCGTATACCAGGTACTCAACAAGTAAACACAGCTGGGGAAGAATCCTGCCTCCAGCAGCCCCAACACGGCCCTCAGCGCCGAAAGCTGGTGGTGGTTGTCGACGAAGCCCATGCCGATCATGACGGCGCCCCAGAGGATGCAGATGGCGGAAAGGTGTACACGCGGGCCGAGGGAGCGGATGAGGACGGTGGAGGGCGGCTGGAAGACGATGTAGGTGATGAAGAAGACAAGGTTGGCGACGTTCTAGTTGATTCGTCAGTACCCCTTCTACGCTTGCGTGCCATTTGCCTTTTGTCCATGCCGGTGCAAGGTTTTTTTTTTTTTATGATGGGAGACTTACATATCGGAACCCAGTAAGCACAAGCTCCACGCTCATGCCCGCGATATTGGCGGCACTCATGTTCGTCCGGTCCATCAGACTAACGCAGTACATGGCTCCGACGGTCAGGACAAGTCGACGATCGATGCGGCTGATGATTCTGCGCTGCTCCTCGGGCGAGAAGCCATGGTCCGGGTCGTCATCGCCGTCGAACTGCTTCGAGTGCGAGGTGGAAGGCTCGAGACCCTCGATGTGGGAGGCGTCGGTGGCGTGCTTGTTGAGGTCCACGTCTTGGAGGGCTGTTTTCTCCTCCATTGTGAGACAGGTGTTTTTCTGGTGCGTGATATGTGTATCGAGATGTCGTGTTGAAGGGAGGTGTTGGTGAGAGATTGTCTGGCGTGAGTTGTCGGAAGATGCCTGCGACGACACCTATGGCGATGAATGAAAAAGTTATGAGGATCTAGATCCCTCCACCGTCGAAACAACAACGTGGGAACACGGGAAAGATATAGACGATCATCCGCCAAGCAGCATCCCCAGCGTCGCACTGCATTGTGGGTTGCTTGTCAGTCGCCGTTCACCTCGACGTACTAGACCGGATGGGCACAGCAGCAACTAACAAGTGCCATACACCACCACACACGGGCCACGTCCTCCCTCCCGGCACGCGACGAATAAAACCATGGCGTCCCCAGTCTAAACCACTACCGCCTGTTGCCTCCGAGCGGAGCATGGGTACCAAAGAAGAAGAAGTGGCTTACTGAAAGCCCACCACCTTCCCACATGGCCCCGGAATCTACGTCTGTGAGCATCCCGGCTCGGGTGTGAAGAAGAGTCTCTCCTCCCCAAGAGCATCTCTGGCCAATGACGTCTCGATGCTGCCCCAAAGATGCCGAGGGACTAGACGGCCCCAGGTCATGGACGAGCCGGTCCTCCTTCGCGGTTTATTACTGAACGAGTCATTAGCCCGCGTTCTTGGGGTTCTTCCCCTCGCGGGCTCTGGGGTATGCTCGTGGGCCTGTTCTCCGCTTTGGTTTCTTGTCCTTTACGTACGCTCGTTGACGAGGGACGAGGGACGGGCACCAGTCCACCCAGATGCGCGTCGTACAATAATACTGTTTCCGCTGTTTTCGATGCGCGTTCCCCTCTCCGCCGTCGGTTTTATCCACCATGACAGCGTGCCACCCGCAGGCAGATAGACGGTCGACGGGCTATGGTTGTGCCGGGCGTCGCATCGTAAATCTCACCATCGCGTCCAGACTCGTGGATACGGGTAGTTAGTCTGTCGTCTGCGGCGCTGACTGGTAGATCTGGGGGAAAGGCAGTCAGTCCCAGCGGAATGCGGGGATGATGGAGGGGCAAGCAAGGGTGGGAATGGGGGGAAGGATGCAAAAGGCGCCGTTAGCGGGGGTGGCCAGTGGGCAGCTGGCAGGTCTGCAGGTCTGGACGCGCTGCGAGGTGGCAATAGCGCCACTATGATTCGGCAATGGGGGGGCCTTTAACTCTGTTTTTTAGCTTTTAGCATCCGCTGTAGGTCCCCTTAGCTCCCTTGGCCCCTTGGTATCCTGGGGCTGAGGCTGGCAGGGGTTGCAGGCCACGGAATGTGGCTGCTGGAAGTGGTGATGAGATGCTGACTGGCTGGCTGGCTGCGAGGGTCCGAGTCCGACGCTGGACCAGAGGCTCTTCCTGGGCGGGTTAATTACACGTAGAGGAAGGAAGCTGTCCAACGGCGACGAAGAGGACTGTGCCCTTCCTCGAGGTTCATCCACGTTTGTGCAGAATTCGGCCCTCATGCTGTCAGACCAGATAGCTGCTAGTACGAGGCACTAGCGAGACCCAAGGCCAGGCATCCCAGCCGGAACAACCAGCGTGGCATGCATCGACCGCAGAATAATTATTACTCCATCCATCCATGCACAACCCAACCCAACGCTCGACGATGACACCTCGATTCCCCCAGAACCAGACTCTCGGACACCCGCATCAGGCAACACCGTCCTCACCGCATGCCAATAATCCGCTCCTCGACCCTCCCAGCACCACCTCGATACCGCACATGTGGTTCCTCAACGGCCCGCCGCGCAGGCCTGCGCACCATAGCACCATAGCACCATAGCACCGTTTGCTCTGACCAACGCGACGAACGCCTGGCCTGGCGCCCCGACGATGGCCCCGCCGATCATGCTGATCTAGAACGTCCGTCCATCGTGAGGCTATCCGCCGTGTGGACCAGCGTTAGCCCTCGCGTTAAGCCTTTCGTCGCTTGGCACGCTTGCGTAGTGCTCATGCTGCGGGCTTGCAGGATGGGATCACGGCCGTTAAACACTGCACATCAGGCAGCCCTCTCGCCATCGTCGTCGCCGTCGCGTGCAGCAAGGACAAGGACAAATTAGATATTGAAACCACTCTTGAACACCCGTGGCCTCCCTCGCCCCGCCAGCCATCATATCATCGCCCATCGCAGTGACCACGCCTTCAGCCCCCATCCAAAAACAGCATCTCCACCGAACCAAGTCCCCAATCTGAGCAATCTCCAACCCCTCCCTCCACTCCATCTCCAAACCCGCATCCATCACCACCACCCCCCTGCCCGCCACCAGAGATGCAGCGCCACCCCAGCCGCCATCATCTCCGCATCTTGGCCTCCGCGCTGCTGCTCGCACTCTTGCTGCCTCTGATGCCCGTCCACCAATGAGAGCCCGTTCTGGCTCGACGGATGCCGAGGTCATGTCCACCGATGGACGCCGACGTCTTGTACGAGCCAAGCAGTACGTACCATGGGAGTGGTGCCAGCACTGCTAGTTTCAGCTTTATCGAAGCGTCCTTGCCCGGACTAGACGCTCTCTACGTCGAGATACTAGACTGGCAGCTTCGCTATTTTCCGGAGCCACTGTTCCGCCGCATCGTCAAAACGCACGAGAGCCGTTTGACATCGGCTGCCGCCTGCGGACTGCACGCTGCAGAGCGCTCGTCTCGACTCGCCTTGGCATCTCAACTTGGATACTGTTCCGTCGTGGCTGAACGCCCCTATTCGTCACCGAGCTACGAGACTGTTGTCCTTGCGTTTCGATATTCTCAATTAATTCCGTGTAAGCTGCCGCGCAAACAGCCAGCCCGAGTCCAAAATCTTCTATACAATGTCTTGTCCCACAATGTGTAATACCTCGGCTATGTCGCACAATCCCAACAAGCAAGCAAGCAACAAAGATGACAGCCAGCACCTCCTCAGTCGCACCAAGATCCTAGCCCAACTCCATCCGACATCGTCCCAGGAATAACAACTCTGCGTTCCGAATTGACCCGGGGGCGTTGATCAAACAAGAAGAAAATACTGCAGCCGCACAGTCCATTCAAACGCGCCCTTTCACACACCTCCTCAAGCCTCGAGGCGCCTCGTCAAAAGTCCTCGTCATCGACCTCGCCTCGGCTATGTACCAGACCCTGCGCCAGGCTAACCGAAGAATTTATTCACCAGCTGAAACACCTTTTGCACGTTGTGCCAGATCAGGGCCAACGTTCCGACAACGCTAAAGACTTGCAGGATTTCAAGGGGGCTTCGCGTCTTCACCGCCGTCTCAACAAACTCAAACTTGGATCCCGCCATGGCTGGGAAGCGTCCGGTCGAGATGTACTGCTCCATGAGCTGGTCCTTCTTATACCACTCCGCGAGCATCCAGGCGCCAAACTCCTCCTCGTTGTCAAGGGGGATGTCGTCGAGCTTGAAGCGTCGCCAGTAAAAGTTGACCGACTTGGGCGCGCGTCCCTGGAAATAGGTACTGTTGAAAGTGAACAACTCCTCGCCAAACTTGCCGCGTCTGCGAGCATTGTCAGCGTCCGCCACGTGTGCACCCCGATCAAAGACAACAGGACGCGAAATCTGAACTTACGGGACTCCCTCATACGCAACCGTGCAGTCATAGACATAATCTAGAGTGCCCTTGAGCTCGTTGAGAACAAAAAACATGCCTGTGCTGCGCGGCAGCAAGACGTGCTCAGGGTCCTTGATGCCCTGTTTCTTTGCCCACTGCGCCGACTTCCTGCGTCCATTGCCAGAAAGGTTGGTGCCTTCGGGAAACAGCATCAGCCACATGGGGTCCTGGTACGGGCGGCCACGGGGGTCGGTCTTTTCTTGCGACAGCTTCCTCAGGCGGTACGACATGCGCGGCTGGTCGGTGGCCATTTTCCTCGACATGAAGATGAAGCCGTAAAACATCATTCCCCAGCCGACAATGGGGAGATAGCGAAGCGACTCCTTGAGGATGATGTAGAGGTAGCCGTGCATGTTGGGCTGGTTGGCGTAGCCAACCCACCAAAGATACAGCCAGTCGGTGTATATCTGCGGCATCTTGTCAGCCCCCTCCTCCACTCGTCGGAGCAGAGTGAGAATCCCCATCCTACCTGGTGGTTGGCAATCAACACCAATCGCTCCGGGAAGAAAAACTCCACACCGCCATCCCTCGTCGGCCTGATCTGGCCCGCTACAGACTCGTCGCCGCTGATGCGAAGCGTCGTGGGACCCCAAACCTGGGTCATGACGTTGCACACGGAAGAAAATGAGCGCTTCGTCATGTTCATGTACGCGTAGAACCATTCCTTGTTCACGAAATACAGTGGCGAGCCGATGAGCTGTGTCACGAAAATGCTATTGGGTCAAAAAGTCAGGTTGCGGTTCTCGTTTGCACGTGGGGACTACAATGGGCAACAAACGTGGAGGTACAGATAAAAAAGTAGGTCATAAAGGCGACGCCCCTCAGTATCTGTAGAGTACGCCCATGGCCCTCCTTGCCCGACGGATGCGCAACTTGAGGGCCATCTGCCTCGGGCCCCTCGGTGAGGTCTGGCGCGGGGGTGCTCGTCTCGGAAGCGTCGGTCTGTTTGAGGTCGGCCATGATGCCGATGACGGTGAGCGTGGTGTCCTAGGCGTCGCTCTGGTAGTATTCAATCGTCGGGAATATCTTTGCTCGGCTTGGATCCTGGGCTTTGGTTCGTGAGTCGTGAGTTGTAAGTCGTAAAAGGGAGCGCAGGGCAGCCAGCCACCCGACGAGGTCGGAAGCTCCAGATATGAATAGTGGATAGCTAGAGGCTGAACCAGGCACCTAGGCAGACGTCACGGTCGCGCGCGTGCAGCCGTCGACAAACGGTCTCGCGTGCCAGCAATCAGGTGATGCCTGAACCTCTATCTTTTCGCTGTATATCGACTGAGGAACCAGGCGAGGTCAAGTGAAGCCAGGGAGGAATGTCACGACGAGAACGACCTGGCGCGAACGAGAAGCGCAGAGGACGATATGGAGGGGGGAGGTGCACATGATGACGCCAAATGGCCACTGGACCTGGCCTAGCTCGGCGCCGGATCCAAGGACCGCTAGGTACCCTAGCCTGCCTAGCAGCTGGCAGGCAGCTGGCAGGCAGCCTCACAGGCTCACAGCTCTGCCAGCGCCATGCACTTTGGGCGACGGCGTCAGGCAGCACCGAAGCTGATGATTCATCGAGAATGCGCATCCCACCTCTGGCAAGTAGCTCCAGGATGGAGATGGTGTCGAATGGTGATGTATGGCAGACAGGGATCGGCGTCGCGGGGCGTCTGGACGCATACGGTCTTGAGTGCATCGAGACCACAGTTAATTTAGCTGAGGTACAACGGACTGTACACGGGCTGGTGCTCCAGTGCTCCAGTGCTCCACTACTGGGAGACGTTTTGGTCAGCCGTTGTGGCGGCATCATGTGACTCTCGTCCATAAGCAATACGACGCAGGTCACCAGAACAGTAAGGCACATACGAGTAGCAATTCCTGATCTAGAATCATTTGGACATGTCTCATTCATCCTATTGGCCATTATATCTTGCGGTTGCGTCGGTACAAAGGCCGCCCACCGCTGGAACCTGACGCGTGCGTGTTGCTCGACAGTAGACTCGACCAGAGCTTTAGCATTGGAGGTGAGATCTCTACCGAAGCTGTTGATACAGCATGATTGACGGTCTCTAAACGACGGCTATTTTCTTATTTTTTTTTTTCCTTCATCTCACTCGAACTTTTTGAGATACGCAGCAGGTCGGTAACCCCATGAGTTACATTTATCCATGTGGCTCGACCAGTTGGTTACTCCTGGCCTTGATACCAGACTCTGCTTCGTTTATGGGGTTGAAATACAAGAATGTAATCCCTTTTGCACCATTCCTGATGGTGCAGTCGGGGCAGTCTCTCGAAGAGGCGGAGTGGAGAGCATGAAACCTTCTGGGGCTTTAAAAAAGACCTTTTCCTCGACATAGACACACCTCAGCCGTTTATAGCCCTCACAGCTCGACACATCTGGAAGTACTGGCGGTTGTGGCGCTGCTGATTGTGCTAAAGGCTTGTCACGTCAGGATGTCGCCAGTAAAGAGTTCATTCTCGAAAGTATTAATTAGCACAGCGAGAGATACGTGGAAAGTACTCGAGAGGGTGGCTTATACTCAGTTCACTCCAAACAGCCCGGTTTGGCAGGAATGACATCTATCGATGTTGGCAGGTCTAAGTTGTCCCATTATGAGAGAGGAATTGCGGAACTCATCCAGCGGTGAACAAATAGGATTTATTGCAATACAACATTGCAGATACCTGAATGCGTACGATTTATGCAAGGTTCGACAGATTTGTATTACACATCAGGCTTTCCTCAAATATGCAACGCTGATAGACAACCAACGTTTTTACCCGCCACCGAGTGACTCCAACTCCAACACTATCGAGACAGTGAAACATAAGGGCCGCTTCCTGGCGCTCCCATCCATGCAGCGCCGCCCACCTTGATATTTCCCTCGAAGGGAAGGGCACAGTGGGCCTGCAAAGTCTCCAACAAATCCTTGACATATCCAGGGCGCTTACATTCTATTGATGGACTTGTGGAAGTCAGTTCCCCACTTACTATATATCATCATTACGGCGTTGAAGCAATAGACGCACTACAAACATACATTCTAAAACAATACCAATACCGGCTACAACCAAGCAGCAGCCATGACTACAACTTCTCACAAGGTCGCTTAATCATCATGATTGATGAATAAATTGAAATAAGAGAAGAAGTGAGACACATATATACAGCATAGGCATATATATAGCGTAGAGAGCGAACACTGCCGTTCAATTTGGACCAACTATACCTTACACAGTAGAGCGCACTTAAACAATCAACTACTATTTTGCCAATTCAAATACTCGCAATGCGATTCATCACAATCTCGGTCCTTTTGGCCCTGCCAGTTTATGGCGCTGTGGTTAATGAAGGTGCTATAAAGCAGACTTCAACCACCGAAGACGAGCGCCTACCGACCGTACAACAGAGAGACAACGATGTATGGATTGGGGTGAGTTCTGAACCCAAATCAGACTTACCTTAGCATCGACATGCTCACAGAACATAGACATGCAAAGCACACCCCCAACGGGCTGTTTGTCGATATGTTGATGGGCATACAGGACATCTCGAGAAATGCAGCTGCGACCCAAGTGCCCCAGTAAGTGCTTGAATGATTCTTTCTTGAGTGGAAGCTAAGTACTGTAATAGTGCAGGGGTGGAACTAACTCGGCGCGCCTTTGCCATTATTATGTCGACTTGAATTTTTGCCAGTGCACAGATATCAAAGCATGAAGCTTTTGAGGTTAACTCGGCTATATTAGTAACTAGAATAATATAAGCACATACTTACTTTACAACTGAAAGGCAGCCTTTGCTGTGTGTGTGTGTGTGTGTGTGTGTGTGTGTGTGTGTGTGTGTGTGTGGGTGGGTGCCTGTATGCGTGCTTGTGTTAAGGCCAAGGATTCTGCATTTACTTGCAAGGCGTGCGAGGAAATTGTATTTTACTATTTCACATGCGCTGGGGCGAGCAGTAACCCTGAACCTCAATTGATGGCTTTGTTTAGCTGCCGATGACTGCCACGATGGCGGCACTTGTAGTTTTCTACCTTCATGCTGATGTTTCGAGGGCTTAGTTGATCTGAACTTTTTATTGGTTAGTTTTTATTATATATAAGGTAATTAATTACCAGCCCCTTACGACGGAAAGTATAAAGAGAGCCAAACTCCACCATGCATGTTTGTAATCCTACAAGGAAAATCTCGCGACGGCTTTCAAGGTTGAAACTTTATTACATCATTGTTAATTGGAACTTAGTAAAGCAACATTTCCTCTTCTCCATTACTTCAGATACCCCAGTGTTAATATTGATAAAGCTACTCTCAAGAGCTGTTTGGTGAATGAGATCTCCATGCTGTCTCTCCAACTCCAGATACCTATCGGACAGCGTCTGATGTTGCTGCTTCAATGATTCGAGCTCAGTTTCCAGCTGCACTATACGGTTGTCTTTTCGCTCGCGGTGTTTGCGCTGTGCCTCTCTGCACTGCTCCCGCCGTCGCTAAATATGGCACTTGGTCAGCATTGACTCATTGCATAGCCGAGGTGATTAAGGTTGAACTAATCGCATACATTCATGATTGCTGGAGGAGCATTTTTATATCTACCAGGTCGCTTTCGTGTCTTTTTTACCGTCGTGGTGCCTGAGGAGCTACTCCCTGCGGAGCCACTCCCTGCGGAGCCTTTTGTCATACACGAGTGCTCTATTGAATCGTCCAATGTGGTCCAAGTACTTTTGGATGAAGACGGAGAGACTTGGACATGCTATGTGAAGGGGGGGGTTAGTTCTCGTCAATGAAACTCATGGCATGGGCAAGCTGGCGTACGTAATCGGACAAGAAAGCGGATTCGGAAAGACATCCATTGTTGAGGAGATGCAGTGCAGCATTCGAGATGATGGGTGAATCAGTGGCCCCGGCAACATCTGCAAGCTGGAAATACGGGTCTTGGATGCAGCTGGGTGACCAATCCAGGTCATCGAGCTGAAGGAATGTTTCCGAGGCCGAGCTGGTATTCCTGGTGTCTGGTATCGAATTAGGTTCATGCACATGAAATGGGTGGAATTGCAGCATTTGAGAACTGGACTCTTTTATAAAAGACATTAGTATAATTAATGGATTTGATGGCGGATGGGGAGCTTGAAAATTGGCACAGCAAGTCGGGTTATATAGGTCCATTGGTTTAGATGCAAATGCCCAGTTTGACTGTTGAAGTCACGTTTTACTAACGGCACCCATTGGTGCTGTATACCAAGAAACATTGCAATACTCTTTTTGTCGAATCCTTCCCAACTCCTTGCTCCCTCTCAATCTCCAACTATGCCACCTATTGCAAGGAGCAATAGTATAGAAAACTCGACACGACTGTACGAGCACGTGCTATCAATCCAGCTGTGTACATCCGCAGGTGGCACAACGCGGCAGGAAGCTCATTTACCATCCTGACTAACTCTCTAGAAATTCATGGTTTAAGAGACGAAGGAGGGATATCTCCAGTTTTCTATTTCCCCCCACTTCCCGAAAGTTGAGCTTTGTTGATTCTCTGCTAAAATCCCGTCAAGTCAAGTTCGTCAAGGTGCAAAAAACGTTGAGCAGGCAGACTCTGCCATGTGCTATTTTACGACATGCTAGACGATTCATCCGAGTGTTTGGGATTACTAGAGTCGAGCATGGGAAGCGTGCTTGGTTGTATCTAGATTGTTCTCCATGCGTCGGGTGTATTGGAGTTTGTTGACACCCAAAGTGGCACGTCCACGTCGTCTGTCCCTGCGGGAGTGATCCTGAACGGCTTGATAGCAACGGTCAATGAGTCAAATGTCTGGGAAATGCCGTGCCCTTTAGCATGAGTGGCGCAGAATGGTTGTTCCCAGTACTCTGTAGCGGACGAGAGCATCCCTTCAGATGTCAAGTGCCGCAAAAGACCTGCCTGTCAGTTGCGCTGGAGCCGCGCTGTGGGTCTTCCTCGTAAGCCGCCCTATAGCAATTGATAGGTCATTAAGGGTATCCTGCTAAGCCCCATAGCGATAGTTAGCGCACAAAGAGGGCAATTGATGGGTTGTCTACTCCGTACGTCTGTATATTATCCACAGTTCCGTTCGTACCTGGTCCTGGGGGCTCCTCGAACCATTGACCTCTATAAGCCTAATCCAGTCTGACTGAGCGGGACTCAGACTTCCAGTCGGTTCCAGTAAAGAATGACACTGTAACTATCTCGGGCGCCTCAGTCTAGCGGAGCAAGGTGTCGCCATTGGTTGTGCTCCGAAGTGCGAGTGCCGTGCTAGGGACGTTGGGGACAGTTGAAGCCGCTCGGCCATTTGGGGAAAGTTGAATCCGTTGGGGCCTGGATTCAGCTCCACTCAATGGATGCATCATCGCGGGCTCCTGGAACCAACTACCGAGACTTCAATGTAGCAATTTCGATCCTCGCCAATCCACCTAAATCGAAGCTTACTTTGGCAGCAGGGTCCACACAAGCGTTCTGACATACGTCTTCACTCTTGGATCCCTCGCGTAATTACTCCAACTTGGGATAAAAAATTGCAGCCTCGTCAACTCTGATCACAACTGCATTTGATACCGTACTTAGAATTCGCCAAGAGATTTATATAGCTCTATACCTAACATATATAAGATGAAGATTTAATATATATCGTAACTTATTTAATAATTGTTAGCAAGTAAACTTTCCTCAAGGGGACTTGTAATAAATTTCTAAACAACGTGCCTTGGTAGTGTATAATGAATGGTAGTTGGGGGAAGCGGATGGTCGGAAGCGGGTGGTTCGACTTATAACGTTCCAGCGGGGGAAACGTCGCTAATCAGTAGGGGGATGCCGCCGTCCACTGCCCGGTTCGGCCATTCAATCACTCAGCGCCCCTGGCCTCGTTGACCGCAGGATCCCGGCGACATCCTGCAAATATCAATAAATGATGCGGACCATGACGAGGCCGACCGGACCGAAACGCCTGGGTTGGACCACTGCGACTCCGCTTACTGCAGTGTTGTCTGTTGTTTGAAATATTGTTTCTTTCGAGGCTGCATATAAGTTGACTGCCCCCGCTTTCGGCCCCCCCCAGCCTTCGGCCACCATTTTCATCCTCATCAACACCAATAGTATTATTTTCAACTCGTGTTTTCTCACGCAATTCCTATCTAATTTTAAAGAGAATTATATCATAAGAATAAGAATGCCTAAATATACAGAGGAAGCTATTCAAAATGCTATTAATGCAGTTAAATCTGGCGAATCTACGCGACTTACTGCAATTAAATATGGAATCCCTCGATCAACCCTTCAATGCCGGATAAAAGGCACAGTACCAATGTCTATTGCAAAAGAGCATGAACAGAGGTTATTAAATAAACAAGAGGCTCACCTTCGAGATTGGATTTTGACCCAGGCTGCCCTAGGCTTGCCACCAACGCATCGGCAACTCAAGGAATTTGCTACCCACATCGCTACTGCTGGAGGAGATGTTAGACCCTTCGGAAAACGCTGGACAGAGGGCTTTTTTACGAAGGAATCCAGAAGTCATGACTACTAGAGGCAAGATACTTGATTCCAAGCGTCTAAATAGAGCTACAACTAAAACAGTTAAGGCTTTCTTTACTCTTCTAGCAATTCCAGCTATCAAGGCCATCAAGCAGGAGAACCGATGGAATATAGACGAGACAGGGATAATGGAGGGCCTTGGGAGCAATGGCCTTGTACTTGGAAGCTCGTCAACGAAGCTGACTCTCATAAGGAAGCCTGGATCACATTGTTGGACCACAATCGTCGAGTGTATCTCAGCAACCGGTCGAGCCCTTGAACCACTAGTAATTTTCAAAGGAAAGTCCATACAACAGCAGTGGTTTCCTTCAGAAATGTCCTCGCTTGCAAATTGGCACTTTACTTACTCTAATAAAGGCTGGACTAATGATGAGATTGCGATGCTGTGGCTGAAGGACATTTTTTATCCCATTAACAAAGCCAGCAGCTAAGGAACCGCGGCTCCTTATTGTTGATGGCCACGGAAGTCATATAACTGATAATTTTATGTATGAATGCTATCAGAATGATATTTATTTACTATTCCTTCCAGCACATAGCTCTCATATCCTTCAGCCTCTTAATATCTCAGTCTTCTCACCAATCAAGCAGGCATATCGCCAACAGATCAGCAACTTTATAATATCTCATAATATAACGCCAATTGGGAAAGTTAAATTTATCTATTGCTATATAAAGGCAAGGGCAACTGGTCTTTCAAATAGGAATATTAGGGCTAGGTGGCAAGGATCAGGTCTTTGGCCTATTAATATCGCAAAACCGCTCATGAGCCGGCTCCTCCTTCAGCCAGCAAAGAAAGTCCCCACAAAGCTAGAAATAAAGAGGAAATGGACCTCAATAACAGAGGAAACACCAGAGATACAATTTTCAACGCCTCGTCGATCTGGGCAGCTAGAAAATCTGTGGAAGTCAATAGGTCATAATGACCGTACACGGCGGCTACTATTCCAGAAGATTGGCAAGGGACTAGACCTCAACAACACACAATACGCGGCTGCACAGCTAAAAATTAAATCTCTAGAGCTTCAAATAGTAACTCAGAAGGCTAAAAAGAAACAGAAGGTCAAGGAGGACTTAAATGAACGCTTTATTCAGATTGAACAGGTCATCGAGACTCGATTACAAATGCAGGCCACTGGGATTAAGGATCCCGTTATCCAGGCAGCTTCAATAGATAATATTGATGAGGTTTTAATCCGGCGGCAATTAGCTTCCTAGGGATAGTAATTAAATTACCTCATGATGTTGTTGTGGTTATTAAAGCCGCTTTTTCTCTCGATGTGTAATTATCGTGATGGTGGCCGAAGGCTGGGGGGGGGCCGAAAGCGGGGGCAGTCAACTTATAACGTGTTTCCGGGCAAAGCCACTGGCATCATCTTCGTTACATACTGACACATGACTGTTGAACTGCTCTTAACCTATCCAATTTGTACGTATATTCATCATCGCCTCGATCAGAATGAGATTGCAGTCTCTTACTATTTTGGCTACCGCCACGCTGCGAGCTAGAGGGGAGCCAGGCGGGGATTTTCCCTCGGGTGCTTATTTTGGGTGCATCTCCACGTACTCCTCACCAATCCGGCAGGCGGTCAACCAAAATCAAGCGTGAGCTCCTAGCTCGACAGCTTCACACATCTGACGCACCAGAAGCTCCCCTCGGTTCTCACCACACCTGAATCCCACGCTTGGGCGTGCTACCCATTCTTACTTGCCTCCACACCATAATGATAGCCACGCTTGTCAAGTAGTCATGTCGCGGCGAAGACTCCTCCAAGGGCTCCTGCTGTCGACCGATTCGGCTCTATCGCAACAGTCGGCCCGACGCCTCCCTACATCATGGTCCTGTCGCCGCCCATCGGCGAGACCACGCCTCCTGACGACAACATCCACCCCTAGGGCCCTCTCCTCAGTCCAGCCCCGAAGCGTCGAGCAGCTCCCGGAGCGGACCAGTCCCCTCTACCTCCAGAGCACCAAGCCCGGCTCCTCACTGCTGTCGCTGAAATGGCCCCGGCCGCCGCGCAACCTCCTCCTGGTGCAGAAGCTCTACGCCCCCGACGTGACCGACTCGGTCGTCAAGTTCGCCAGGCACATCCACAACGAGTACCCCGAGGTCAACCTCGTGGTCGAGCCACGCATCTCCCACAGCATCCAGGAGAAGCTGCCGTTCCCCATCTACGTATCCGACAGCCGCTTCACCATCGCCGACAAGATCGACGTCATTGCTACGTTTGGCGGCGACGGCACGGTGCTGCGCGCCGCGAGCCTCTTCAAGCTCCACGGGTCGGTGCCTCCCATCCTGTCCTTTAGCATGGGCACCTTGGGCTTCCTCGGCGAGTGGGACTTTTCCGAGCACAAGAAGGCGTGGCGGGAGATGTACATGAGCGGTAGCGATGTGGCGGTCCGAGACGCGGCGTTTCCGCGCAGCGAGAAGGACTACGCCGTGGAGCCGTCCTCATTTACCGGGTGGGAGCGGCTGAGGGGCAAGAGCATGGGGTCGCACAGGTCCTCCAAGGTTCTCCTGCGCCACAGAATCAAGGCGGACGTGTATGACCGGGCCGGGAGCAACATTAACCACCACGTGTCCGACACGCTGGCTAGCGAGCCAAAGTCGGGCATTGCCGGCTCCAAGGAGGAGTCGCCGTCTCTCCGCGCCATCAACGAGATATCCGTCCACCGCGGCTCGCACCCCCACCTGGCCATCATCGACATCTATCAGAACGGCCATTTCCTGACCGAGACCACGGCCGACGGCATCCTCATCAGCACCCCCACGGGCTCCACGGCCTACAGCTTGAGCGCGGGCGGTCCCATCGTCCACCCGCTCGTGAAGTCGCTCCTCATCACGCCCATCAGCCCCTGCAGCCTGAGCTTCCGGTCGCTGGTGCTGCCCCTGGACACCAAGGTGTGTCTGCGCATGAGCCCCAAGAACCGCGGCCGGGAGCTGGACCTCAGCATCGACGGCAAAAGGTGCGCGGGCGTGTCTCCCGGGTCGGAGATACGGGTCGAGGGCGAGTTTGTCGGTCGAGCCGGGCCAGGGGAGGAGTGGCACGGCGGCGTGCCGTGCGTCATCCGGACAGAAGACGACGACCCGTGGGTGGGAGGACTGAACGGGCTACTCAAGTTCAACCACCCGTTTGGGAGGGAGCCGCCGAGCCACGAGTTCAACGACTGATGCCAACCACTGGTTTGCCTGTATTATAGATGTGTCCTATCTACGTACCATAAATCGTGATACCCTTGTTTCCGCACGTTTTCAGGGCTCGTCCCGTGCTTGTTCCATCACCGCTGCTCTGTCCCACACGGCGAATGCCGGATGACGACTGCGGCGGCTGCCCACGTTGCACATCTTCCACGTGCATTTCACCCGCCACGCACCGCCGATGCTACGAATGTGCTACGAAAATGCTACGAATATGCTGCGAATATGCCACGCAGGTAGATGGCATCTACCCCGACGTCAATCCAGATCTGAAGGCTTCGTCTTGAACATCTCAACAGACGTCATCCGTCCAGCTACCCTATAACCCCAACCTCTTTCCGTCGCTTGGCGCTCGGGGTCAGACGAAATCCGCGTCCCCGTGCCATTCGCGCCGTCGGCACACGTGCCGAACAGTGCAAAATAGTGCATCGCAGTGCGAAAGTCCTTGGCCTGACGGAAAGTGACCGGATAGTCCAGTTCGTCCAATTTGATTATCCATTGGGTCCTCCGTGCCCGCATCACGGAAAGCCGAGACATGAGGCACGGACGGCTAGACGAAACTGTGGCAACGCTGCTGGGCTTCGTTACTGGTGGTCTGCATCACACATGGGATTTGCATGGGCCCGCCTTCTCGATGCAGGTTGCGCAGTCCCTCTGCGGCCAGTTGGCAAGGAGGGTAGCTGAGCTGAGCATTCGGACTGTTGCCGACTCGATGCATCTCACGGATACAACATGGGGCAATCAAGGCTGCCAGACTCCATCCTCTCGATTCGAGTGTGCCTCGCGACGGCCAAAACAGGGCAAAAGAGGTACAGCGACTTCTCCTTTGGTCCTCGAAAGCTTCCATTCTTCAATTTCAATCTGGAGACGATCCGACGAACCCTGTCGTCGAGGGCCCCAGGCTATTTCCCCGTGCCCCGTTCGAGAACTGGTCCCTGCGGATGCGTGGCTTGGCTGTGGGCATATGAAACGCCAATGGCACGTAGGGAGAGGGCAGGCAAAACGGGTGGGATCACGGGAGGCCGTCGACTATACGAGTACATGGTACGCGCTTTTGCCCCAATTGGACAGGCGATTCAACGTTGTAAGAATCCCTCAAACGACGTCCGTCAACAACAACCAACTAGCTAATTAACCAACTGTTATATCGGACCAACGACGCAACGTGCAACTGGCCCCCCCTCATCAAACAACCCAATCCGCCTGCGGACGACTATTCACTTCGGATGGCACCAACCCAGATGCGAGCTCTAACCGAAGGCCCTGAACGCGCGTCCGCGCCCTCTCAGCCCTGCAGCTGAACTGCAATGGCCCGTTCTGCCGCCCCAGGACTCAGCCCTGTGGGAATCGCAGCAACAGCACAGAATACGGCCGTCCAAGTGAGATGATGGATAGTCAACGTCCAGGACGCCACTTGCGGAGTGCACGCCGGTAGATACTCCGAACGGGCTCGCGCCAATCGATGGCTCGAGGTCGATGTCGCCAATGGCCCTCACCGCCAAGCACGACGCAATCGAAGCGACGTGCTCCGGCAGTCTAATCAAACGCTGCATGCGAATCAATTCCAATAACCCATTCAGCTCGCCCGTCCAGCATACGTACGCAAAACACCCACCGCGCCCTCCGCAGCGCCCTCGACCAGACCTCCGGCAACCGACGCACGGCAAACCCGACGATGCCGTCATCCGTCAAACTGGAAGACTGGCAGACGCCGTGCGCTCGGGCATGCACGAAAATTGCCTGATCGGGGGCGGCTCAAGCACGTACGGTGCAGCAAGGGAGCCGGTGAGATGGGTGAGACTCGTCCACACAGCCTCTGCCCTCTGATGCCGCTCGGCTGCACGGCCACGTCCAACCCTACGTGCATGCAACTACGAGTATCTCGCATCTGACCCGCAGGTAAGACGACAAGCCGTAGCGCCTACACCTCGCAAGGGTTCCGAGGACGAAATCGGAATCCGGCTCGCCCACCGCGCCAAAGACTCTACCTTGTACGTGCAACTACCAGTTCTGTAAAGTAAAATAAGATAGAAAAATCCACGGGAAGAAAACCCCACCGCGAAACAGCCCTGCCAAGACGTGCCCCTTTCGTCTGCCCTCGTTGGGCCAGCTTCATGCCTGCCTGCACGCGGGATGCCTCCCTCCGCCAAGTCTAGTGATGCTGCCCCCTGGAGTCTGCGTGTCACGACCGCCGACATGTTGGCCGAGTTGCGCACAGATGCAAGTGAGCGAGGACGAAGAGAACGGAGAGGACGAAGAGGACGAAGAAACGACAATACACCGATAAACCCAATCATGGCCAGTCTGCAGGACGGCTCTGGGACGCACCATGCCAAAACAGGTCAATTCCACGCATCTCTACCACAGCACTCCCAGGGCAGATCACAGCGCACTAGCCCCCGAACGGCCCTAGCACCACCTGTCACCCTCCACCGCGACCGTCATCAAACAGTGCCTCACAGCCCCTGCAGCCCCAAGCAGCCCAGGCACCGAGTCCTACAGCGCTGGCGCTGTGCCAACCCCTGCAGCCTGCGCCCGTCTCCGACTTGAAATAGAAGCTTGAGTCCGCCTCCCGGCCGCCCTCCCGCGTCTGCCGAGCTTCGTCGACCATCTATCTATCTACCTTCACTTGCTTCGCGATATCCTCCAATTCGTCTCCTCTGTTCTCTGGCTGGCCTCGTAGCTCCTCCATCCTGTCTGGTTTCGGCTGCTGCGTCCATCTACACCACTGCTGCACCCAACGGGACCCCCGCTGTCTCTCCTCGTCTTTCAGGACTCCCCGACGCCATGCCTCTCGCCAGCGGCCTGACGCTCGTCCTAGCGGCCGCCTCAGCGTTTGCGCCCACCGCGAATGCCCAACATGCAGGTACGTTAATCCCTCCTTCCCAGAAGCTCTGGTTCTGGATCTGGCCACGATGCCTTCGCTTCAACCCCCCCCCCCCACACCCCCCACCACCCCCCCCCCCCCCCCCCCCCCCCCCCCCCCCCCCCCCCCCCTCGAAGACGCCGCCCCTGACCTCCCGCAGTCCGCATCAACCGCCCCGAACCCGCCCTGAGCAACCCTCGATCCCTCCCCCTCGCCAACCGCGCCGAAGACGTCGCCCCCAAGGGCTACACGCCCTCCTCAGTCGGCTGCCCCGACACGCGCCCCGCGATCCGCAGCGGCGCAGGCCTCGGCCCGGACGAGAAGGCATGGCTGCCCAAGCGCCGCAACGAGACCGTCTCGCACATCCGCGACCTGCTGAAGCGCATCGCCATCCCCGACTTCGATAGCGAGGCGTACCTCAAGAACGCGGACAAGAGCACCACCAGCCTGCCCAACATTGGCATCGCTATCTCGGGAGGCGGGTACCGCGCCATGCTCAACGGCGCAGGCGCCATTGCTGCGTGGGACAGCCGCTCTCAGGGGAGCCTCAACGGCGGGAATCTGGGCGGGCTCCTGCAGAGCGCCACGTACATCTCTGGTCTGTCCGGGGGCGGGTGGCTCGTCGGCAGCCTGTTCACCAACAACTTCACGTCGGTGGAGGACAGCTACAACTCGGAGGTGACGTGGCAGTTTGACGAATCCATCCTCAAGGGTAAGCCTCGAACCACCATCGCCGTGTCGTTTTGACAACTCCCCTCCCCCCTCCCCATCTCTCCCATCCCCTTTCTGACAGTGGCAGGCCCCAAATCATACAGCATCCTCCAGTACTACACCGACATCCTCGACGAGGTGAACGGCAAGGACGAGGCCGGCTACGACACCTCCATCACGGACTACTGGGGCCGCATGCTCTCCTACCAGCTCGTCAACGCCAAGGACGGCGGCCCGGGCTTCACCTTCTCCTCCATCGCCCAGGACCCCGACTTCTCCGCCGCCAAGACCCCCATGCCCTTCATCGTCGCCGACGGCCGCGCCCCCGGCGAGAAGCTCATCTCGCTCAACTCGACGCTCTTCGAGTTCACCCCCTGGGAGCTGGGCTCCACCGACCCGACGCTCGAGGGCCACGTGCCCCTCAAGTACGCCGGCTCCAAGTTCAGCAATGGCAAGCTCCCCGACGGCGAGAAGTGCATCCAGGGCTTCGACAGCGCCGGCTTCGTCATGGGCACCTCCAGCACCCTCTTCAACCAGATCGTCCTGTACCTCAAGGACAAGAACAGCAAGTACGTCCCCGCCGACGTGCCCGACTTCATCGTCAAGGCCCTCACCAAGCTCCTCACCGCGCTCGGCGACGCCGAGAACGACATCGCCGACTGGACCCCCAACCCCTTCAAGAACTTCAACAAGGAAAAGTTCAACGGCGCCGGCTCCGACCGCCTCACCCTCGTCGACGGAGGCGAGGATAACCAAAACGTCCCCTACCACCCGCACCTCCACGTCGACCGCAAGGTCGACGTCGTCTTCTCCATCGACTCGTCCGCCGACACAGACTTCCAGTGGCCCAACGGCGCCTCGCCCATCGCCACCTACGAGCGCTCCCTCGAGGCCATCTCCAACGGCACCGGCTTCCCCGTCGTGCCCGGCAAGGACACCTTCTTCAACCTGGGGCTCAACACCCGGCCCACCTTTTTCGGCTGCGACGCAAACAACCGCAGCATCCCCTCCCCGCTCATCGTCTACATCCCCAACTACCCCTACATCTACCACTCCAACATCTCCACCTTCCAGATGACCACCTCGGACAAGGAGCGCAACGCCATCATCGAGAACGGCTGGGCCGTCGCCACCATGCTCAACGGCACCCACGACAAGAACTGGCCCGTCTGCGTCGGCTGCGCCATGCTGTCCCGCAGCTTCTCCCGCACCAACACCACCGTCCCCGCCAAGTGCCAGGAGTGCTTCAAGACGTACTGCTGGGACGGCACCCTCAACGAGACGGCCGCGCAGCCCTACGACCCGCAGTACATCTCCAAGCCCGTCGAAGCTGCCGAGAACGCCGCCCTGCGCGTAAGTGGCCATGTGGCCACGAGCTTGACCGCTGCCGTTGCCGTTGCGGGATTGCTTCTGGTGCTGTAATGGATCTAGATCTTGACTTGACTCGGCTGCGGACTTAATGAGGCGGTAATGGCGATTTCTGGAAGCTTCTTGTTGCATATTTTCTTGTGTTAAAAAGTCAAAGTTGGACACGAATTCTTCTTTATATATCAGATGGGAAACTTAGACTTGGAGAGTCAAGATTGAATGAAGCATTGATGGCTGGGTCAGTGCTCAAATGGTGTATTACTCTTCAACATATATATATTTCACCTGCAGCAACGCAAAAATATGTGCCTCGTAGCAGCCCACTTCCCCGAACAGTGAGAGAGAGAAAAAAAAATGCACGCCTGCCACTACACGGTCAGCCTTTCACCGTCGCCCATCATCGCCTCGTTGCGTGGCCGTGGAGGGTCCATGTACGCGTGCTTGCGGATGAGCACCTTGGTGTCGTGCTCGTAAAATTCATTGAGCATATTGTCAATCTCAATGGCAATGCCCAGAGTCCAAGCAAACGTATTCATGCCCCGGCCAAAGGGGTCCCACATCCGCCACATCTCATCCACCACCGTCAAGAGCGTGGCGCACATCATTGCGAGGCTAACCATGGAGAGGAGGGTGAAGAATCTTGGAAACTGGAAACCTTGCTCATTAGTGGCATTGATGATCCAGTCGCAATTCTGCACGGGGGTCGCAAAGGCGAGCAACCTGGCCGCCAAGTCGACGGCCCAGAGAAAAGCCAGGGGAACCACATCGGTATAAGCAAAGACACTGCACTCGCGAGCCGCCATGGCTAGCATATCAATGTTCTCCCCTGTTGAGGCGTCAGCTCGTCAAGGCTCCTGCAGAGGAGCCTCCAGTCGGTAGGGGGGCTCACGAATAATGGGAGTGCGCCTGTCGTCAAGGTTGCCGAGGTCTACGATATTCTCGAAATGGTTGCGCAGGTTGTAGATGATGTACTGCGAGGCCATCGAAGGCGTCTTTGTTCGCATCGACTGACGTTCATACTCCATTTCCAGATGTAGAGAAAAGACTTCATAGAAGTAGTCGACAGTCGCGAACTGCTGACGACCGGCGCCGTGGCCAAACGAGAGCCCCGGGTTGGCCCCCTCCATGGCTTCCTCGCCGTTCCTCAGCCGCTGCAGCGCTCTCGCAACTTCTTGGCAGTATCTGGTGATGGCGGGTTCACAGGTATTCCCGCGCATCTGATGCAGCAAGGCAACGGGGTATGCCGTGAGCAAGGCGAGACATTCGCTAGAGGCGTCAGCACGTCGCTACCATTCCTTGAGCAGATTCCTCACTTACTAGATCAAAACCTGAAGCTCATTCTTGGCAAGGCCAATGTCGTTGTCAGTATTTGTGGTCTTGATAAACGAGTATGCCAGAGTGACGGCCGTCTGTCTCACGCGCTCCATTCTCTCCCGACTCGCCCTCATCCTGGAAGACATTAGTCGTGAGCTTGGGCGCGTGTGTCCCTGCTTCATTTTTATTTTTATTTTGCTCACCCAAAATACCCCTGGGCAAGCAAGAAACACGTCCCCGTGGCGACCAACGTCTCTGCCCAAATCAGAGTGAGCGACTTGCCCCGGACCCCAGACTCATTGTTCCCGCAGGAGAACCCAAGACTCAGGTGATAGAGGGAAAGGAGAAAGCAGTAAGCAAAGAAAAAGACGGTTCTCCAGAAAAAAGCAACGACGTGCGAAGTAATCCGTATATTGTAATCAATAGAGTCACACGCCGCAGGATTCCGACACTTGCGCTGCACTCTAGATCCAAAGAGGCTCGTCCTCAGCAGGGTCGTCAGTCTGTCCTCGCGGGGGTGGATCCACGGATTGCATCCGGCTTCGATGTCGATGGTGTCTCTATCCCAGGAGTCCCGCCGGCTCGTGGCCGTAGATGTGTATTCTCGCCGGCTCGTTTCCGTAGAGCACGAGTGTCCCAGGTAAACATCTTCACGAGGCGGTGGTGGCCTCGGCGTTTCAATCCTCCCGCTGCTGACATTACGAGATGCCTGTGCACTTAGATGTCTCGCTCCCATGCTCTGGCTCCTGCGAAGCTCAGAGGCTGGCACGGCAGCTGTCATGGCGGCGGCATGAGAGCGAGGATGGGAGGAGAACATGTCCCCCATAGCTCCCATGCTACTCTGCTGCAGGGACCCCATCTTGGATTTGGTTCTGCGACTTGAGAAATCTGTTTTGGGGAGACGGGGGATCAAGTTTAGATTAGAAAGAGACGAGGGGTTTTACGGATTATTTTCAGGTTCGATGATGAAGTGGCTCTGGGCTCGCGCCTTCGCTTTGTATAGTTATCCATTCCTCCTGCCAAAGTTGCTCGGGCTGTCCAACTTGCAATGTGTCCTAATTACCCCTAAGAGCAACAGCTGGTGCTATGATGACTGATAGAGGTCGTAAGGGATGCCAGACCGTTGGATTAATAGGCACCCGACACAGGTCACAAATCCAGGTGATGCACGGATGCGGCTGAGCCATCTTTGTCACTTCATCACATCGTCGCATTTCGCATTTCGCATCGCATCATGTTGGGATTATAACGTTCTTTCTTAGATTACTAATATCCAACCTATGGCTTTTTCATGCTTTTTTTTCTTTTGTTCATCGTTAATGTTCATCAGGCTCAAAAGGCAACGTCCCTGCCCGTCTTGGCGCTCTCCACGACGGCCTCAATAATGCGCAGCACATCGCTCGCCTCGCTGGCCTTGACAGGCACGTCGGCCTCGTTACCGCTCTCAACAGCCTTTCCAAACGCGGCGTAGAATGCCATGTACGTCTCAGGCTTCAGGTCCGGCACCTGGCCCTCCTTGATGCTGCCATCGTCGCCCACGAGGGTCAGGCGCATGCTCTCGGGCTTGTCCTTTCCGAAACCGGCCTCGGTGGGCTTCACGCCGGCCTTGAGGGCATCCTCCTGGGGGTCGAGGCCATGCTTCTGGAAGCTGCCCTTGTTGCCGCGCACCCAGAAGCGCGGCTGGACGACCTCTGCGCTGAGGGCGCTGATGCGTACGTTGACGAGGAGGCCATTGGGATAGGTCAGCTCGGCGGACACGGCATCCGGGTTGTCGTAGTCGGCCTTGCCGGCGCGCTGCGACAAGAGCCGGCCGTGGACAGACTGGGGGAGGCCGAACAGCACATACGCCTGGTCGATGAGATGGGTGCCGAGGTCGAAGAGCGCGCTGCCGCCAGAGGAGATGCCGAGCTCCCCCTTCCAGTTGGTGGCGGCGACGGCCTTGTAGCGGTCAAAGTGGGTGTTGAACTCGACGATGCGGCCGAGCGTGCCCTTGGCGACGAGGTCCTTGACGGTGAGGAAGTCGGAGTCCCAGCGGCGGTTCTGGTAGACGCAGATGAGGCGCTTGTTCTCCCTGGCGATGGCGACGAGCTTGTCGGCCTCGGCAGAGGTGGGGACGAAGGGCTTCTCGGTCAGGACATGCTTGCCGGACTCGAGGACGGCCTTTGTGAGCTCAAAGTGATTGTCTGGGGGCGTGGTGACGACGACGACGTCGACCTCGGGGTCGGCCAGGAGGTCCCTGACGTCGGTGTAGTGCTTTGCGCCGGGGTGGTCCTGGGGGGCAGAGTTGCCGTCCTTGGGGCTGCGCTGGACGATGCTGTGAAGCCTGAACTGGGGGGTCGTGGCGATGAAGGGGATGTGGAAGATCTTGGCGGACATGCTGCTCTGGTCAGATGAGACGTCACGATGCGGGAGTCACTCGCGGGGTGTCACATACCCGTAGCCCACGACGCCGACGTTGAAGGTCTTGCTGGCCATGATGATTGTGTCGGCGATGATGGTGGTGGTGGTGGTGTTGTTGTTGCTGCTGCTGCTGCTGCTGCTGCTGTAGTCGTGGATGCAGTTGTTGGTCTGAGGTTGTTCTGCGAGGGTATACAGAGTTGAGGCGAGGGAGGGGTAGTGGATATACGTGGATGGTGATGTATAATTCCGGGATTGAGGACACCAGCGGGGAGCAAGAGTTTATATCCACGACGCAATCGAGGCACGCTGAGATTTGATTTATAATGCTACGCGTGTAGAGTGGCTGCCAGCAGTAGAGAGTGGTCCGTCGTCACATCGAGCGGATGAGGCAATTCCGTCGGCATGGACTCGCGACCTTGAGTAATGCCTCCAACTGACTAGCAGACGATGCGCCGGCGAGCGAATGAGGCGTGGAGGGCCTCAATGGAGTAATACTCTCCACCTATTACCTGCCGCCTCCACCTCGGAAGCTAGTCTAAATATATCCCTACAGTGACTTGCGCTGGGGTTGGCGCGAGGAGCAGCATCACGAGTCTGCCATAGGGTAGGCCCATGATGCAGCTACTAGCCCGTGTCGTCAGTTCGCGGGCTGGCCGCTTCGCAGACAGCCGCTCAGAGCACCTCGGCGCGGTCCTCATCTCCTCACTGGGATAACCACATTCTGCTGATGTGGTGCAGGTGGATTCCAGACCGCAGCCGCCGTTGACTCCGTATAACAAGGCTCGGCTAGCATCGATCACTGACACGCGATCCACAGCCAGCATCCACACAGTCGGACCGTCATCCCGCAGAGTTTTCACGCAGGGCGACATTCACCCTGGCCTTCCACAACTCTGGCCTGCCACCGTCACCGCAGCGGCGTCCATGCGCCGTACGGCGCACACGTCAACGGATGCAAGACATGAGATGCAAGATGCAAGAGCACGGAGAATTGCTGCGACCGGGTTGGCAAGAAGGGTGAGAGTGAAGACAATAATTTGCCGGGCGCTGGAGGGTGACCCTTCCACCACTAGCGTAAATCACCGTGGGCCACTGTGCGTGGAATAAATTATAATGCGTCCATCAGCACGGCTCGTTGGATGGGAGGGCATGACGTCTATTTTAGCTCGTTCCCAGCCTCGGCCTCTGCACCCGGCCGGGCGCCGGCGACGCCCCGGCCATGGGCCGCATCGGACATCCGGTGCCACGCAGGACCAGAAGCCTGCTCGTTTGCTCCACCGCGCGACCGTAGATGAAATGCGATGAATCCTTCGGCTAGATGAGACGCGGAGATTGGCGGCGCCGCCTCCCCGACATCCTTTCGGCCGGCTGCACAGTGTAGCGTGGTTACTCGTTAGAAGAAGGGAGCAGCAATGGTCTGTACTCGTTTATGTAAACTCGAATATACCGTAGTCTCGGCGCAGCCTCGATCGCGGTGATCAACCGACAACTCGCCCTCGCCCTCTAATCTCGCAACCGATCCACCACTCACCATGCCCACCGACTCCGTCTCCCCGGGATCCCTCACCCTCTGCCGCGGCGAACTCCCGACCAACACCTACGTCTGGTCCCCCTTCGTCACAAAACTCGAGGCCCGCCTTCGCTTCGCCAACACCCCCTACCGCCTCGGCGGCGGGTCACCCAAGTCTGCTCCAAAGGTCAAGATCCCTACGTGCACGTAGAGCATCCCGATGGCAGCCGCGAGACCCAGGGCGACTCGGCACTCATCATCCGCAGCCTTGTGGCCAACGGCATCGTAGGCGATATCAACGCCCACCTGTCCCCCGCACAGCGCGTCCACGACCTGGCGGTGCGTTCTCTGCTAGAGGATAGAGTCTACTTTTACAGCACACGCGAGAAGTGGTGCGATAACTACACGCTCATGCGGACCCGCGTGCTGGCCTCTATTTCCTGGCCGCTGCAGACGCTGGTTGCGTGGCTCGCATACCGCAAGGTCACGGCCGGTCTACACGGCCAGGGGACGGGGAGGCTCTCTGATGAAGAGGTGCTCATGTTCAAGGAGGAGGTCTGGGAGAGTGTGGCCGCACTGCTGGAGGAGACAAAGAGCACGAGTGGCAGAAAGCGTGGAGACGACCCATTTTGGGTGCTCGGTGGTGATGAGCCGACGGAGGCAGATGCGACACTGTTTGGCTTTGTTACGGGAGCGCTGGTGTGCGATGCGTAAGTTGTGGCTCTCCTCGGCTGCACACGGCAGGCGTATTAGAAAAGCAGTCAGAGCCATGCTAACAAGACCTGTCGGGGCCGTAGAGCGCCAGTGACGGAGAAGATTGTGCGGGAATACCCCACGGCGGTCGAGTACGCAGAGAGAATCCACAAGCGATATTTCCCGGATGACCAGCGGTGGAACTGATCCATAGACTCCGGTCAAAGGAAACTAACCCCCTTTGCATGGCATCACAGCTCCTCCACCCTGGGGGACCCGGAGGAAATTACTGCCCATAACACATTTGTTTACATTTGGACGTAAGCAGATGAAAGGCACCCTCTAAGAGGAGCAAGCAATTGGCGGCAAATATCCTGAAATTATGTTTCGCACGCTGGGTTCGAGAACCTATTGCGTGACCGCAAAAGTGGACGTGTCTCTCGGCCAAGGGTGGGGTGGGACAATGAAAGCAGTATCCAAGACACGGAATTATCAGGCACATATTGCTTCGGGTTGGCTTTGAGACATAACAGTCTACGATGGCCTTCGGGTTGCAGTCCCGTGCATACCGAGGATTGTGGTGGAGTGGTGTCGCTTTATAATACGTGGGCTGAGACTCGGGAGAGACAGTTGTCTTGCGTGTGTACGAAGTTGTTGACAGTGGTAGCGTCAAACCGTTGGGCTTGACAGTGTAGAGTGGGTTCACGAGAACAAAAAGTATGTTGGTGATACATAATACTACCATTTACTGCACTCTGTAGAAAGGCGGTGGGATAATATGTTTGGGATACGAGACATGTATCAGCCGGACTGGCACGAGAGCATTTACGACGGCGGTGTGACAGTTACAAGTATAGTATCGAGCATGATGAGTATCGAATCAACAACGAGGATAAGACCATTCGAGTGCAATGGCTGTCCCGATTAGCCCACAGGCAATGTCGAGCCAATGTCAAGCTGGCTCGCATGAGGCACATCCTCAGCTTGCAATCCGAGAGCGTCATTTCTGAACAAAGATTCCAGGTTCGGCTTTATGAGGTCTGTCAAGTGAAGCCGAGTACGCCTAGAGTGTAACGTCTCGCTTCTTCATATGCTTGGTCGGTGAGGCATATAATTTCCTGGCGTAGTCGTTGAATCGAGGACGATTAGCGCACCAGTTTCGAATCCACCAGATGTGGCAGTTTGCTGTGTGTACAAAATGGCGGAAGTTGTTGACAGCTTTTGGGAAGTAGGTCTCCGTCGCTGATAGAAGCGAAGAGAGAACTTATCCAAAATCCAGTTTCGTGGCGAGAAAGATATATTGCTCGACAGCAACATCGGAGTAAAGGCATCGACGTGTATACCGGTTGCCGCTAATGGTGCCAGCGTCTCGGATATTGATGTACGGGTCCTTAGTTGGGTCTCATGTATCGGCTTCGACTTTCGTGGCGCCTTCTTCCTCACCGTCGTGTCAGGGATCCCGCGAATTCTCGCCAGCTGGGGTCTTTGTTACGGGCTAATGGTAGAAAGGTCCAGGCTATTCATGATCGGGGTCTTTTTGGTAGCGTGATGTTGGTAGGAGCTGTTCAGCCCGGCAGCGTGGCGGGTCCCTAGCTTATCTGATGCTGGTTGTCGATAGAGGAGAGACTAGCTCAGGTAGCTGCCATATTCGATTTTCGACATGTCTTCGAGCAATATCGAGGTCAAAGCGGGCTACCAATGGTGAGTGGCATGTTTCGCTACCGGTTCGGTTCGGTTCACAAACTTGGTGGCCTCCACTAAGCCGACACATACTTTCACACCCTCTGGCGCCAAGTAGGTCGACGACGGGTATGTAGTTCAAAAACTCTCGAGAAGATCAGGAGGCAGGCCAAATATATAAACAGACGAGATGTGGGTCGTGCCCTCGTCATGTTGGACCGTTGGTAGCACGTACACAATCACAGACCCCAGGGTCCCGGATGATGTGCGATCACGCAATGCCATATACATTGAACAAGGATCTGGCGATAGCATCCAAGGTTGCACTGCACTTCATAGGGCTTAGTCTGACATGTAGCAAATATGCCACATCCATCAAACCGCCATGTTGTTTTGTTCCGGTACCTCAATTTGCAAGGCAAGATGGGCAGTTGTGTGCGCAAGAGCAAAGCGTGGTGGAAACGTAGAAGGGAACAAGATCACCGCTCATATAGAGTGACGTGGAAACAACCTCGATACCCCAATTCTCGACAGATCGATGGCAGATTCAGAGGCTAGACTCAGCGGACGCAGAGAGTCAACAGGCGAGATGGCGGGGATGAGAGTCTGCTGCGGTCGAGCTTCAAGTCAACGACTCGGGCGCTTCGGTGCAACGAGAGTTCGGCTTTCGCATTACCGCCATGATGTTTAATATTGCATCGGCCGTGACACCTAGCACCCCAAAGACAAATAATACATGATTCGCGTTTATCTAGCTCGATTGCTTAGCAGTGCGCCGCCCTTTGGCCCTCCTCAATGTCAGGCTCCCTACCAGAGCATCGTCTCCCCGCCTCTGTGATCCCACAATGTCTGTCTACCCAGCATCTGTGCCGAGACCAGGAGATTCCACAGACCGGTTATAGTATACCAGGCAAAGTGCTTCATGGTCTGGTGTCATCAAGACATGAGGGTATCACCGCCATTTCAGGCTCGAAACAGATACTCACGTGACAGCCTCCATAGTTCCGATGCGCTTCCAAAGGCGTACATTTCGATCATAAAGAGCTTGATGCGTCCCAGGATGCGGTGCTACCTGCATATGTACATCTTGTGCAGCAAATGGTGACAGTTCGGGCGGCGCTGTCTATGTTATACGACACACTGCAGCCATCTCTAGGCGTCCAGGGACTACTTATTGACAGCCAAGCACCGTGTTACAACGCATGATAGTTGACAACCGAATTTAGAAGCACCAAGAAGCCATTCCAGGACGCACTTGGAGTCAACTGCAGCCCAAGGATTTCAAGGCTTGCAGGTAATCTCCGAGCGGCCGGACATCATCAGGGGAACATGCCGCTAAGGCAATGGTTGCTGTCAATGAATGATGTACGGCCCCACAGGTTGTCATTTCAACTGAGAAGTGCTTGACGGTGGGTGGCCAACTAGCTCTGCAGACTGTGGCTAACGATAAGTTCCCAATGATGCTGGTCGCGACCATGCCTCGCCCCATCACCATGCTGCATGCCACACCTTAAAGCTGCTGGGCTTGACCAACACCACCAATGGGTTGTCCGAGGAGAGATGAGTAGCCAGGCACGCGACACGGATCTCGCACAATGAAGGAAGAAAGGGAAGCCACTTCGTCTATTGGTAATATTCGTAACAGGGGACAGTGATGATCTGGTAAAAAGTGCCTGGCAATTTGGTTGCTCTGTGAGTACCTTGCGCCACCGGACAAAGCGCTAACACACACACGGGAAGATGGAGGGGGGCGTGACCAGATGACCGATCGTCAAATTAGCACCACAGCCAACGAGATGGCCAGTGCTGGCACACAGACAGTCGACAATCCATGGCTGCACCACAACTAGGACTTGTTCCGAAAGAGTGCAGCAAATCAAACAGCAGTTTCGCAGGACATGCCGACACTGGTACAGTCCCCGGATGAGATGGGCAGCATATGTAATTTCAGAGACGGGTGAGTTGCAGATGCATAGTAGTAATTACCATCTTGCGTTCAAATATCCGGTTTATTAAGCTGACTTGTGGGCCAGTCCCTCCCGAGCCGCTGTGTGGCTTGGTCAATGAACTAAAATCTCAGGATCCTGCCCTACATGGACAGTGTTTTTAGAGACGAGCCGAGCTAACTGTTATATCATGGTGTAACATCGTTCATCAACTAATGAGCAGTATTCAGTAGTATGACAGCCTGTACTTGTTGAAGACGATGGAAGGCCTGCGTCGTATTCAACAGCCGGTAGTGAGCTCTGGCAGCAGAACTAGTGTCGTTTCCCATCAATCATGAGATACTGGCGATAGTTGGAATTTGCCTTTGCAGGGATGCGGCCACGGCTCGTTGAAATAGGACGTTGAATTGGTTGAGCGGCGAATTAATTAGTAGTCCATGCATCAGCAGTTTCGGCGGTGGCCAAGTAGAGGCATGGCATCCATGAGGCACGTCGGGGCCACCCCTTTCACAAGTTTCCTTCTAGTCCCGCTAATCCACCTGAAGCTGGCATGTTTTTCCCACATCCCGCTCCCCGCGCGGCCATCTAGACCATCATGGACACGCTCTTAACGGGTGTCCTGCATTGCCAAGGAAAGGGTTAAATCTCATCAAGTGCGCCGTCAAGGTAGGCTTGGGGCTTGGCTCGCCGCATCTCCGCCGATAGTTGCAGAATCTAAAGAAGCGATATTAATAGCTTTGCCACGAGCTGTCCCACTGGGTAGTTTGACGAGTCGACGAAATTTATCGAGAGTAGTATCACCAACTGACAAGCGAGGCTAGTTCACCTGACAACTTAATCGGTATGAGAAGCTTGTTATGTCTTAATAGTTCGTTTGCGGCGGGAATAGTACATTTCGGGCTTGTGATGCACGGCGGATATCAACAGGTCACAGGTAGTAGTAAACAGCCTATGCTTGTTAGCCTTCAAGATCTTCCTCACCTTCGTCACCTGGTCCGTAAAATCAACGTAGTTGTGTAGGTGGTGATGAGTTGGTAGGTTAGATAAAACGGTGCCCTGCCTTTAGTTGCTGCTCACCACTGTAGGTCGCTCAGAATCGCTAAAGAGGTAAAGATACGCTAGGGCCTATGGTTCGTTCTACGGATAGCAGTTGTCAGATCTCAAGAAATGCAAGCACTTCTCGGCGACACCTTATTGTCCTACGAGGCATGGCGCTGTCGCTCTAAGCGACATGAAGCGCGGCGTTGCCAGCCGCCAGTGCACCAGGCTGTTGTTCTTTCATTGGAGTCCGGTATTCGCTTCGGTCTGCAATAGGAGCCGCACTCCGAAGCTTGCTCGATACACCAGTGGCTTGGCAGTCACATGGCGATCGGACTGTAGCGTTCTCCTGCATAACCACTGGCACCTCGGCACGGCGCGCTCAGGGGAAATTGGGTGGTGCACACGCTGAATATGCAAGAGACGCTCGAACGAGATTGACTCTGGGCACGACAGCCACGGAAGGCCATCCGGTGGACGAACTCGATTAGGGCAGAGCAACCGATTCAAGCAGGGACAGGGCAATTACCTGACAATGCTTGACTTCGCATGGAAGTTGACCGTTGGATGGAAATTGATACGCCCTAGCAAGCATTCCCTTTTCGGCAAACCAATCATCACAGATCGTGACCGCCGCACCCACCCACTGCGCGTTCTATGACCTTCATGTAACCATCTCCCCTGCACAAGCATCTGCTGCGGGGGAAATTGCACTGATTCAACTACCCCAGAATTCGCCTCTGGGCCTCGCTCATTGGTAGTCGCCTGTCACAGCGTAGAAAAGGAGCGGCGAGGTTGTTGTCGGTCCAGACAATGGAGGGTAAGCATTGACTGCCGCCTGATTAGTAGAAAAGTCTCGGTCAATTGAAATACTCCATATGGGGTAGAGCTGGTCAACTTACTCACCACTCTGGGCAAGGGTAGGTTGTCAGCCATACATACATAGTAGCATGAATACGGAGGTTCTCCGTACTGTCAATTCGTCGGCGAAACAGCAGAGCCCCGAAAGTCATGACTTATCAGTACCTCTGGCTAGTGGGAAATGCCCTTTTACTCCCCAGGCCATTCCATTGGCCGATGGATTTGATTTTGGCTAAGAAAAAAGCTGATGGTTATTTTTGGGTAAGCCGTGGCCGACCTAGTTCATTGAATGACGATGGCATTGCGTTGACCAGGCTCTGAAGATGGTGGCGTTTGGAATGCCTTGTTTTCCTTCTGGTTCCTTGGGCCTGTGAATTCACAGTGCCAATTATGCACAGTGCTGTATGGAGCACGGATACAGACTACTTGGCACCAGTAACGTTCGCTCTAAGCTTAGATGCGTGCTTCGTGCCAAGACCCATGGTTGCAGCCATCAATCGGTCAGTGACGAGGGGGAAACTCAGTTGGCATCAAGCTCAGAGTTTACTATTTGCACATGGTAAGCGCATTTAAAACCGGAGTCACATGTCATCAGCATATCCAGGCTACTGATGAAGCTTTAGCAGAGAGATACATATTTACAACTAGCTGGTAGCCAAGGTCCGAAGTAACCAGTTCCAGTATACAACTTTAACACTGTCAGCAGGTTGCTCTTGCCGTCAATACAAGGCTCCTACATAGCCAGCCAGTCACTGTGAACTAGCAGAGAAGGTGCTGCAGGAACGCCAACTGGACGGGGTGTGTAGGTTTGTACTGGTCAAGAGTCGAGTGATTCCGCGTGGCAGGAACCCAACCCAGCAAATCCTCCCCCGGATTCAAACCCCAGGCTCGATCGTTCGAGATTCCATCTACAAAGTTTTCTGAGAAGTAGATAAATCCTACTTTGTACGAATTGCCCATTGCGATCCACAGCTCATGTTGGCGGGTGGGCCAGAAGCAGATGGAAAACGCAGAAGCGAAATTCTGACCCAGCGACCCAGCGACCTAGCGCCGCGGGAGGTCCGTCTTTGAAGCCCATCCGTGGGCCAACTTTCATTTCTGGTCCAAATTGCTATCCTTGGTCTGTGATCAGGAGACTGCACGATACCCCTACATCCCCAATTACCCACTGCTAAAACCAGTGGCATCATGATCAGCAGTGTGTCGCCCTGCCATGTAGATCGTCTGTGAGATGCTGTCGGAAGAGTGAACGAGAGCAACAAAACTTGCACAGGATGGCGCGCGTCCTCCTTTCACATGCAACTCTGATCCTCACTGGGCCGACCAACGGAGTCCCAGAGGCCTGCTGGCTTGTTGGCCTATTGACGGACTGGTTGACTGGTCTGTGGCTGCCTGGTGGCCTGGTGCTAATGGGCGAGGCCCCGGCGTAGGTGTGTCGATCCTCACTCGTTGGCTTCGGGCCTGGCAGGCAAATGAGGTTAAAGCCAAGTCTGTCTGGAGACAAACGTACCTTTACGGAACAGGGGACACCAGGGAAGGACGACGGAAGTCACACGTTTTCCGTCCTAACAAACAAACAAAGGCAGAGAGGGAACAGGTACTTACTAGGTGGGCGAGGACTCCGAGTCTCAGGCTGTCCGGACGACGTCCCCACCACAGCCCATCTCATTTTTGACTCTTTCGCTACACGCCCTAAACTAGATGCTAGATGTGGCATGGGATCCACAAACAAATTGGCACTAGCGGGTGGTCTACGAGTCTGGCGTTTGTATTCCGCTCCTGCAGATGGATGTGCCCGCCGACAGAAGACTGCTATCAAAGCCCTCATCTAGCTGGAGCCGCCGGGGCAATGAGCAGGTCGCCTTGGTTTGCCGTCACACATGCCTTTCTGAGGCAAGGGCATCTACAATGGGCGCAATTGGTCGGGTGGTCGGCCACGAGCAAGACTGGGGGGAAAGTCTGCAATTTCACCTGGTGCACACGCAACCAGCAAATCAACCCAACCATGAGTAGAAACTTGCTTGAGCTTGGTGGATGAGGCGTAGGCCTTGCATTAGGTCTGCAGCTTGAAGTTCTGCAAATGTGCGTGGTGCCCACTCACACCACGGACATGCACGCCCCTCCAGGCCAGAAAGCCAAACACCCAGGCCTCCCCAGACTGGGGTGTGGATTTCAGCCAAACGTCCAGTCCAACCATTTCGGCCCTGCTCGCCTCCCCTCATTCGCTCTCCCCGGGGTCGATTCGTCTTGTCGTGGATCGGAGAGCGCGGCCCCAGCTGAGAATGGGAAAGGGAAAAAATCAAGGGGAATCCAGGCCACACCCCAGTTGTTACGTTGTACCATGGAGACAAGGATGTACATTGCAGCTCTGCGGTACCAGCTCAATGCCCGTCTTGTAGGCTGGGGGGAGAGTCACTCACGCATTCAATGACCTTGCTGTCCTAAGGTTTTGAGGGGGGGTGGATGGGGATTGCCAGTTTCTTGCCTTCACTTGTCCCCCGACCACCCAGACAGACAGACACCTCACCTCGTTCATCGACGTACATAAAGCCCTTCCTCCCGTCCCGCTCCATCTTTTCTTTTCTCTCCTTCTTCATCCACTCGCTTTCAGGACCAATTACATTCGTTTTCTGTACACTACAACAATAATCCAACACTCAACCAAAACACCTTTAATACCTTCAAAATGAAGTACGCTTACGCCCTCGCTGCTCTCGCTGCCGCCGTGCACGCCCAGACCCGTGACGATGTCCCCGCCTGCGCTCTTCCTTGCCTTGACGATGCCATCCCCAAGGTCACCTCTTGCAAGGTCGATGACTACCCCTGCGTCTGCACCGAGGAGAACTTCGGCAAGGTCCAGTCCGCTGCCCTGAGCTGCGTCACCTCCAAGTGCAAGCCCGATCAGCTCCGTAAGTCGCACCATCCTAGGTATACGCAGCCGCTTCCGTACTAACATGCCCGCAGCTGCTGTCATCTCCGCCGCCCAGGCTCTCTGCGCTGCCCAGGGCAAGCCTTCCAGCAAGCCCTCCGAGTCTGCTAAGCCTTCCGAGTCCGCCAAGCCCACTGAGTCTGCTAAGCCCACCGAGTCCTCCGCTGCTGCCTCCACCTCTGCTGCCGCTACCGAGACCTCTGCTGCTGCCACCACCTCTGCTGCTGCCACCACCGCCGCTCCTGCCTCCACCACCCTGGCCACCGGCACTGCTGCTCCCCCCGCTGGCAACGGCACCGCCACCGGCGGCAACCCCCCTGCCACCAGCGCCCCCATCCCCGGTGCCGCCGCTGCCTTCGGCTCCATTGGCGCCGTCGCCATGCTCGCTCTCGCTGCCCTTGCTCTGTAAAGAGCCTTTTACGGATTCAATTGAGCAACCCTCGTCTTGGGACTCGCGGGGGGATCTTTGCTCGAGGGAGTGTTTGACGATGGGCATGTTCAACAAGATGTGAAGATAGTTGAGCCTTTTAATTTTGGGAAGGTGCTTTACGCATTGTTGGATTGGGTCAAAACCCCCATACGGGGAGTGTAATTACAGAAAATACAACCAGTTCACTGGCTAATACTAATGGTCTACTACTACGTTGCGTGTTGATGATCTGTGAAGTGATAGTTTCTTGCCACCCAAGCCTCGGAAGACGTAAACAAATTCAGACGAGGTGGAAAAAATAATGATGAAACCTAGGTCTCATGTTTGGAGCTGTGACTCACGTGGAATACGTGTCTCACTGCTGTGTTTACGTTGACTGTATCAGGCGCGTGAGGCATGTGCCACGGGGCACTCCTGAAAGTGCAGGCATCCAGCTAGCACCTACGGGGCTCGCTGAGGGGGAAAAGGCCAATTGGGCGCGACAGGTGCGAAGTAGTTGGTTACCAACAACATTGGTTGCGTGGCAACATTGACACGAAGGGAATTAGGCAGTACCTCCTGGTGGAACCACTGGAACCTGGGGAGCAGGCTCGGTTATGCCGCGCTCGGAAGGTCGGGGCAGTTTTTGGAGGTCGGTGGCGGCAACGAACAGCGTGGAAGTACACGGTACGTCGCCATGTAGCTTTATGCGGGCTGCACCACGAACCAAGTACCTACCTTGTCCGAGTATGCGGCCGGGGAAGCAGTCACATCATGGCTTTTGGGGTGGTACCAGATCAGGCACATGGTGTACATGGTTGCGTTGCAATAGGCGGGAGTGTGGTGGCAGGTACGAGCCTACAACACAGCCACAGCCACACTTCGCTGCAGACTGCAGTCTTGGGGATGGGTACGACCGTACGAGACACCAGATGTACATGGTGGAGTTTGACCAAGGGCAAGCAAGGTACATGCACGGAACCTCAGTCGACAACCCCCAGGCTGGCTAGCGCCAATGCTCTCGAAGGAGCTGTCCGCTTAGGGTATGGCCTGAGGGCGCTATTAGGTTTTTTTTTTTTTGGCCTGGAGGCCACTTCTGGGGAAATCTTCCCTTTCCGGTCGGGAGAGAAGGGAAAATAAAAATGGGAAAAAACGGAGAGTGTGTGTCGGGGAGACTTGATACGAGGTTGAATTGACTCATGTGGTTATAGGCGGGGTGGAGAGGTCTATTTTCGGATGGCCAGCCCTCTGAACTATTTTCCCGTCATGTGAAGTTTGCGCTGTATCAGGTATACAAGGGTTCTTGATGCCCTGGCCTTTTGGGTATGCTTGGCTCAAGTTGGCCACCATGCCCACGAGTCTAGAGCTTCGGCGAAGGTGGCAGAAGTTGGCCCACTGTACGAAGTATGGAGTCGAAGCAGGATGGGGAAGAGAGCTCTTGCAGATGGCTGGAGAATTGGATACCGTGGCGGCTGTCCCGGAGGCGCCGTAGGTTGCCCAAAAGGCAATAAAACGGAGCCGTGAAATGGGTGGCTGCTAATTGCGGGCGGACTGTGCTCTGTTTTCGGGGCTCGGTGGGTTGGTGGGCAAGGGGAGACAAGGGGAGACAAGGGGAGACAAGGGGAGAAGGAAGATATGGCAGAGAGTGAACACCCACTGGCTTGGGTTGAGGGACTTGAAGAAGTGTTTATGATTGGACTTGGTAGGCAAGTTCGCAGTACTTCCCATGACTAGCTCAATCGACCGTATTTGCCCTATCCTGGGACGGACGGGATAGGCAGGGTAGTGGGTGAGCCTGTGAAGATGCGCGAAGCACTACGTCAGACGGCGCATCAATCATCCTAGCTCGGCACCTCGATCAATCATGGTCCGGATTGGTGGCTTTATCGTCTCGAAAGAGATATGGGAAAGGATGGGGCAGAGAACTGTGGATGAAGTTTTGCCACTCCATTGCGAAAAGCTAATTACTGGGTTTCGCTAACTTCCGCTTTTAGCCAGGAGAGTTCATCAGAGTTTGCTGCTTTCGCCTAGCCAGCTCTGGCTCTGGCTCTGGCTCTGGCTCTAGCTCTGGCTCCGGCTCTAGCACCATGGTTGACAAAGATCCATGTTGCCGGCACAAGGACAGGAGCTATCAAGTCGTGGGTGTTGCGGGATTTGAAACGATAGGTGCAGTGGGTGGGCTAGGAGGTTTGGCTAGCTCTCCACCTTGATCGTCGGCTGCGCTCGTAAACTAAAACCGGCGCTGGGAAACACGTAGGTTGTTGCATGCACCCAGTTGGCTCATCGATATGTGATGGAAAGCCGTGCTGACAGGCCGTCGGCGACGCAACCTCGTATCGAGGAGTAGGTCATGCTCCTCTGCCTCTCAATTAACGGGTTTAAGCTTTCTATGACCTCAGCCAGGCAGGTACTTTGATGTACCTATCAAAAACTAGACTGCAATGACTGCAATGACTGCAATGCCGCCGTACGGCTTGCGTCGCTTCGTCCCGCCCCATATCCATGATGCATAGAACATTTCATTACGCGATGGATATAGTAGCTGTTCTTCTGCTTACTTTGCCACGGCGGAGTGAGTCCATTGAATTCATAGAAAAGGAACTTCCCGTGTGGCGGGCCATGTTGGAGGTGATGCCTCTGCTACCCTACATGTGCTAAATGCTACTTGACGCGTGTCGCGATACGACCCCGCGCATTGGAACGCCACGTCAACTGCACAAAGTCGAGGGTTGTCTATGGCCGGGAAGAAGTTTACAGCCTCCCAAGAGGATTCAAATTCTTGGGGCGTGTTCATGGTAGGTGGCGTGGTAGCGACAACTGCTGAGGCTAATGTAGGCTAGGCTGTCTTGCTCAATGAAGCTTCCAGGGTGGCTCCTTCCTCGTCTCGGTGTATCACAGTAGCTTCATTTAATGGGTCTCTGACAGATTATCTGTATTGGTTTGATCGTTGAATCATAGCTTCATCAAAACTCGCTCACGTGCAAATGCAGTCAATACGCCCATAACCGACCCATCGCGCTTCCAACACGCCCAACGCGTCGACATCGTTCTTCAATATGCCAGCGCCTACTTCAACGGCTTCACTTGCCGAGCAACCGACCCCTCAGACCTCGGCCGTGGGTTGAACCACCCGCCTCACCCTTCGTCGTCGCACTTGCGTCCGCTGCTCAAACGAGTATGCCAGTGAGATGAGCGTGCTCTCAGACCAGTGACGCCCCAGGAAGCTCAAACCCATGGGCATACCGGGACCCGAAGAGACAACCGTGCCCGTGACATCCATCTGCACCTTTTCCGACGCCGGGAAGTGGCCGCTCGGCACGGTTACGATGGGTGACCCGATGATGGCGCCCCATGTGGCCGACACTGACGACGGCATCACCAGCGCATCGAGCCCGCCGTGACTGTCCAGCGCCCCGATGACGCCACCTCTCCCACCAGCATCCTGAAGCCGGCGGTAGGCGTCTATGGAGGCCGGATCCGTGTTGGAAAGATTGGCGTTGACGGCAATGTCGAAGATGCCCGTGTCGGTGTGTGGGTAGCCTTCGAGCACGTGGTGCTGTGTCATGTCACGGACCTCGTGGATCGTTCGGGCACCGCTGGGATTGTGAGTGAGCTCAGCGAGATACTCAGCCATGTTGGTTGTGAGGTCCGAGACGATGACGATTGTTTCATCGGCGCCGCTGACGACGCCATCATAACCCGTGAAGGTCGTGTCAAAGACGGTCGCTCCAGCGTCGACCAGGGTTGCCAAAGTGGCATTGAAGGTTTCGAGCTCCGTCTTGGAAATGTTGAGGAACCCCTGTGTCTGGGCGGCGTCCCTTATGGCGTTCCACGGGACTCCAATGCGAGCTCCGCGCAGGGCGTGCTTGTTCTTGGTGGCAGCGACGTAGTCTGGGATGCCTGGGATTGCGGACGTGTACTTGTCTCGGGGGTCTTGACCGGCAATGACCTGCAGGATGCGCGCCGCGTCGCGCACCGTCCGGGCAAGGGGGCCGACCGTGTCCTGGCGCTCGGAGAGGGGAATGACGAGGTGTCGCGAAGTCAGTCCCACGGTCGGCTTGATGCCCACGACGCCGTTCATATGGGCGGGGACCACAATCGAGCCGTGAGTCTCTGTGCCCAGCGCGGCAAAGGACAACCCGAGGTCTGCCGCCACGCCACTGCCGCTGGAGCTGCCTCCGGGATCCTGTTTGTCGTGATATGCCCCGAGGGTCTGACCGCCGTTAGGGGACCATCCGCGGACCTGGGTGAAGGAGCGGCCTTGTGCCCATTCGCTCAGGTTGGCCTTGCCCAGGATGACGGCACCAGCCTCGCGCAATTTGCGGACCGTGGTGGCATCGCGAGGGACCTGTGCCCCCAACAGAAGCCAGGAGCCAGCTACACAAGAGGGTTAGACAAATGGTACGGCTTGCTACCGGGGGGCTGAGCGAGTGGGATTGACTTGCCAGTGTTGTTCATCTTGTCATGCGTGGCAATGTTGTTCTTGACGAGGATGGGGATGCCATGCAGGGGCCTAGTTCCTTGTCATGAGAAAAAGGGAGCCGTCTTCCGCAACAAGCTGGGAGTGCTCACCCTCGAACCTTTCCCTGTGCCCGCTCTAGGTCCAGTTTCCCCGCGATGCCGAGGGCGTCGGGATTAACTTCTGTAACAGCACTGAGCCTGCCGTTGACTTGTTCAATGCGCTTCAGATACGCCTATGCGGAGAATGGTCAGAAAACGAGCTGGACAGCAGCGGCATGGGCAACACTTCCGCACCTTGACCAAATCTACGCTGGTAAAGAGCCCGCATTCGAGTCCCTCTGTGAGGTCGTCGAGCGTGGCATCGATGAGGCTGGGGAACTGACGACGGCGTCTGCATGGCGGCTGTGAGGGTGTCCTCGACAACAGCTCAACCCTGCCCGAGAGGGAGTCGGTGACGAGGCCTCGGCTGTAGTAGTGGTCGACTGTGCCAGATATTTGGAGCAGCAACCCAAGACAGACGACGGCTGCCGCGAACGCGAACCGCATGGCAGATGCCATTGTGTGATCTCCCGGCCAAAGGTGATCCCGGACAATACGCACAATGTACAAGACTAGGTTGGCCCTTGTCAATAGGGAGAGACGGAGGACAGAGGTAACTGCAGAGTGAAAGCGTCGTGACTGTGATTTTTCACGATGGTGCACAGGGGGCAGAGGGCAAGGCTATTAAGCAAATGGACGTGACCTACTGCCCAGTGTAAGAACCGTATCTGCCACAATTCCAGGCCCTACCAACATCTGCCCCGAGTAACATTCCCAAACATTACCAAGTTCTTGGTAGTGAGCACGGAGGAGCCCCAAGCACCTTCCATGTAAATCGAAGGCGTCGGGGGGGATGGCCAAGTGAGGAAACGCGGATATGTCTGTTTGCAGGGCGGACAGGATCATGTGGGCAGGGCTGGGCAGGGCAGGGCAGGGCAGGGCGGTGGGGAGTTGCGAGCCTGCGTGCGCGAGCCATGCATATATTCTATTGTCTCTGCACGTCCGCTCGCCTGGGGCAGTTGCGTAAAACGGAGTCAACCAATGCTCATTTTGTGGAATCCGACACGGAGCGAGAGATACACGCAGGCCTCAAGCGGGCAGGGCACATATCAACGTGGGCAACAAACCCACCGGCCAACCAGCCAACCAAGCGTCCTGCCCCCTCACCATCTAGTCCAGATGCATCTCGCCATCGTGTTCATCGGGTCGCGGACAATGGGCCCCGTTGCGGCTATCGCCCATTGGTGAGCTGCAGGGCTAGTCGCCTCGACTACACCTGCAGGGTTGATACACCATGCCGACTCGCATGCGTGGTTTTCCTGTTTTCTCTCTCTCTCTCTCTCACTGTCTCTCTCTCTCTTTATTAATCCGATTCCGCCGGAGCGGCAATCCGACTTCCTGTTACGCCTAATGCTTGTACTTGCGGCGAACGGGTGGGACGATTACTTGACGTGTCATGTCACGGGGGGGTTTGCCAGCATCAGGGATTATACATGTAGATAAGCAGCGTCTGGCAGGGAACCTCAATCAATAACTGTACATTTAGGCTGACGCGGTGTAAGCGAGGCATCAGCATGACGGAATAAAACACGCCGTCTAGATGGCGGCCACTATGGAATGCGAACCATGGTCCGTCCCATCGCAGGCTGACCGGTAGGGCAGAATCCTAGGCAGGCTAGACTCTGCATGGCAAACAGGTCCTCACGGGAGACGATCCTAGCGGGATATGGACGACAGACGGCGCTTAATACCCTGTCGCGCAGACCCAATCGCAGGCCCTCGAGAGGAACGCCCGGGGCGCTTCGGCGCTTCCCTCTGTCCTTGGCGAGCTAGTTTTGGGGGCCGCACGTACATAGTAGAACAATCAATCACACGGCACGCCATTCTGCGCATTCCGCGTTGGCTCGCCAGCATGCCGCAATGTGACTGCGTTGCAGGCCGGGCGGCTAAACGTGATTTGTGGCGCGGCGTGTATGGGCTGGGATGCGACGGCGTGCTGCCCGTTGCCTGGACGTCGACGTCGTCTCCACGCGAAGCTAGCATCGTCGAGGTGGCCAAGAGGAGAAGGGCGAGAAAACTGCGCTTACGTCTCGTGCTTTGGCCGAGGGAGGGACTGGCCATGGGACTCTGGACGACGCGCACATGGCCTCTTAGAGAGAGAAGGGAGGGGAGGGGGAGGGGAAGAGTTCTAGTGTATACATGTACGTGCAAATTCTACGTCTGTGCCCGAGAAAGGCCTTGATGAACGAGACTATTGGCATGATGTGCAGCTCGGCGCGACGCTCGCCACCGTCGCGTACAGGCTGTGTGTGCGGCGTCCTTGTCACCCGGCATGCATCTCCTGCTCTTAGCTTCAACCGCACAGCAGCAGACAAGAGGCCTGGCACGCGCACGGCCTCGCCCACGTCGCTCATGCAGTGCGATGCATGCCGTCAATCTCGCCGATCCACTCATGCACCCTGCGGGCAACGACCAGGCTCTCGTCTTCCTCAACGTCAGTACAGTAAGTAAAGAGGCACGGGTCTCACAGAGCAGCCGGTTGGAGACCGAGGAAGGCATGCGCGTTCTGGCCGATGGGTTTCCGTGGAGGCAGAGGGGGGGCAAGGGAGGGCTGGATAAGGCTGGGACCACGGACTCACCTTCTCGCGTGCAAAACGCATGCTTGAGCTTCCCCTCATCCACCACAATGCGCGTCCGCCCACGGCGCAGCCCATGCTCCTTGCGCTTGGCCATGAAGTCATCGCGGATGTCATTGGCGACCCAGGGGTCGTCCCTCCCGTACAGCATGAAAAACTTGGGGGCGACATCCTCGTCGCCCTCCCCGTCAGCCGTAGTAGCCGTAGCCGCCGCCGCCGCCGCCGCCGCCGCCACCTCCCAGATACCCTCGTCCCACTTGTCCTCGCATATGCCCTCCATCTCACAGCGCGCCAGGTAGAGCGTCTGCCAGATGCCGTCGCGGCTCTTCAGCCACTCCGCCGTCAGGCGGGCAGTCCCAGGGCTGAAGCGCAGGACTGTCTCGACGAACCAGACCAGCGCGCCCCGGGACAGGAGGGTCAGGCCGAGTCGAGCGTAGGCATGGGCGCTGCTGGTGAAGGTGGGGAGGCGGTGCAGCAGGGTCATGTTCTTGCCGTTGGGGGACAGCGCGATGGAGGTGAGGGTCGGGAAGAGCAGGATGCCGTTGGACAGGTTCAGGTGCGGCGCCCTGGCGGGGTTCTTGAGGTGCCTGTGGAAGACGTCGACGGCAATGTACGCGCCGACCGAGTGGCCCATGAGGATGACGGCATCGTACGGTTGGCCCCGTGCTTGATCGCCGGCCGACTCGTCGGCGCCCCGGGACGCGACGCCCGTCGTCGTCGCCCTCCGAGCGGCGATGTCATGATATATGGCCTCGATCTGGCCGTCCAGGTCAAAGGGCGGGCTGTGGGGGCCAAAGGGCTCGTGCTCGTCGTCCTTGAAGCCGAGGAGGTTCCGGCCGTAGACGTCGTAGGCGGAGCGCGTCTCCGAGGAGTCGAGCAGGCTGCGCAGGCAGTCGAGGAAGTCAGCGTAGAAGTCTATGAGGCCCGGGTTGCCGGAGATGAAGTAGAGGAGGACACGTCGCGGGCGGGGACGCGCGGACGAGGGCGAGGGCGAGGGCGAGGGCGTCGTGGGCGCCGGCTTGAAGATGACGGACCGCATTGGGGCGAGACGTGTGATGGACCGTCGACTCGGGCGTGGTTGGCGGCAGAGAAGGGCTGGCTGTTGCAGACGGCGCACGAGCATGATACGAGTTACGATGCGCGGAGCGGTGTCGCGCCTGGCAGATTGGCTCTTGATAGCCGAAGAAACTAGCACAAGCCGCTCCCGCCGTCAGCTGGCGATCCACAGCTCTGAGACGCCGTCAGCCAGCGACCCCGGATGCGCAGGCAGAGGTGGGCAGGCTAGGTCGCAGACGGCATGGTAACACAAAAAAGTGCAATGGGCCAAAGGTTTTTAATTAAACGCTGGAAATGGCCCATTGACTCACTCACGCTGACCCTCAACGCACGCCGCACGGTACGGTACGGTATACGACGTACGACGTACGACGTACGAGGCACGACACACGACGCGCTACAGAATTCTCCGGCTGCTGTCTGACGCGAGTGCCCTGCCGTCGAATGTACGGAATTGGAGAATGAAGTGGACGGACTGACTGCATGCGGACGGACTACATGCGGCGCCGTCGTCCACGAGAAGCGCCGGCTGCGGGCTACAGGGTACGCAGCCATTCGGTGCCCACCGGTGCCACTGATGCCACTGATGCCACTGATGCCATCTTCACCTCCATTCGGCCAGTGGCGGAACGCCCTTCTCCACATGTTGCTTCGAATGGAGAGCGCTCTGGTCGGTCATGACCTGATGAGGAGAGCTGCGACGAATCATGGGCCACGTCCGCATGCGTGGGCCGATGCGCGGCGCCCTTCTCGTGCACTGCTGCCCTGGCCTGCCTCTACCATGTACTATGTAGCTTCCAGGTCCCCCCCGGGGCGACTGGGACGGCGCCCCCATTGGCCAGGCCCTGCAGAGAGCCCCGAACTAGAGAAACGTTGACGCTCGGCAGGAGACTTGGTGCGGCTGCTGGATCGTATAGCTCGCGACCCCGGCGACGGGGACCAGGACGAGAATGCGATATGGGGAGACAGACACGGAAGTGGCAGGTCGGAGAGGGGAGGCGAGACAGAGACCAGCCGGCAGAGCAGAGGCTGGAGACGGCATTGCCGGACGTGGGCGGTGACAGATGCGATCCCGATGGGGGAAAGACGAAGCAGGAGGGGCGGGAGGGCGGCATATCGCTGGTTGGCCGCTCGGCAGTCATTCTCGAAGGAGAAGTTCCATGTAGCTGCGCGTCGAGCCACGGACGGGGCTGGCGCTGCGTCCTCGCAGGCGTGCTCTCCGCAGAGCGACCCGACGAACCCGACGGCCTCGTACGGCGTCGAGATGCGCAGCGCCGCGGTGCACCCGTCGACCCGTTGCCGATGTGGTTTCCAGGCGTGTGTGGTGTCCAGGCTGTGGTGTGACTGCGAGTGCGGGTGCAGCGCCCACCTACCCTGCAGCCCTGCAGCCCAGCAGCCAGCGGCCCGAAACAGGCGTTGGGTGGCAAAGCGACGGAAACGACCGCTGCAGGCGGTGGAGCGCCCGGCGCCGGCTTGCCTCTGCGTTGGTTCGTGGCATATTGCTGCGCGCTGCAGCGGACGTGATGATTACAGCACACTGCAGTGGGGGGCGGTGATGGTAGTGGTGGTGGTAGTGGTTCGTTACACGGCAGCAATTTAATTAATCTACGGGCAGTCCACGGCGGCAGTCCAGTGTCCAGCGGCCAGCTGCTCGCTGGGGAAGCCACCCTCCCCGAAGCGCGTCTTATTCGTCGTATCTCAGCGTCACTCGCTAGGGCTGAGCCAGATTGGCCGGGCCAGATTCGCTGTTGCTAGCGCGCGCGGGGTGCGTGCTGCTCTGTCTGGCCGTGGCGACATGTCCGCTGGCTCCGTCGATTGATTGACCGACAGTGGCCCTGCTATTGATCATACACTCGTTCTCATCGCAGGCGTCATCAGGCACCTGGCCAGGCCCGCTGCCAGGCCGTACATCGGCCGCAGCGAGTTCCGGTCTGCAGCCGTGTAGACATCATCAGCCATCATCGTACATATCCGGTCGACACATAATTAGCCCACAGGTCTTCGCGTCCCCGCCGTCTCACCACATCACAGACATTGCCTGCTTCCCCACGGAGGGACGCAGGCCTAGACACAGACACACACACCCCGGCGCACCCAGGCCCGACTGACACCTTGGCGAGCCCTCGGACGCAAACTCAAACTCAAAAAAAAAAAAAAAAAAAAAAAAACCCTGCCCGCAGATTGAGCCGAGATGCTTCGGGCCCAAGTGGAGGGATTGGCTCCTCAGGATCGTCGTCGTGGTGGGATTTTGCCTTTTCCCGGCCGCCACGGGCCCCAACCCAGACTGACAAAGGCACGGCGCCCTCGCAGGAGCCAGTTAGTTGCGCCAGCGCGGCCGTCGCTGGCATCGTGAAAAATCTCCTCTGTAGTGATTTGTCGCTTCGCGGTCTAGCTCGGTCTGCTCGCCATCGTTTGCATCGGGTCTAGCTCGTACGTCGTAACGGGGATCGACAGGTTTGGCCCAACGGGCGACGGGGTCGGCCGGTGCTCAAATTGGGCCTGTGGGGAGGTGGCGGTCGTGGCTTTTGGCACGGGCAGGGGTCCGTTTTGCAGGGCCAGACGCAGGTGCCAGAGCCAGTGCCAGAGCCAGTGCCAGAGCCAGTGCCAGTGCCAGTGCCAGTGCCAGTGCCAGTGCCAGTGTTAGTGTCAGTGTCAGTGCCAGTGCTAGTTGCCAGTTGCCAGTTGCCAGGCGCCAGTTGCCAGTGCCAAGCAGGTCAAGGTCGCTGACATTTGCGCCTAGGTCGAGGTGTCTAGTGCTGGGAGTGGGTGGCGGTTGATTGCCGAAAGTCAGTTTGCTGCGAGGAATGCAGCCTGTTGCGGGATCCAGGATCGAGACGCACACCCATCTACTCTGTACATACTCTGTGCTACTCACATCTTTGCCTACTACGTGCTGCATGCTACACACATAGTTCGACCAGCCAGGCCCTCGACAAGGTGCAGCCGCCCGCTGCCCAGATCATCTCGACTCGCCCACGACTGTTGGCTCGAGCCCGGCTGCTGGCCTGCCTGCCCGTTTGCTTGCCCGTTTCGGCCTGTTGGTTGTTGGCCCGGGTGCGTCGTGCGTCGTGCGTCGTGCGTCTTGCGTCGCCGCCCTCCATTGATTGGATTGATTGGCCTGTTGGTTCGTGTCTCTCTTTTCCCCAGGCTGGCCCATCCGTGCCAATCAACCAGCGCCTGCGACCTGCCTTTCCGCCTTCGTACCTCGTACTGCCCTCCGTTCCCCTACATGATCGTGCGAAGGCCCCCCCCAGGACTAGTGACATGTTCCTGCTAGGCACACTCGTGCCCACGCCCACGCTCACGCTCACGCCTCTCTGCATCCGTGCCTGGGGTTGGCATGCCGTGCAGGCGAAGTTGGCGCGCCTTGCTTGGCTTCGTCACTCGAGCCCGTTGGTCTCGGGAGCAGGTTATTAATATCAGCCTTCCTCGCCCGCATCCGCCTTGGCCTCTGCCCTCCCTGCCTCTCATCCCCTTCCTTGAATTCGCCTCGGTGCTCTTCTCTTCGTGAGCTGCATCTCCTTTGAGCAGTTGAACCAGCCTGCTCACTGACTGACTGACTGACTGACTGACTGACTGACTGACTGACTGACTGACTGACTGACTGACTGACTGACTGACTGACTGACTGACTGACTGACTGACTGACTGACTGACTCACTCACTGACTCACTCACTCACTCACTCACTCACTCACCACCACCACCACCACCACCATCACGACCACCGCCAACACCCACCACCACCACCATCATCACCACAGCCACGGCGCACGACATGGCTCTCGCCGCCCCCCTTGGCCCCTCCCAGCTCTCCTTCTCCCAGGGCTCGTCCACGTCCTCCCCCCCGCCATGGCTGGACCCCTTTGAGGACACCGACTTCTGGCACGACATGGACCTCCCCGTGGCGGCCGCCATCGCCAGATGCTTCACCAGCGACGAGCTCCACCGCCCGCCGTTCCGCGAGTCCGCCGCCACCGCAGCCGCAGACGCCCAGGACAAGTTCTACCTCCTCCACCGCCGCCTCCAGGCCAAGCTGGCGTCCCGCGCCGCGGCCGCCGAGCCCCTGCCGCTCTACCAGGCCGACTACGCCGCCTGGGAGGAGCTGCACGTGGCGCTGTGGACGGTGCAGGGCCGCCTCAACCACCCGGACTACGAGGACACCATCCGCCGGCTCGTCAACACGGTGCCGCCGCGCCCGCCGCCGCAGCAGAGCCTCGACCTGACCATCTGGAGGGTGCAGATCAGCCTGCACGACCCCAAGGCCGAGGAGACGCTGCGCCTGCTCGTCGCCGCCGACACGCGCAGGACCAACCTGGACCACCTCCACGGCCTGGCCGCCACGCTCATCCAGCTCGGCAAGCTGACCGAGGCGGAGAAGATGGCGCGCGTCGCCCTGGCCTGGCTGGAGACGACCCAGGGCCGGGCGTCGCCGCTGGCGCTGAGCGCGAGGCGCATCATCGCCGAGGCCGTCTGGAGGGGGGGCGGCCGCGCGAGGCGCACCGAGGCCAGGAGGGAGCTCGCCGAGGTGAACCACCTGATCGACACGGCCATTTGCAGCTCGTACGGGGGGTACCGGTCCGAGCAGATCAAGCTGATGACGGACCTGCTGACGCGGCTCGAGTCGCACCACTCGTTGAGGCGCGGGCGTGAAGACTCGTGGGCGTGAAGATTTGTGGGCATTGCTGGCGTTTTACGGGACACGGGACACGGGGCACTCTGGAGGACCATCTCCATCCCTAGACTGGCGTTTGTTACATTGGGGGCATCGGGCACTGTCTGTTTGGACACTTGCAAGGGCATGGTTAGTCAATGGCATCATGTGTTTTGGACATGCGTAGCAGCATGGTCTGCTTGGACAGTAGTCAATGGCAACATGTGTTTTGGACATTGGTAATGGCATCATCTGTCCTGGAGACTCAGGTTTTTAATCTATCAAGCACTTTGCTATTCTGCACTTCTCCAAGCCAGTGGAACAACATGTACCTTGACCTGAGCGATGCACCTCACCTGTGCGACAACCATCATGGGCCTCCCTCGCCCCTCGAGCGGCTGCCTGGTCGTACGCCACGGCGATGAGGCTCAACTGGCACCGCCATCGCCGCCCAAGCCCCCCCCCCCCCCCTCCTCTTTCGTCCCCTCCTCTTTCGTCCCTCCAAACCGCCACGCCCAACCTGCCCAGCGACACGACGCACAACCTCGCCCAACGCCCAGCGAGGACACTCATCTCGAGTCCACCGCCCCGTCCGTCGTACATCTCGACAGCAAAAGACACAAATCTCCCGAGCTGCACGTCGCTTCCCAACCCGAAGAAGGGGGGGTGGCAATCCCATGTGGGTTCGTGCGCAAAGGGGGAACCGCCAGAGGCCCTGCTCGTTTATCGTGTTTTGGGGTCCCGGCGTGTGTGTGTGTGTGTGTGTGTGTGTGTGTGCGGGCGAGCCCTCTGCCTGGTAGGAGCCGGCATATGCACGATGCACCCGTCCATTTTGCCCTTGTCCTCTGCGTCCCCTGCGGCGGGGAGGCGAGACGTGCCGATGGGCATGTGAGTCAGGAGTGAGACAGTGGTGGGAATACGACGGGATGGGCGCCGTGCTCCTGGCCGGCGATGCACCTCGGGCCCCAGGGCCGTACACGGCATCACGCACTGCTGCTCTGCCGTTGCTGTGGTGCGGAGAGAAAAGAGGCCAGAATGTGCATCTTTTTTCTTTTTTTTGTTGTTTCTGCGCCGTCGCCGTGTGCTGGCTGTACCGCGGCCGGCTTCCACTGCGCATTCGCCTGGGCGGGCCCTGGAAACCCCATCCGACGCCTGGAATGAGTGCCCTGTGGGCTGTACGCGCCCTGGAAACGCGGGCCCGCCAGCCGCCGGATGCCCCCCTCCTCCCTTCCGCCATCTCCATCATCGCGCATAAAACACAACCCTCACCACAATCCTCACCACGATCCTCACCACGACCCTCACCTCGCGCCCGTCGTCATCGCCGCCACCGGCCGCCATCAACGCCATCGCCGCCATCAATCACGCCCCCTCGATCCCGACCAGCCACTCACGGCGCCCTAGACACATCACCAACGGCTAGCTCGCCTTCCGCACCCCCCCCACATCCCGTCGCACCGCACCGCACCGCATATCCCGGCGCCATCGCGGGAGACGCACACAAACTCCATCATTTATCGATCTAAATCTCGCACGATTAGCTGCGCCGACGTGTGCTGCACTGCCAGACGGACACGCCCTCCCGATTGGGCTACGCTTGTGCGTGCCCTGCCTCCCGGCGAGGGCTGATGAGCGGTTTGCTCGGTTTAGCCCTTCACATCGCACCTCGAATTCGACGTGCATGCGTGCGTCTGGCGGGCCGCTTGGCAGGCTGCCTGCCATAGTTCATGCATAGCCCGTGGTCTCTAGTCTGTGCGTCTACATCACGTAGCGCACTTCTTCCTGTGCGTGATTGTTGTTAGTCGCCCGCGCTTGGACATGCTTGGTTGCGCATCCGTCTGGGTCCGCATCCACGCCTTTCCCTTCCCCGCCTGGCCAGCTTCAGGGATGCAATCAAGATGGACTGTGGAGGGTGGCCAGGCGTACTCGACGCCTCTCACTGCCTTGCCTGTCAACGGCACCAATCGCCGCACCTGTGTGTTGTCCACCGGCAGCTGTTTGTTGAGCAGATGGCAGTGCTGGATGCCGCTTGTTGGTCCGCGCCCTGACACCGGCAGCCTCGACTGCAAGTCTGCAACGTGACGGACACGCTCATCAAACCGTGCCTTGGCCCAACCAAGCAAATCCCATATATTAAAACGAGTCAACTGACCTGGCAACTACCACCCAACCAACCTCCGCCGCTCCCCCTCCGCATCCGCATCCGCATCCGCATTGCCCAAGGCGCTACCAACCGGCTCGCCTTCGTCCAACACCTCCGCACCAGGCTTCAGGCCTCCAACCCCTCGCCTTGTTTCTGCAAGCTGAATGTCGTCGCGGCCTGCCTCGAGCATCTCTCCTGAACTCGCTGCCTCTTCTCCAATATACGCGAGGAGCCTCTGCCGTAGAATGTAGCCTCCTCCCGGGGTCAACTAAACTACTGCAGTCGTATAAGACTGGCCGCATTGATATTCTGATAAATATTTTCCTAGTTTGGCCAAGTTTGATAAGTAATAGTCTGACACACCCCCGACTTCGCTCTCCCTAACAAGCGCCAGCTGGACACTCCTTGACAAACTCCGGTCCCTCGACCGCTTCGGTGGCGCCGTCTTCCAATCCTCCGACGCACTCAGGAAGCACACTCAGAACCAACAGACTACCTACGCTGTCTCCCCCAAGGCCTCCCCTTGAGAGAACTGTGACACAGACCTCCTCTGCTCCCCTCCCCGACAAGAGCAACAAGTCCAAGACGCCTTGCAGAACGTATTCCCTGGCTTCGCTCCCACACACGCACGTTACCACACAGCCTAAGGATGGGACTGGACGCTAGACGAACTCTCGGGTCCCAGTTGAAAATCTTGTTGGGATCTCTCCAGCCCCCAACTCTTCACTTGATTCGAGCGGCTGGGGGGGGGGGGGGGGGGGAAGGGGTATACGCCTTCTTGTGGCCGGCGAGATGCTTTGCCGACAAGATGCTTTGCCGACAGGATGCTTTGCCGACAGGATGCTTTGCCGACAGGATGCTTTGCCGACATGATGCTTTGCCGACAGGATGCTTTTCTTCAGTTGCTCAAGCATGGTTTCATAGCTGTGGAAACAGCGGCCATTGTGTATACAGTTTTTAAAGGAGATGCCTCGGATCTTCTGCTTTTGGAACCAGCCCTCTACGTAGGACATGTCCTTGCTTGACTGGTCTGTGGATAGGGCGATGCCGGGCTCTTCCACCGAGTCTCTGGACCAGGCTTCTCGAATCTGTCTGGGACGTCCTCGCCGCTGCACATCACGACATGCTCAAACCCATACAGCCTCTGCGGGAACGTTCGAAAGAGTCTCCAACGCCAACCGGAAGGGGAATCGCTGCCAGGCCATGCACTCAACCTGCCCCAGGTCCACTGGCAGAATGAACGCCAGATCCTATCCGTCTCGTCTAGCCTCTGGATGCCAACCCGTTCTCGCCCGCCATTACTACCGAGACAAGGGATATTTCAGCTTCGACCTCCTGGTCAGGTCCCAGACACACAGGGCCAACCCGTCCCTCTCACCCACCGTTTGCCTCTGCAACATCAACACCGAGATGCACACGGGGCGAGCATGCCTGCGCCTGGAAGAACTACGTGTACGTTTATTAGCCACCGACTCTTCACGGGGGCGAGACGCATTTGGGGTGATGGCTCATCAAGGATCCATAAGTGAGGAGCGTCAGGCTGCATTTCGTGCAGACGTCCACATTTTTCAAGGGGGCGTGTGTTGGTTGGCGAACAACGTACTCGGTCCATACCGCTCCCGCATGTCCAAGGTGTGCAAAGACTTTCTTCCAAGCCGGCTCGGCAAACCTCCCTCCCTCCAACTATACCCAGAGACCCAACACCTTTCCCAGCGCGAATACTTCGACGGGCCTACAGTCTGGGGCTTGTGCAAGACCCCCAGCGTCTCCCTACATCGTACCAATAAATGGTTAGCGGCTTGTACGTGGCCGAAATCACCCTAGTCCTCCAGCAGTAAGAAGCGTTCAGAAACATTTGCACAAGTGATAGGAGATGCGCCCTCGAAAGTAAAGGTTCAATTCTAACGTTACTATCAATCGGCATCCATCACTAGGGTACCCAAAAACCTTCTCAAACCGGAACCTTGAACGTCTTCTTGACCTCGACAAGTCCCACAGACCTCTTGGTGACGATAGCCCACTTGGGCATGTACTTCAACAGTTCCGTGAAAGCTGGAATGTTGCTGGCCTTATTCGCATCGCTCCACGCACACCTGACTGTCACATCCAGGGAATTGTCTGCAGCATCCTGAGACTTGGATGCACTGGTCCGCACCTTCAACTCATCATTAGAGTTCGATTCTGCCGTTGCCGCAATCGATGACGCCCCTTCGGCTTTCAAGTGTCCGTTTCCTGTCAAATCAACAACCACGTTCCAAGCACCTTCCCAAGACCGGCGCCATATCTGCAAGTGCTGGAGCCCATCCTTAGGGAGCGAACCAAACCGATCGTCTCTCGATCCGCCGCCCTCGACCGAGAAGCCGTAGATTGGGCGTGAAAAGTCCAAGTAGCAGGTTCTTGTTTCCAGCGCCTCAATCTGCACCAGAGCGGTATTGGCAGTGGCCTTGGATGTTGTGACCTTTATCAAGTCCTCCAGTTTCTCGCCCTTGACAGGTCGCGGAGGCAATGACGCTGCGTCGTAGTCGCAGTCCTTCAGAGATCGCCCCGGGGTAGGACGACACTCGATGTGCTTTCCCGCAGCAGAGGGGAGCGATGAGAGAACCGGATGTAGAAACTCCTCAATCCCGCTCAATGTGACTATGTTCGTCGAGTTGTCAAGGTCTATGACCTGTTGAAAGTTGAGTTTGTAGCGGTGGTTGATGGAAAAGGGAAACGCCACGAGATTGTAAATGAAGGTGCCGATAAAGACGAGGAGGAAAAATAGGGGGATGTGATGAGTGACGCGATGTAAGAATGGTGTCAGCGGAAGGAGGAGGAGAATGCTGAGTAAACCAAGGCTTAGCACGGGCATAAGAAGGCTGCCGCCATCTGCTCCGGTCATGGACGTAGAGGTCATCTGCAGCAATCCCTGGTTCCCGAGGAGAATGACATGTAGGGGAACCAAGAGTAGGAACTGGATGATCCACGTCCAGCTAGGAAGGCGACCGGACCACGACTGTTCATGGTCATATGGCGGGTAGCTGCGGACATCTGGACTTGGGGGAGCCTCCGCATTGGCTGCCTGTCGATACCTACTCGCAAACGTCGTCTGGTCATTGCTACCGTAACCCTGCTCGCTTGCCCTAAGTGGCGTTCTCTCCGTAGGAGTAGCGGCATCAAGATTGTCCTCACTCTCTGTGCGGGTCTGAGAAGCTTGCTCTTCGGTGCCATCGTTTGATCCCGCGCCATCATTTGTCCGCAATGCCTCTTCCTGCTGATGTTGCGCATCGTGAAATTGGCGTGCGAAATCCTCCTTTCCAGGCAGCGCGAATTGTTCCAGCAGTGAGATCAACAGGGCCACAAAGACGGCCGAGTGGAGGAATGCTGCAAAGTACAGAGCTCCAATTTGCATACGATCTTCGGCAACCGCGGCAAAGACCTGAAGGATCCAAGTCAAGATGAATAGCCAAACAAGTGCGAACCCACGATGGAGAGCACTGGGTCGAACAAAGCTGGAGCCTCGGGCAATCAGCCAGAAGGAAAAATAAAACAACGTCAGAGTCATCGCCCATCTGCGGCATGTTAGTTCTGGAACTCAAGCGCAAACCAACGGCATGGACTCACATGGAATAGCCACTGCTGTAAACGATGAGAGGGTTGAATTTTGCGACCAACAGGACAGATGCAATAGTCAAGCCAGAAGCGAAGACGAATGCCAGGGGAAATCGGGTAAAGCCTCTCCATCCACCAATGGGCACGGGGTCGTCACCGAGCTCCAGATGAGTCTTGACATCATTAGCGAAAAAGTAGTACTTATCCTGACGAATCAGAACATAAGTCACAATCAGTAGAACCAAAGGCGTGACGACGAGAAGGGTCAGTGACCATGCAAACAGCCCTCTAAGCGGAAAAGTGGTCCAGGATCTACCGAACCAGTCAAACCAGACGCCCCTGATGGGCTTTCCGTTCTGGACAAGATCCCTTCTGCCATCGGCTCGATTGCCCGTGAACGTAGTGCTGCCCCTCTGTGAGAAACTATCCGTCGAGGCCAAAGCCGCAGAGAGCATGTGCCAGATGCTGTCGACGGAAGTGTGCCGCGCGTCATCCTCCTCCGTGTGATAGCGCGAACGAGGCGCATAAAAGGCCACATCCACGCCTCGCTGACCAAAAACGTCGTGGAAGACCTGGTAGTCCGTGCCACTCCTAATCACGCCCCTCTCGAAGGCATTGGCGGCAACAATTGATCCAAACGGGTGAGGCACACCAGAATACGACTCGGCAGCTTGAAGGTCAGTGGCGCGAAACAGTATCGCGCGTCCACCAGCACCCGCTCCCTCAAGATTGACAAAGGTGTGGATGAATTTCAGCAAGGGGCTGTATGCGAACACGCGTGCTCCAAATAGCCCGTCCTCTTCAGCATTGTTGAAAAGCAACACGATGCCGTTCTTGGGTTGGCGTCCCTCGGACGTGTAGTAGCTGAGCATTTGAAGCATCGTGACACAAGCTACTCCATCATCAGTGGCTCCATATCCAGTGGCAACCCTATAAAATCTGTAAGCAGCCGAACGTGGAAATAGGCAGCTACCAACGACCAGACTTACGAATCAAAGTGACAGTTGACCAAAACGCCAGCGCTATTCCTGAGGAACGCTTGGGAAGGCTCCTCAGATAGCCACCACTGACCTTCAGGGTCGTCTGTGCCGTGGATGTAGACGTAGAAATTGTTTCCCTCAAAATACTGACCCATCCATACGTCACCCGAAATTGCGCTGCCGTATTGCGAACCAGCCTCATACGTGTAAGTTACGTTTGAGGTTTGATCATCGAACAGAGTGGCCCCAGGAGGTCGGACGGTCATGGACGAGCCGGCTTCGGGGGACTCATCGCGTTTGGGTTCAGGGCTAAAAGGAAAAGATATCAGTGACGGGTAATATTAGATGTGCTCCCTCAGAGAGCCATACATGTCTTGCCACTGAACACCGCCGGTGCTGTCTGACGTGTAGTGCACGTGGTTGCGGTCCAGAATCTCCTTTGACCGATTGATAATGAATTGCCGAACTTCATCGTTCTGGCGGCTGTTGTAAGGATGATAGGTCCTCGTGATTGCCTGCAGATCCTGCCACGCCTCCGTCAGGTTAAGGCCCTCTCGCAGGCGGTGTTGCTTCGGGGCAGGAGGCACGACTTCGTGGACGTAGATGAGCGGAATGATAACGGCAAGATAGACGACCGAGGTCCAGAAGGTCACCGGGCCAGTCCGGAAAGCGAGGGGGTTGCGGTACTTCATGTTGGAGAGCGTCGAGGGTTCGAGGCGGTAGTGCTATCGAGACAGTGTGCAGTGTGCAGTGTGCAGACAATGCAGGCTGCGGTTTCTGCCCGCCAACACGACGAAGCGCGATACCAATCAATGGCTTATACCTAGGTATACTGAAATCGAATGAATCTCCAAGAGATGCGACAGCAACAACGAATGAATGTCTGCGGGACAAGCCCCAATGATAGCCCAGGGATCAAGCCTGTGGAAGACGGCTCCAAGGTGCAGAGGGGAACCCCGCGAGACAAATACTGCCCGTGCCTGGCAAGTTGATCACAGATGCAGTCGAGCACAGGGCCGAGGCTCTCTCGTCCTATCGTGCCTGCCCGTCACACGCTTGGGACGCGCCGAAAAGTAGGAGCCGAAAGCGTTGGAAAACTCGCTCGTGTTCTCCCACTTTGGAGCCTCAATTGCGCAAGGGAGTGGCTGGGGGAGGAGAGAAGGCCGCTCGGATGGCAGCTCGGGTGGAAGACGACAGCTCCGCTGCAGCTGAGGTCATCTGAAACCCACTGACTGCACCCGCCGATGCTGCCCGCGATAGGCGTCACATGGTCATAGCTCCCGCATACAGGCGCTGTAGCCGGCTTAGATTTAGGCGGCCTGGTGCACTGAAAGGGGACCGTGCTGATGCGGGGCCTTCTATTCAATGCCGCCTTACAAGGGAAGGAAGGGGCAGCCTTGCCATCTCATGTCGTACTACGTCCATCCCACGTACAGCTTCATCCCTTTCAATCCATACCAACTCTGCCGACTCTGCCGACTCTGCCGCGTACAAGCCCATCAACTAGATATGCCAAAGGCAGCGTTTCAGACACCGACTGGTGCACAACACCATGAACGACACCATATACGTCGAGAAGCATCCAGGCCCCACGATGTGAAGCACAGAAGAAATCACGAAGCCACACACATTACAAGCCAAACAAGCCAACCATGAAATTAAGCCACCTATTGAAAAAACAGTTATCAAATTACATGCCTATTTTGTTTGTTATACCCTGTACGATTAGTCCGTTCTTCTTCAGCCTATTGCGGTCTCACGTCAGGAGCAGCTTGGTCAGGAGGCCAAGGGCTGCTCCCGAGAGAACCACCCTGTAAACAGGGCATCTAGTCCCGAGACTGATGCTTGTCAGTTTCCTCGAACCAATCGTGATTCGCCAGCGAGAGAAGCCCATGTCAGTAAACCATGACGAAACGATTTCCCTATCTAGAGTGATTCTTGCTGTGTTTCAATGATGCATCATTAATACCTCGAAGGGGGATATTACGAGAATCTGCTCCGACCCCGAGCCCAGCTTATGCGCCAGGAGGGGGAGGTGGTGGAGGTTGGTCACTTGGAGGGGGGGGAGGCGCCTCGCCAGATGGCGGTGGTGGAGGAGGCGGCGGAGCTCCGGCATACTGTTGGATCAGAGCGTTAATGCCACCCAGGCCGGGGGGAGCTGCTAATCCGGGAGCGCCAGCTGGAGGCAGACCAGGCGGCGCACCCATTCCGGGAGCCGCGCCGGCGCCCGGAGCAGCACCGTATCCACCATACCCAGCATATCCGGGATACCCACTCTGCGTTCCGGGAGCCTGTTGTTGCCAAGGGGCGGAGGCGCCAGTGGGAGCCGGTGCTCCATAGCCATGGCCATGGCCGCCGTAGTGATTGTCTCTTTCGTAGCCGTCGTTGTGGTTCCCGCCGCGGTTGTCGCGATCGCGAGCCCAGGGCGCGGGCCCGCCTGTCGGTCCATCGTTCGAATCGTTGTTGCGGGATCGCCAGGGTGCAGGCCCGCCGGTAGGGCCTCGCTGCCACGGCTTCGCGTCTCTGTTGTCTGATCTGTCTCGGTCGTTAAAGCCCCCGGGTCCAGCTTCAATCTGGGGTGCAGCTCCACGAGGTTCGGCGCCGATATCTTGCATGAGCATCTGCAGATACAGTCAGCACCCGTCCTGCACAAGCACGGAGTGGGAAGCAACATACCTCCATTTCGCGGTCGACATCATCACCGTTGCCGATTCTGCCTTCAGGGCGGCCACCGTCGTTACGCCAGCTAGCACCCTTCTGGCGATCGGGACAATCACGGGCCATGTGTCCGGCATTGCCACAGACACGGCAGATGATGCTGGCAGTGAAATTCTGTCGCTCGGGGCAGTCATATTTACGATGTCCAATCTTACCGCAGTTCTGGCAGGCCTGGTTTTCGTCGTCTCGGAGAGTTCCGTTCAGGGCTGCAAGTTCTCGAAGCTGGTTACGTTTGAGTTCATTCTGTCCTTCTGGAATTGACGCGGCCTATGGTGGAGTCAGCGAATGGAAGCATGATTTCCGGTTTTCCTCGAGGCTTTCACTTACCGTTGAAATGACATTGTGGATGAGCTGTCTGGCCTTGTTGACCTTGTCCTCTGTGTCGGCCATGATGAGACAGTGCAGGTCTTCCTCCTGGTTGCTGGAGTGAGCAGCGTCAGAACGTCCCTTGCCCTCCTTGACAGAGCCCTTGCCACGGATGGCAATCTTGGCCCCAGACTCTCCCTCCATCTTCTTCAGCGTGTTGCCACGAGGGCCGATAAGTAGACCAACTTTTAGTAGAGAAAGCTAGGTGTTAGTACTGGGCTTGATAGGATTAAAATTAGACACCATGAGGAGTGTTTATTTCGACGAAGGACCAGGCTTCTCAAAGCACCGCACTGGTGTATCGGAGAGCCTGATCAAACTCCAAAACGGGAAAGGGATTATATTGTTAGGATTAGGGGGTTAGCAATCATACTGAAGTTAATTTCCGGATAGTCATTGACGGGCACGTAGACCTTCTCCTGGGTCTTGGTCGGTCGGCGGTAGTCCTGTGGCGGGTGGTAGTTGGGGATGATCTTCATGGCCTTTTCGATCAGCTTGTGGCGCTCCTCTTCCAGGCGCTTGCGGTAACGGTATTCTCGAGTGTTGATACGTCGGCCGTGGTTGTCGTACTGGGGAGCGGGAGAGGGCGACCTAGCGAGCGTGTCAGCAATACCGTCCATGTGCACTCAGTAGTCAGGGGGTATGCTTTAGCCTACCTGTCTCCATCAGCCGGGACAACATCGTCGATGCGAAGCTTCTGACTGATTTCCTCGATACGAAGATGCACAGTGTACGCGTCGAGCTGTTCGCTAGTCATCGAAGACATGATGGCCGTGGGCAGGCCCATCAGGCCAGCTGCCTTGTTCTCGGAGGCATCGCCCCAGCGGTTGCGCTTCTTCCGTCGACGAGGGCCGTCAGCTTCAGATCTCGGTTCAGGGTTACGACCACGCTTCAGTTCGGGCTCTTGGACGGCACCTGGGCCGTCACCCCCATCTTCGTCACCAAAGCGACGCTTCCCGAGAGGGATATTATTCGAGCCCGTGATGCCCTGGTTTCGCCACGCCATTTTCGCTGTTTTGCGAAGAAAGGGTGTTGAGTGATGGGATAAACCGTTGAAATGACAACGCGACGTTGGAAGAAGGAAACTTTGCGCGCGCATCTTGGTACGGTTTCATTGCGTAGTAGCGGATAAAAAATGCCCCGCCCCGGACCATCACTGAAGGGTCTCCGTCACCTCGAGTCATCCATCCCAACCTAACCGCAACACTGCTCTTGGCGGAAACGTGTAGATTACGGGAGGGGAGTTCTTTTCCTTCATAGCTTTTATTAGACTTCAACGACTAGATTCCCTCAAAAATGGCTGCTCCACTGGAAACTTGCTAGCGATGGTAGTCGTGGCTATCCTGGCTTTCTCAACCATCGCGCTGCTGACACTTCAAAGTTCAAACTCATACAAACCCCACAGTCTTGATACGTCTTCAAATCTAAAGTAGCGCCTCTCTCTTCTCTTTCGCCTTCTTCTTGCTGCTGTTCATACATTGTGACCGGGGAATGAAGAGACGACCGGGTTCTCGTCTACTGTCTACCGTCGCATCTTAGGCCCGCCGAGTAATGGCACTCAATTCATAGCCGGAGCCACTCTGGTCCTGCAGAATAGAAGACTGTTCGGCACGAGTCTGCTGATCATCATTATAAAGCCCAAGCTTTGCCTCCTTATGGTCCTTGCTCAAGTGATGTCCCCGAATGAAAGACCCCAAGAGCAGCCCGACAAACGACAGAGCAGTGTACTGTATGCATAGTCAGATGCGTTCATGAGATTCAAAGGCACGCCGACTCACTACAATCCACATTGTCCGGATGGACTCATAATACGCCGTCCTTGCGACGTCCCGCTGGCCTGGCGGCAGCGTCTTCACGGCCTCGACGTTAGCCGAGGCGCTGACCCCGTCAAACGCCCTGGCAATGTCTGTCCCAAGCGCATCCTCCAGCATCGTCTTCTTCCCGTCCATCTGATTCTGAAAGACAACGCCGCCAATGACGACCGAAACGGCAGTCGATATGGTGCGGATGAAGCCCATTGTCGTGGTGGCGACGGCAACATCACGGGACGGCACCACAGCTTGCACGGCGAGGAGCGGCCCTTCAAAGTTCATGCCCACACCCCCGCCGGCAATGATTTGAAATGCCACAATCTTACCCCAGTTCTGGCCAATTCCGACGTCGATGAGCAGGCCGATGCCAAGCGTCATGATGCCCAGCCCCGCGTACACTGCCGGCATGTACTTGCCCGTCTTTTGGATGAAGACGCCCGTCAAGGCGGCCACGATACTGGACGATAGGATAAACGGCAACAAGTAGACCCCCGACGTAAGCGGGCTTGCCAGGAGCACGGCCTGGAAATACATGGGCATGTAGTAAGCCACGCCCATGAACGCAAAGGCGTGGAAGAAGCAGACGGCGTAGGCGGCGGCCGAGGACCGCAGGTGGAAGAGCTGCACGGGAATGATGGGGTACTTGGCGAACTTCCACTCGTTGACGATGAAGAGGCCACCGGCGACGAACCCGAAAACCAAGAGGCAGACCACCGTTGCCGAGTGCCACGGGTCGTAGACGCCGCCCAGGTCCAGTCCGATCAGGAGGGTGAGGGTCCCACCAACAATGAGAAAGCTGCCTGTCCAATCGACGGCTTTGAGGCCCGCGACGATTGGCGTGTTAGGAGAGGGCAGCTTCAGGGTGAAGTAGAGGAGGATGAACACGGCTCCGGTAATAGGGACTAGCATCTCGACGTTAGCGCTGCTTCGTACCGAAGAGAGGACGACGGCACGTACGGTTGATCCAGAAGCACCATTTCCAGCTGCAAGAAGCGCCCAGATTGTTAGCATATGGGCACCCAGGCAGCACCGACAAGGAAAACGACGACTTACCTCAACTTGGTGGTGAAGACGCCGCCCATGACAGGCCCAATCCCACTCGCGACAGCCCACACGACAGAAGTCAACCCATAGTACACCCCGCGGTCCCTCTCCGAAAACATGTCACTAATACAGATATTCACCATAGTCTGCATCCCGCCCGCCCCAACGCCCTGGATGGCCCTCCCCGCGATGAAGGCACCGATGTCATCCACGAGGGCACACGTCAGGCTGCCGGCGAAGAAGATGGCGTTGGCGCCAAGCATGATGGGCTTGCGGCCCCAGATATCCGACACCTTGCCCCAGGACGGCGTGGTCGCCGTGTGGGCGAGGATGAAGGCGGTCCCTATCCACGTGTAGCCTGAGCTGGAGGCGAAGTGGGCTGCTATGGTGGGGAGCGCCGTGGTGACGATGGTGACGTCGAGGGCGGCGACGAAGACACATGCGCAGAGGCACGCCATCACGGTTGCGATTTCCGTTGGGGAGCGTTTCTCTGCAGGCATGTCTGCTCCGACCACGTCTGGGGGAGCATCCGCGGCAGCAGGGCGTTGGTGAGACACCGGTGAAGTGGTGTCCACCGCCCCGTTCTCACGGCCATCCGAGGGCTGGCCACGGCTGGCTGCCCTGGAAGTATCCTGTGAAAGTGTGTCGTGTTGCAGAGGAACGTGGCCCGTCTCAACGGCAGTGTGCGACATGGTGACGAGCCTCGAGGCGGAATGAAGTGAAGCTGAAGCTGAAGCCGAAGCGGGCGTAGATGTGATGCAGTCCTCTCGCATTGTCTGAGGGCTGGAACCCGCCTTCTTTTATACATTTCCAGGTCCAAGCCGGGACTCGCGGACCGTGAGAGACCACGACATGCCCGCCGCCATGACATAGGCCCGTTCAATCTGTTAGCAGCTCCATGAGCTGTTAGATGGATCCGGACCCAAGAACCGGACGGGTCCCCACCGAGATCCACGACGGATGCCTGCACGCGTCCACGAGTGCCACATCTGCATCGTTCCTTGCATGCAATTGATTCGTGCTGGCGCGCACGGAGCAGAGAGCCTCGCTCAGCGTCATGTTTGCCCTACACTCTACACCTCCCGAGGGCATACCACCGCACCGCCTCATCCGCTTCATCGGTCTTGCCCAACCTCACTCGGCAGAATATCCGTCCAGGTCCCCAAGATTCACCTTGAAAACCACACCCCAGAACCACGAGTCCTCGCGCCGAATAAGTCCAACCCACAGAATAACGTCCGAGGCATGCACCACACCACCACCGCCGCTAACCGCCTTGCACCCCAGTGCCACCATCGGCTACACGGATCCCACAGCGCTGCCTCGCCCGCCCAGCGAATCAGCGCCCCAAACCGCCCCCCCGAGTGACGCCCCCCCACAGCCCTGGCGTAGGCTGATTCCAGGGGGGGCCTAGTGCTAAGCTGCTAACCCCCGCCACGGTACGTACCTGGGATGTGTCCTGGGTGGACGTCTGCCCCACGACTCTCTGCCTCGCCTTCTCTCGTCTTTTGCGACTTCGCTTCGCCTTCGAGCCGCTTCTTCCTCTCATCACTCTCCGCCAACTCATCCAATTCACCCCGCCCGACCCAGCAGATGTCCCACATGCGTTAGAGACCACATTGCCCCAGCTCGCCGCGTCGGTGCTGGACATGCCCTGGCGTCACGGCCAGCACTCACCACCATGGGCTTCTTCACCCGTAAGGACAGCCAGACGGCGCCGCCGAAGTCGTCGTCGTCCCTCGCCGCGCCCCCAAACGCCCACGCCTCGTCGCATCCCAGCCCGCCCAAGCTCCCCAATCGCCCTGCAACGACGACGCCTTCCTCCCGTCGCCAAGAACACTCGTCTCATCACCGCCGCGACCACAGGGACGCTGCACGTCCCCGGCCGCACCTTCATGAACCAACAGCCGGCTACCCTGCACCCTCCGGATGGGGACCCGGTCCGGCGCCGGCCGCACCTCCGGCCCCGCAACCCCCCGTACCAACACCAGCAGCAGCGGCAACAGCCCGTCATCGTGAACCAGAACTACTACATCGGAGGGCAAGGCCACCGGTTCCAGATCCAGAACCGCTCGCAGCCCCAGCTCCAACTGCCTCCCCTCGACAGCGTCCAGGCCGGGCTGGGGAAGTGGACAGCATCCATGGTCAACCTCGCTAGAGACGCCCGCGACTTCATCCCCGTTCGGGACTGGGCACCCAATAACTGCTGTCCGAAGCTCTTTGAGGACATCGCCAGCCGCCTCGACAACATCATGACGCTGATTGACTGCGAGAAGTGCCCCGGCGATGACAGAGCCCTGTTCACCTACGAGCCGGCACCCAGTCCGCCCGAACAGCAACTCGTCTCCGCCGACCGAGCTCTCGCCGTGCGCTCGCGTAGGCCTAGCAACAACCGAGATCCCAAACCGCATTCATCTAGCCCTGCCACTTCCGTGGCGTCAGGAAGCTACTTCTCTAAAGTCGAACTCTACGCCAACTCCAAGCTCCCTCCAAACCTCACCCCATTGGCAGTGTAAGTCGCACTAACTGCCGCCACCACCCTACCTCGCCCCCCTTCCCCCGAACTTCTTCACATCCCTCGATATTCACGTCACATTCACGATACTGACATCCCAGCAGCTACATGCCCACATGGCCCCTCCTCTGCCTGGCAGCCCAATCCTCCCAGAGCGTCTACGAAAAGCCCACCGGCCACGAACGCAACGAAACCCTCTCCTCGGGCTGGCGCACCGGCAGCAAGGCAATGTGCATCAAGTCCGTCCCCATGGACCACGTCAACACCATCGTCTTCGCCATCCGCGGCACTGCCACCTTCATGGACTGGGCCGTCAACCTCAAGTCCGCGCCCGCCTCCCCGGACGGCTTCCTCGATGACGAGGGCAACTACTGCCACGCCGGGTTCCTCTCCGTCGCTAGGAAGATGGTCAAGCCCGTCGCGGAGCGCATCCGGCAGATGCTGCAGGAGGATCCGGGGCGCGCGAGCTACAGCCTTCTCATGACGGGGCATTCGGCCGGCGGCGCGGTTGCCGCGCTGCTGTATTCGCACATGCTGTCTACCAGTCCCCGTGTGGAGAGCGAGCTGAACATGCTGACAGGGTGCTTCAAGAGAATCCACTGCGTGACGTTCGGCTCGCCGCCCGTGAGCCTGCTCCCGCTGACGAAGCCCAATCGCCCCGAGCTGCGGAAGAGCCTGTTCCTCTCGTTTGTCAACGAGGGCGACCCTGTCGTCCGAGCCGACAAGCCCTACGTCAAGAGCCTGCTCGAGCTCCTCGCCACCCCGCCACCCCCAACCAGCTCCTCATCCTCGCAACCCAAAGACTCATCGTCCAGGGACCGCCCCAGCAACACCCACCCATCACCACCCTCGTCCAAACCCAAGAAACCCAAAGCCCGACCCACCACCGCCCCAAAGCTCCCCCGCCGCCCAAACGAAGCCGCCTCGCCCCCAAGGCCGACCTGGAGAGTCCCCCCCAGCACCCTCAGCAACGCAGGCCGCATCGTCGTCCTCCGCTCGGCAAGCCCTTCCCGCTCCCGCCGCAAGGACCAAAAGACCGTCGACGACCGGCTAAAGGAGGGCGTCGTGGCGGTCACCTGCAGCGAGGACCTACTGCGGGACATGATCTGGGGGGACCCCGTCTGCCACATCATGAGTCTGTATGCTGCGCGGATTGAAGTCCTTGCCGTGAACGCTGTCACGGCCGGCCATGCGCGGTGAGCATACCTGGGACTTTCAGCTGTGTTCTCTTGAGACCGACTTCTTGTCTCTTGTCTCTTTTTTTTTAATTTAGTTCCTTTTTTTTTTTTTTTTTTGGTAATGATGTTGGGATGAGTTAGATACCAGGTACGGGTGAAGGCAATATAGCGACACGCATGGAGCGCCAGCGAGCGAGCGAGCGAGCATGATTCAATGAGCAATCGGATTGAGGGTTAGCGGTATGAGTCGCGGTATGCTAGCTTCAAATACAATCAATACATTGCAAGACCAAGACCAAACTGCAAATGCACGACATCTTCCATAAAACTACTTGCATTGAAACCTTCAGATTCAGTGTAATTCTCTTGATTGTCCTATCTACGTATGCCTCCCACCTCTCGAGAATGAGGCGACACCGCGCAGCGGGCAGTCCCTCATCCCCTCTTAGACTCTGCCGATCCCAATGGCCGAAGCTAAACACAGAGACTGGGCCACATTTCGCTCTTCCTATTTCCTGTAACTATACAATACCAAAACTCCGTAACGTCAAATGGCTAATAATGCTAGTATCCCATGTAAACGCCAAATATCCAACTATATAACTCCTCACTGGTGACCAGCGCGGCTCCTGCCAAAAGCTTGAGCTTCATTATGTCATGACGGGTCGCGAAATGCCCGCATCCAAATAAAGAAAATGACGGCGAAGCGAATGTGTTTTTGTCTTGAAAATACAAGTGTGGGAACGGCGCCCAACAAAGCTCTGGGCATAGACAGAGAAAAGGTGCTCGAATCTGCTGGTTTACCGCATAGCAAAATGCATGTCACTCATGCCTACCATGCCCCCATTAGCTTCAGATGCGCCTCGTTGTATTCCGTGGAAGTCGCCGACGGTTCGCATTTGCGGCGGGTTGTGCATGTGGAAGCTGTCTTGTCGCTGTGGTTGGCGCATCCCGCACATGGCATTCATGTGCTGGCCCATGCCGTCATGACTTATTTGCTGAGCTGACATATGCTGGGCCTGTGTGGGATTTCCCAGCGGGCTCATCACCATATCAGACATGGGATTACAGGGGAACGAATTCATGTGAGGATATTCCATGCCAGGCGACATGATGGTGGGTGAGCTGACAAACGAGTTTCCCATGTCAGACGAATTTTGAGCAGCCATTGGCGGTGTCCCGTGAGAGTGGCCCGAGTTGGACCCCGACTCGGGCGTGCTGCCACTCATCTCCATGGCGTACTTCTTCTCGTACTCTTCGACGGAGAACTTGCGGTCATAGTCGGAGTCAAGAGACAGTTGCATTTGCGGCGGTGGTTGAGCCATGCCGGCGTTGCCAAACCCATCAAAAATGTCCACATTGGCCATGTTTGAGTTCTCGGGCGCGTTTTGCAGCATGGGATTGACCATGCGGGGAAGAACCTCACTGAGCTTGGTCATGAGCAGAGGCAGGAACTGATAGTTTCCATTGCGGGCCATGGCAACAACTGCAACCATCTGCTGGAGGTGCTCCCGAGGACCAACCGCGAAGGGATCACGGGAGGCAGGTTGAATAGAGAGGTACTCGGTCATCGAGTACGCCGTCTCCATCATCTTCTCAATCTGTTCTACTATTAGCGGACTAGATTCATGAGAGCGTGAGGAACGAATGCTTACCAAGCCAGAATTGGCGAGTCCCATGCCCTGACCAGGGAAGTGAGACACCATGCTCATGAGGAGTTCTCGAGACATGTTCATGGGATACTGGAAGGAGATGGAGTCTTCTCCGTTCCCGCTGACTACACCGTTGGAAAGTTGCCAGACAGTGTTCTTGAGGTATTGTTGGTTGGTGTGAAGGTCGTGGAGGTTGGCGTCCTGGCAGAGATATTGCTGAGTCGCGTCGTGTAGCTGCTTTTGCAGGCCAGCGAGATATTGAGTGGAGAGATCGCCTCGGGTCTTATTCCATACGGCGGTGAAGGCGTCGTCAAATGGCCTAAACAGGTTAACCTGCAGGATGAAGCTGTTGAGCTGATGGGCAAGCGGGTCACTCGGGTCATCGCCAGCTGTGGGAAGACTGATGGTTGCTTGGAGGCTGAGAGGGCGCTGGCGCTGGATGCCGTAGGCTCTTTCGAGGACGTAGAATAGCCAAAACAGGCGGCGCCGTCGTGAAGCCTCGGCGGGATCAAGCTGCATGTAGTGTTCTTCCTTGTTCATGCCAGTCATGTGGATCATAGTGGTGGCCTCCCGAAGGTAGTACCATGCCTTCTCGTGCATCTCCTGCCCGTAGTAGCAGCCGAAGAGGAAAAAGTTGGTGGCGAGAGCGTTGGGTGTGATGGAGTCGAGATACTCATAGCCCTTGCGCACTCGCAACGACTCTTCGAGAAGAAGCTGACTGGAGACGATGTTGGCACCGGGGACCATGTCGAGGTTGTAGGGGTCGCCTGGAGGCATGGACATGCCCGGTTGAAGCATGACGAAGGCGCAGAGCGAGGTCATGAGGCAGTAGGCATCACGGTTCTGTTCCATGTAGAGGATTTGCTGTTCGATTTGGCGGGTATCGAGGATAGGGGTCTGCGTGTACATGTTTTCGAAGAAGAATTGAGCGCAGTCCTTGACCATCTCGCTGGTCAAGAGGCCGGGAGTGGGCGTCATGCCTGGACTCGGGGGCGAGCATGCAATACCGTTGATGCGGTTCTGAACTTTGGCAGAGAGACTGGTCTGTCGCTGGGTTTCCCTCAGCTCGCTGATGACCTTGGCGCGGGAGCCCTTGGGTCCCTTCTTCTGGGGAATGGCGTTGTACGTGCACGAGAGCTGGGCGGAGGAGCAGTTACGGCACGGGTTAATGCCGTCGCACTTGACCTTGCGGCGATGGCAGGCATCGCAGGCCCTCTTTACGGCCTGAGACATGTTGGCGGTTGAGACGGCGTTGGCGGGAAGAGGTCTTTCTCTCATCCAAAGATGCTCGCTCTCGGCCGAAGACTGCTGAGTGAGCGTCTACCGCGTGGAGAAGTGGCACCGGCAGCTTTAAGAAAAGCGACTGGCGGGCGAATGTTGATTACTGCGACAATTTCAACAGTCCCGGAAAATGGGATATTGCGGGGGGAAATTGCAGCTTTGCGTTGAGACGACTTTGTGGTCGCTAAGGACAAGAGATGCAAGATGCAGGCGTTATTCGGCCCTTTCGCTGCGGGCCACACAGAACGCGGGGAAATTCTTCGTTGGCGGAGACCTGGAGGGGCGGGCACTAAACGGTGAAGAGTTGGTTTGTCGGCAAGGGTGAGCGACACAAGGCGATGGAGTAGAGGCGGCCAAAGGAGGGAATCAGGCAGAGCAAAGGACTGAATGCTGCCTCTCGAATCGCAGGTTGATGAAGAGGTTCAAGGCCGAGTGGTTGTGGCGAGGAAGGCGTGGAAGCGTGGAAGCGAAGAAGGGGAAAATTAGACGGGGGGGACGAGGGCTTGAATATGGATACGAACGTTGCAGAGGCGAGGACAGAGATGGTACAAGGAATGGGCATGGGCGCGGAGCAGCAGCCAGAACAGGGAACGCTCCAACCCAGCAAACAATGAGAAATTAGCCTGGGGTCGCCTGGTGTCGCCTGGTTTGGGCTGCGAGAACTGGGGGGGGGGGGGGGGGGGGGGGGGGGGGGGGGGGGGGGGGGGGGGGAGGGGGGGCAATGGGGAGAGAGGGTCAGCGAGGATCGTTGGATGGTTGGATGGAGATGGAGGAGGGTGGGTGTCAGGCCAGCCGCAGGGATGGGACTAGAATGGCTGAGAGAGCCAGTGCGTCAACACAGTGCGGCTCGGACTCTGTGACAAGGGTTGGCTGACGACTGGCTGGCCTGCAGAATGCGCGAGTCGGTCCAGTGCACTCAGTGAGCAGTCAGCACTCCCAGAAGGCGCCCATCGGGGTGGTTTGGCGGCCAGAGTCGTGGCGTGACCGCGCTGAAAGCTTGAGTGTTGCACCAGAGACGGACCAGCCGCAGAGGCGGAGCGACCTGGGGTTTTCCGAGTCGAAGACCAGGTTTTGGCAGGGGGCCAGCTTGTGGCTGTGGTACTTTGCGATACTGTGCACAGACAGACGGGGCGCCACCTCTCCCCCTGGGACTCAGCCTGGAATCAGTACGTTAGATTTCGTGCTGTCAGTCACGACGAATGCTGGTTAAGACATGCTCTGTGTCGATCGGCTTGTCACACGGTCCTGGCACGCTTCTCGTGGTAGCATCAGTACAGTGCGGAGATGGAGGCATGCCTGTGGAGCACTAACATGAGACCAGGATGTGTCTTCTGAGCTGGCCCATGCTCACCCAGCTGAGAGGGCCATCGGAGACATGACTTGGGCGGTACTTGCTAATGACTTAGAGCCGTGCCCAAGCGCAATGTAGTGCTGCAGTATCTAACTGTAATGATGGGGCAACCCCTGATAGCGTCGTGTCTCAGAGCGCCCCGCGATGACTGGCCCCGCCAGGCGTATGGAGTACTTACTTGGCGGACAGAATGTTCCAGGTGCTGTCAGGTTCTTCACTGAGCGGCCAGAGGCGGATGGGATGCGATGGGAACAACCATAAGCACCAATCTGGCATTTGGATGCCGCCCCGTTGCCGGAACTGGCCACCGCAGGAGCTCTGTCTTGGTTGCTGATTACGGATGTCCCAGCTTGGCATGATGCGGAAGAGCCAGTGCGGGACTGCCGGGACTTGGATCTGACGCCGTGACCATCGAAGGAAGATGGAAGATTACATGGCATACGTGCAAGTGTGCGATATTCAGGAACACAGCGCTCGAAGGAGTTTTTTCAGGACTCCGATTTGCGGCCAACGAAAAGGACGCCTGATCCTACGGTGGGTGGGCTTGCAAACCCGCCATCAATGGGCCATCGGGCACGACGAACGTACAGAGCGGATTGCGCAAACACGGTCCCCGTGGACTCACGGTTACTGGCACCTGGGATCTCTCACACACCGGCAATGCCAGCGGGTTACCTGCTAGAGGGAAGAGGCGAGGGATGCTGCCCCCATTGTTGAGGAGATAGTCGGGAATTGCGATGAAACGTCCTAGGGGACCTACCCGGCCGCTCAACGAATGGCACCTCGTCTGCGAACTGCCATCAGTGCCAGGAGTAGGAAGACAGGAATGTGGTACGTCGGTTCTCCCATCTGGGTGAGGTGGTTCGTCCACGGCCGAGTACTACATAGTGCATTATCGTCGCCGTTTCCAGCTGTTGCGAAACATCGGCTGGACCGATGGAGAGGTTTTGCAAGCTTGCCCGGGTCTCCCATCTCTCGGCTGTCTCCCTTCGCCATGGCAAGACAGTGATGTGTCGGTTTTTGTTGGACATGCACTATTCCAGGCACCAGATGGCGGTCCTTGGCGGTACTCACTATTCCGATAACGAAGAGTGTTGCGAGGCTGCCGGCATGCTGAGAGACCTAAGAGACCCAAGGGGGCCAGCAGAAGAAAGGCTCACAATGCGGTGTGCCACGGTCAGCGCACGGAGAGCGAGGCACCAGGAACAAAAGCAGGATGCTAATAAGCGTCGGAGGCGAGACTGGACAGCCAGCTAGAGAGTGTGTAGCATGCAGTCGCAAGGTAGCCAGCAGACATCCCAACAGTCAGATTTCAGGCTGCCGATCATTTTGGATCCGGGGTCGTTTCTTCGATCGAAGCACCCAACGGAATATCTCGAAGCGCCGCACCTACGTAGTAGGCTTCTGTGCAGCAGCGCGATTCCAGTGCTAAATCTCACTGTATCTGAAGCTAGAGCGTGCTAAAGCAGGCGATCACACTCCTGACGCCCTTCGGACAAGATTGCCTGTACTCCGTACAGGGGACTGCAGTTGTGTAATCGATCCTGTTCGGCCACGCCATCCAATCACCAGCCTGTCCCCCGTCCCCCCGCGGGACGGCACTGTTGCGAGCGCAGACAATACTGGACGTCACAGGCAGACTGCTGTAATCCCAGGTTTATCCTCAGCAAACTCCGCCAGTCCCTCACCCACTCTCCCACTCAACCAACCCATGCCGATTTGGCCCCCCCCTGCACCTGCAGCTTGCACGTTGTACTGCAGACACGCTAGAGAGTCGATTGATACGTTGTGTCTACTGTGGATCCCCCACCACGGGAGCGAAAGCCAAATCCAGCAAATGCCATCAGGCAAGTGCTCCATTTGTCTGTCTGCTACCTGCTGCGAATGGCAATCCTGTGATAATCCCACCGTGGTGTTTCTTGGGCCTCCTTTGCACGGCGTGGTTCCTGCGTCGTAACTTTGTTCCCTGAACACGGCCTTGACGAGCATTTCCTCATCTAGCTACGCGTGCAACTCTGTAACTTTCCCGTCTGCGAGAGGAGTGCATGTCTGACCGAGTGCGCCATCTGATCGATTGTCTGGCTGTCTCCCTTTTCAGCAGCGCGTTGTTCTCCAATCGCATCAAAACGATGGAACAAACTACCACGATAAAAACTATAATATGGCGTAGAACTCCACGAGACGACGTGAGCAAAAATCGCACCAGCCTCAAAAGCAAAGCTCGCATTCTTGCCAGTGAGACTATGTCAAGCAGCGAGATGCTTCTGGGCCCGTTCACAGCGTCAATCGCCTCATCGCCTCAGACATCGTCATCGCACTAACTTGGCGGCAGTAGCTGCAATTAAGCGAGGCCCTCGTGTCTCGGTACGGGGGTGCAACTGCTGCAAGTCAGCATTCGTCCAAGGAGTCTAAACACAACAACCTCACAGTATCGATAGGAGGACAGTGGACACAGAATATCCAGAGAGAAGCCTCCCCGGATATGGAGTTGCAGGCATCCCATCGGCATTGACTGAATCGGCCAAGCCACACCGCTAATCTTATGTGTGGAGGTGGTGCACCAGCTCAGCTCAGAGTCGGCCAATGTTTGAAAATGCGACTACGGAGGATTAATTCCTGCTATGCCAATGTGAGGGTAAGACGGCAATGCCTAACCGGCTACTGAGTCTGTGGCTCTCTGCATGAGTCTGTGCAATCGAGCCATGTACGGGTAGCGGTGGCGTCATGACTTCCACGCACAGTTGAAAATCGTGATTGACGGATCGCCTGTCTCCCCTAAACTCCCCGAGTGAGTACCTACTGCAATTGAGACGCAGAGCGCCTTCTCCTTGAGAGCAGCCCAGAAGAGGAGCCCCAGAAGACAGCTGTCTCCACGAAACGCATGCAAGCACCTTTACAAAGCCATGATCTACTGGGAAAGGGGAAGATTCCGTTAGGAAGGTGCAAATTGGCCATGTCTCTTTTCGTTGAGTCTCCCACCAGCCGACTCCCCTACCCCATCTTGCCCATCTTGCCAGTTGCCAATTTCCAATCGCTAATCTTGCCCATCCGCCTGGCTACCTGGCTACCTGGCTATCTGGCTGCTTGGCTGCTTGGCTGCCTCGTTACCCATCTGCCCATATCTTGATGGAATCCTGCTCCTCCATCCTCCACCAGTGGCCTGGTGGCTGCCGACAGCGCTGGGAAGCGCCGATCCGCACCTGAACGGTCCAGATCACACAGAGGACGCAGTCATGCCTTCCGCGACTGCCAAACTCCCGCGTCACGAGAGGAGACTTCCTCCACGCGAGCAGGCGCAACTTTTCCACGCGGTGGCAAGCACGATGGAAGAGGTAGATTACACCTCCGCCACCATGCGCCCCTCCAACGGTCGTATTTCCTCGCAATCGTTTACAGGCGCTTCGGAGGAAGGTTCGGTTAGCCTTGAACCTCGAAGAAGAAGCCATTGAACGGGTTCGTTTGATGTGGAGGCGTTGTTGGTGCGGGATACCAACCACTGCGTTCGGAGCAGCACGCCCCATGAGCCATCGGGTTGGTACGTACTCCGTATAAAGACTACAAACAGAGTGACCATGCCCAATGTGCGCTAATTGCTCCCTCCAATATTGCGGGGAGAGAAACCCGCCTGCCTCTTGGCTACGGCAGTAGAGCAGCCACCAAATTGGCTCTTCATCTGTTCTCTACGCCATCTCAGCATCTGTGACAGCCACCTGTGACAGGCTGACAGCCAACGCGTCCCAACTTCCAGCCTTCCAGTGAGCGTGCTTCCCCGCTCCCTGTTCGCTCACCGGAGCACAAGGTACCCAGCCGCTGCGCAACACTAGCGGCGGTACTTCGTGCGCAGCCGTTGACGTGGAGGCATTCTCGCCACCTGCAGAGCCTGGTGGAATCGGTCCGAAGAGGCCATTCCTGCAAGGCTGTCGATTCACTCAGCGCCTAACCACCTCGCCTGGCCAATCCAGCCTCCCGTTGCTCGCCTTCTCTGCAAAGCTGGCTGCACAACTGGCTGACGGCCCAAGTAGGCACGGTACGACTTACGACGTACATTACTAGCAGCAGTCTGGGCAAGAGCATGACTACCGGCAGTGGTAATAGCATGAAGCTTAAGGATTGGTCCATGAATAATGGATACGTTACCGTATCATCAATTCATCAATTCACGACTCCGATAAGCCTACCTAACCGCCCTGTAAAGAATGCCTGTCTGGCCGTCATGCACGGAGTAATGTTGCGGCAGATGCGCTGCCCATAATCATCAATATCGCCACGCGGCACGTTGATCTCGAAGATGCCTGTGCAGCACCATCCGCGGTCCCTTCATCAACTCCATCATCCGGAGTATCTCCCCTATCCATGCAAAACTCCAGCTGATCGCTCATTCGCCCACTCGCCAACACCAAATCCCTTGCATTTGTGCAGAACATCAGCTTGCATGGTCATGCCCCGCCTAAATAGCCTGCCGCGTGCTCCTCTCCCCTTTAACCTTCCCCCCCCCCCGTCCGCGCCCGCAAAACTCCAGTGTCTCAGCTTACAATCAGGCGTGCGCTCTGCTGCTGGACTCGGCATTCCACGCATCAAAGACAAGCGGCATCTACATCGCGAATCCCATTGCCGTGGGTGAGACATGATGGAGGAGATATATCCCCATTCCCGGCGATCCTCCCTCCTGAGCCCTACATCGTCTGATCCCACACCACCACTGAACGGAACTGCTCCTACCAGTAACAGGCCAGCAGCTGATCTTGGTGCCAGAGTCTCTTCTTTCCCTTTCCCGCTGGTTGGATGATCGCGTCCATCGTGACTATGGCCAGCAGTTCAGTGAAATAAACCTTCGATACGCCTACTGTGTAGCATCTCGATGGGATTTTGACTTTGTTAGGCCCCGTGTGCAGTAGCAGCGGTGCCTACCTAGTATTATGCTTTCCTTGTTTCGCGACCGTTGGAAAAAAAAGGGTAGGGCCTGCACCCGGGTAGGATATCATCGTTCCCGCCGTATAATCACTGCAGCCGTGATGCTAAAAATGAACTTTGACTTTGCTGGCGTGAACCTTGCCCGTCGTACGGCTCGTCTTGATGCCGCGGGCCAACCCGTCTTGTTCCGCTGCGTTGCATGTCACTCTAGGCTTCAATCATCGCACAAGAGAACTCGGCCTCCGAGGCATCAGATGTGAATTCCAGAGATTTGCTCTCTTTGCCTACAATCTAACCGCCCCCATTCTATGTAGCCCGCGTAAGTCCAAGTTCCCGGCAAGTCTTGGCTCAGTCTATCGTTGCAGGGTAACAAGATGTGGTGCAGCAGATATCCACGTTCATACTCGCTAAACCGTACGTAGGCCCTACTTTACCTCATCGTAAATATGTCAAGCATGTCCATCTGCACTCTGCCGACTTCATCCATGTGTCTAACCCGGGCACGGCCTTCCATTGCGCCACGACTCTGGGGTCCAGATGCGTCCTGGATGCAGAGAGAGAGCGTGGACGCCTCGAGGCCCGTAGACCCGGTCAATGTAGTTGTCTGTTCATAGGTTCGCCGTCTTGCTCTGCCCGTAAGACTTGGAGGAGTCGTACGAATCTGGCCCGTCGAAGTTGTAGTTGTCGAAGGCTACGGGGGAGAATTTGTGTCCCGATGAACTCAGGCAGATGACTGGTGAGTTCAGTCCGGGGGTGCTGCTGGATTGCGATGTTGGTAAGAGGAGGCGGTTAAGATGATGGGCCAGATGGTTGACTGCAAACTGGTGTTCAAATCCGTCCACCGTCTTCTCAAATGGAGACATCATTCCTATTCAACTATGCAGTCAGTCAACCGCCCAGTCGTTCAAGTGATCTCCAAACCCTAGCATTTGCAGCCCGGTAGCTCACCAGCATTGTTCACAAGACGTTAAAGGTTGAACTCTTGCCTAAGAATTCCTTGGCAGCATTTCACACAGGACTGCAGCGAATCCATCTTCATCTCTAAAACTTCCAGGCGGCCCTTACCCTTCCTTGCTCATGCTGGCAATGTCTTCCCCGGTAGCCTGCCTTTCTTGATATCCCGAGCCGTGAAGAAGACATCTGCGCCGGTAGCGTAGAGGGTTCTGGCTGCCTTGATACCAGTGCCCGACGTGCCACCCGTGACAAGAGCGACTCTGCCTGCCCATCTGCCTACAAGGTCGTTGCCGTCGACGATTTCAATGGCGGTTGGACGGCCATCGCCCGCCCCAGATGGGTTGGCGTGGGACTCGAGGTAGGGCTTGAAAGGGTCAGACATGATTGAGTGTGTTGTGCGATGAGATTTCGGGTTCAAAACCAGTGATGCTTACTGATTTCGAGGCTGTTTATATACCTTCATCTCAGTTAGCTTACAATGTATCCTCATGGGCTCGTGAGCTCGTTCACGTTCAACGGCCTTCACAAGCTCGAGTGTGACCTACCGTTTCACGGTCATAGACTTGGTCATAGATCGGGAAATTCACCTCTCGGCATCCAATTTTGATGTTGCAAGTGCAGCAGATGACGGCAATTAGCCCGTAAGATAGTCACCGAGGAAAGCTGTCATTCATGTACATGAAATCTAATCAGATAATCGCAATAATATTAGAGGGAGTGTCCCAGCCTCGCTTTAGTCTTCATTCAAGCTCAAGGCTATTATTTCTTCGTCATTCCAGACCGTAAAGCTGGAGGATCCGTTTGAGAAATGAGGGCTTTAGGGTAGTTGCGACAACTCGGCGCTGAACCACCTCATTCCTCCAGCTGCCAGCCAGGCTGAAGAGCTGAACGCCATGATGGTTTCGTAAGTTTCTGTGGCTGAGAACTTTGAATAATGTAATATCATTCTGTTAATATACGAAGACGAGGCAGACGACTGCTGAACATGGAGGAACGGGCTTCTCTAATGAATGAGATGCGTCGTTTGTGAAGGTATTTCTTTTCTAGAACTGCGTGGTATAGCGCCAGATCCCGAAAACCTTTTGGCAATAACACGCCTTTGAAATAAATAAAAAACAAATGCAAATACGGGTCTTGGTTCAACAGTCAAATATTTGAGGTGCGTGGAGTGTCCATCACCAAACACTTCCTTTCAGAACCTCCAGCTGAACAAGACGAATGGCGAAACCGTCTTGAGTAGCGCGACACAAAGAGTATAAACATCGCCTCGAGACACCCTCCTATATTTCCACTTGAATAATTCAATGTGATAAATACCGCTGTTTTTGTATCCCTTTGCTTGGAAGCTTTGAAGAGGGTCGCAGATCTGTCACGAGTCGGAGTTGGCAGACCGTCCATAAGAATAAGCCGCCCTCGCTGAGCAGTCTTTAAACCTCCAGGCCAATGCTAGAATACGGAAATGGAGCCTTTCACAGAGGAACAGGTCGTATAGTATCGAAACTGGAAGCCCAAGAACTAGGTGGTAGTGACGGGCCTGACATCTTGTGGCTTCCATGTAATCCTTCGACGTGATACTGAGCCATAAGACAACGACATCTACGTCAAATTGAGCATAGGATACGGGGATGACAGAGATCCCCGAGGACGAAACTAACTCTATCCGACGGTAATTGTCATTGCGCAATCTGACGGCCGCATCGTGCTCGTGGCGTCTGACTTAACTCGTCAGCAAGACATATCTGTGGATGAACAATTGACGCAAAACCCCTCATTTTCCCGTTGCAGTCTCTTGAATTACCAGAGAAGAAGGTTTCCATGGGTCGTAGTGATTACCGCTTTCACACAGAGTTAAATAGAGGCTTTGCCGCGGATGGGACAGCAAAGCACCAGCACTGCAGTATTATCCGGCCATGTGCCCCATGAATTTGCTAAAATGACCGCTTATAGAACGGCTATGCTAAATCTCTTGTATTTAATCTGTACTAGGGAGGGAATCGTGGGTCGTCTTGTAGGGCACCCCTAGTAAGTCCTTTGGGAAGAGCCACCACCCAACTCGGAGATGCTCATACTCTGCTGATTCGCTCAGTTCGCAAAATCCGACATGAAAGGTTCGATACCAATTTGTAAAAGAAGCGGCTTCTGTCATCGTGATGTCGGTACTGGTGTTTGGTATTATCCTGACATCATATTCGTGTACTCTGTGGCGTCTAAACAGCGACAATTCCGTCCTACGTTGATCCAACATCTGGATACTGTTTACTATTTACATGTCCAGAATAATGAGCCCATCATGGGAATTCAATAACGAAGTGGCAGTGGAAGATGACAGTTGGTGCTTCGAATGCATCGTGTGGAGATTCTCAGAGGGTCTGCATCATGGAAGAGTCATTAGAATACATCTCAACTGATACCCGCGCTGACATGCCATCGCCTATGCAGCAGTTCAGATCTACTATGGCACCATAGAAATCAAGAATTCAGACATACACACCACAATCGGCGACTCCATCAACAGTGAAATTTGCATTTCAGCCTCAAATCAGGGGTCTGAAGCAAATTATTCCATCACCTGCTGAGCATGACACGACAGCTTCCACTTCGTAGAAAGTACTGCAAAGGGAATAATGGAAAAAAACAGCTCTCATATTTTCAGTGACGTAAGAAATCGAGCCAAAGACGGCAATGGAACGAATCCTACACCCCTTCGCACAGATTCCTCACGGACATTCTCCTCCACCTATGTCTATGACATTTAAATTTGTGCCCATTCTCCACATTCTCAGGGGGATTTCCAAAACGAAACAGAACCCACAGTCTCCATGGCTAGAAATTGTCTCATTCCGCTGACCTGGCAATTGGTAGTCCGCTATAAATACAGGTCTTATGGTTGCGGCCAAGTCCCCGAGCGAAAGGTTCATTGCAGCATGCAATCCACGACGAAAGCAGTGAAATTGAACATTGAAGAATGCGGCTGTTACAACTACACTTGCATGCGCCTATGTGAAGTCTCGCACGCGGCACGATTTACCCGCCTTCCATGCTTTAACGGTGCCGTATTCCCCGTTCTGAAGACAGTCGCCACTCCAAAGGCTGGCTCAAACCGGCACAACACATTGAACTGTCCGGAAAATAAGAGAATACCACCGCTCCCGCGTCTGTCATCCTTCTTCAGGCGTGGTTGGCGTATAATTTCACCACATCGCCTATGTCGGTGAAGTATCTAGGTGTTGGTCCATCTATGCGCGAGACTCCAGCTGCAAGTTCGTCCAACCTTTTACCTGGCATTCCCACCCAGGCTAAACATGCCACTGAGATGAAGGAAAGTAGAACTCATTCTAAACAAAATAGCCACAAATAGTTTGTTTCTTTGTTTCAGGCTGAGAATAGAATCCATAAGGCTCGTTAGGTTGCGTCCCGTGAGCATCTGCCCTCTCCTGGGAAATAATACAGCCTCTTGTATAGAGCATCTTCCACAGCTGAACCCAGCTGGGAGAAATCATTCAGTGACACCAAAATGGGATGAAAGTCTTGTCGCTCTCATTGGGTCGGCCTCCTACATGGGCCCCAGTTCGTGAAACTGCCATGGGTGTCATCATCACCACAGTAGTCTACACGCTGTTACACAGAGTAATTCGGTTTAAATTAGAGAGTGCGTTGGTGTTTTTAATTACGCAGGATATGAAGCAACACGGGTATCTCTTCTCGCATGTTCTTATTGGCAAAAATAAAGGTACGTGAGAGACGGTTGAGTACCACTTTTCTTTATCGAACCGTAGCATTCAAGAACAGCGCTAGAAGCATCCCAGGTATTCATTAAAGCGGAACAAACGACCCTCAAATACCGATGGTTTAATATAATGCTTCAGTAGGTGGGTGTCATGGCTTCATACTGGGGCAAGATGTGATTGTTGCACAACACCAAACCCCCATATAACAATTTACCAATCTCTAGGTGGCAGAAAGTCACAGCTACAGCTCAGACAAGTAGAGTAACTTCAGCTCTCTCCCAGCCTGATAATGCAACTCTTTGGCTCAAGTCGGTAACGATAACCCCTTGGACTCACCGACCGGCACACCCGCGATCCCACCAACCACTCTCCTCCTCCTGGACCTGCCCCCACGACCCCCAACTCTACGTTTATTCAAATCAAAGTGGCTGCATGTAGACGTGGGATGTCGCAGGATGTTTGTAGCCAAGTATGGGATTGTAATTGTACTCGGGCCACTCATCACCTATTGTCAATGTGATTCACTCCCTGCTAGGTGCATATAAAGCCGTGGCGGCAGCGTCTCCAGCCGTCAAGTTCTATGCTTCATACGCCAGATACAGTCACCTGAGCAATCACAGACACACCATGCGCATATTCAAAGGCGGGTAGTGGTTGGCTCATGCTGTCACCAACGCGAGGAGGGAGGGGGGGGATGGTTCGGTGAAAGAAGCACAACCCCTACAACACTGCATCCGGGTGGCCGCGTGAGGCTCCCATGAAGATTATAACTCCCCATTCGCAGTCAAGGACACAGAGAGGCATTTCAGTTCAGCTCTCCCAAAAAGCTACATGAGGGCCCAATCTCGGAGTCACAGAGAGGCAAACTCTCCCGTTGTCATGACGCCACTTGCTATTTCCAAGGTCTAACATGTAAGAGACATCCGTCTGGTGTCTCCATCCACACCAAAACATGGCCCCGTCGTTCAAGAAATGCGGCGTAGATTAGCCATCCGGATGAGGAGCCGGTTGTTGCTGGTGCCCTCGCGCCCTAGCTCGGGCGCTTGGCGTTCCTCTCTCCCTCTTGAAAAGTACCAATGCCTAACATGATTTGCTTTTATGAATAATGACATGTATGCCATACATTTGAACTTTCACTGCCACCACTGAGTGCGCAGGATACCAGAACGTTTCTGTTACGCGTTTTCATTCCGCGCTCTTGCCCACCTTCCCGCCCAGGGGACTCTCTTTCTTCTCCCAATACCAAAAATCAGATGAAAGAAATAAGTGAAAAGGGGTAGAACACATTGTTATAGTAATTCCATAACTCTAGAGGCAGATGTGGATACAAATTGGCGACTTTTGCGGCGGCGACCAACCTCAATCTTCTCACAATCCCTCCTCCACCCCCACAACTTCATGACGACAAGACTCAAACCTGACCGAACTAGTCGGTCTACTCTTGTTCTCCACTCACACACCAGCTTCAAAGCAGCCAGGACGGAGTCCTAACGTAGCAGAGGAAAGGCTCCCTCGTTGTGGACTCCCTCACTTGAATGACGCACAATTTTCAAACCGGTCTGGAAGGGTAGGATATCATAGGATAAGCGGGATCGAAAGAGGGGGATGAGACGAGCCAGTAACTAGAATCTGCCGTGTTGTCGTGTTATGCACGAAGACGAAAAAGGATGGGTTTTCAAGTTACTCAACGGGCGAAGAAACCGCCAGCAAGATTTTGTGGCGAGTGTCTCGTCAGTTGGCAACTGACCATGGGCTAAGCCAGAGATTGGTTGACCTACCTGAGACAAGTCGCACTGCACACATCAATCACCCTGTAGAGAAAGGAATACATAATTGCAGTAGCTCTGACACTCTGAGACAACACGAACGACATCGATGTCTTGCAGTCTGTCCAAAAGAACCCGTTGATTATAACGCCCATGAAGTGCGATCTAGTCAACGGTATAGCTTGATTAGTTTAGTCAACTTCTGGCACCAATATCTGTATATCTCATCATATTGCATAACATAAACCGTCCTCTACTAAACGCACGGCGTCGATTATATAGGCAAATGATGAAAAGTGTAAAAACTATCCCTGGCCATACTTATAACAGGGGTGTCCAAAGTCACATGGGGAATAGACAATAAACGCCTCCCTTGCTCCATCAGCATATCGTTGATATGTGGAGGACAGCCTGTCGTGCTGGTGGTGGATTATGTGCGAGCAACCGGAAACGGCAACAACTGCATACCGCTCCCCTTAAATGAGTGATTGAGAATGGCGCATGTTGACTCTTCCCGATCCCGTGAGGGAAAGCAAATACGCGATATAGAGCCACACCTCACCACATACAAGCCTAGATGTCCTTGTATTTCCTTTCCACCCTCTCCTTGCCTGGGGTAGGAGTGCATTTGACTAGCGTTGGGGGCTCACAAGAAACACCAGTCAAGATGCAAAAGACAAATCAGTGGCTCTTACACTTCTTTGGTTTCTGTCATCACCGAGTTTGATGGAGGTGTCAAGTAGTATATACTCATGCTTGGATGTGTACATTTGGCATACTGGTTTTCTGGATCCCGCGTGACACCATGTCAATCATTTCTCTGTGCAGGGTTCTCTTCATTGAAGGCGAAATACGAAGATTTGTCTCATACAGCGTGGTAACTACAACCTCCAGCGCTCGGGTTGCGAGTCTGACGATTGGCACTTCCACGTCTTTTCTCCGCTCGCATCGTGTGTTCTACGTTTACTGCGGAGAAGAGGAGTTTCAAGCCAAAGCACCTAAACAGCCTGCCGTGAGTCAAGTTGTGCATTGAATTTGTAATATTCTGTGTCATGGTATCATGAACAATAGTCACTACGCCGCATCTCGGTCAATCAACCCTCGGTAGCCCTCTACTAGTGCCTCGAAGCGTAGAGTGGCCTACATATCTCATAAATTGCTCTTCATCCTGCTTGAAATCTCTTTGACAGTTAGTGCATATGCATGTCCCCACTCAAATCTCGATGTGATCTCAGTCGCTGTCCGATTCGTCACTGTCCTCGACAACAAACGCTGCTGACCCGGCCGAATACTTGGGCGCCACGTAGTCTGGCATGGGCATGAGGGGGTACAGTCGGGCAGAAATCTTCTTCTTCTCTCCATAGGATGCCAACCAAGGTGGTAGCATCGAAGCGGGCACTGGCCATCCTAGTTGTGTGTTTCGCAGCCAAAGTCTGACGAGGTGGCGATTCGATTCTGTGCCGTCCTGGTAAGCGTCTCGTCGATGAAGGAGGGCCCAGTTATTGAGGAATAGGAGATCTCCTGTCTCCAGTTTTAGGCGAAGCTCCGATTTTTGGGCAACCGTTGACACAACTTGTAGAGCATGTTCTTGAAGTTTGGTCAAGTGCGGAATGCTCGAGTTCGTGCTCGATGGATGTGGGCCAAACCGGTTGGGGTCCAAACTGGTCATGAGCCTCCCATTGTGGGTTGTAAAAGCAGGGGCAAGGTAGTATTGAGCCTTTCGGCCAGAACTAGAAAAGCCAAGATTCGTTAGTTTATTTTAGCGATATTAGACTGCTGTCTGTCCGGACTACAGCAGATATCGGAGACTTGGTTAAACATACACTTGCACTGGCCAGTTGGGAGTAAACAGAGCTTGCACAACATCAGGCTCGTCGAGTAGCAGACTGTTGAGAACTCTTCCGGTAGAGCTAATATAAGTGTCGCCTCCGTTTTTTCGCGATATCTCGAACTTGAAGGGCTAGGATATCACAGCCCATATCGTTATGAAACGGCTTTGATTTTTGTGAGTTGAGAACCGTTCCATTGTCAAAGGCAAAACTTGCTAGAGAAGAAGGACAACATACAAGTGCAGTGCTCGAGTGAATGCCATGACGCTGCTCTTCCGGGACCTTCCAAAGTTTGGAGTTGGTAACGTGTGCTGCTTCATGCGTTAGTTATAACAGACTTGACGTAAAGCACGCATCAGTGCCACAATACTAACACAGAACGTTGCCTTTGCGGTCCTGAAACCCACGCAGGTCGCCAATGTAGTTGGCAATTCCCAAGTATATCGTCACGCTGTCCTCAATAGTATACTTTGAAGCGTCTAGGCCTCTGAAGACAAAGAACCCTCGCCCCTGATGAATCTCTTTGGCGCATTCCTCAAGCCTCTGGGAAAGAGTGGGAAGAGGAAAGTTATGACGCGAAACCGCATCGCCATCGAGTCCTAGGTCTAAACCGGGATGAGCGAGGTCTTCCAAGATTCCGCCGTAGATGATGTATCATATTTCCATACCTTTGAAGCTAGCAAGTGCCGTCTCGATCTCTGTAATATTACTAGCTGACAGGTGCCAAGCATAGGATTCCGGATCCGTACAGTCAGCCCCTGACCAAACCAGAGGGCCGTCGACATCACCGGGGATCTTGGCTGCAAAGGATACCCCGGCAACCTTCTCGATGGCATTGGTGAAGTCCATCAGCTTTTCCTGGTTATATGGGGACACCATTACGCTACCCACAGCTACCGTAGCTGATACGTCACTTTGGACATATACTGTCATAGTTGAATGTTGCCGGAAATGGTCTTGAAAGATGATGTCCTCTCTTCTCATGTAATTGTTGAAGGTCACAGAATAACCCGGAATAAACGAAGAAGGAATACTTCAGTTAATCGGTGAGACAGAAAATAAAAGATCCAGCCTGGTCGAGCACTTCATTGTGAAGGGGGAGTGGGCCATAGGCTAATTAAGTATTTGTTGCTTGAACCCCCTCCCAGGGAAGCAATCCGATGAAGGCACAGCACAATGTACGTGCCCGGTGCGTATCAAAACTCCAAAGGGACAAAGAGGGTGTCGTAAGGCAGATGCGGACTGCCGGGGAATCCCGTTGAGGTTAACGTTGGGTTCCCAACCGCGGGGGTATTCGTCGAGGAACGGCAAGAACGTGACTCGGTGAGGAGAGTGCATTTCGGAAGCAGACGTCGAAAGAAGAGTCGTCATTGCGGGCTGTAGAAGACATCGTCTCGAACGACAAGGGGCGGCAGGAGGCCGGAAAGGTGGTCTGGTGTTGCAAAATGGAATAAGGTGTCGGCTCGACACGTGGACCGATCATGTTTAGGAGGGCATAGTTGCGATCCAGTCAAAGCATGATGCGTTATGGAGACCCAAGCACCCGGCACACGGCCCGGCGCTTCGAGGCTCGAAAATGGTTGTAGAGTGGCAACGTTGTGCGGCAGCAAAATATGGCCATAGTGGAAAGGAGGAAGAAGGGATCGGGCGCAACATGCAGTTGCAGAATGAATTGGCAGTTGAGAATTTGGGGGCATGACCGGCAGGGACGATCCACTTCGTACCTGCCTTGACAAAGCACACCACAGCTCCTCCTTCTCTCCTTGTGAATGTACTTTATTCAAAGTATGCGTGTGATTGTGTCATGATTTATCAAGTTACGAAATAAGACAAAACCGGCAGGTACTCTGTACCTGGTTATCTACAACATCAAACTGACGGCCGAAAGTAAGGACGCACGAAGTACCTCGACAGACAATCTGGGAGGCTGACCCCGGGCACATGGCCGATGTACGTACTACCGGAATGCAGTAGTTGATACCAGCACAGTCTATGGAAACAAAAGTAGGCTAGAGCTGCTATGCGGAGTGAACCTCTTACGGCCGGTATTTGGAGACGAAGTCGGAAGGGCACAGCAGTGTGAGACAAAGCGACGTTCATACCAAGTTTTGCTACCCCCACGTGCTCTGTATAGCGCTTAGGGAGCCCCTAGTCACTTGGGATGATCATTCCTCTACGGTTAGCCCGGCTGGCGACTTGCGTGATGGAGTGTACTACATACTTGGTGTGGCAGTAGATGGAAGGTAGATAGTATCAAGCAATGTTCTGTTTCATGAGTCTACTGTCTACTGTCTACTGTCTACTCTGTATCAGTCCGGACGTCGGATTAGCCGGTGAGATGGGGCACAATCTGCGTGATAGAGCAACGTAGTGATGCGATCGCGTGCGTATGAGACTGCGCTGCGGAGAAGTGATTCCTCCTCCATGCCGTCCAAAACTGTAGATGAAGTGGGACTGGAAGAATCGCTAGATGCTGTTCCGTCATACGCAACTGGCAGGGACGGACTGATACCATGGGCAGGCAGAAAGTGATGACGATGTGTAATGCTATTTTTATGATGCGTGCCGGTGAGCCCTCTGCGGTCACACCCCCAGTCCGTACTTCCATCGTAGGGATGAAATCGTAAATATATTTACGTTCGTGTACTTTGCATGATGTGCGAAACACGGAGTACAATCAACCCCAAGACGTGGAGCAGTCGACCTGCATATTCCCCGGGGATGCTGGATTTACTTCCGCCCTGTGACCTGCGCCTTGCTGTTGGGGTGTATAAAGTAGAGCTTCCTTTGGCGCGGCTACTGGAAATTATAAAACACGCTGGCTTGGTGGGTTGCCGAGACGGACCATCGAGATTGGCGTAGGATACACACTCCTGGAAGTTGTATCTCGAAATGCTGGTCGAGGCAATCCGCACCGTTTCACTGCTTTAATATAACGCCTTGTTTGTACATACGCAGTGCTTCAAAGGTTCGGAATAATTAGCTGGATAGGCAACGAACGACATGCTTCTGGGGACTGAGTGTGTGGGCGATGTCAGTTAGGGAACTCATATTGCGAGATGAGCATACCCACGCCGAGCGCTCCATCGGTGATAACTACTATCTCGTCAATTCATCATGAGTTCATAGCAATAAGACTACGGGGTATTCGTGCGCTTCGTAATCCGTAGATTCTCGAAAAAGAAAAACTGATCAACTAATTGCTGTCTTCCATTGCGCCTGTCCAATGGCAGCTCCTCATAGATGGCCACCCCAGCAAGACACCCCTGCGAAATATTTAGCACCAATCCGCAAGAAGCGTGACTTGGACTTTTTTGAGACCGGTGAGCAAGTCTTGGGCAAGATGAGGGGAACTGCTGAGAGCCTTGCCAGGATGATATTGGACAAGCCGAGTCCCCTGAACTGCCCAGGCGAGGGACAGAAGCAAGGGCAGGCAGGGTAGGGAGGGCGAGGGCTGAATAGCAAAAATTTGTCGACTGTGTTGCTTGGTTTAGTGAAGAACCCACAGCCTCTCCCTCTCTCTCGCTCTAGGCGGTTAGTTACACCGAACAGGATGGGAGCAGTCAGACTTGCCAGATTGGTATATATACATACATATCCATCCTATGGCTATCTCAGTTTCCGCGACGGCAATTGACGCATCCCCACAATATACATTATGGAGTCTTCCCTCCCAAGTTGCACGAAGCTCTTGCGAAGTAGTGCAGTCCTGTAGTCAAGTAGTACTCCATACGTAGCGTGGACAGGGTCTGAATATGTGGGATCAACCTATTCCGGGTTTGGTGGGATGACACTCCCCATGTACATGTAGAAGTTGTTCTTCCGAAATCCAGTCGTACCTGATATGAGACATGTGAGTTAATGCTGACCTTTAATCATGGTACGTACTTCGTGGTCATAACAGCTTATTCATACCATGGCCATCCCTACACTAGTGGTATTGTATCGCTGTCTCATGAAACCGTTGGATACATGCTCCATACATAGTACGTGCCCGTGACAAGTTGAGAGCTAGCACTAATAAATCTGGTAGAATGTTTTTGTTGACCGAATAGGCTAGCACATCGAGTTCTTTCAGAGCTGAGAGTGTCCCAGGTGAGACAAGCATGGGTTGTCCAGTAGCCGCGGGTGTTGCCGAGTAATAGTCGTGCATTTCTCAGGCTCATATTGGCATATTGCACCCATTACCTTTCCCCGGTCTCCCGTAGACCCCTGCCCCTGTGTCCGATGTTTCCTCTGCGCGCACTTGCGCCAGCACTGCAGCACTCGCGTCGGGCTGGTCCGCCTGATGATGACGGTAGTTCGGTAGTAGATATGAGTGGAGATACCTCTTGGATGGCTCCTCAGATATCTATCGATCGCTTGTAATCCGTACATTTCGGCATAACCCTGCCATATGGAGATGGCGGCGCCTCTCGTTGTTGATAAAATTGATACTGTTCGACTCCGTGGTCGTTTCGTTGATGCTGCGTTGTACTTTGAACGTGGCCAGGTTCCCCATATCCTGGTGTCTCCCCCCCCCCCTCTTCCTCGCATGCTTCCCACCCTCTCATCGTTGTGCCCGACGCCTTGCGCTGAAACTGTCTGGGCGTTTGATTATTTGTTTGCTTATGTCGTATCATCCATCCCTTCAATTTGTCCCCTGCGGGCGCCCTTTCTGCCACCTTTCCTCAGCTTCTCTCCCACCACGGGCAAACAATCCTGTGATTGACGGCAAGTCTGCCTCGTATCAGTCCTGGTGTGTTTGTCCCTTTGACTCTGCTGAAATAGGGTGCATACACAGCACGGACGGATACAAAGTCGACCACTGCCCACAACCACATGTGAACTCGCGGTTTTAGACTGTACGTACCACGATTCACCACGCTGTTTTATATGAAGGTACGCAGGTAGGCTTGTGTGCATGCACTTAGCGAGATATCGACCAGCCCCCCTGCATAGCCGTCCAGCATCACGGCCGCCCAGCACAGCGGTTTACCTGCCTACCACCTACGAAGTAGCTGACGTTGGTGAACCTGGTACTCCGTACTTCGTACATAGCTGTGCGTACATGATACCTACCGTCACCACGGCCGCTACTTTGTCTCCATACCGCTTCGTACAGACCCATCCATATACTCAAGGCGAGTAGTGGAGTGGTAGTGCGACTTCTGCGCGGTATCTCATCAACCTCACCTAGGTATACATCCATCCACGCATAATTTCCTATCTTGACCTTGCTGCATAAGGCGGCATATCGTCTTAAGAGGTAGGTACCCTGGTCGCAAGTGTTAGCCATCGACAAGTACGGAGTACCACAGTGTACGCGAGGCAGCAGGCAACTCGCGCGCGTCTAAAGTATAGATGCAGTACTCCTTACTTTGAGTTTGTTACTGCAACGGCAATCTCGCTGAGTGTGCCATACCTGACGTTTCTCTCGCCCGCCCACATCGTTGTTCTCCAATCCTCTCCTGTCATTCTCTCGACGTATTCATCCTTCACAACGCTAATCAGGCATCGCCGCAGCAGCTCCGCCTAGTCCAGGCCGCAAGCTTCTCCATAGCATGATGTACCATGTGCTTTCGCACGTGGTAGCTGTATCAAGTTGCGACATCTCTGGCTGACCGGTCTGAATCTTCAACTCGCCACCCTCGCCTCGACCCTCCAGTCGCCGTCGACTCTCAACACACGGACGAACCCCCCCTCCCCTCCCCCCGGACCACGGTGCCTGTCGTTGGATTGCACGACCTCTCTTCTGCGTGACACACCTGTCCGCGTCGGTACCATCGGCGGGGCCCCTTTCCCACGAGGATCGCTCTTGTCAGAGTTACATGTCGACTGTGCGAGTGTAACTTTGCACAAGACGGGGCCGCCAAACCACTGGGCACTATCATTGCCATCGAGAGAGGCCATGGCTGTCGAGTCAGAGGTTCAGCTCAGCGTAAGTTGCCATCCTCGCTTTGTCCAGGGGTTTTGCGCGTTCCTCTGTTCGACCGCGGCCCGTTCCTGTCTCTCTTGCCTTCTCTAGTCAATCCCGGTAATCAACACGGGTCTTCTCCCTGCTGCCTGCTGCCACATCGTTTGCTATGGTGTGGTGTCACACTCGTCCTAAGCCTTGCGTCTCCTGTGGAGCATCCTTGCCATCCAGTTCTCCAGATGTATGCCTGCATACTCAAATCTCCTCCTGTGTGGCTATGACCTCGCTCTAGCGGCTAGAAGGTTGTAGACTGGGTGTGTAGGTGAGTTCGTGGATGGTATACAGGTGACACGGCTGATGCAGAGACGAACGATGCTACGATGGTCATGGTGATGACGGCTGTGTAAGCCATGCGCGCCTAGTTATTTATGCTACTTTCTTGCATAGAATGATCCATGTGGCCTGACACCACCGCACTGATTTCATTGACACCCCCAGGGACCCACGATCCCAACCATTCATATTATGTCCTGTCGTGGCTCCATCAATCCTAGCATATCCCAGCCTATCCCATCCCATTCCCAGCCAGCATGTTCTAAGCTCTGCTGCTGGGTCCGCGTATCAAAGGCGGTCTCGGAGCAGCGACTAACGCCGTCATGAGTCGTGATTCCTGACCGGTCTCACAGGCCCAGCGTCATCCTAAAAAACGCAAGAGGGACAATAACCCAGTCCTATATGTAGCTTCCCATGCTACCTCTCAGCCAAGGACACCTGCGGTGAAACATGATAGCGACTTGGACGATGAGCTTCGCCTCTATGCCGTCGACCCAAAGGTGCAATGGGTGTCGTCAACCGCGCGCGAGTCAACCCTGACCGAACCATCGTTTGGACTAGCCACCCTCCCGCGCCAAATACCGCCAATAAACGCACATTCAAGCCTATCATGGCTCTCGTATCCAGCACAGTGGCAAGGTGGGCCGATTTCCTGTTCAGCCTGTCCAGCATTGTCAGTCGAGACCGGCTATCCAATCCCAGAGTCAGGAACCTATTGTGGCGCAGATCATACCATCTCAAGAACCAAGAGGTGTCGTCCCGTCACACCCAGGTCGCACGTTTGGATCGGTTCACGGCTGGGACAGCCAATACACTCCTCACCGGTTTGATGTCACAGTGTCTAGGCATACAACCAGTCAGAACGCTGTTAGCCAACAAACATCGTTGGCTTTTACGACATGCACCGGAGCTGAGTCGACCTTCACGTTCTGGTCTCAACCACCGGTAACCCGGGGGTTTGTCGAAGGGCACATGAATCATGGCCTCGGGCTGTCATCTAGCACACACATGTCCGCCCCAATGCAGGAAGCAAACAATCTGTCCACTCAACAGCCCTTTTACCCAGAATACTCAACCGGCGGTGAACAGGCTCCTCCTGTATATCAGGGCAGCCGAACCCATTCCCTCAGTATTCATACCCCTCCCCCTTGGACCCAAATTTGGTTTCGTATTCATTTGCCCGCACCAGGGCAACTTCAGCAGCAACAACAGTATCACCATCCACAACATCAGCATCAGCACCCGCCACTCCCTCAGCATAATCAAGTATCTTATGACTCTCAGGACTTGGGGCCGCGACAAGTCGGTCAGAACTACCATATCCACTTTCCCAACCCTCAGTTCACCACAACCATGGGCGGTGGAGAATTTGTTCCCGGTTTCCCTATGCGGGGGGAGAACGAACCCTTGCTACTAATTGGTGCAGGCCAGACCAATTCCTTCACCGGTCACAGCTACAGTGCACCGGACACAGGGGTTCATGCGTCAGGCACGCCTTCGTACAGCCCTCAACCACTTCAACCGACACGCGGTGACGTACAACAGGGAACTATCCCGCTCAACAACTTCCATGCAGACTACTACATTGATGGGGGTGAAAACCAGGCATCAACGGTCGGCCCTGGTCCTGACCCTGACCTCGACAATTACGAACTCATCACCGCTGCCGAGGCTGTGCATGAAGCTGTGCCAAGCGACGGTCAAGAAGGGGGCGGTGAGGCCGGAAGTGAATACGGAGATGAAGACGGAGATGAAGACGAAGATGAAGATGGAGATGAAGACGCAGACGACGGGGACCCGGAATGTGAGGCAGGATGTCCTCTTAGGAAGAAGAAGCCTCGAAGACCTTTCGATGCTGACAGAAGAAAACGCACAGCGGAGACCCGGAAGAGGAGAGCGTGCCTCAGATGCCGGAAGCAAAGAGTACGGGTAAGCTGCATCCTCATCACACCTCCCTTGTGTTGTTAGGGGCGAGGTAATAATGCGAAGCTGAAGCTGATCGTCAATTACAGTGCGAGACTTGCGGCGATGATCCTGAAGCGGCCTGCTTGAAGTGCACTCTCTACAACAGAGAATCCAAGAAAACTATACACTTTCTTCCTTGCTTTCGTGGCAAACTGACCGATGCAGTACTCTTCCGGCGGGGCGGTCTCAATCTTACCCGTCGTTGGGAAGGCACTGACATGAAAAAACGTCGGAGATCGACCTTCTCCAAGGGATATTCGCACTATCGAAATAACCCTTGACGTGTGTGATACGCCCATGGTTGTCAAGGTGGTGCGATTTAATCGGAAAGCTGGTGATGTTACCGCTCGGTTCTGGACAGTACAACGGAACAACGAAGATGTACTCCAGAAGAAGGAACTGGAGCCATACTGCTTGCACGACATTCAAGACACGGCAAAGTACTTTGAGGAGTATATCATCAGGAACGCGCTGGATTCCCTTGTGAAGCAGCGAATGTCTCCAGTGAAGCTGAACGGGCCCTCATCGCAGCATGGAGTCGTTGAATGGACCTATCTGAAGGCTTGGCAGCACTTCCATGACCTCGATGTAAGTATCTACACCATTGTTACATGCGGTCTTTTTTTTTTTTTTTTTTTTTTTTTTTTTTGCCTTTCAACGACCATGTATTCGAACATTGTGGCGTTGACGACTAAGCTAAACCCTTGCAGGAAAACGCCGGGCCTATTGATCGTGCACAGAAGACGCTGATGAGAGATCTATTTATTCTTTGGTTCGCAATGCGTCAGTATACACCCTTCTGCTCAACATTCACTTCGACCCTTTAAACCGCCTTTCTCGGGATAATCTGTCCGACTCTGCGGAGTAAAGAAGGTCAATAACGAGACTCAAATACTAATGGAAATTGATGTCACAGGGCACACTACAGGAATGTCGTACATCTGTGGTGAAGAGAAACTTGGCATGGAACCAGAAGTCAATGACGAGACATATCCGCTTTTCAACAAAGTGTCTCTCCCACGGATGATCCTAGCCCAATTTGACAGCATCAACTACAGCCGGGTGCTGACAGTTTATGGCAAGAGAGTATTGAAGAGACTTGAGAAGTTGATGGACAACCGACAGCCTTGTTTATGGTGGACAATCTACCTTTGTGTCTTCATTCTCCTGCGGGAGGCGAGCTGGACTAGCGAGGACAGATACCGGCATGCCAGAAATAACTACGGAAGAAAGGTATGCTGAGAAATTGTCTCTCCTAGAAGTTGACAGCTGCGCTGACCTGAGATGTAGATTCGATATTCCATCCCTACATTTGTCGAAGAACTTCAAGCGGGCTGCAACAACATCCTCATGCACTGGCACTACTACAACACCGAAGCCTGGCCGAATCCAGAGGACCCCCAAAATGGTGACACCATATTCCTGTCGAAGCTTGAATCGCAAAAGTACGATTTTGTCATGCAGACATTGGCGCACCAAGACGTGCAGCGACACCTCAGAACATTCCAGCGGTACAGGGAAGATAACGGACATGGTAAGCAACCTCCACGGATCATTCCGTCTTGAAGTTCGCATCATTTCATGTTTTCTTATGGAAGCTGATAAACTCTGCACAGTCGAACCTCCCGCGCCCGAAAACACTCACGAAAATGATGCCAACTACACGGGATCGCAGTCCAAATTTGACTGGGATCACCCCTTTTATTGGGTCTCTCAAATCTTTGACAATGCCGCTAAATGGGTTCCCCTTCCTACATATCAGCGGGAGTCTGCCGATTAAGAAGTCTTGATGGTGGCGCCTACGGTTAAAACCTGTCTTATTCTTATTCTTATTCTTGATACATTTCCACAAATACGTATGCGTTGTTTCCCTCCTTCAAATGTTCTTAAGCAACAGGCGACGACTTTTTCAGCTCCTCAGGCTCATCAGAACGGCATATTTTAACACTACGAAGCGAGAAGGAGAGCGAGTCCTAACGATCTACTATGATTGGCGTCGAATTTACGGAAGCAGAGTTTGCGCATTTCCATCATCTCTTATTGCTATTCTTTCTTATATTCTTCATCTTCCCCATGTCCCCGGGCACGGGTTACACACCTTTTTGTTTCTTTGGCCTGTCTCTAACCAAGGGGGTTGATGAAAGTGACTCTTGTAAACATTTTGGTCTGAAAGCAGCAGTGTGCGAGATGGTGCTATCTACCTACTTCATGGACTGTTTGTTGCTGGATATAGTGGATCACACAACAGTCTGTCTTTACTAACTATTATTCATCTATCCAAACAATCACCGCATGAACATGTGAAAGAGTACTGCCATTCGTAGTCAACATTAAGCGGTCCCAGACTAGGAAAGAATCCAAGCCATAACGCCCTCAATTGCAAGCTTCCTTAAAAGCACCTTCAGACACCGCAGGATAAAGACAACTATTCTAGCTCCCAATCGCAAAGAACAAAAGTCTATTTGTCGTCGTCTGATCCTAAGAGTCTAGCAGGTAGTCGCAGCTTTCTGGTGTCTCCCCTAAACTGAAATTAACAAGTGAGCAGGGATGTGGGTGGTGCTGCAATTTAACCCCCGGTCTCTGCTTTATCCAACACTACATGTGACCCCAAGATTACTTCCTCTATTCCCAGTTCACCAAGAAACGCTACTGGTATTAGTGCCCTCTCCTTGTTCCAATTGTGATTGCCCGTCATTATCAATCCTGCAAACGGGCTCTGACGCCGCAGAGCCGGTGAACCCGTATATTTTCTTTCGGGGCGACTGGTTGGGCAGAAGACCCCAGCTGTCATCTTCTCCCGTCGCCTCATCAACGCCCATCCCAAATGACAGCGGACTGCCCATCCCGCGACTTCGCATCACCATTGTGATGTCCCCATTATTCTGTCGCATGCGGTAGCGATGCTCCCGCCGATTAAGCGCTGCTCGCATATCCCACATGCTTCTGCACATCTGGTGGCGGCACTCTGATACCTGTTGGATATCCCTTTGCAGCCGCTGGAGATGCTCTGTCGTGACCGGATACTCTGCCTGTCGTTTGTCTTGTAGGAACTCCATGAGTGAGTCAGCCACCGAGGGGCAGTGAAAATCCGTTGGGTCCTCATCATACTCTGAGCCTCCCACACTAGGAGAAGACATGTCATCGTCGAGGACCACGTTGAATTCATGAGGCTGAGCTCTGAATTCGTCAATCTCATCTAGAAATCCGCGGAGCTGGACCGGGAAAGTTTGGCTCCAGGGTGTAAGGAAAATGTGCTCTTCTGCATGTCTGACTGCCTCTGTTCCCCAGGCGTCATTCATCTCACCTGGCGACTGGACTCCACTGTGAATTTGGTCCTCCAATATGAATGACTGATCTGTATCGTCCATGTCTTCCCTGTCTGTCATTTTCACGTCGCCCTCGTAATCTGTATCTTCAGGATATATCCAGTCAAGTAACTCAAACGGATCAATCTCATTCGAGGCGTTCATGACCACCTCGAACCAACTACCATCGATATTGTAAACACCTTCGCCATCATCAACAACAAAGTCGTCAATCTGCTCTGTAAAGACAGACCCACGATATTGGACTGAAACATCAGAAAGCCAGGGGAAATCCTGTCGTTTAGAGGTGTCCTTGAGTTCTTCTCCTTCTTCAGACGACCGTTGTGGGAGCGGTATCTCTGCTGCAATAACCCCAATTGATTCGGGCGACGCATACTGCATGGCGCGGACTCGTAGGCGATCGAGGTTATCGATCACGGCGTCGATCCGGTCGAGGAGGAGGATGCGTCGTTCGTAGGAGACTTTAGCGGTGTCGCCGATTCGGTTGTTCCACATCATGGTAGTGGCTGGGGGGGGACGATCGCCAAATTTTTCCACTCCTCAGGTCTACCTCTTCGTCGTCGTCTTCTTTTTTGGGCTGGTTTGTTTTTTGTCGTATGTGGTGGTTATGACCCTTTTTATGGTTGTTTTATTTCATAGTGTGTCTGTAGGAAGCGAAGCTGGATAGTTTTCCCTCTCGCGTCGCAAATCTCTCCAAACGTCGTCGTCTCAGCTAGCGATTGAGGTATGGCAAAGCAATATTGTTGGGGTAGCACAAGGAGTTGCAAGGTTTAGTCTTCACACGTGAATATGCAAAAGAAGTCGAGGTCCCGTGATACGTGTTGTCAAGAACAGGTAGGAGCAATGGTCCAAGAGCGACTGTTTATAGGCGATGACGTTATAGATGAGAGAGGATGAGAGAGCTAGACTCCGGTTGTGATTTCACCTTCCACTGCTCTGGTAGCAATTGTCGAATGGTAAGAAAAAGTGATTGAGCTATCCCTGAGTTTCAAGTTCAGAGGAGAGTGATGTCGGAGTTAGTTTCTGATTCCGTCAGTTTGGTGCTGCTGCGGTTCGTCACTATAGAGCGCCTATTGTTCTCTCTTGCCGCTCCAGCTTTGATGCAATCAAATCTTTATGAATCAGTTGCGCTCTATCAAGTATTGTAGCAAAGTGAGGTTGCCTATGCGCAGAAAAGAATATCATAGATCACACGAGTTGAAGTCAAGGGCGCAGCAACATCGACAACGCGATCCGAGTTGAACACGGGGGAAAGCGCATTCAAACTTCATTTCACTATAGGAATTCATGCCAAAGTACGGTGCCTAGCAACGGTTGAAGTATGGCTGCATTTCCTGTGTTGTCTTGGGGTAAAGGTGATGATTGGAATGCAACCGACTCTACAGCGACGCGAAAACAAGCCAGCACCAAGATGACAAAAATAAAAGTTGTCTAGTACAGATATCTTTCAACGCCCAGATTAGTAAATATTGCAGCGAGGGGAAATGTCTCTTTTTCATAATAAGAAGCGGAAAACCCCACAGCTTTGCTCATAGTTGCCTTGCAATCGACATTATTCACAGTACATCTTCGCGATGCAGACCCAGCACGCAGCCTACCATCTGAGACATATCTAGAGCGTTCCTATACTCTGATTATCCTCTACGTATGCAGCCTACCATTTGATGAACTGGACACTTCTAGACAATAGTGAGTGACTGCATGCGCTTCAGCTCCTGCAGCGAGCCTTCTCAACCTCATACACTTGTTTGAGCGCTCCGTCAAGTCTCATACAATCTTTCGCGAGTACGAGGGCGGCATCTCTATTAAACTCAAGCTCATAATTACAATGCTCTATCTTTATTGTTGCTACTCAAACAAGCGCTCGTAGTGTCCGCCTTCTTTATTCGCCGTGTTGCCTTTACCATCATCCTGTGCGCCTAGCCGCGGCCGTCCGGCGTCATAAACATCTCTATTACGATTCGCTCCTTTTCCTTTGTTGCTTTATCCTTCTCATTTCCTCGAAACGCCAGTGGCCCGAAAATTTCAGCATATCTTCTCTCCCGTGTCCTCCTCTTCTTTTCGACATCGTCGTCCTTAAGCCGTAGACTCACCCGCCGTCCCAGAAACTGCCGAGATGCTTGTGCTGATGCAGGACTCAGCTCAGTGGCAACACGTGCCAGTGTAGCTGTCAAAAAAAACAAACGCAATATTGTGATTTGGTGCAGTGGAGAGTATGTCAAGGATCTGTGTCTTCATATCTGGCCACGCATTCGTTGAAGACGCCGAAATGTTGGGCAAGTTTGTCGAGAGCTTTGCCCAAAGGTGTGGGGGGATGAGGCCATCGGTGAGCGAGGCAAGAAAGATAAGAAGAATGGAAGACAAGAGCTCTAACTTGTGGGACGAATGAAGCTCCACGGGTAACGTCTGTAGAAGGGGTGCATCAGTGTCCAGTGCCGTGACTATCTCTGCCTTCAGTGTGTCCTGTGCCGCAACTTTAACTGTCCATGTAGAGGCGTCAAATGGCCAGCCCACTTCGCGCGGCAAAGCTACTTCTTCTAGCATGGCTTCGTCTGCAACGCAACGTTCAGATAACGTTTGTATTGCTTCTGTAAGCTTGAATAGCTCCTTTGGTGCAGAGCAGTGCACATCAGAGTCATAAGGGATTGATCCCTTAAAGCCCTTCTCTTGTACGAACTTTCTGATTCCGCCGTCGGGTACTCTTATGAGCTCGTCGATGGACCGGCCAAAGCAAGTTGGTAACCAGGAGCCGCGCACAGGTATGAAGTGGTCGCGGCCACCTTCAACACGTAATACGAGTACATCTTCTAGGTTAGATCGAGCGTCGTTGAGAGTGTGCAGCTGTGAAATGGACGAGATATGTGCCTCAATATGAGCCAGGACAGTTTCGCCAGGCTCAAGTGTCACAGAAGGTGGCAGAGTTTCTGTTACGTCTCCGTCAGCTTGGACAAAGGATGTCACGACCCATGAGGGGGTGGGAGTTCCGCCCTCCTCTGTGCTCGGCTTTTCCACAAACACAAAGTTAGCAGCAACACCTCCAGTATTCGCAATCGTCAATAGCCGGGTCTTTCTCTCAAGGAATCCAATGCTTCCAAAGTCGACTGCGCTGTCATCTCCTCCCTTGCCCCCTTCCACAACAATGGTGACTCCAGGGCGGCCTTCATTCTCTGCTCTATCCAACTCACGAGCAACTTCAGCGTGAACTTTTGCTTTTAGCTCCGGGACAACAGCATCATAATCAAGGGTGAAGATGGAAATTATTGGTTTGTGATCTGAAGAAGTGATCCTTTGATGAGATGTATAAATATCGAGGCTGACGCGGTCGACATTGCCATCCTTGGTCATAACCTCGTCCGCATCAAGATGTTCAGCTTCGTCGTATTCATCATAGTCAAGTCCCGGCCTTCCTTTTGGAATGTCCTCCCCGTCAGCCTCTGGATCGTAGCTGAAAAGCACATCGTCATCTTGGTCAAGGCCTCTGGATGTCATCTCTTCGTCTTTCTTCTTAGCCTCTGCCTCTTCTGCCGCCTTTCGATCGAAATCTTGCTTGTCCCTTCGGGTGCGGTAGAGGATTCTGTCGCACCAACTTGGAGCACGCCTTTTCTCACTCGAATCAAAGAGGCTAACAGTTCCCACGTCATATTTGTACGACGGCAGGAAGTTAATGGGGCCCTCTCTCCAGCCTTCGTGAAAGGCCTTACCCAGTGCTATTACCCGTCTCAGCTGATCATGTGGCAAAAGAGAGTCAAGAGTAGCCTGTAGAGATGCGGGATCTTGGCTCGGATCCTCCGGGAAGTCGTCTGGGTCAGGAAGAGAGCTTTCTGAGTCAAAGCTTTGTTCTCGCGAGTGCATAGACGAGGCCGGTTGTAGTATCATCATCACTTTCTGAGCCCCTCATCACAATCACGCCTTCTCCATCTAGCGGGCCCACATTCTTTTGCGCTGTCAGGTCGTATTCGCCTCTCGTGTGGAGTGTCAGGAGTCTTCTGATATCGTCTCCTGGTAGTCCATCCAGACGAAAGTTGAGGTCACCAAACCAAAAGGCAAAGTCTTCGTCACCAATCTTGTCACCGTCATCATCCGCAACGCCGCTGTAAACAACAGGTTCAAACTGCGTCTTTGACAAAATCTGACTGACATCCCAACATCTGCGGTCCATATAGTTCGAGCCCGCGCCACTAGCAAGATGGCAATTGACAAAAACCATCCGAGTCGTTTCACCTAGTACCAGTCGAGTGGTGACAGCGCCTTTGTTTCCAAAGTAACCCAACAGCCCAGTACCTACCTGTTTTGTGCTAACGTTGCTGACTGTCGGTAACGTTTCTGGGGATGCATAAATAAGGATCAGCAACCCGGACATTTGTTCAGAGGCAACAAGCTGATATCCAGGAGGCATAGCAGCCTCCAAAGCGGCTGTCCACTTATCAACGGGTGAGCTGTCAGTGTAGACAGCTCTGTTCATGTATTCCTTGGTAACGTTAAGATCTACAACTTCTTGCAATCCCAGAACATAGAGTCCGATTTTGTCCCCACCGACAAGTCGAACGGAAGTCGGTATCGTTATCCTGATCATTCGAGTCGACATCAACATGTTCAATGGCGGGGTTGCCAGACATATCAAGGGCTGCAAAGTTCTTGTCAAGTCCTTGGCCTTCAACAAACCAACTGGCGAGATCCTTGTCCGTCCCCGGGCACGCCGCAACGTTCCAGGTGCCAATTTTGACCCTTATCTTGTTGCGGTCGGACGTATTCAGATCGGCGGGCGTGGACGGCCCTTGCGAGGGATAGCGGTTGTCGTTAACAGGTCGACAGGCTCCGAGTCGGCCGAGTGAATTGACGGAGCGCTTGCCGAAGCCGCCATTCTGCTGTCTGAAGATGAGGACGAATAGTCAACACGGCGCCTCTAGCTCTCTATATCGGTAACTGTTTCTTCTTTAATCCGCTAGATCATTGTGCGTGGAGCGATTGAGAGCCACTCAACAATGTCGCAATCGATGAGTCGGTTATATATGTATGCTATGGAGCGCGAGCAACCAGGATGGAGGAAGGAAGAATACTTCAATATTGGAATACAAGCTTCAAGAACAATGTCCAAGCACAGATGGCTAGATGGCTTTGGCCAATAATCCAAGAGCAACAATGCGGAGGGTTTGAGCGATGCAAGGTAAGGAAGGTCTTGAGTTTAACTTGCAGCCCCGCGACTGCTAGCGGAAGAAAGAGCGTCATCGGTACTCAAGGGCAGAGGTGGTCACTGTTATCGATAACGGCGACAGAATTACGTACTGTGCGCATCCACCAGCACATCACCAGGCATGCCATCTGACAGTTACCGCATCGCAGTTCATCCTACAGTGTCGCATTTCGTACAACTTCCACACAGCAACGCCAACTGTCGCTACGTACACAAACCTCTGTCGTATTATAGTGACAGTCGTCGAGCTCATCGACAAGAGCTTTCGCAACAGCACTTGGGCAGCCTTCAAGCTGCTGCCTCATTAACCAAGTCCCCTCAATACCTGCAATACTTCCCGACCTCTGCCTCCCTCCAAGCTCGTCCATTTACCAACAATGAGCCGACAAACGCAAGAAAGGCGCGGCATCAGCGTCATCCTTCAAACCTCATTCCAGCCGTCTCCGATTATGAGTCTGATGCTGCCGCCATGCACCCTGCATACGCACCCCCTCCGCCTCGAACAAATACCGAACTCAATCTCTCTGTCCTACAGCGCTACCTCCCATCCATCACAAGCATACTAAGCATTGCCGCCAACGCCGTGATTTACACATTCGACAGCAATGCGGAGAGTTGGGACAAGTCTGGAGTAGAAGGGACGTTGTTCGTCTGTGCCCAGGCTCCGCTGCCCGACGATCCAAGGCAATGCCCCCGCGCCTGTGTCTTCGTGCTCAACCGCAGAGGGTTGGACAATGTAATTGTGGATCTATCGAGAGTTAGCCATGTGGAAATCATGGGCGAGTTAGTCATTTTGAAAATCGAGGGCACCTGGGAAGCGGAAGAGAAAGTCATCGGGGTGTGGGTGCACAATGACAAGGACGAGACCCGAGAATTGAACGGGGCTATGATTCAAGAAAGCTGGAAGGTTGCGAGGACAGCAGGGTCAGATGCAAGCAAAGGGCCAGAGGCCGGACCTGCAATGCAAGCGATCGGCCGAAGACTGTCATTAAGCGACCTGTTTAGGAATCCAAATAGGGCGAATGTAGGGAACTAAAACGGCTGCCACCTTGTTATCACGGCTATTGGGCATTGAATAAAGACGTAAAGGGGACACCAAATGAGATCAGGTTGTTCGATGTACACGAGGAGAAATGCAGCGTTATTTTTCTATTTTAATTTTTTATTTGTTTCTGTGTTTTTGGCGGGTGCATGCTCAGACCTAGATCAAAAAAAGATCTCTCAAAGTACATCATGGTGTCAACAGTCGCCTCGGTGAGGGCATCGGAATAAATTGTACCTAACAAATAAATTTCTTGCTGCGTGGAGACGCCGCCCACAAATATGAACACGAGAGAAGGAGGTAAATCTCTACAAAATGATTGTTTTGCCCATACGCCTTGTCTACAACCTTCCTTTCCTGCAAACTAGGAGCTTCAACTCTGTAGCTGCATTGACCATGCCAGATCCTAGCCCGCCTCTTATACCGTGCCACTAATGCTTAATTCTCGAATCTCCTGCAGTACCTGCTCCACCCTCTCGTCCAGCTGACCCTCAGCATATTGGTCTCGAGTGTCGGCGTCCAAATACTGCTGTACCTGCGCCATCCGAGAGTATGCCTCGGCACAGAACCGTAACTGGATCTTGACAAGCGCCTCAAAACTCGGGTCCAGATATGGAACGCGCAGATCGATTAGCTGTGGTAGCTCCGAGCTCAGTTGCTCGTTGAGCTGCTCGTACGCCACCTTCGCCATGTCTAGCTCCTTCTCGGTGCGCGGCAACTTGGAGGCGTCCTTGTCGGGCTTCTCGGCCAGTCGCTTGACTTTGGCGCGAAGGGCGTCATAGTCGAGGAGCTTATGGGCCCGCTTCTTTATGCATTCGTTTACGTCGGGGAAGTATGCGCAGAATCGAGTAATGGGGTCCAGGGCCGTTTCACGATACGGCCCGTCGAGAGCCTTGATGGTTTCCGAGTCCAGCTCTTCGACAGCCTGTTTATAGCTCCTGCTCACACCATCCCTTGCTCCCGAGTCTCCATAAAACGCGTCTATCGTTTCGGCGATTCTCATTTGCGATGCGGTCATGGCTGTTACGTGTTTAGAGTCCGCTGTTGTAATCGTGCTTCGAGTCTGTTTTTCAAGCAATCTCACCTCTCAGCGAATCAAGATATCCCTTTGCTTCCTTCTGCAGCCTTAGTGAAGCAGCCTCCATAGTCTTGTATCGTCTGTCGTCGGGTTAGCGATGTTACAGTCCTCGCCTGCAGCTTTTCGGTGTATCCCACCTCTCTTCGACCTCGTAGTCCCTGTCATTTGTCTTCTCCACGTGCCCTGCATCAAGTTTATCAGTACGGACTTCTCTAATTCCGAGTATCGAATGCGGCTCATACCCGTCTTCATCATCACCTGCGTCGTCGCGCGGTTCACATTCTTCTTGAACCCTGTCACCAATTAGCCCCTCTTCCACGGCTGCGGGGTGAATGTTTGCGATCGCCATACCCGCCCACGACATTTTGGCTGACTGTAACCGTTTGAGATACTTGTGGGTATATTAATGTTGAATTGGGTACAGGTCGTCGGCGGTTTCGGTGCAAGTATGCAGGGAGAGAGGTAAATTGCCAGCAGATTGAGAAAACGAAGCCCAACTGGGAATGACGATGGAAAGGAAGTGGGCAGTGCCTAGCCACCATACTGGTGCTAGAGGTTCGTCTACGTCAACGCACAGCCGCAACCAGGCGTGGCGGTGAGTTGGGCGCTCCGCCACAGCGTACAGTTAGATATCACGTGAGTCCGTGTAGAGCATTTCCGCCATACAGGTAAATTCTCATCTACGCCGTCCTTCAATCGCAGCCATCACGCGCGCCAGGATGTTCAATCCGCGTTTTTTAATTGTCAGTCTTGGAAACCCACTGCCAAAATATGAGAGCCTTCATTCAGCGGGTCATTTCGCTCTCAACGGCCTCCCCAAGGCCCTGCGGCAACCGGGATTTCGGGAGATGACAATGGGGAAGCAGTCCTGCCTCGTATCCCAAGGTCCAAAATACACGTTGGTGCAGTCACCGACGCTCATGAACGTCTCTGGAAGCTTTGTAGCCCGTGTGTGGCAAGAAATGGCAAGACAGCACCCACCCGAGTCTCTGAGCCTAGTCGTTGTTCACGACGAACTCGAAAAAGAGTTAGGCGTCGTTAGACTCGTTGCGTGGGATCGGAGCCCTCGGGGACATAATGGCATCAAGAGCGTCAAGAAGTCACTTTCACAAAACAAATATCCAAACTCGCCGTTCGCACGCATCGCTGTGGGGATTGGCCGACCTGAGGAGAGAGATGCGGCGACCGTTAGCAATTATGTTCTGAACAAAATACCCCCCGAAAAGCGACGGGTTCTAGAGGAGGAGGTGCCGTGGCTGGTGGCGAAGCGTCTTCAAGAACTAGAGGATGAATGGAGTACGGAGCTACAGCCTTGAAATGCACATGGCACTGCGAGCCCCATCAAGCTGTGGCGGTCTCTAGGCGCACAGCCATGTGGAGGCTAGCAGGAGCTTACCGTCAGCATATGGAGACCGTCAGACTGCGAATGCAAGACTCTACGCATTTCAGTCGACCTGTAAATACAGTACTACACATGTCACGCTCAGGCGAATCAGACATGAACATGCCATTTACAACACAGAAACAAGTGCCTGCCTGGACACACACAAACATCAGAAACCACCTCGTCGTTCCAAAGATTTGGCTGGCAATGCCTTTCGTCGCATTTCGTACTCTGGCCATTGAGACTCGTGTATACTGTCACTACCCGATTTGGCTATAGTAGGCAATCCCAAGTCGCGTCATTGAGAACTCTTTCGCACACGGCCAACATTGGTAGTTTTCACACTAGGTCAGTGTGGCACGCTTCCCTCGCGTGTCATCACAAAAATCATCCGTTCGATTCGGGGACGAAGATGAATAAATAGGCCCAGGTCCTCCCAAGGCGATGCCCCGACGCCGCGGCGCTACTATTTGGTGGCGCAACTTACGTATCGGGCAAGCCAAGAGATAAAGACGGGGACCAATCAGATGTGTCTCCACATATTGAACATCCAACAACCCGTTATCTACAAGCCTCTTTCTGACATCCTGCTTGATAAGAACACATCCTGATTCAGAAACGGTGGTGAGGAATGATAAGAATATGGATCGATATTCATTGGCGCTAGATATTTCGCCGGGAAGGTCTCCCATGTGCTTTCCAGACTCACCAACCAGGTTCAGTCAGCCCATTTGCATGGCTATGTCGCTGATAAGAACCATCGCAAATGGAATCAACATTTCACGTAAGAAATTGTTGCAGTGATTAGATCACACATAATGGCCTTCGAGAAAAAGCATCTCAGCCTCTGCCGCGTTTGCGGCTCTTGCTTCGCAAGTCAATGCGACTGTGGTGTCGCCATAGAAGCTGCTAGGAATTATGTCGTCAGTCGACTGATCACCAGACCGGTTGATCTGGGATAAGACACCAAATATCTGCAATTCGTGGTGGACTCGGTTTGTCATTCTCCATAACTAGATATCTTGTCCTCAAGTAGGCGATATGTGTCCTCTACCATCATGTAGAGACTACATTTTCCGAACCCCAAACAACAGTTTCTCGGTTGATGCTCATACCGAAGAAGCGGAGCGCAGCAAAGCTTGGCTTAAATTGTCTCGCTGCATTTGCCAGAGCCATGTGTAGAGACGGACTGACTTGGCATGGAGTTGGCTGCATCTTGGGAGACCGGTCTCGGAAGCGTCGCGGCTAATGGAAACATGAGAGTCGAGGAGCAATAGCTATATGAGGACAGCCTCACTTGATGTTTTAACCGACAGCAAGGCAAATTTCAGGGATTGTCCTTATCGAAACGCAGATTAAACACTCCCGCCCGATAACCCGGTTCACATTGGTCATGCACACTTGGCGCCGGAGAACCTGTGAGAACGGGAGATGTTATCAGTGGGTCCGGTTCCCCGGATATCAACTACAATGACACGGTCCTTGCAGACAGTGCTGCCCTCCCACATGGTTTCCAAACCTCGATAAGACCCATGGCTCGTGGCTTGTCACATAAAGCCAAGTGCCCGTATGCCCAGAGCCGCTAGGTCAGCCTATTGCCTATTATGCGTTAATAATGTGTTGGTTGTGTCGCCAGGCCACACCCCCCGATTATTAAACTCTTATCAACAGAGTTCGGGCTCCGGTGGCGTTTGTTCAGCTCGGACTTGGAGGCTAGGCAGCTGATGGATTTCCTTATTAGATCCTGCGCTGTTAATTACAGTCCCGGAGTCGCTTACACTCTGACTGAGGCGAAGCTGCTTCTCATATATGAGCTTGTCGATCCCCCCAGATCTTGTGGCCGGTTCGATTTTTGCCATCAACTCGTTGCTTACGAGATTTCCCCTCCCCTCAGATTCCGTCATTGGACGTTCAGCCTTGTTCACCTCGCCTTTGAGTGCGAAAAAAAAAAGGGGAATAAGCCAGATCTCACAAATCCAACATCTCTGTCGCCATGGTCGTTGCATACAATGGCACGACAGGCACGGCCAACGATGGCCTTTCCTCCAACGTGGCAGACCTTAACATCTTCTACGACGTAAGTGACTCCCCTATAGCATCGATACCTGGTGAGGTCTCGAGTAAGAGATATGACTGACACGTTCGGACTACACCAGACCGGCCACCTATCGTTCATGGTCGTCTGTTCCGCGTTGGTTCTTCTCATGATTCCCGGCGTGGGCTTCTTCTACAGCGGTCTCGCCCGTCGCAAGTCAGCCCTCGAACTTATTCTCCTTTCGATGCTCTCAGTGGCCGTCATCGGTTTCCAGTGGTTCTTCTGGGGCTACTCACTCACGTTTTCCCGAACCGGCAATGCCTTCTTCGGCGACCTGTCACAATTCGGCCTCATGAAGACCCTTGCCCAGCCAAACGGGTCGGCCAACATGCCCGACATTCTGTTTTGCCTGTACCAGGGCATGTTCGCGGCCATTACGCCAGCCCTTGCAATTGGAGCCGTCACCGATCGCGGTCGCATGCTGCCGGCTCTCGTCTTCATGTTTATTTGGTCCACCGTGGTATACGACCCGATCGCCTACTGGACGTGGAACCCCAACGGCTGGCTCTTCAACCTTCCCCCAGCTACGACTTTTGCCGGCGGCGGCCCCGGTCCACATCTCCTCCCGGCACCTGTGCCCTCGCTTACAGTCTGATGCTTGGAAAGCGCAAGGGCTACAGCGGCGTCAAGGGCCTGCCATATCGCCCTCACAGCGTCACCAACGTTGTTCTTGGTACCGTCTTCCTCTGGATCGGCTGGTTCGGCTTCAACGGTGGCTCCGCCCTGGGCATCAACATTCGCGCAGTCATGGCCTGCTACGTCACCAACCTGGCTGCCTGCTGCGGTGGCTTAGTCCTGGATGCTTCTTGACTACAGACTGAGAAGAAATTGGAGCACGATCGGCTTCTTGCTCTGGCGCCATCGCTGGCCTGGTAGCCATCACTCCCGCCTCTGGGTTCGTGACGCCTTGGGCTTCCGTCATCATCGGTGTCTGCGGTGGTCTCTTCTGCAATCTGGCTACAAAGCTCAAGTTTGTCCTGGGCGTTGACGACGCGCTTGACATTTTTGCTGTCCACGGCATTGGCGGCATGGTCGGAAACATACTGACTGGTTTCTTCGGAACGTAAGTGCTCACCCCGAATATTCCGCCTCTGCCTGTCACGTCTAACCCTCTACTTCAGGTCCGCCATCGCCAGCCTCGACGGCGGCTCTTACGAGCCCATCGGCTGGGTGCAGCAACACTATGTCCAGCTGGGTTACCAGCTTGCCGGAATCTGCGCGGCCTTCGCCTGGTCCTTCACCTTCACTTGCATCATCCTCTTCCTCATGAACCTCATCCCCGGTCTGAGCCTGCGCGTCTCTGCCGATGACGAGGAAATCGGTATTGACGACTGCCAGCTGGGCGAGTTTGCCTACGACTACGTTGAGCTGAGGCGCCACGTCGCCGACGTGGCGGGGACGTCGGATCATGCCATGTCGTCAAGCTCTAGCACGAACGAGAAGGTTGCTCCTCTTACCGAGGTCGTTTGAGACGAATGCTCTGTACTAGGATCCTGGAACATTGCGAGTGGGAGCGGGTTTGAATGGGTTTACTGCTTATAGATACCATGTGCTTTACCTGGCGATAATACATATTCTAATATCCAGACCTGTAGCGTCGACTCCCACTCATGATATTGTAGATGATAACACCCCATTCGCATGTCAGTCAGATACTGCCTTCTCCCTGTCTATCCTTCACGCCTCACTTGTATCAGCATTGCTATAATCTTTCGGGAATTTCCTTCATAAATTGAGAGAATTTCCTGCCAAGAACAAGGCGAAAATACTCCAGCAACCACAACCCACATGAAGCCAGAGTCTCGTTCCTTTCCGCAGAACAAGCCAGTATAGACAATGGCCATCCAATCTTGTTTAACAAATGCCTACAAATCGTGCTATGACACTCAGAGTTGCATACACTCGTGTCCTAACCCCAATCTGCCTGTCACCACGCGTCTTGGGAACAGAGCCTATGCGTATGTCTTCCATCTCCCTCATAAGAATGTCCGTCATATTCCCATGATCCCCACGATCTCCACGCACAATAAGCATCTTCTGTCTGAAAAGAGTGGAAATGGCATTCATGGGGTCCGACAATAAGTCAGTCTGGCAGGTCGTGGGCATTATCACGACATAAATATCGCAACCTACTTTCTCCACACCCCGCAACATCGTCTTTGCAGCATCACGAGTCACAACACACCATCACCACCTTCAACCCATCACCATTCTCGCAATCCATCCCGTTCAGTCACAACTACCACTTCCCCCCTCCACCCATAATGTCAACCACCCTAAAATCCCTCCTCTACACCAAAACTCTCGCCTACCGCCACGCCTCCATCCCCGCCCTCACAGCCCACCTCACCACCCTCCCCTCCCTCACCCTCACTCACACCGAAGACTCCCAAACCCTCATCCGCCTCCTCCCCGATTCCGATGTCCTCATCCTAGGCCACACTACAGGTGCATTTCTCTGCGACGCCGATATCACGGCTATAGCCGCCCTTCCTCCAAAAAGGTGGCGGCCTCGTCGCTATCCATGCTGCCACATCCGCCATGGAAGACAGCGACTGGTATCTCAACCTCCTTGGCGCCAGATTCGACGGACACCCAGAACCGCAGTGGGGCCTTGTGACAGTGGACGATACTGAGCACTTTATCACCAAGGGACTGCCTCTACCAAAGCTTACTCACGCCCCTGCATCGGCACCCCCTTGTCCTTCAGATATGCCCTACACCTCGTCCTCATCTGCAACGACCTTTCCCTGGTATGACGAGTTCTACAACTTTCGACTTCGATTAGGACGCCTTCCAGAAAAAGCCCATCTTCTCATATCAGTTGATGAATCGTCCTACAAGGGGGGGAAACACGGTGCTGAGCATCCACTCGCTTGGTGCCATGAACATGGTGACTCGAGAGTATTCTATACCAGTCTTGGTCACTTTGATGCGGCATATGAAGATGAGTGGTTTGCTGAAATCCTAGTCAGGGCTTTACATTGGGTTTCAGCACGTTGACAGATCGAACAAGATCGAATTAATCCGCACAAATATCATTCGCTGCTTCGGTCTTGGTTCCATGTTCTATGAATGCTTTCTTCCTAGCCCTTTCCACATGTCCTTTAGCGATGCCTGCCCGCTACTGTAGTTCAATCTTCCCTTTTGTCACTCTGTGGTGTCTTGTGCCCTAATCATTCATTACCATATTCGTGTATCGTAAAGCCCGTCTCGCGGTACCCTCAGCTCCGCTGCCAGCCTTGCCAGATAAGGATATCAAATGCGAATTCCGCTGTCATTATCTAACCGGTTCTGCTAGCGTTGTCAGTACAGTGCTCAGCCGATTGTATCTGAAGCGAGTCTCGTTGTTGTCCATGCAAGTCAGGTATACATACCATGCATTCTTAATTCCCAAGATATACCCCGTAGACTGCCCAACAAAGTTCAAAAACTCGAGCCACAGGCTATCTACTCCATATTATTCCTCGAGTGGAGTTGAGGGTTTCACTTCGAGTGGTCTGATGCAATGACGCAGTGCTGGCACCAGACAATAGGTTCGCAGTGGTTGAAACTTCCCCGAGGTTGGAACTCGAAGCGAGTCGCGCTTCGCTCGCCTGAGCATGGCCGATTGCGCTCAAGGGCGGCGTTCCGACCGCAGGTTCGCTGCTCAGAAAACTCGAGAAGAGGCAACCGGATGTGTGGGTTGTGAGGTCTGTTCAAGGTAGTTTTGAGGCGTTGGGGTGCGTTTGATTCACCGTGAAAGCGCCATGGGTGCCATGTGAAGGGGGGTGGGGGCGGGACTGGTATAGGAACTCCTGCATCAAAGTGATGACCCATCTGAATGTGACTAGGTATCCCTGGAATAGGGAGAGCATTCTGGGTTTGGGCATCTACAACCATGTCACTCGCGTCCATGCCCTCAAAGTCGTTGTCTTCATCTGCCATGTCATCGTCAAAGCCCTCGGCGTCCGCGGCCGCAGCCGTGTTGGTCGTCACACCAGGTCGGCGGGCCGGGTTGCTTCGAAAGCGAGGACCACTGCCGCGAGAGGGATAGTAATCCCGCAGTTCTGCAAACGAGGGAGACGTGTTCAGAAACTCTCGAAATTCGGACACCATATTGCCAGAGAATACGCAGAAGACATCTCGCTGATGCTGTGTAAACTCTGCGAAGCCAAGATTAGCTCGAGTTGCAGAACAAGGCCGAGTTAAGGAACTGGGAGAACCAACCTGGGGGCGCAGTCCGACAGTATGGGGTAAAATCGTCACGCTGAAAAGCAGCAACACCCGGTCAAGCTAGGTGAGTAAGACGCGGACAACGAGTTGAGTAGTCTCATGATACTCTGTGAATGAGTTAGCCCGAAATCGCCATGAAATGGCAACTAGGACGCAGTAAGGGCTCACCTTGAGCGTCAGATTCACGCAGTAACTAAGATGGACTCGCTCCAGACTCGACGCGTAATATTCCCCACCGATATAGAGTCCGCTAGCATCCCTCCTGACCCTGGGTCGGTAAGCGGCTTCGGCAAGTGTAACCACAGATGCATCAGTGATGGAGCTACACTTCACCAAGCCTATTCTCTTGAGCTTGGGGAGCATGGCCAATCGCTTGACAGATTCATCCGTGAGTAAAGCACAGCATCCGAGGTCAATGTAGCGAATGCGGCTACAGCTATGCACGAGTCTTTTGACTCCTTCATCCGTGATTTGAACGCAGTGGCCAAGATGCACATAATGCAAGTTCTTACCGAGAGTGGAGATGGCATTCACAGCCACATCGGTGATGTTCCGACATTTAGCTAAAACAAGGTTGCGAAGCCGAGGAGCTACGCTGATGATCTTGCCAACAGCGGCGTCAGTAAGACGGGTACAGGATGTCAGGTCCAGAATTCTAAGATGGTCAAATGTCTGATTAGAGGGGAGGGCCAAAAAGGCATTATCGTCAATCAGGTCACAGTTGGCCAGGCGCAGCTCCCTCAAGCAATTGCCTCTTGACAGAAGAGACGTGATGGGCGCGTTGCCGATCTGGTGGCATTGGTGGAGGTCGATTTCAAGAATGTTGGGGCAATGTTCCGCGAAAGCAAGGACCGCGTTGTCGCGTAGTTGGGCACACTCGTTGAGTTTCAGCTAAAGCGAGAGGAGCAAATGTTAGCGGGAAGAAACAGATTAACACAAAATAGGATGTAGCAGGATAGCAGAGGAACGTACTCTCTTGATGTATTTGCAGGATTGTGCCAAAGTAAGCATGCTCTCGTTGGAGATATTGTCGCACCCGGAGATGTTAAGCCCTTGGAGCCGCCTGCAATGCTCGGATATGGCGTTGATGGATCGCTCCGTTATGTTCTTGTCGCTGGATATGTCCAAAGCCAGCAGCGAGGCACTGTTCTCGACCAACGCAATGAGACCTGAGTCGGTCAGGCCCTTGCAGTTGGTCAGGGTGAGTCTCTCCACGCGAGTGCAAACAGCCAAGGGAAGGACGCTGCCATCGTTGACCTTATCAGCGATGGCGGCAAGGTTCAGGCGTTTGATGAAGTCTCGATAGCTAAAGAACGGGCGCTCAAGACCGAGAGTCTGGCATATGCTGCTATGGTTCTTCCAGTTTGTGCAGGCAGGTCGGTGCCACAAAAGGTCGACGCGTTCCTGGCCCATCGCTTGGACACCAGCATGGAATGGTATATGTCGGACGAGGCACTCAGCTTGGCAAATATGCTGATGAGGATTTCGTTTGGAAGGCGGTTCACAGGCGGCCAACAGGTGTCGTCTACCTGCATGTCCTGGAAGTTGAAGACACCGAGGGAAGACTGCGAGTCGTTGGCGGCCAAATAAAAGTCGGACTCTTCATTGTCAGCGGGGGGCGGGTGAGTTTGTAGAAGACGACGAGCGAGAGTCGTCCTGCTCGTCGGATGCGGTGGCTGACCGGACGGCCACGGCGGCGTCCGAAGGAGATGCGGACGATTGCATCGCCAATTTCAGTGATGGGATCGTCAGGGCGTCGGCGGGGGAGGGGCTTGGTTGGGTTCGGCTCCCTTGTCGTTGGTGGTGGTGGTGAAAATGTCGTCGTGACGGCGTCTGCTCCGTATGTGGTATCGTTTCGAGCAGAGTGCAAGATTGGTCGGATCGTCTAGGAGCAGGCGGATGCCGTAAACAGGGATGGACGGAGGATCAAAGAGGGAGGAGCAGCACAGTCGACCGGCCCCCAACAAAGGGCTGGCGGCTATTCGATTCGGCCGGAACAACAGCTGGGTAACGGTTGACGCAGACGCAGTGTTGGGTCCAAGGAGTCTACGCCAAGGAGACAGAGATGGTTCAGGCCAGCCGTGGCTATAGTGCTATCCTGATAAATGGTTGAGTCCGTGATGCCGCAGGTGCGAGGTGCAGGAGAAGAAGACAAACGGTTGCTGGAGCAAAAGGATGGGATGTGTTTTGGTGGTGATCCAGAATGCGTCGTCGACAGAAGCCAGGTACCTTTTGGCGGTGTTTACTGGTGTTATTGCAGCGGCTGTGTTCACCCTGTACCTCTGCACGAAGTATCTACCTACACCACACGCTGCGTGAGTGGCCCCATTGGCGTGGTCAGCAGGCGGGCGGCGGGGAATGTACCACATCGTCAAGGCCCTTTCCAGGGCACAGCGGGCAGTTGGGCACCCGAGACGGGGCGGAGACCACCAACAGGTACGTACCTTGTCCAGCCGTCCTTCATACTCCAGGTAGGTATGTTTTGGTATCTCTCACTGCTATTGGTCAATATTGGTGAGAGTACCACGACCGCCCTCAATCACCTCGCCGTTTAGGTTTCAACCTGCAGTGATCAGTGATCACAGATCTCCCACTGATGTGTTATCAGGTCGGGTAGGTACGATAGCAAGTACTGTCAGTACAAGCAACACACGTCTAAGCGACAGCAACAGCGAGTAAATGCTGCTTCTCGATGCCCCACGTGACGCTCCTCCATTGTGACCGCAAATGCATGCCCAGACTCCCCTCCTTTCTTTCACAAGCCATCACCACCTGGCACCCACCCACATGTGTCACGGCGACACTGGGATCGGGAGCCCCACTGATGCAAGAATTCACTGGCCTCCATATGTTCGTTGCAGACAACAGACATCATCCACACCCGGGATGCCACATGAACTACTACTGACCCATACATATCACGCTTTGTGCTACGAGGGACAGAGAGTACAGGACGCTGGTCGTTATGATTGGAGAACTAATTACAGCTCCTTGGGCCATCATGCACCCCGGCTGGTGCCCAAGCCATATTCTTCATCAATATTGATTCGTAATCACTTCTGTCCTCATTACTCTTCTCTATTCTCCGGTGGCGGATGATGTGGTAATTCTGCGCTAAGCAGATCACAACTCCCATCGCGACTCCTATCAACATCCGAGACATTGTCCTCGCGAGTCGTAACACACAGGGCATCATTATCCCACCGACATGCAGCCGCTGCTCAAACAGTCCGAATCAATGGTATTCTAAACCGGGAAAATATATACAAGAACATGCAGAAGTGAGAGTGTCAAGGGGGCTCTTATGCCTACTGCTTCTCGAGGAAGATGAGCTTACTATCAAAGTCGCCGTCAAATCGGTACTGCACTCCAACATTCATCAGCGTGGCACCAGAAATGGTCTGGTTGCCGTCCACCTTGTATTTGGCTGAGGCGTCCAGGCCTTGCAGACGTAGGATGGGCCAGTGGTTGTTAATGACGGCCCGAGTCTGGAAGTAAAACAGCGCGGCCTCGTTCCCGTCCTCCGAAATGAAGAGCGCTGCTGGGTGGGTTGACTCCTCCGGCAGGCTGAGGCGCCACATGTCTCCCTTCACGACGATGGGGTTCACCTTCTCCGCAAGCTTAACGAGCTCTGGTATCTCTGCCTTGTCTTCGGCAGGCATATCTTCTGGGTTAAGCTCGAAGCCGAAGGAGCCGCCCATCATGGCGACGTGGGCGCGGAATTGAATTGGTGTCGAGCGCTTCGTGTTTCCGTTTGGTACAGCAGACACGTGGGCACCCATGGCTGATGGCGGGTACGCCAGCGACGTGCCGAACTGAATGGCAATTCGCTCTACGGCGTCTGTGTCGTCGGATGTCCAGATCTGGGGAAAGTATTGAAGCACGCCAGGGTCGAATCGGCCGCCGCCTGACGCGCAACCCTCCCAGATGACATTGGGGAAGCGAGTTGTCAGGGTCTCGAAGACATGGTACATGCCTAGCATATACTGGTGGTCGGTATAGGGACTAGGCGCCTCATGGATGCCACGGTTGTTGTCCCACTTGACATAGGAAATGCTGGAATTGCCAAGAATATCAGATACAGACTCGATGATGAAGTCCTGCACCTCGGGCAACGCTACATTAAGAACGAGCTGGTTGCGAGTCTCTGAGCGAGGGTACTCTCCCGCGTGCAGTGCCCAGTCCGGATGTTTTTCGTAGAGGGTAGAGTTGGGGTTGACCATCTCGGGCTCAAACCAAAGCCCAAACTTCAACTTATCCGTGCTGTCGGCTGACTCGAGCTGCGTGATATTTTTCACGAGCGAGGGCAGCCCGTGGGGAAATCGTTCAGGGTTGGTCTGCCAATCGCCCAAGCCTGCGTTATCAGACACACGGGGATGCTTGACTCCGAACCATCCGTCGTCCAGGACGAACAGCTTGATGCCCAGATTTGCGGATTCTTGGGCTAGTCTATAGATGGTGCTCTCGTTGTAATCAAATCCTAGCCCTTCCCAGCTGTTGAGCAAGACTGGGCGCGTCTCCGTGGCATACTTGCTCTTGATGAGGTGCTTGCGGTAGAGGCTGTGGAAACTGCGCGATACACCGCCGACGCCTGAGCTGGAGTATACGGAGACACATTCCGGGGAGGTGAAGGACTCTCCGGGGGCAAGGGGCCAAGAAAGCTGATAAGGATTCAAGCCGAGCATAGCCCGAGTCAGCCCCTGAGAAGCCTTCTCGACCTCGACAGAGAAAGAGCCCGTATAGACGAGCGAGAAACCCCACGCCTCACCGTGCGACTCGGTTGTCGATGGGGGCAGCAGGGCAAGGAAGGGATTGTGAAGGTGAGAGGAATACCCAGTGGTGCTTCCAAAGCTACCAGTTTACCTCTTGTCAGCGGCGATCTTCAGAGTAGTGGGATTTAGCTTATGTAGGACTCACCCCTGGGTTCCAAAGCCGACTTTCCGTCGAACTCGCATGCCCTCACGCGCCCAGTCGCCCTTGAGCTCGAGCATATCCAGTTGGTCATACGGCAAGTCAACGCTCAGACTTGCCAGCTTCTCAATGGTGATATTGCCTTGGCCCATGTTGGTGATGTTGACACTGCGCACAATGGCGTCGTACTCAGGGAAGATGGAGTAGGTCAGGTCGGCAGCAACAGAGCTGTAATTGTCGTACATATGCACGACTAGAGTCGAAACGTCTCCGTCATTGCCAAATGTAGCTGGGAGGCCCTTGAGAGCCGGTTTCCCGTCGATGAGCTCGTGCGACTTGTACTGAAAATCGCTGACTGTGTATCCAGCCGTCTGGCGAATCTGCACCGCTGGCGTCCTGAAGTCGCCGCGGCCAAGATCTGGGAACTCACGACGAACTCGACCAGGCAGGTTCACCCATCCCTGGACGGGCCCAATCTCGGCGAGGATGGTGTCGCCCACGGATGGTCCTCCGAAGTGATCGGCCAAAAGGTCGCCGGTGGTATTGTCGACGTGGAAGCGGTACGAGACATTGTCACCATTTAGAGCAAAGTTTGTGCCGTCGACGGTGATTGCTACAGCCCAGTTGGTCAGCTTCCTCAGTTAAAACGCATCGTTCCTCACACAAAATGGCGGGCTACCCTTTGCGGCGACATGGTGTGCCAGGTCAGAGACAATGGCTAGAGCAGCGACGAGGCGCTGTTGGATTGGAGTGTTCGTCATCTCAAGACAGATCAAGAACACGAAGCCTGAGTACCTCCAGAGGAAAAAGCAATTGAGAGAAATCGACACGAAGAATGGGATCCTGCTTTTATTTACGTTGATCCCCGCAGTATGCGGCTACCTTTCCCAATGCAACTCTTATTCTGCAACTAATATTACTTGACCTTCCCATGACTCCCCTGCTAGCCACTTCCATCATTTCAAGCTCCATGGGTGCAGTCCCGTTGTTATTCTTGACCCCGTTCAACCCACCGAGCCGTCATCGGACGAATTCGAACCGAAGTCGCAGAGGAGAGCATCGTAGCGCCAAGTGAGACATAGTCGCGCCAATGACGGCCGAGACGGTGAGAGCTGCCCCAGCCCGTCTGGTGGAAGAACAATTGTGTGAGATCATCGGTCTAGCAGAGCTCCCCCCCCTCCCCACTCGGTGTTGGAATTTAGTGTCGATCTCTCCCCGGGGACTTGAAGAGTGCGGGGCTGTTGGGTCGGGATGCGGAGAAGGCACCGTAATAGAAGGACTGCGAGAGTGAGGTATGTGATAGCTTTGGGGCAGGGCTGGGGTTGAGACGCGAAGCATTCGAGGTCCACATGTAGGTACTGCATAGCGTAGTGGTTCATTCATCCTGCTTGGCCCTATGGGGGAATAATTCTTCAGTGACAGAAAAGCGGCTTGAGGAGCCGACGGTAGTTTGACCCTGGCAGTTCTATCCCCACCGGTGGCTTGGGCAACCCGCACGGCTCTCCGGTCCCTCTACTTACATCTGCTTCATCAAGAATGATGTCTCTACGACTGGGCGGGCCAACTCCCGTCGGGCCGATAATAAATCGGGCGTGTCATCTTGGGCGAAATATCACTTGGTTGCATCAATTGCTTACTTGCCAGGCTCATGGCGGTCTAGCATATTCCAACACTGCCCCATATGGAGAGCCATGCCGTGCTCTGGTCAGTTTGCCATTGGTATACAAACGAAGCAAGCCAAGCTCGTGAAAGATGGGATTTGTACACGGCCGAGATTGGTCGGGCAATTATTGGGCCTGAGGATGAGCACCAACCGCTTTGTCAAGTCAATCGATGTGGCGTGATTGCTGCGTAATGACAGGTGAGGAAGCTAGATTGAAACGGACAGTGAAGGACTCCAGAGCATGTACCTTTAAAAGCCAACTACAATTGAATTTTTTTGGCACCAATATGTATATATTTTGATATATGCCCACAGCACGACATGCATTAAATAAAGCTGTTGTTCAACATTTGCAAATACAGGGTAGCCAACTACCAAGTTGACAAACTGAGGCTCGCACTAAAACCAACTTTTTCCACAGTGAGGTCATACATCACGTGTATTGTCTCCATCCAAGCAACTCTCCATCTCGGCCTCAACTTCGTATCTAAATTTATGCTCCCGAGTAATCGCGATCCGCTCCGAACAGAACATTCGCGCATCACGGCACATTCGCTCGACAATCCAGCTCTACAGGGTCGCCACGGCCCCCGTTCGAGCCCGTGATAAGCCAAGGACACCCCCCGCCGTACCACGATGCTACGACCGACGGCCTTCCGGTCTGCCCTCCGGGCTCAGCGGCGCACTCTCCCCGCCGCTGCCCCCCCGCCGCACCCTCTTTTCCGCCAAGAATTCAGGACGGGCAACGCAGGACTTCGACCTGAACAAGCTGAATGCGAAAAGGCGAGACTATGAGCAAAACCGCACGGCATTCCTCGCTGCCGGAGCCATCGCCGGCATCATATCCTTCATCTACACGGCCTGGAAGCTCAAGGAAGCCATCAATACGCAGCGCGAGAAGGAGAAGATAACCGTCAAGTGTGATTCTCCGATTCCCACCGAGCAATTCAAGACCGAGGCGGGCGAGAGGCGCAAGATTGTCCTTCACGATGACGACGGCTACGAGATCGTGCCGACTGGAAACAGCGTCGTGCCGTCGTTCCCACGAACTATTGACCTGGCGGTGCCGACAGCAGGGGCGTCAGCTCCACCAATTGCAGCATCCATCTCTAACAATGAAGGTGTTGAATTCACGCTTGTCGGGTTGGGCATGCGGACGGTTACGTTCTTGGGCATTCAGGTGTACCTCGTTGGCTTTTACGTTGCGACGCAGGACATCGAGAAGCTTCAGCGTTATCTGGTGAAGAAGGTGAACCCTCTGGCCACTACCCTGATACCCTCGGAGAAGGAGACTCTGCGCAAGTCCTTGAAGGACGCGACGGAAGGCGAGGAAACATGGAATGCCTTGTTGCAGGAGGCGGGTTGCAAGAGTGCGTTCCGCATCACACCAGTCCGAGACACCGACTTCCACCACTTGCGCGACGGCTTCATACGGGCTATCCAGGCCCGATCGCAGCGGGACAAGGCCTACAGCGACGAGGCGTTCGGTACTGCCGTCAAGGACTTCAAGGTCTTGTTCAACCGCGGGTCGGTTCCCAAGAAGAAGGAGATGCTCCTCGTGAGAGACGACGCGGGCAAGCTTTCCATCTTGTACAGCAATTCCAAGGATAAGAGGGAGACGATGGGCACGATTTCAGACGAGCGGGTGTCGAGGCTGCTGTGGCTCAACTATCTGGCTGGCAGCAAGGTGGCTGCGGAAGGCGCGCGAGAGAACATCATCGACGGCATCATGGAGTTTGTTGAGCGCCCTGTTGGCACGGTGGCGACGCAGGTTGTCTGAGAAAGGAGGGGCTCCATGTACGAGTATGAGTAGATCCTGTATCTGTGTAGAATAAAGCAGCACACTCCCACATCAGGTATCAATAAAGAAGATACTAGCTGAAAAATGTCACGATGAAAGAAGGAAGCATTCGTGGCACCAAAGTGATGAGCAGTTCAGCGTTTACCTTTTTTTTTTTTTTTTTTTTTTTTTAAAAAAAAATAATAATAATTACAGACTCTGAACAAGTGGCCAAACAGCACGATGAATATTTGATTTTATTTAGTTTTGCATAGGTGCCCTCCATCAGCCGCACCCTTCAGTGTGCTCTGCCCCAGTAGCCCGGCGGCCGCAATACACAGCAGCATCTCGTCTACAGCTTAGCACTGGATCAAATTCCCTGATCAGCCCTGCGCACCATAGACTGCTAATGCGCCATCATGAAATGAAGCAGGTCTTTGGAGGGTATGCGTGTGGGGAGTAAATCCTAGAAATAATCTTACGCCTTCAACGCCCCAGACTCTCTCAGGAGATCCTCGAGCTGGTCGTTGGATGAGAGCTTCTGCAGGTCCGAGTTGCCACCAATGTGCTTCTGCTTGATGTAGATGTTGGGTACGGTGCGCTGGCCGCTGATCTCGTGGAGAGCGGCCTGGAGCTTGTCGCCGTCGGCTGTTTTCCCAGTTAGCCGGTGTTTTGAGCAGTCGGCATGCGAACCGTCGCAGAAGCGAGGGGCAGGGGAACCTGGGGGGAGGGTTGGAAACGTACCAGTGTTGTCGAGCTCGAGAGTCTCGTAGTTGGCGCCGAGGCCGGTGAGGAGCTTCTTAGTTGCGGTGCAGTAGGGGCAATACGACTTGGAGAAGACCACTGCGTCGGGGGACCAGAGTTAGCAAAGCGCAGACGAGATTGGAGAGCCGAGGCTGGAGATGACGTACCGACTGAGTTCTCGTTGATGAGGTCCTGGACCTTCTTTGTTGACTCGGCCATGATGGTTGGGTTGTTTCGTGCGGTGGACGTGAAGAATGAGCGGAAGAAGTTCATGGAGGTGGGGTCGAGTATGCTGCGGATGGGAGGAAGAAACCCGGCAGCAGAATGGATTGGATGGATGGGATATGCCTCTTTTTATGGAATGGCGACGGAATCGGCGGTGGTCTGGATCACGTCGACGGTATGGGGCGGCGTTGCAGAGGAGGGGAGTGGCGGGACGGGATTTGTCAACGACCAACAAATGCAGCAAGCAGCTCCGGTTGTTATTAATGGCTAGGTGGGGGGACTCTGGGGAGAGACTCCGAGGATGGCGATGATGCAATAGCATGGCTGGGGCGACGGGTCGGTTGGCTCCAGCACTCTAGTTGTGCCTGTGGCGCAAGATTAGCCGTCAGTACGCTAAGATAAGGGCGGTATGTTTGGTTATCCCGCGGGAATTGCTGCATGTCGATTCCATGTCATCAGTCGTCACCGGAACTGCGAAAGGGTTTTTACGGATTCCAAAGTACACATAGGGTCACCATGACTCGTCAACTGACTTGCATTGGTCGCTGTGCCGAGGCATACTGACTTACAGCCCTGTCCTCAACGTCGAGTACAGAATACAAAGCACCATGCTATGCTGTCTTGCGCTGTCCCGGGCTCGTCGATCAGCGGCAACTGCTCATCGTAGTATTGATACCTCGGTCGGCCATAGATGCCGTCTCAAGTGACAGCGGGGAGACAGAGGAAAGCGCCTGGTTATTGAATGTGCAATTATCGGCTCGTCGTCAACTACAAGAAGAGCGCCAATCGGTACCTAGCAATCACATTAGAATTTAACTTATTTTACTCCGTACTCTGTACTCTGTACCAGCACTACAGAGTAGCTCAGCTTAGGTAAATAAATGTCCTTTGGTGTCCTGGACCCTTATAAAAAGTCATGGCGCGCTGCAACCACATCATCCCAGGTGGGGGCTGTCCAAAGGCAAAACCAAAAAACCAACTGCTTCAAGAATGTGGCTGCTTAATGCTGGCCGGAAGCCTTTTTCGCAGGATATTGTAAATGTAAAAAGTCACCAGATGATGTCAACATCTGTTTTCTTTGTGCGACTTTTGGATTTTTGAGTTTGAGCTTGCGATTGTCAGCCCGGCGCAACGCCTGCAGTTAGGACATGGCGATCACCTGACCCCTCCGTGTCAATTCGCCCAACATGTATTTTCTTTCCGTCCTCATCGAGCCCGACACTGCTTCAGGCCCCGTGATTATCTCTATCCTTTGCTTGTCGCTCAGTTGTCGATTCTTTGCACAGCGAGGTTACCCTTGGTGCTGCTATCCACTGTCATCGCAGCCCTAGATTTCGTACGAGGCATTTGATCAGTTGCCCCTTTCAAGTCGTTGCGTCTCTTACGCGGCTGCGTCACTCAGCCAGCAACCACCAACCACCACACCATTACCAAATCTTGCCCTGTTGATCAACAAGACCAATCGTACTCGCTGCCAGTGGATTTCACTATCGTCCGCCGACTGCATCTACGTTACACTACCTCGCCAAATCCGCCGTGCGACCCCTTTGAGAACCCAGCCGCAGCCTTGCGCGACCACCTTCGACCCCCTACATTCAGCTACAAGCCCCGTATCTGCCCACGAGACGTTGGCTTACTGTGCCCGATACTACACTGAAGTCGCCTTTCCTCTGCTCAGTCTCAACGTGGCTGTATCCGTCCTTAAAGGCAACATTCGTCCCATCATCATCTGAGGTGTCCTCTCCAGGGTCACCTTCCAACAAATCGACAAGGTGGATTCCAGCCAGCCCATCGTGGCATCCTCAGGTGCCTTGCAAAACATCACTACATATCTCAACGGGACGCTCGTCAATCTCACAACAGCCTTTCAAGAATCGGGCGAATACCTCTCAGAGACCCTAGGCGTTCCGCCAGGAGTAGTCTACAGCGGCCTCGCAGCCCTTGTCGCCATTCCTATTACGATGTCGAGATATGGCTGGTCGCTCAACCGCGAGCAGAGCTCTCCCTACAGCTCCACGTCGGGAGGCCCCCCTGCAGTGACGGACGATGACTTTAGCTACATTACTTCTCAGGATTTAGATGATCCCTCGCTAGCAATGCCAGACGGTCGCCGCCATCCCTCGCCGCCAGATCTCGAAGACGACATTTTGATCATCAAGAACAAGGGAATCACGTACCCTGCGCGGTTCCCTGCCTACTCCATTGGAGACGGAAAACTGCGTGTAAAGGATGTCCGAGATCGCATTGGGATTTTAATGGATGTTCCAGACCGGGTCTTGCGGCGAATTAGATTGGTTTACAAGGGCAAGCAGTTGAAAGAACCAACTGCTCCGGTTCGAGATTATGGGGTGAAGAACAAGAGTGAGCTGATGGCAGTTCTGCCGGAGGGCAACGACGGTGCTAGCCTATCCGACGAGGAGATGGTGGTTGTGGGCGAGCCGTCTCGCGAGGGCGGCAAGTCGCAAAACCGCAAGAGCAAACGAGGAAAGAAGAAGTCTTCACGAAAAGATGGCGAAAACTCCGGCAGCAGCCCTCCTGACAGCAATTCGACCGCTGACGCACCCAACTCACCATCACCAGCTGTGAGCGGTCCCATGAAGAAACTCGACGATATCTCTGCCGAATTTTCATCCAAATGGCTACCCCTATGTAATCAGTACACAGCCTCGCCACCTTCTGATAAGAAGAGACGGGATGACGAGCACAGGAAGCTATCGGAGTCAGTGCTTCAACAGATCCTACTGAAGTTGGATGAGGTCGAGACCGACGGTCTCACTGAGGTCAGAGCCAAGCGGAAAGAATTAGTCAAGAGGGTTCAAGATGTGCTGAAGGGACTAGATCAGGCAAAGAATGCCTGAGTGATGAAAATGATGTGTCTGGCTCTACATAGGGGGAGGGGGAGGGGGGGGGGGGGCATGGGTAGATTTGGGATCGGCATAGCAGACGTGGTAGAGCGTTGCATTGGATATTCTTGGTTTCCCTTAGACGGTTTCGCATCACAGAGCGCATTGTACAACTTGTAATCTGAAGAGTATTTGAAGTCATCATGATGCCCATAGTAAATACCTAAATAGATGGCGCACCTAATAAAAGGTCAAGGATAACGAAATCGGATGGAGACATGTTTTCTACCTCGAATCTAGCCCAGATTCTATCAACTTACTAATACTAACTATCTAGCTCACTAGATAGGCAGCCTGCATTTTAGACTGTTTAGGCAGGTTGTCCGTCAAGCTGGATAGGAGGATATCACGTGCCGTATTCACAACCCCTCGATTTTCATCCATTGGCCGGGAAATAACCGGTCCACAGCGCTAGGTCTCTGAGCCCTAAGCACTTCGCCCACGCAAGCCCTCTTCGCTTGCCTGCAAGTCCACTTATTCTTCATTCGGCTAGCGCATCCTGTCCCACGGGCACAACGAGCCCTCAAGCGGAACTTGGATTTTCTCAAGCGTCCATCACTATCGCGACTACTTCACCAACACCTCGCCCAGGGACCACTAACCCACAGCAGCACAGCGAACAGATTCTCGCCGGGACGGTTTGAGAATTTGTCTGACTATATCGTCTGAGCTGCCTATCCCTATTTCTTTCCTTTGCCGATCAAAGGAGTGACAGTACGATGTCGTCGTTCGAGTCGGTTGTGAGTAACCACTTCTTGTCGAACGGGTTGATGCGAGGGAGGCTCTACAGATGAACGAGGGTTGTGCGCTGGCTTGGGTTCGGAAGACGTCGACGGCTGGGAATTGCTTGCGCCCGCGTTCATCTGTGTGGCCTGGTCGCTGTGTTTATGAAGCGGGACATTGAAGCTGATATCGAATTTCTTCCAGGTCGTCATCGATGGCAAGGGCCATCTCCTTGGCCGACTTGCCAGCATTGTCGCCAAGCAGCTCCTGAGCGGTCAGAAGATCGTCATCGTCCGCTGCGAGGCTCTCAACATCTCTGGCGAGTTCTTCCGCGCAAAGCGTACGTTTACCCCACAAACCCCGTTGATTCTACGGAATTGCCGATGAGAGAGGACTGCCACGACGGAGGCTCTCCCAATACTCGAGAACACAGTGGACTAATCATGACAACAGTCAAGTACCATGCCTACCTCCGCAAGATGACCCGATACAACCCCACCCGCGGTGGTAAGTCGAATTCCAGGCGAGACCCAAGATGCGCAAGAGTTGGTGACTGACACAACCTGCCAGGCCCCTTCCACTTCCGCGCCCCTTCCCGAATCTTCTACAAGGCCGTCCGCGGCATGATTCCCCACAAGACTCCCCGTGGTGCCGCTGCCCTTGAGCGCCTTAAGGTCTTCGAGGGTGTTCCCCCTCCCTATGACAAGAAGAAGAAGATGGTCGTTCCCCAGGCCCTCCGTGTCCTCCGCCTGCAGCCCGGTCGCAAGTACTGCACCGTTGGCCGTCTGAGCCACGAGGTCGGCTGGAAGTACCAGGACGTTGTTGCCCGGTATGTCTTTACTCCATGGAATGGCCGAATGGCACGATGCCGAGGACGAATACTAACTCCATGTGCAGCTTGGAAGAGAGGCGGAAGGCAAAGGGTGCCGCTTACTACGAGCGCAAGAAGGTGGCTGCACGACAACTCACCGACGCCAAGAAGAACGCTGGCACCAAGAGCGAGACCACAAAGGCCCTCGCTGCCCTTGGCTACTAAACAGCCATTCCAAGACCTGGATGGGTTGTCGGTAGCTCTGCATCGACTGTCATTTCTCGTGCGTTTCATTAGATTGGCGCGGCGGTTCACAACGGAATTACACTTGGTTTGCTGAGTGATGGCAAGGGCGGCGGCTTGGGGGAGGCGGATGGTTATTCTCTTATGTTCTACATGAAAAACTCGTCGTTGGACCATCACAAACAAGAATAAAGCACAGAGACCCAAAATCAAACAAACTCAAATCAGGACGAATGGCGCTCGTGAGGGACAGCTAAAGTATGTCTTGTTTTCTTGAAGCAGTGCGGTTTCTGGTTCCGGTGTGCAATTCGCCTTGGTGACGGGCGACAACGAGGTTTGGGAATGGCCTGATGATCTTTTTTTTCCCCATTGCCATGGCTCAAGGACGCTACGAATTCGGCTTAATGGGTTCAAGGGAGGTGAGAGACGGGGAGGTGGGATGACGATGTTGATGTATCTTGTTCCTCTTCTGCTCTCGAGCGGGAGGGGACTAGCATTTGCACAATAGGAGTAGAAAAGGAATTGCTACATGTTTTGATACCTACATATCCTTTGCGACTTGACGTAGTCTTTATGCGCCGGCGAGTCCACTGTCGTATCCAGCCCGCCTTATCCAACTTCACAGGCATGGTCTTGATGTGCCTGCGCATCGTCTCGTGACGCTTCCGACACAGAGGCACAGTAATGCGCAGCATTTAAACGCAATTGCACCTCCAGAACGACCTCATTTATTAGAAGTGTCCCAATGCCCTCATGAATTTTTTAATTATCCGCCCTAGCAACTATTTGTACGCCATGTATATATCGTTCTGTGATCGTCCAGGAATTGACGGAGGTAGTGACACATTTCATACTCATTCATCAGTGCAAGGGTTCGTGGGATGTGCAAACGGGTTCTGAATTCTATACAGTGCAGACAGTTACACTCAAAGCCGACTCGATTAACATTAATAAATGTACAAAAAGTATCAGAGCGAATCCAAATAGCTGCTCCAGACCTTTTTAATATCCTAAAGTTCAAACTAAAGTGTCTCTAGGGTATGCTGCGCTACATTAACCCCAGACTCGAGTTGTGCGATACAGGACGTCATGTGCCGATAAGATAAACTCCGTATCTGCTAGGTGTCCTTCTGGTAGCGCCCAAGGCTCAAGTTCAGTGCTGTGTTGAGAGTACTGTTACCCTTAGACTTACAAACAGTCCTTCATTGTATACTCGACAACTTCACCTCTACGGCACAAAAGTCTCGACCTTCCGAGACACGTTGCCTTCATCTCCTCATATTCAATACCCCAATCAACACACCCTCTCTAGAAACTTGCCTAGAAAACACCACAAAGCGTCGCAACAATGTCCGACCTCAACCACTTCGATCTCCTCCCCCTTCACATGGACCCAAAGTCCAAAGCCATCCAGACTCCGCGGCCCTCGCGCGCCCTCGATGCCGAACTCGACCAGCTAAACAGCCTTCACCGCGCCCTCCTCGGCGTCGAGGCCCCAAACGGCGTGCCCCCGGCCCCCATCCCCGTCAACCCCAAGCGCTCCGCCCAAGTCACCAAGCTGCGCGACAACGGCAATGATAGCTACCAGAAGAAGAAGTACGACGACGCCGTCCGCATGTACACCCTCGGCCTGCAGATGGCGCTGTCGCGGCCTCTGTGGGAGCCCGCGGCCCTGGTGCGCGAGGAAGTGTCTAACCTGCTGGCGAATCGCGCGCAGGCACACATGGCTGTACAGAACTGGCCGGAAGGTGCGGTGGATGCCGAGGCCAGCGTGGAGGCAAGGAGGGTGGGCAATGCAAAGGGCTGGTGGCGTAGGGGTAGGTGCTTGGTTGAAATGGGGAGGTTGGATGAGGCGAGGGAGTGGGTGAAGAAGGGTCTTGAGGTGGAGGGCGAGGAGGCCGAGCTGGTGGCCCTGTTGAAGGAGATTGATGGCCTGATTGTGAAGAAGAAGGCGCTGTGAGGGACGAAGGTTGGTTCTCCCTGCTCGAAGAAAACAGTCGGCGTCGTCTTGCAAGACTCATCGGAGCTTTGACGCTGTGTGTCTTCACCTGATGAGACCTTGACATGACACACCTTTGGCAATGACGTCCGGCCGCTCTACTACTACGTTTAAACTACACTGTTCAACTGTACTTATACTTTGCTGGCTCAGATGGACAGAATCACGCACAGATGAAGCAAGGGCAGTGGCGGGAGAGCTTCAAACCAGTTAGGATGGATGGTTCCAAGACATGCGGCAGACAGGCAGCCGGCAGCATAAGCGCCGCAACTAGCCAATGCAACAAGCTGTATCGGCGATGGGCGCCTTGCGGCCTGAGCGTGACATGGTGTCACTTCCTCCCGACAGATCGGGTATCTAGGCTGGAGCAACATTCATGCATTGATATGTACAAGGGTGCGAAGAATGCGGCGTTTTAAGGAAGCTCTGGGGGTCGATTCATTCGCTTGAAGAATGTGTATTTCAGGTTATTAATCAATAGTCAATTTGTAAAGCCCTGTGATGCCTCAAGTCGAGCGAACAGAGAGAAAAGCAAGTTCTCTCATCAGAAGCAAAGTGATATGAGTTGATGGTGCTCTGGAACCGGTTCCTGAATAGTGGCGCCAGCATTGGAGAATAAACATATGCTAAAAAAAGAAAAAGCAAAAAATATAAGTACCCTGTGCCTATGCAATTGGCCCCGCCTATAATCTTTCAAAAAAAAAAAGGTCATTTACACATTTCCCTAGTCCGAGACAAAGAAGACCCAACAATAGAACAAAAAGCCCCCTTTCCGAAATATGAAAGTCTCATGGTTCGTGAATAGTCATGTCAAGTTGCGCCTGTGGGTGGGCTCAAACGAAACCCCCTCCTGTCTGTGGCGTGCGGCAGAAACAGAGATGCCTGCTCTATAGGTTGTCTATAAGGTGTCCGAGCGAGTGACGTGATGAAGGACATCCAGATCCAGTTACGCAAAGAGGAGGAAAGCGGTTCGTAAACGTGAGAAAAAGTGACGCCTATGACAAGTCACTCTCCAGTGGTAGTGCTCATATTGCCAGCCCCCACCACTCCTACTGCTTTACAGCAATGCAACACAGCCCATCTGTAGCGTCGCGATTGGCTTATTCGGGGTTGTTTGATGTTTGTAGCTGTCCTGGTAGAGGATGCACTCTACTGGACTTTCTCGACGAGTGTTTTCTCACTTGGGGCCTTCCGCCGTGGTCGCATGACCGCGTCTTGGCTGCTCATGCGACGCCCGAGGGCGCGCTCAAGCTTAGCGCCCAGGGCGAGCCTGCTGAAGTTGTCGGCTTTGTCGTCGCTGAGGGAGACTCGCTGAGAGGAAAGAGCTTTGTTCTCCATTCGCTGAAGACCGCTGGCGATATCGCGGATTTCGGCATGGGCCGAATCAGAAGTCTGCACAGTGGGAGTCATGCTGTATGTGCTATAGCGAACCGAGGTCCGGTTCTGTGAGCGAGACATTGCGTTAGCGACGAGGCCAGAAGATGGTATTCGAAGCAGAGCTCTGGTTATTAGGCCTGTATGGTTGGCGGGGAAGAAAGATGGAAGTGGATGATGGAGACGGGAGACCGAAGAACAGGCCGCAAGGTGTATGTATAAGTATGGTGTTGTGAAGAATGCAAGGACAGGGTAAAGGGAGGGTGAAACAAGACCAAACAGCAGAGTGCGACACTTACCGACTGGGCCATCATGGGCCGAGATGAATCCAGAGAAATAGGCATGGCGGCGACAGTTAGGCAGGCGTACTAGGCGACTTGAGAGGTGGTAAAGAGAGACTGTATGGGGAGAATGGTAGAAGAGTGAGAAATGGAGTCCAAAGCACCCCAACCAAGTGGATACGTGAGACGAGAGTGACCAAGACAAGGGTGAGTTTGTTGAAGGCAATGTGACTGTCGATTACGACCCAACTTGGCTACTATGAGTCTGCGACTGATAGAGACGTGGGTACGAAACGAAGGAGGCGTATGCGAGCCGTACTGCTTTCGTCGAATGGATGCTGCCAGCGAGCGCAAGACGACGCCGAGATTGTTGTTAGTCGGCTCGTGACGGACCGATGTGCGCTAGAATAGTGCAGAGACCAAACAGCAGAGGCCAAGACTGATGGTGCCGTTGCTGAGAGAGCCAGAGTGCTTTATGGTGGCCAGAGCTCTACTGGTGGCGCTGGGAATGGACAATGGGCTCGAAGTCGAATGGTTTGGAGAGATTGGGATCAGATGCTGAGATGGAGGAAGATTGGGAGTGGAGGAGTGAAAGGAAGAGCAGACACGAGCAAAGAGAGCAGGGCTGGGGTACCTGTGGGTGGGGTGGACACTGCTCAGGCGGTGGGAGGCTGCGCCGGGGGGGCTGGACCTGCCCTCACCTCAATGTGCCCAGCAGTAGCCTAGGTAGGGAGTCTAGAGTACATTGTACAGAAGCCCAACGCGCTGTTGCACACGACGGAGGGCGCCCGGCGGATTATACCTGATACCAACTGTGGAATGATGGTCGATGGAGCGAGATAATGGTTGTCCCAGTCCCATCTTACGTTGCACCTGGTAACGACGTTGGCTGGTATGCTGGATCGTGCTTGGACGTTCCGTCTTCTAACCCCCCCTGGCGCTCGCATGGCGAGCGGCCATTAGCGCCGCGCAGGTAAGCCGCAAAGCATCTGTAGATGTTTGTGCGTTGGCGGCTGAATGAACGCGTAATAATTAGTCGGCATATTATTGCATGTGAATAAATATTCTGGATCGACAACGGACGAACCTACAAAAGACGTCGTTGAAAATGTAACATATTTGGTGAGAGAGCTTGTACGCCGCACTACTAGGATTCATGTCCTTCGATCGTTATCTCCTTCACATCTGGCACCGATCTTTTTTACCCATGCGTTGCAAGGTTCATGTATCACGGCGGCAACAGATGGAATGGCCCTGGTAGGGTGGCCTGGCAATCCTAGTTGCTTTTCGGTTTTGCACGATGACGATGGAGACTCGCGTATCAACCGGATCATGACAGACATGTAAGCCGTGCAAGCCTCGTTACGGCATGTCGTATCTAAACCCAGATGCGGGAGAGATTGTAGCCTCTGTTGCTGCTGCTGCTGCTAAAAAAAAAAACAATCCAAAAAATCTTTCTTAAATCCTCAGACCCTGACCGTTTATTCTTGCCAAACAAGATCCTGCCATCGTGTCGAGATATGAAACACGCATGGCAGCCTACCATGCGAACTCCTACCGTCGTCATTTCTTTTGAGTTGGTTCGCATCACTGTCCCCATTTTCACCCGTATGTACCCTGTACTCTGCAGCGGGCTTTGCATCCAGGTCATGTGTGGGTGCTCCTTTGCCATTCATACAACCTTGGCAAGTCCCTCTTGCCGTCCTGATAATTCAGCTGAAAACCGCATCATCGTGCCATTGTAGGTGGGCAATGAGATGAAGAACAATAGCCAGCAGAGCCGGCAATGGAGGGGTCACAGACCTGGAGTGGGCTGGTAGCTGGGTACGGCTCTTCCAGCAAGGAGCCTTAGTGGACCAAGTGGCCCCCCTGTTAATGCAGCTAAAGCGCCATAGTGCCACTCTTCGCACGTGGCTCGTCAGGGGTCGTGGTAGTACACCGTGATTGTGCTGTACATTTGTACCGCACCAAATTGCGCTGATGTTGGGCATCTGCCAATAACTAACTACCTGCTCACCTCGCGTGGTTGCTCCTGCTCAATCGCCAATGTGCCTCCAGTGCAGCCTGAAGCTGCCATCGCACCTTCTCAGCCTAGTATCCATGCCTAAGGTATTGATTGACGCGGTTTGGAGTACATTGTAACAGTCCTGACATCCTGTCCTCCTGAGTCCTGACCGACCCCGCCTCCCCGTCGCAGATAAACCACGGCCCCTCGTCTGTCCAACAACCTAGTTACTTCTACGGACAGCTGAATGCAGACTCAATCAGCTCGACCTCAGATATCGTCGTTTCTTGCCACATGGCTGTCTCTCCCTTCCCTCTTGTTGCCTGCCGAGCGCCAGCACCAACCGTGGCGCTGTCCAGGCGCGAACCATACCAGGCCCTTCGTCATGTCACTGGGTGCCACGCCTCTCTAGTGTCCATCATCATTGCACCAAGTGCTGGAGGTGGTTTCCAACACAACGCACCATGCCCCAGACGGGCCCTAACAATAGTACATGGGCGGACAGGCATTTTTGCTTCATAGAATCGGTACCGAGACAGGAGTCCAGCCCCCGATATGGCTGGTGTCACCTACGGCACGTAGATGCCTCGGTAATGCTCCGTTTGCCTATCCTTAACGAAACTCTGCGCTGCTCAATCTTTATGGGCACAGAAAACACGACCGACTGAGCTAGGCATGTTGTCGCAATTGCGGCAGTACAGCACAAGGGAGAAATTCTAACATACTAGTGCTGTAAAGGTATACATGAGTTGTGACACATGTGATGCTAACTTCCATTGAAGAATGTCTCTAAATTTATAAATTTTTATGGGCATTTTTCATATCCCCTTGAAGACTGCATCGCTACTGATAGATGGTAAGTCAGTATATTTATTTCTCGGCCATCTTTTCTTTGTCCCCTTTTGTCAGTAAGCAGCCCTTGGCTTCTTCGAAGGTCTGCAGTGCTGTCATGCTCGAGAGGACAGCTCGCAATGGCGGAAACACTTGGACGCCCTCTCGGATACTCAGGTTTAGTGTAGACGGGCTGTCCCGTTGAGCTTGGACCTCGAAGGCGTCTCTGGTATTTCGTCATCAGCCTGCTATCTCATGGAAGGCTTTTTCGACAAACATCGCATAGACGAGGCCCGGACGAAGTGGTCACCAAATGTGAACGAGTTTACAATGTACGCACGCTTTCATATAGATTTTTATTCATGTAGAAGACTAGTGCATATGTACTCAATCTTCGCTGACATGTCAGTCATTCTTCATTCATTAATGGCCTACCAAGGCCATCACTATCATGTACACCTTAATGTGCACCAGCGTTGCTCCCTTCACTGGACTTGTGCTCTTCAGGTTCACTAAAGTCTGAAATGGTTCTGTGTTAGTGGCTGAGAAGCATCAAAGGCTAATATTCATATTGCTTACCATATTCTTGACAATTTTCACAGCATCCGTGGTCACATGTCATCCCACGATGTTCAGTATCGTCCTGGCTGATGGGCCGCGAGCACCATCCTTGAGTGTTAGGGCCTCGGTTACAAACACAGCACTTCCAACGGCCCCCCTTTTCCTTGAAGCGGCAATTCACCAGAGGGCAGTCCATTTTGGATTCCTGGCTCGCAGTAAAACACATTTTGCTACATGGTGTCTCATACCCAGTCTTAATATCCATATCAGCCGACGGGCAGTAGAACCAGTAGACTGATGCGTGAGAACAAGGGTGGTATTTGGGATGTCCGTGACACATCTTAGGCAAATCTTGGTAAAGCTGAGCGGTGTGTGGTAGTCGTATCTGATGAGGCAAACTGGCGGGAGAACCAGGTTATTCTGAACCAGAAACGGACAAGTTATTGATAGTAAGAATGAGGTTGAATCAACTAGTGAGGAAGATGCTGATATGATGTAGGAAACTGACTTTGGGAGAGTTGAGTATGGCTGCCTCGACGCTGCTGGCGCCAGTTATTTATACTCAGCTTTTTACTATTCTCGCTGCTATGAACATGACACGTAGAGCGACCTCTGAGACAGGTCGGATACTATCATCCAATACCGGTCTTCCAGCGTTGCTACTGATGCGAACCACATGCATCTTTTGATGCCTTACTCCTCATTATTGGGTCTCTTGGAACCGGTAAAGGCCAGCTCTACCTTCTTATTCGAGGCTCTGGGAGCTATGATGCTTGTTTCCTCCGCCACCGATGCCGTAGGAATACGCCGGTAAGGCGCCCTCCCAGTCCCGTTACCCTCGCCGCAGTGGAAAGAAGCAAGATATGAGCATCACCTCGACCAGTCACCGCCGGCAAGGTGCGCATCGTGCCGGAGAGCAAACAAACTTCCACCAATGTCTCGGATGCGGTTCTTGTGTAACATGACATGTAATAACCCTTGATTTTTTGGGTATACCGGGGAAGCCAATCAGCGCCGCGATGGAGAGATCCCGAGTGCTCGGATGACAACCGCGAGAGAAGAGAAGACCATTCAGGGCGCCTACGTTACACAAAGTATACCGCAAGTTATGACGATGTCGTAGCAGAAGAAAGTTATGATGCCGTGCTCCCCACCTGACGTCCCTGTGGCGGCTAGACGACAAGGTGGCTGACTCTTCTCGTCGCTCAAGAGCTGTCACTGCCCCGGTGCCGAGTTTTTGGGCCAGGGGCTGTGTAACTTGCGCTTATATGATCGATTCCTCATCTATGCGAACAAGATACCCTGGAAGTTGAGTTCTTTCACTAAATCTGGGAGCTGGTAGAATGCCCTGGTAAGCAAAGAAGAAACACTGGCTCTGCTAGCAATACCCAACTGATACAACGCTTTCTTGGTTGTGTGTGTACCTTCTGTCCGGCATCGTGAACAATCTTGGGCTGTGGAGGAAGATGCAGGATTACTGATCAATGCAACGAACAAGCGAATGAGAAAGGGTTTGGGCAAACTTCAACGTCAGCCTGTTTCAGGATACGATGACCAGCAATACAGCTGCGATTCGACATGTGGTCCTTGTGACCAAACCGAAAACTTGGGCCCGGCGCCAAAATAAATGACAAGGCTTCGAAATCTCAATTTTCATGGCCGGATCTGGTGCAACCTGCAGCTGCCCTTGAGCCCGAAATTTCGCGGTCTCAGCCACCTTTTCTCACGTCTACAGGAAGGTATCTTGGGGAGGGGGTCTATCTCGGGAACTGACAGATCTGACAGGGGATCAGCGTGTGTGTAATAGACGGGCCGGTGATGCAGCCATGCGCGTCATGCAGGTCTATGGTTGAGTGATTGGAGTCGGATGACCTTCAGGGTCGAAGCACCCCTACAGTGCTGAATTCATGGAATGGTTTTAGAGAGTTTGAGACGAGGAACCGAGAAAATGACTCATTCATCATGTCTGATCTATTTGGAGGGACTCCAATGGCCGATACGAAGGTCTACAAACACTATGATCCTCAAGAGCCTCCCTTTGTCCCCCCTCCCTCCGGCTGTATCATCTATGCCTCAGAGTTGGTATTTGCCCGCATCGCAGTTATCACAGCATATATGCTCACACCGAAACTGACTGCCACCCACCATCATCACACAGCTGCACCGCCCCAGCCGGTTCCAGGCGTAGCCGCAGCAGCAGCAGTTCCACGCCCGCCCCTTGGCTTCGAAGGGACAGTCCTTCAGGGGGCAGCACGGCGGGGAGATGCCGGGAGGGGGAGGGTGCGGGATGGATTCTTGGGTGAAGTGCCTACAGCGGATGCGCCCGTTGGCGGTGGCATCTGCGCAGTACTGCATTTGGGTGCAGACGTGCTCGCACTGGAGGTGGTATGTGACTTGGTGGCACATGAGTGGTTGTTGAGCCTCAGCTGAAGTCATGTGAGTTGCTTTTGATGGGCGCCTGCGGAAGCTTAATGGGAGCCTGCTCGACTGGTGTGGAGGGTTTGATGCATTCGATAGTTTGGTCGGCGGTGAAGTTGCCAGTCAAGCAACGCGTTGATCAGTGACAGAAGAACGGCACAATCGTATAGCCTCAATCATCATACGTGAATCGAAGCACCCTACCCAGCAGAGCCGTCTCGGTCAAGGTTCATTCCTCCTCAGCGTCTTTATATCCTCAAAAGCCATCTCCCAAATGCTAAGCAACTCATGACAAACCACAGACCCGAAACACAGTCCTCGCCAAATATTGAGTCAAGGTTCGAAAACCAACAAACGAAAACCGCGTCCTCTCTGCGTAGTGAAAATGCGCCTCGCCTCGCAGCCATCATACCCTCGTTCGCCACCGCCTCGACAAAGAAAGGCAAAAAGGAAGAAAAAAACCCTCCCAAAATACACTGCAGTTCGCCAGCGACCAGCGACGGCAACCAATCGAGGCAAAATTACGCGGTGTGTGACAAAGTCCTCCGGCTTAGCTATGCTTTGATGGGTGCTGGGGGGGAGGGAAAGAGAGGGAGGAGGAGGAGGGGGAAAACGTGGCAGCCAGGTCTTTCATGTATTGAATGCGAGATTTACGATGGACCATTCGTGTTTTAGTAGTGCTCTTTCAGAAATTCGCGGTAATGGAGGTGAATAAGTTGAGGTGTGGCTATCGAGAGGGAAACTGGTCAGGGGTTGGTTATTTGTCATTCCGTTCGGCGGTGGTCGGTGGTTGGATGGGAGGGATACTGCAGCCGAGCTCCGTTGTGTGACGTCGGGAGTTTGCATCGTGATAGGCTGTGATACAGGGAGGATGCTAGACATGTACATGTACGGGAGTTGGGTGCTGGTCAAGGCTGTGATTGTGTGGCTGGCTGGGTCTGCGGAACTTTTTGGTCAGAAACTTTTTGCCCGTTCTCTGTTTGAGATGAGGCCATCGCTGAGTTGACAACAAATGTGGCATTGAGCGAATTTCACTTCGTGGGTGATTAGCTTCATGCGGGATGCATGGGAAAGCATAGCTCTGCATAACGGTTGAGTAAGTATCCTATAGTAACTCTATCTCTAGTTCGAGTTTGCAATGCCGGGTGTACGGAGGGGCGCAAACTTCTCTTGGACAAACCTTGTTCGGGGGTTGTCCGAGTTGAGAGCCCGCTCTTCAATCATCCACCGAGTTCACGATGCACTTGAGCCTTGCTCATCTGTTCGACAATCCATACACACAGTGTGATAACAGAAAGTATCTGGGCTGCCCCTCATCCTGTGTCTACAGCACCGATAGATATTCCCTCCCCGCCTGCACTGGCAGCATACCCACAGCCGATTGAGATCTTTGAGTCGACATGTCCCTGTGGAACACTCCGCAGACACCAGGCAGCCGCCTGTAGCACAAGGATTGGAAATGTCGAAGCCACAGGACGGCTCAAATACGATGTCGCCGCAGGGGAAGGCCTCGTTATCGCCCGATGGGTCAAATGTTGCAGCTGGGCAGTAGGTATAGTGAGCGACAAATGTCAAACCGCGTGAGCATGGCGGGAGGTGATGCTCATGAAAGTGGTGGCAGATACACATCTCTGCCCTGGTGCGGCCGCAATTTCAGCAACAGGTTGGCCCCAAGAGTTGTGGCTTGATAGCTGTGACGAGGCCTTGCAATTCAAAAGTAAGTGGCGTTGTTGACGTCGGGTCTAGTTGCGATACAGGTAATGTCTCGGACAAAATCTCCAGCTTGGCCAGGCCGTGTTTGTGATGAAAATAGATCAAGGACAAGGCCAACACGGCTCAGAGTCCCAATTCGCGCAATAACCCTGTTGATGACGGAGTATTTACCGCCTTTGTGGGACGCAACAAAAGTCGGTGCTGAGACTACAGCGAAGTATTTCGGAGACGGTGCAAGCAGGCCACGCCTTCGTCACAAAATGGAAAGTAGACGCGGATGCTGTAGATTAGGCCGAAAGTAACGATCATGTATAGATACCTTACGCGGGTTATGTTGCTTGCGTTCTCCAAAGGACCTGACGAGGGGGAGATGTTCTAGCTGCACATCGATATGTAGACGTAACGACAACTCGTAAGTCTTTGACAATGCTGATTTGACTCAAATAGTTCGCCCGCCCTAGGTGGCCTTGTGACAAAAGTGTGACCGGGCTCTAATAAATGGCGGAATCTAATAGAGACACTGAGCCAGATAGATTTCGGGAACGTAGATGGTCTCGCCTAAGTTAGGTAGGTTTAGTAGACGTTAGCTGTGGGTTTGATCCGCAACCAAGAGGCCCTGGGATAAATCTCTCGTCCTTTTTGAAGAGAAAGTCACAGAGAACGAAGGGTGCCACGCACGATGCCCGAACGATAGCGCGCGATGAGCATTACAGACAGCCAACCATGCATTGAGTCGAGGGAGACGTAGTCTTTTATTTGCTTACCCTCTCCAATGCTCTGGTCTGGGACAGCCGATATTTGTGCAGAGCTCGTGATCCTCCTGCTCTGGACCTGATTTCTAGTTGAGGAACACTCCAGCCGTTTGGGCAGGCAGCAGGATTACGGTTTCCAATACTTGAAAAAGCCGTCGTATGACGAAACGCCTCAGCCTGTGGAAATCTTTCACAATCACATATTGTATTGGCACGGTCCAGCTTGTAACCCTTGTTGACGAGGCGAAGGAGACTTGTCAGATGGATAAAATGCTCTTCACAATTCTCTGCGATGTAACCGTCTGCGTATAAAGCAGTCGAGGCTAACCTATGACAAGATTGAGAATTGTCGTACGGTCATGAGGCTGAGTTGACCGGTCAATGCAGGAACACGAGATATCTGCGCCATGGCAGGCACAGACAGATAGCCCTCGTGGGATGAGAAACATTGCGTGATTTTCTCAGTATGAAGAGCTTCTAGAATGTCGCGCCAACGTCGTACAGGGGCAACGGATGATTGTGGAACTGGTGATGATATTTGAGAGATGTCACGACTGCATGGAAGATGATGCAGAAGTGACGAGGCGTCGGGCGTTGAGGTGTCGGCAAGGTTAACATGATGGCTGTGGCTATGAGAGAGCTGATGGGCACGGCTGAAAAAAGAGGGAGCTGGTCCGACCGACGATGGCCCCTAAATCTTGCCCATCTGCTGTTTCTAGGAGAGACGTAGTATCATTGCCTAAGTAGTAATAGTAGTGTGCTATGTAATGGTTGTAGTCAATTGGGAGGATTCTTGTCGTTTCAGCTGTTACTTTGGATCATGACTCCGTTCGCGATTCGGCTACGAAAAGGGTAATGATAAACCGATGGCATGTCGTGCGACGGGCCCGATGCAATGGGCACCCTTATTCTGCAGCTCCCAGAATCGCGAATGTCGAGTCACGTAGTACCCAAAACATGAGATGACCCAGATGGTGAATTATGTTAACAGTGGCCTGCGATGACCTCAACTTCTATCGGACTTGTTGGTGGGAGAGAGGGATAGGTGGAGCGGTGCTAATCTTGCGCTTGGCATGTCAACAGTAGGAGAAACACACATAGCACGGCAGCCTGTTCAGAGCGAGCAATCGTGTGCAAAGTCAACGTTGCAGGCAGCGTAGTACGGCCACTTGGGTCTCGCAACATCAGGGCGTTTCGAAACCGTGCCTTCAGGCAGCTCTGTACGTTGTGGACGACTTGGAAGATACCAGGAAAGAACGAAGGAAGAGTGAGGATAAAGAGAGGAAAAAAAAAAGCAATGATCCCTATATTCGCCAAAATATTCATATAACTCCGTAAATGCTTGAAATGCGCAGCAACACCATGAGTATCGTATCAAAACCTGCACTGGTCAGTCACAGCTCATAGAAGCAACGGCTAATTGCACTTGCCTTATTTCGTAAGATCCCGCCCTTGTCATATACCGCACCCATTTTACGCTCGAGTAGTTATTCTTCTCAAACACCTTCAGGTACCGCACCAGCAAGCCCGAGCTCGTAAACATCAGGAGACTAAAGTTCATGCTCAAGGGCGGACGACTCCATGCCTTTTGGTTTGTCATGCTTGTGAGGATGGCCTCGGCAGTCAGGACGTACTCGCTCTGGCCGGTGAATCGGCCAATCTTCCAAACGATATTGTTCTCGCTAGGCTCATACTTGGCTTTGCCCTGGGTGCAACGTTCCGTGATCTTGGCTGTGTTTAGTGGAGTGGGTATCCGTACCACAACGTTTGTTGCAAACAGTTTGGTGCCAAAGTTGGCTTTGACACCGATGCTGTACTCGACCTTGGAACGCCCGACCTCGTTGACAATTGCATGGACTTTGAATGGCAGGTTAACATTCTCGGTGGCACGGTAGCGCATGAGTTCGAACTCGCCATCTGGAGGCACGAAGCTGATGATACGATCTGTATCAAACTTGCCGAGCTTGACGCATTGATGGAACTGACAATCTTCGAGCGTCACACTTCCTGCCGCTGCCTTGCTGGCCTTGGTACCCATGCGATTCCCACTTGGAAGACTGAGGAGCCCGTCGTTATCGAGTAAGAGCCTATCGTTCAACCCAAACTTGCACTCGGGTGTGCCGGATAGATAGGCCCGCATCACAATCTGACCAGTGACATCCGCGCGCAAGACCGAGCCAGTAGCGGACATGAGAAGATTGATGTCCTCTATGACGTCGACAAAAGCCTCATTCTTGCGATATTTTACATCCGCTTTGCGCCATGACAGAGCACCGGTGGCCTGCATGGTGATCTTGGAGGTATCTTCGGGTCGCGCCTCGGACTTTACACCCTCGGTGGTGATGTACATCTTGAGGGTGTCGGTCTCGGTGTTTTGGGGGTAGCCAAAGTCGATGATCTCTGGAGTTCTGCTGTGAGCTGCTGCACGTTGCGGGACGAAGGTGGTAGGAAAGAAACATACCGTCGAGGAGCTCATAAACAAGCACAAAGTTGTTCTTGACGGCTTCTTCATCAAACTTGCCAAAGTAGCCTTTGCCAAGCTGGATCAGCCGGTAGAGGAACTCGAAGACGAGCGCAGCGTTGGCATTGCTCTTGGTAATTGCCACAAGGTAGATGTTTTCGTGCTTGACATGACTGAAAGTCGTGCTCCCCAGCGTCAGGATGGGCGAGCGAACCTGCGAGTTGGAGATGACCTGGATGCGAAAGACATCGGCGAGGCGGGGTCGGCAGTCGTTCCGGAAGGCGCGAAAGATGAGATTTTCGCCCTTTTGGTTGAAGATGAGGACACCGGAGAGCATGTTGGCGACTGGGACTTAACAAGAGAGAGACAATTCCGAGGGATCCAGTCTACATGCGTGGTATCACATTAGGAGATGGGCTTATGAGCCCAAGTGGGAAGTGCGAAGCTGTGGACTAATTAGATGGGGGACACTAGTTGGGAGGATTCTGCCGTTGAAGCCCGCGGGCGGTGAGGGTGGGAGAAGAGGCGACCTGAAACTGTAATACCTCCTCAACTGTACCAGCGTCGCCTTTTTTCTGCTCTTTATTGCAATGCAGGATTATGGCATGAATGTCTTGTTCCATCACTGACAATATTAGTGAAGATTCTTCGCAGATGATCATGCTATACTGGCCATGAGAGAGGGGGATGTCGGCGGCATCCATCTTGGTGTGCTCCTCTTCGTCGTCGTTTCGCCTTCCTGGAGTCGTACAACAGCACTTTAGCATTCTGCCTTGGCTTTACGGTGCCTTGTACGCGGTCTTGGAGTCGCTTGAGTTACCACGCGCCTTCACTTTTAAGCAACATCCGGCCAAACGTTTTAGCTAGTCAAGATACGTTGGCAGACAGACACCATGGACCTTGGATATTTTGCGACCTTCGACTAGGAACCGGATGCTAAGCATGTAATGGAACTCGCTTGCCAATATTTCAATTGCCGGTCGAGGTTGACCCTTTGTTCGGACCGTCTCGTGGTTAAACCGCGCGGTCGGCTTCTTCGTTGTCTGTTCCGACTCTAGTAAAGGCCCCGGAGTCGCGACGGAGCGTTTGCCTGCATTCGCTCCAAAGATCGAGGACCCGGGTGGCCTTTATCCTTGTAAATGTCAGTGCTAATAATGCCGTTTGCAATATAGCCGGCGCTGGCTGCTAAATCAACCGGGAACGACGTCGTATTCCAACATAGCCTGTTCGAGACCTGGAGTAGCGGGGCTGCACTCGATCTGCTTCATTTCTCTTCGGCTTTCGGACAGCCTTTCCGGATCTTTCGCTCATGACCCCTTTTCTTTCTCAATCCGAAGTTGCATCTGCAAAATAAGTGTGTGGCGTAGTACTTCTAAACCAGAAGGCAGGTTGTGGTATGGCTTCTTGGGAGAATGTTTGCTTCCCGTCTTCCCGTCAAGAATGCAGACCAACCGCTGATACCCTTGTCTGGATTGTGAGAAGAATATAGTATAAATATGATGCTGTGTTCCCGGTCCTGCTCTTTTTGAGGAATCAATGGCGGCCCTGAAACCTTTCCCGAAGATAAAACCTTCTCAAAATGTATATCCAAAATATCGTGTTAGTTACAGCGTTTGCAGGCGCGGCCCTAGCCATCCCGCTTGACGCAAGACAGTCTTGCGCAACTCAGTGGTACGTAATAAATCATTCGAATGATGGATAATGGGCTAACTGACAACCGATAGGAGTCAATGTGGTGGAACGAACTGGTCTGGTGCTACCTGTTGCCAGTCTGGGAGTAGCTGCATACGCCAGAACGACTACTTCTTCCAATGCATACCTGGAGCAGCCACTACGGCAACAAAGGTGACTACTACGTCAAAGCCCATTTCAACCGAGAGCACAAAGTCTACCAAAGGTGTCTCTGCCACCACCAAGGTCCCGGTTGGAACCGGGACTGCTACCTGGGAGGGCAACCCGTTCTCAGGCGTGTCCCTTTGGGCCAACGCTTATTATGCCTCGGAGGTCTCGAACCTCGCCGTTCCCTCTCTGACCGGAGCCATGGCAACGGCGGCGGCCAAGGTTGCTACAGTTCCATCTTTCATGTGGCTGTGAGTAGATTCGCGTCTCAGTCACCCGTCTCAAACTGACGGAGCCTAGGGACACGCTATCAAAGACGCCTTTGATGGATGGGACGCTGGCAGATATCCAGGCTGCTAACAAGGCTGGTGGAAACTATGCCGGGCAGTTTGTGGTTTACGACCTACCGGATCGTGACTGTGCAGCAGCAGCTTCGAATGGAGAGTACTCGATCGCCAATGGTGGGGTTGAAAAATATAAGAAATACATCGACACCATTCATGACATTGTGGTCAAGTACTCTAATACCCGCATTCTCCTTGTTGTTGGTAAGCATCCGATACAGTACCGCAATGCCCGCGTTGTTAAAACAGCTTTGTTAACACGTTGCAAAGAGCCAGATTCGCTTGCCAATTTGGTGACCAATACCAACATCCAGAAATGCTCCAATGCCGAGTCCGCCTACTTGGAATGCACCAGCTATGCCATCCAGCAGCTCAATCTTCCCAACGTAGCCATGTATCTTGATGCTGGCCATGCCGGATGGCTCGGATGGCCTGCTAACCAGGCCCCAGCCGCGAAGCTTTACGCCCAGGTCTATAAAGATGCTGGCTCCCCGGCTGCCCTGCGAGGTCTCGCTACTAACGTGGCTAATTACAATGCCTGGAGCCTTTCGAGCCCACCTCCATACACCCAGGGGAGCACCGTATATGATGAGAAGACATTTATCCATGCCCTTGGCCCCTCTGCTGGCGAGCAACGGATGGACTGGCGCCCACTTCGTCACTGACCAAGGCCGGTCGGGCAAGCAGCCAACAGGACAGAACGAGTGGGGAGACTGGTGCAATGCGATAGGAACAGGATTTGGTATACGACCATCAGCGAACACCGGCGATGACCTGCTCGATGCGTTTGTCTGGGTAAAGCCCGGTGGTGAATCAGATGGCACGAGCGATACCAGTGCCAGCCGCTACGATTTCCACTGTGGTCAGTCTGACGCTCTTAAGCCTGCACCCGAGGCTGGTGCGTGGTTCCAGGGGTACTTTGAGCAGTTGCTCAAGAATGCGAATCCATCCTTTTTGTGAGCATTGCGTGGATTTGGATGGAGAATGGACAGGCCAGCAGGGTTGAGAGCGCACGCGTAGGACAGTCATAGGGTTTGGTCTAGTAGAACTGTGTCCAATGACAAAATTTGACTAAAAATTGGAGATGTCAACTTCCCATGGGCTTTTTGTTTATTCGATGGGTCAAAGAGAATGCTATTTCTGCTTGAGTGTTTGCAACGAATCGATGCGTCTCCCATGCAAGATCCACGATGAACGGACCCGCATGAACGACACTACGCTGCCCCGTACAGTGGAGGCCCACTGGCATACAGGGGACGACAGGCTGATCTGCCCTGATCGCCCTCCCCTGTAGCGTCAATCGGTTGTCACTGATGCTGCGTCATTCTTGTTGGGCATCTCAATTCAACATTTTCACCCTACGGTCGACAATTTGCCAATAACCATGCCGCCACAACATCCTCATTGAAGCCGCCTCATACAGCGTACCCCAAGATCTCCGCAGGTATTTCTTCCGCCATGGAAGGGACACCCACAGAATTCCCGGCCTCATTTGTCAGGCCGTGGAAACAGCTTCTACAATCTCACCAAGACGAGCAAGCCGACGACTTCCCCAACCACCACGTCACCAACCTCGACTCCCTCGTCACCAGCAGCGAGCCAAGGTCATTATACGTCGGCACTGGGCACTCCATTTTCACGCAGGGCATCCTCCCCGCCATCCTCGACGCCAAGAGATCGGTCCACTTCGTGACGTGCTACTGGGCCGCGTCCCCGACGCTCAACTCCATCCGCGCGACGCTACTCCGGCTGGCGGCGTCTCGATCTAGCGGCGGAGCGCTGCCGACACTGCAGGTCAGCATTGGCTTCTCCTCGCGGGGTCTCCTTCAGAAACTGTTCCACACGTCGTCACGCGATGGCTTCGTGTATCCGCCGGAGCTGTGGGGGGGAGCTGGGGCTACCGGATCAGGAGACGCTTCAGAAGGGGGGGTATCGAGATGACGGTCAAGAGCCTGTTCTTCACGCCGTTTAGCGTGATGCACCCCAAGTATGTGATTTTGGACGGGGCGAGGGCGTTTGTGCCGAGCTGTAATGTCAGTTGGGAGAAGTGGTTTGAGGGGTGCGTCGAGGTGGAGGGAGACGTTGTGACGTCTTTGTTGGCGTTCCATGAGAGTGTTTGGCGGACGTCGGCGGATTTGAGCACCAACGATGGGCATATACAGGCGCAGGTGCAGGCGCAGGCGCAGGCGTCGGGGTCTGGAGCACGATTGGGCGACGAGCAGACGCTGGATCGGACAGACAGCGCCTCGCCTATCAACAGGAAAGATGAAGCCTCGGCAACACAGTTCATGGACGTCTCGTCGCTGGGCCCCGTGCCGACGATACTCCTCCCGTCTCCTCACCACCGCAATCCCCGTTTCAGCCTCTTGAGTTTCCTATCTCAGTCCAACCCGCCGATGACACCGCTCAACGCCGCGCTCCTGACGTTGTTTGCAAACGCGCGACGGCAAATCACAATACTGACGCCCAATCTCACGTCCTGGCCGGTGCTGGAATCGCTACTGGAGGCGCTATCACGGGGGGTGGACGTTCACATCCGCACGAGCAGGAACCTGATGTTGATTGAGCAGCTCGTCACGGCTGGGACCACGACGTCGCGCTGCCTAAACAGCTTCATCCGGAAGTATCAGGCTATGAGGGACCAGCCTCGGCCGACAGACCTAGAATCTCAACCAGCGTCTCCGGGCAATCTGGAAGTATTGTATTACAAGCCCTTGGACAGCAGGGATAGCTCGGATGACGAGCCGGTTGTCAGCCATTTCAAGATGACCCTGGTGGACGGAGAGTACCTCGTCCTGGGGTCCGGCAACATGGACAGGGCGAGCTGGTGGACTAGCCAGGAGCTCGGGGTGCTCTTTTTCGTACCAGGATTTGAGGGGCACAGGTTGTGGGATAGTGTTTTGGGGAAGCGGACCGAGGTGTTGTTTCAATCGAGAGATAAACAGAGGTGAGACACCCAACGAGGGCTGTCTCGCGAGGCTCCAGCCATGAGTCTGGACGAGGAACAGAACACCGGCAGGTCCATCCATACACATCTATACACATCTATACAATATACCCATACTAGTTCGCCTCGGCCTGCTTTATCCGCTGGAAGATCTCGAGGAAGGCCGCCGGCTCCCGCGCTCCACTCAGCCCATACCGATCCTGAATCTTGAAGTCCGGCACGCCGGACACGCCACCGGCCCTCGCCCGCTCCGACTCCTCGTCAACCTCCTTGCCCCCCTGATCCGACTCGACAATGGCCTTCTGGAAATCCGCATCCGGGATCCCCGCCTCGGTGGCAACCTTCCTCAGCGTCTCATAGTCGGTGATGTCGCCCTCGTTCTCAAAGTAAGCCGCAAACAAGCCATCGAGCGCCTTCCCCTCGACCTCGCCGCCGTACCCGCGCGCGAGGCGCACAACACGGTGTGTATCGCGCGAGTTGCCGGTGCGGCCACCAAACTTGAAGTTGATGCCCAGAGGCTCGCCGACAGAGCGGAGGCGCGCCCGAGCCTCTTCAGCGCGTTTTGCGCCGAAGAGCTCGAGGTAGAACTGGTGCTTGTCCCTGCTGGTGCCCGGGCCGCGGGGGGAGTTTGGGTTTAGGAGGTAGGGCGCGTACTGGACGGTGAAGGTGTCGTTGGGGCTGGCCTCGGTCCAGAGCTTCTGGGCGAGCTGGAGGTTGCGGCGGCCGATGTAGCACCAGGGACAGACGGTGTCTGAGGTGACTGTGATGCGGAAGTTTGTCATATTGGCGACGGTGCGGCGGTGCGACGCTGGGGGTGGTGTCGTAGGATGGTGTTGAATCGAGACGCTGGTGTTTCGGGCAGGAAGAGATGCAAGGTCATTGACGATGGCAGCGGGGCGTCTCTCCTATGTATTTACCGACATCTGCATTCGCCTGCCGGAATAGCCCTGCCCGGTGTGTCTTGTGCTCTGTAGCCAGATTATAAATGCAATGGCACCATTTAATGGGCGCATTACCAATCCCCCCAATCCCTTTTGAAAACTGCGAGAGGGCTGCGCAGCTCAAGATGGCCCCAGATCTGGGCGGCAGGGTGCTCTGGCTCTCGCTAAATTACAGCGATGTGCTGCCTTGTACGCGGTAGCGGACGATACCCAGCAGGCGGTGAGATCCCCGAGGCGAAGCATGTACTGTTGTTAATGTGCAGTCCAACGTCTGCCTTCTAGCGCGTTCGGTGGGACGGAGTGGGGACGCCTCGGCATCGGCGGGCTTTCTCGGCGGTGGAGCAGCGGCAGGCCGTGGGCAGCATAAACTCCGCATTATTCTGTCCCCCCTTTTTTCCCATGGACGGATGGATTGATGAAAAATTCAGTGGAGTCGTTGGTGGGATGGCGGTGCTTATGCCGGGGTTGGATTTATCAGCCTCATCATTTTTGCAGCGTGGGATGGCCGACTGGGGCTGCTTTGTTCCCGACCAAGACGTTGCACCGAACGTGGCCATGATGTCGACCGTCCACAAGTTTCTACAAGCCTACTGAATATAGTCGATGAGAAAACCACCAAGAGCCACGACGTTTTTGGCCATCTCGGCTCTTCATTGTCCCCGGCCTTCTTAGGCCAGCATGTTCGGCTCTTCCAGTTCATCCGTGCCATGTCCACTTCGTACCTGGAGTGCAAGCGGCAAGTGTGCCTCGGCGCTGGTGTTTGAGAGTATAATATCATGGTCTTTCTTCTACTCCGTATATGTGGTGCTGTAGCTATCGCTAGCTTGTTCCATCCCGCTGGTAAAGAGCCACTATGACATGGCCGATTTCTGCAAGGCACAGCCAAAGTTGAAGAAACGAGATGCGGTCCCGTCACTTGGTAGAGTTTCAAAGTGTACGGGCTTTTTCGGATCTGGCTGATCGTGCTGTGCTGTTTCAGCCCCGGCCTTGTTCTGTCCATCCCGGATCAGACACCGTCGCCGTGGTGGATCGGCGGTTATCAAGTCCTATTTCCAATGCAAGATCCTCCTCACTATTTGCTACGGAGGAAGCAACGCCGGTTTCTACCCACAAAGGAGCCATTTTATAAAATAGGGTCATATGGGTATGGGAAGACTACAGTGGAGTCCTGTGTATTACCGATGCCGTTTATGGGGAATGACCTCATTCGTTTTGCTAGCCGGACGATGCGAGGCAACTTGCTGTGCACGGATGAGTCGTAAACATCCGGGCTGTAAGAAGCCACGCCCGCCATCCTGATTTCTGGAAGGGTGGCTATTTTCCATGCAGCACGTAACTTTTTTGCTTTTCACCTGAATCACAACGTCTTACAATGGCTCCCATACGAGCCTCCGAATCCCAGGTGGACTCGGCGCCCCTGGGTGAGCCGCTACGCTTCGAGTTCAGCGGCAAGACGGCAAAGAACCGCTTCCTCAAAGCTGCCATGACGGAGCGAATCTCCCCGTGGGATCTCGACGTCCTCGAAAACCGTGGTATCCCCTCCAAGAATCTCATAACGTTTACCGGCGCTGGGGCGAGGGCGGCTTCAGCGTCGTCCTGCAGGGCAACCTCATGATCGACTACGACCAACTAGAGGCCAAGGGAAACCCGGTCATCGCAAAGGACGCGCCCTTTTCCGGCGAGCGCTTTGAGGCCTTTAGGGCCTTGGCGGAGGCGACGAAGAAGCATGACAGCCTGGCTGTGTACCAGGTCAGCTGTCTGGCGGCACCTACCAGGAGCTCGCATTCGCGCACAAGCGCGAGTCGACGAAGAAGCGGGAAGCCTTCTTCCTTGAGTTCGCCGACACCATCATCCCGGAGCTGAAGAACACCAAGGCTTACCTTAGGGGGCGGCCTACGCACTGTAAATGGCATGGTCAAGGCGCTTCAGTCGGTTGACAGCGTTGGCCTGGCGCGCCCCGTTGCGGACGAGTTTGATCTCCCACAGAAGATACTCGACGGGAGGGTCCCGGGTGCCGTGGAGAAGAGGATTGACGAGCTGAGGACTTTGCCTTGACGAATGTAGCGACCGGGACGCAGTAAGTCATGCCCTTGACGTTGATGGTGCAAGACTAGAGCTGTAGCTGACTTGTTTTTACGGGATCCGACTAGTCGGAAGGGACAAGCAACCTCTAGACCTCAGCAGAGACGACCACGTCAACGTCTTCTTGCAGTCCATGCAGCAGTGGGCCGAGGGGATAGCGCAGAATGCCGATGGGAAGAAGCACGGGTGCGTGGATGTGGATGGGCTGAATCTGCAGCCGTTCGGCACACCGTATGTGGCCTGAGGAGGCATTGGTGGGACTACCTGAAGGACTGAGGCGATGCATTGAGCGATTGGGCGAGGTGCTTAGAGCTGGAGAATGCCTCGCCTCGCTCGATCGATGGGCTAGTCTATGGTGTCACAAGCGAGGGCAAAAGCTGAAGAGTGGTGCGCATGGATTGTTTCAGCTACGGGACACCGACGCTCCGTGCACATTGATCGAGTTGATACGGGAAAATATCATCCAGTCAACGTTTGATTTACGCACTCAGGCTAACCTAACCCGCATTCCAAGTCGATTTCCAGTCTCAACTACGGCATCCGGCCCCAACTATAAGCAGATACCAGGGCAATCCGCGCCGCCGTGCTCCGGATCACACCCGTCAAACGTATTCTCGTAGCAAAACAGGCCCCTTGGACACCTGAGGTTCGCGAAACCGAGACAGGACGGCGCATTGTCCGGGATGCATATTCCCGGTGCGTCGCAAGGCATGCCGCAGCTCTCTGGGGTGCGAGGGTCGTCGTGGCAAGTAGAGCCCTTGGGACACTTGACAGGCTTGGGCCTGAAGCCGCCGCAGGATGGGTACTGGTTCTTGAATTCGCAGTAGCCGGGGCAAGGTTTGCCTCCGATCGGGCATGGTGGTCTGAGGCAGAACATGTCCTTGGGGCAGGCGAGCTGGCCTGGGAGGCCGCACTCTCTGCCGCGGCCGCTGTCTTTTGCGGCGGCTAGGGTGCAGCCTAGAATGGCGGCTGTGAGAATGGTGTTGAGGAGCATGGCGATGAAACTTGAGACGATTGTGAGGATGAGGTTGAGTTGCTATTCAGGATGGTTCGGGAGGACGAGATGTGCTGTGGGCAGGCATCGAGAGGATGAGTGGGATATATATATATATATATATATATTGTATCTCAGCTTCGTATGCTATACGAAATACGGAGCAAGGAGCAAGGGAGGAGGGAGGAGGGAGAGAGAGAGGAGCAGACGCCAAATATGACATGTGTACTACAAATATCACGCCTGACGGAGGAGCCGGGGATGCGTGGTCCGGAGTCTGCGCCGATGAGGGCATTCCAGACGTGCGAGCCACATGCCCACAGTCATTTGATTAGCCCTGGGGCTGTCTCGGTTGTCCTAGCTGAATCCCCCACCCATGGAGGAGCAAGGGCTCGGACGGTGTATAAATAGAGCACACGTCGAGCTACGGAACGCGTGGAGCGAGAGATGCTTTGCAGGCGATGGCCCGGAGGGTGCATGGGGCTGAAGGGTGTTTCTGCCAGGACTTGCGGGGACGGCACATTGTGCGGTCAGCGCGAGGTGGCCAGCGTGCTGCTATTCGTTGGGGAGAAGCGGATGTGAGACAGCGGGATAGAGTTAAAGGGAGAGGTGACCAATGAGGAGACGGTTCACTTTGGAAGTCGGGCGGATCTAGCATTGGAGGATGCTGTCTTAGCGAAGCTTAAAAGAACAAGCTGAATCTCGTATTGTCCTTGGGGGTGTGTCGTAGCACGTAGAGGAGGGCTGGACAGCTGGGATGAGGTCACTGATACGTCGAATTCGGATCGATGGATGGGTCGGGGCTTACGGTATTGCCACGGCCGGTGAGCAATTCATCCGTCCAAGCTGATATGAGGTTTGGGCCAATGTGGAAGCTGAGGTGTATTGGGTGTGTGTGTGTGTAAGTGAGTGAACCACGACGGATGGGGGCATCGCTCCAGCTGCGGGCATCTTGTAGAGTTGCTTATTTGCGGATCAAACGGCCCATGTATTGCTGCTCCTATAAGCTGCTAGTGACTCCATCTACCGCTTGGATGAATAATTGCGGCGAAAAGTGTCTGTGAAGTATGCCTCGTTTAAATGGCCGTGGACCTTATATCACTAAATGGCTACACTGATGCCTCTTGAGGCCCGTCTTCGGACGAGGGCATCGTTCATTGTGTTGATTCATAGGTTCCACAGGTCCTTCAGCTCTTCTGATTCTCCCAATAAGTGAAATAAATTTACTATGAAAAAGCACAGTGACATAAAAGACCGCAACCTGCAGAATAGGTCTGCGTCTTCGCCTGCGAACAGCCCCTCTGCATGTCGCCCATGAGGACAACGTACTAGCACAGGATGAGATTTGAATCATATGCTGTGAGTAACTGCAGAAGGATATTCCCTCAGTCTAGATAGTTGGATGTTGGACGACGTGAAGTCATGGCACCACAGAGCTAGGTCCTACTTCGTCACGGTGGCTGTCCATGACGGGGATGTTGGCAAGTTTGCAACTGTTGATGGAACAAATGTCAGGTCAGCATACAAGAATGAATACTCACTTAACGTCACATTTCTGCATGCAAAATTTCATGGACATCAGACAAATATGGTGTGGTGGAACAACGGGACGTCGTGCTACCATGCTCACGAGCCGCAGGACGTCAAGCTCGCAACAGGCTTCTTTCTCAATCTATAAATATACGCCTTGAAACTTTGTTGGAATTGTGCTAATATATGCATTTGACATCTAACTTCAACTCCAAGCTAAAGACAGCATCGTTTGTTGAAGCAAAGCACAGCGACGAAGACCGGCTGACAGCGTCGTCCTCTTCATCGACTAGAGACGCGCCGTCGCCCAATCGACAACTCACCCCGAGACCAAAATACCAACCGAGAGAAGAACAACGCCAAGTATCGTCCCAGATATCTCTGAAATGAGCGGAACGCATCACTGCGACGTGTGCGAAGGACCACATAAGACTCGCTGCCTGTCCAAAGGCCACATCACCCTGTGCGACAAGTGTGACAGGTTTTACTCTGCACAGGCCAAGTCGGAGTGTCCTTATTGTCTGAATGCAGAGAAGAAGAGCACCCTGCGGCTGGATAAGGAAGAGCTAAAGGAGGAAACTGGCAAGGAGGGCGGAGGAGTAGGAGTTGTGGCCGAAGAGGTGAAGAGTCCGGCCAAGAGAAGAAAGAAGGACAAACAGAAGAGGAAAAGGGCAGGGGAATCACACGCATAGATGAGCCCTCTTGTATCGAGAAGAGCATAGATGCTCTAGTTTGGTGTTGGGAGACGACTTTGGATATGTCATTTGAGATGCACCGTCTTGCCAGTATTGTTGGCCGTCCCGACTGACAGCGGGGCGGGAATGCCGCAAATAAGGCGAATTTTGGGACCCTGGAGCCACATATCGCGATTCTGATTTGTTTGATCTCCCATCAAGAGCTGCGAGCCACCGTGTAGTTGCACTTCGTCAGGTCATTCAACATGCAGACCCACGCTGGAAGGATGTGAGACTTGCGACCTCTGCTGGGAGATCCTCAGCACCCCTGAAGCTGGGTGGAAAAGAGGGAGAATATGAGTCAGATACAAGAAATGGAAAATATACATGATCAGAGCTTGTTGTAGTGAAGCACTGAGCCGCACGTTGCAAGTGACAGAACGTCATGTTGATCGTTGCAGGACATAGTTCAAGGCGGGCCACGCCAACAGGACCGACTCTGATGCCACAGACACCATTTGAGCAGAGAATCATGGTTAAATGAATGAGAATAGAGCTACTGCTTGTTGTACCTGGATCAAACGTATCAGCGTGATGCGCCGCACAAGTGCAGGACTGTGAATCATTACCTGCGAATACAGACCATCATCGCAAATGCTCTGAAGACCATCTACATGTAATTGAGAGTATTGGTGCGTCTTTATATGCAACAGTGATTCGGTGGAGCTCCTGAATTGCCGCTCTTGCACCTGTGTTGTCATGGTATCGTAACTGTAACGATAGTGTCGCCAGACTCACAAACTATGCAAGTTGGATATAAAATATTCACATCGATTTGTCTAGCTCGTCCTGAAACCCACGTCAAGGCGGAGGACTGCAACACACCCACACAGCCAACGATGAGCCCACTTCCTAGACTACATACGTATGGCTATAACTGAGTATTATTAGCATAATGACTACGGGTAAACAAGGCAAAGAGAGCATAAGAGGCTTGTTGGAGGCGAGTGTGCATGAAGGAGTGAGTCCCTGACGTCCTTCCTCGTCGCTGTTGGCAGGTCACCGCCCCTACTACCATCCTGCTTTGTTGCTGTGCCATATTTTATTTGTTTAACAATTTACAGACCTTCATTCGTCTTTTGAATCACTCTGGCTGTCTCCATCACAGTTGTGTCTCTATATTCTTCAATATCTTCTTCTCCATGCCCGCCACCTAGCCTCTCAATTTCCTACGAGGACACCGTCAGCGATATTTTCGGGCAGCGCGATATTCTTTACAAACACATTTTGCGTCGCTCGCTCTTCTGATATCATATTTGCCTCTGCAATAGGTCTTTGCTCTCTACTGGTTCTTGGACGGCTCCGGCTACGGATAGTCCGCCAGACGTTGACAGCACCTTTGCCTAGGTCACTCGGATATTGGGCTCGAAAGGCAACATATACGTCTCGTTACCAAACGACCTCTACTACGTCTTATTCAAACCACCTAGTATCGTCATTGGGCTTTTCATCTTAATCAGCAACTCTAAAACTCGCCATGAGTCAAAGTGGCAGGCAGCCTCCCGATCGTGATAGTGACGGCCAGTCTCTTGACCCGAGTCGACTGGATCCGGGCACGACGTCGCCTCAAATCCTAGAACGAAGGCTTGAGCATATTTCGATTGAGCAGAGGAACACATCGTCGCAGAGCACCCACTCACACAACTCCCAGCCTAGAGAGGGAGGAGAGAGGGAGGATGCGACGCTTCTTCCTGAGAATGCTAATCCCCAGTATCCGTACTTGGGAAATCCCTTTTCGACATTTGCATATGTCCCTGGCCTGCATGGCTCTGTTCAATATGCTCCTGCTCAAAATGCGAGTGGTCCATACGCTGTAAGCCCACACCAGGCGATGGCAGACTCGCATTACAGCAACCCGTTTAGAATGGGGGATCAGACTGCAGATTGGCCGGCTCCGAGTCAGCAAGCCTCGCCCGGTGTGAACCCGTTTCTGAATGCTCCCCATTTAAGGTGTCCGCCAACGGGCCAAAATGGAGAAAATTCACAAATGTCCAGCCGCTACATCATGCCCCCATATCCTATGGTTCCACATCAGTATCCAGCCATTCAACCTACCATGTCGGATGCTGGAAGTCGCCAGGGGGCTGACATGTACGGGTCTGTCCGAGTTGTGGCAAATACAGAGCAACTGAATAGCCAGCATCACACTCACCCAACGATTCAACAACCAGTTACACATTCCGGCCCTGCGCCCGTGGACTCGTCACGATCAAATGCTGGCCCATCTCGAACATCCTCAGACAGCCCGGTGCGCCAGAGCAGGGGAAGTTGGCTAAAGTTCTCCGGGCGGCAACGGCGAAGGTGGGATAAATTTGTCCACCCCTTTAGAATGTCTGACAACCGCCGAGCAACTGTCAAGGTTCAAGAAAAGACTTTGAGAGACCTGGGACATGCCATACTCGAGATACGTTGCACTGGATGTAATTCCCATCTAATGCTTTTTAGCCCGATACTCATTGACACCGGGAAGTTGATATCTACGTGGTTTACAAGCCGCTTACAAGCACAGGCGGTGCTAAATGATACCTTCAACAAGCCGGAGCCCTTGTGCAGCTGGATACCTTGCCTCCAGTGCGACAGGGATGCCTGTATCGGATGCGGCGGGGAGCCACATGTAGATCAGCATCAAGCTGACGACGGCTCAGGCTTGCATGAGCCGCCGAAGAGTAGGTGGCGCTGCGACAAAGGTCGATTGTCTGTCCTTTGGTTTCTTCTATGCGGCTTAGAATGGCGCTGCCTAGACAATACGAACTTGATAAGGGAAAAGGGCACGCTGCCAAGGTGCCAGTTCCTTCAGCAACACCAGGACAGGCTGGAGGCAAGCCCGCCCAACCAGGCAGCGGAGTTGGCTACGACGATTCAATACCGCGCCTTGCTGTGTCTTCCTCTGGGACTCCGGTCGAGCCGATGTTCGATCCCTCGAAACCGGGAATGTCAAAGAAGACACCTATGAACCAGGACGAACTTGACAGAGACCTTGAGTTGAGGTCGCTCTTTGATGCGCTGAACGTGGCTTTGCCGTCTCCCTTGCATGCCACGCCATTCGACAAGAACCCACCACCTGTTGTTGGATACATGCTCAAACGAAGCCCGTTACTGTCTAATGCTGCCGAGTTGCTGAGAAACTACTCTTTTGATGACATGGAATCTCGCTCTGACCTCTTCAGTGCTGTGCTTAATTTCATTGAGACGCTTGCGTCCCATGAGAGCCTCGCTACATTGGTTCATGGTGAGAGATATGAAATGCCAGCGCATCGGGCCCTCTTACACATCAGCATCAAGGACCGTATTCCAGCTCACGACCGTGACTTTCAGGTACGCCAAGCCACTGATAGCGTCACTCCGACTGTTGGCGAAGCCTGCGGGGAGAATGATACAGCATGCCGCGGCACACCCAGACGTGTTGGTTGAAGTAGCTGAGAAGAAAGCATTGGATATCTGCGAGCATATTTGTAGATTAGTAAATCATGGCCCAGCCGCGGCGCTTGTTGAAGACCAAGAGAATGCTGAGAGAGACAAGGCCATCGGAATAGTTGCCTGGAATGCTGAGAATGCAGTTGGAGAGGTTGACGACGGCGTCCTGTTGCGCAATCACGCACTTGGCTCACACGCTGCGCATATAGCCGGGGTCGTGCTCCCACGCAAGCGAATGGGAAATATTGTCAAGGAAGTATCGTCCCTGGCCTCGAATCTGCCACCTGGCATCTACGTACGCCATGGAGAATCTCGATAGGACGTGATGAAGGTACTGATTGTCGGCCCCAAAGACACGCCATACGAGAATGGCCTGTTTGAATTTGATCTTCTCTGTTCAGAAATGTATCCCGAAACGCCGCCGCTCGTGCAGTTTCGAACAATTAGATCAAGCTTTTCACTTAACCCCAATCTCCACCTCGATGGAAAAGGTGAGCCAGACGCACCTGCTGAAGAGGCAGCAAGGAAAGCCGCAAAACTCTCGCTAATGTTGGCCACAGTCTGTCTCTCTCTGCTGGGGACTTGGGTGGGCGAGCCGTGGAGGCCTGGAGTTTCGACCCTCCTACAGGTCCTCGTGTCTATCCAAGCCATGGTATTTTGCGAACAGCCGTGGACAAACGAGCCAGGGAGGGAATCCGAGGCCGATACGAAAAAGTCGATGGAGTACAACCAGCTGGTCCGGGCCACCGTCGTTGTCCACAATTTTCAGTTTTGGGCAACCTCGCAGGATCCGATCTGGTCAGAGGTTGTGCGCCGTCATCTTCGAGCCAACAGACGGGATATTCTGAAGAAAGCCGCGGAGTGGAAGAAGCAGGAGAGTCCAATCACCCTCCTCCACCCACAAGAAGTAGCCGCGGTAGGCTCGTGGAACGTGGGGACTCTGACCAGCGCCTTGTTGCAATTCAAAGGGCCTAGTTGAGGGGCTTCCAGGACTATGAAGGTTGCTGCTGTGGGTGAGATTGAAATGAATCGTTTGGAAAGGCTAGACGTGAGATACACAGGTGTGTTCACCCCAAGATTTTGGCAAATACTCTCTCATTGACGCTTAAACTAACTCTGCAAGTCGTAGATTTCTATAGCAAGGCTCCAGTAAAGAGCTTATGGTACGCTGGAACAACAGCTTACGAGTCTCGAAATCTTGTCGTCACGTAACTAATGGTCGCAGTGGGTAGAGAAGACGGTTTTGAGTACCGTTAAATTAGCTAGTCTATTAGCGTAATATTCGTATATCATGCCGCTTTCTTCCTGAAAGATAGTCCCCTCCAACCTTGTGAATCTTGATCAGTTGGTGAAGTCCCGGTCCCCATCTAGACACTCGCAGCGGGCTTCGCATTCAGCGCCTCCACCAGCTCCTTGAACAGAGTCTCAATCAGGGCCGGTACGTTATTGTTGGACCACCGCTCAACATCGTCGGGCCCAACCTCGCCAGTGGCCACAGCGTGTTCGAGCGTAGTGCGACTGAGATGCAGCGCCGGCGCAGCAGGCACAGGTGTCAGGGCCAGGCTGAGCAGGATGTCGCGCAGGTGAACGCGGGCATTCTCGCCGCCACCGCCGCCATAGGTGATGATGCCAGCAGGCTTGTCCTTCCACTCCCAGAAGAGAAAGTCGATGGCGTTTTTGAGGCTGGCGGGGATGCTACTGTTGTACTGGGGCGTAACGAAGATGTAGGCGTCGAAGGGGCGGATCACGGTGGACCAGGCGCGAGTGTGGGCGTGGGCGTAGTGGGGAGTCGGGTCGGCGGCGGGCTGGGCGACTGGGGGCAGGGGTTCGTCGAAGAGGGGGAGGGATTGGGATGCAATGTCTATTGCCTCGAGGGTGACGCTGGAGTTGGGAGCTGCGTTGAGGGCTGCGACAAGGGGGTCGAGGATGGTTCGGACGTAGGCTGTTATGTATGGGTTTACACGGGGGGAGCGGGTCGTGCTTGTTATGAGGGCGATTCTGGCCATTTTGGGAGGTCGATTATTTGGTGACTTGATGGAGATTTGAGGCCAGGTTGAGATTTGGATAGGATGCGAATATGGATATGGATATGGATATGGATGAGAGTGCTGGTGTGCTTGGGGCGCGTAAGTGAGCTTGTGGCTGATTTGAAAGCTTGATGGTGGGAGCTTGAAGAGGCGTGTGTAACTTGTGATTTTGGTAGCAATAGCGCAGAGGCAACCACCTCCAAGGCGTACTATACCCCCGTTATATACGTTTGACGAACTGGTGCTTCATCAATGCAGATGGATAGCAGGTTCTATCTACCCGGTTTGAATAGAGCCAGTAGAGTAGCATCCCGTGGACCATGTCCGGCTTGACGGTCTGTGGCGTTTGCGGAGCAGCCTGCGGGAACGGTGCTGATAAAGCTGAAAATCACTTCATCGGCGTTGCGGTCGGCCGCTGGCACAACATCACAATGCCTGATAAATCTAATGGAGGCCAACACGATGTCCGCTGGGATCTCGGCGGGGAATGAATGGCCCATGATTGCGGGTGGATGTCGCACGCGGATATTCCATGCTGGATGGGGCCGCGTCGGTACTTCGGCACTCGGGGAAGTGCGAGCGAGGCATTAACGCTTGGGCGCATGGCCACCATTATTAATGATGCGCGCGGGCGGTTGTACAGAGTATTGAGCATTCATCAGAGTTCATGGCGGGTGGTGGTGTGGATGCGAGCTAGCCCAGAGGAGCAAGTTGCGTCGCACCATGCTGGTGCCATGCCGCGAGGTATGAAGCGACGGACGGACGGTGCCTGACACCAAGGCAGAGGAGGAAGTGAAAGAGTGAAGAGTGAAGAGTGGCGCGCACGACACGTCGAATCGAGGTGCAGCCGGATTCGCATCAGCAACGGCGCGTGTGCTACGGATGTGGTCGGTGTTCGGAGCCGGACCATTGACGGATGGATTCTGTGATTCGTAATAATACTCCGCATGCTAGGGTCTAGCAAGAGGCGGACTTGGAGGCTGTGCGGGCGGCATGTCTTTGGGACAAGGCGAGTCTAATTGGTCATGGGCGCCTCATCCCAGATCTGACGTGTACATGTTTTGCCTAATTTGCCTCTGCTCTCCCCCATCTCCGCGGGTACAGTTCAAAATGTAGTACAGCCATCGGTGGCCCCGGGCCATGTCCTACTCGTGTCGTGCCTCATCGCTACCAGGTCTGCACGCCATCCCGCAGAATCACCCTCCCCACGTCGTCGTCCCTGCGGCCCAGCAGGACATCCCGTATGAACATGGCTCCCAGCGCCGGGTCCTGCGCGCCGCGGCTCCTGTTCACCTCTGCGCTCGTGCCGAGGCCGGTGGCGAGGTAGCCTGGCGAGATGGCCCAGACCTTGACGCCGTCTGCCTCGAGCTTCCTGTGCCATTCCCTGCGTGTGCGATTAGCATTCACGCGCGTTGGTAAAGCGGATGTTTGTGGGGGTGGTGGTGTGCTAGTGGCGACTACCTCATCACCATGTTCAGCCCCGTCTTGCTACTCCGATACGCCGTGATGCTCGAATCATGGTCCTTTGGCCACCCTTTCGCCAGAGGCGCATTGGCGGGCAGGCTTGGGTCCTCGGTAAGGGCGAGGTTGGATGTCCCGCTCGAGAGGAATAGGAGTCGCGGGTCGCGGGATTTGAGCAGCAACGGGGCAAATGTGTGCGTTACAATCTGTGCGCCGGTGGTGTTGACGTTCCAGGAGCGGTTGAAGGCTTCGCGCATGGTCATCTCGCCGGTGTGCATCGCAGGGTCGAACTGGGCGCCTGGGGTGGTGTCACGCAGTGTTATTCTCTGATGGCTTGCGAGTGAAGTGTAATGCGAATGACGATGCGATAATTTTGTGAACGTACCGGCATTGTTAACCAAGGCGTCAATCCTGTCAAACCGCGCTGCCACGTACCGAAACGCAGCTTCAATAGACGCGTCGTATTCGATATTAACCTCGACGGGCCAGAAGATGCACTTCGACGACGGGCGGCTCAAGTCGAGGTCGCGCACTGCTCTCTCTGCCTCTGAGAGGATGACGCCTCCTAGGATTACGTCGTATTCCATGTCGCCGTCAGCGAGGACCCTCACGAGCTCGAGGCCGAGACCGGTGCTTGCTCCTGTGATGAGGATGATTTTGCGCATTGTGTATGTATGTATGGTGTTGAGTGCGTCACGGAGAGATATCGGATGAAGAAAACAAAATGTGACGAGACGTAGGAGGGGGTTGTAGACCAGATATTACTCGAGGCGGGGAACTCCGGTCGGGGATGCTCTGTCGAAGGTGTCGACATACAATACAGCGTTGACGGAGAGGGAGGATAGAAGCAACATGTCCACCCATGCCAAACGGCTTCGTCACGCTACGGAAAAATCTCGCCTTCACTGCCGAGATTCATGTAGCGCTCCAGATAATCCCACACGGCCTCATCAAACGACGCAGACTCTGGCTGGTTCCAGAGGCCATACTCTCCCTCGTTCCGCGCTGCCATTGATGGACCGTCTGCCACTGCATGGCCCGAGTTGGCGTTCCAAGCGCCCTCGACATTTTTACCGTCAGCGAGCTGGATTGTAGCCTGGACGAGGAGCTGCACTCGCTTCATCTCCCTGTCCAGCTCATCAGCTCGGTCTGCAATGATATGCTGTGCGCCATGTAAGAGAGTCGACATCCCTCTCCAGTCGACGGATGCGCCCATCTGGCTTTGTACACAGAGAACCAGACATAGCGCCGTGACGCCCAAGAGGAAGTCGTTCCAGCCGATGCTACTCATTAGCCATCTATCGGACTCGACTTGTCCACCGGGTAGGAGCTCCCGGTACACATCAACAAACTGGCGCACAATGTTTCCAGCGGCTTCGGAGCAGGCTGATACGCTCTCTGCCCGGCGCTGCAGCACGTATGGGCGATGCAGCACGCACAGGTTCTTGTTGTATATGAAGGAGACGCAGATCCGCGTGGCAATCACCGATGATGAGTCGACAACCGACTGGCTTATAGGCCGTGGGCGGAGAGTATGCGGCATGGCAGCGTAGACGGCGCGTACTTCGGCGTCTAGAGCGTCTACCTCGCCGGCGCTGATGCTGGCTCGGTTTCTAGATAGAGCGTGGCGCAGGATTTTCTCAAACACGACGCTGAAATGGTGTTTGGTAATGTAGAACATGATGCCTGTCGTCTCCGTCTGCCGTCGCTCCGGAGGGAGCGCCACCGAGTTCTCATCGAAATCGCTATCCAGGAGGTTCCTAGGCGGCGGCGAATTCCACGTAGAGAATTGGATCCCGCTAGGCAGACCGAGGTGGAAGGAAACAAGTAGATCCAGCTGCAAGCAAATGGACCAGGCTCGGCGCCGCATCTCCTCTTCGAAAGGAGGCAAGCCAAGTCTGCTAGCATCACGGTGGTACCCCATGGACGTGGCAAGCCGAACCAGCACACCCAGCAGCAGACCCAAGTCCTTTGACAATACGATGCCAGAACAGCACTTTCCATTGACGTAGAGTATCAAGGCCTCTACCGCAAAGCGCTGCGGCCGAAAGTACGCTCCGATGGCAAGGCAGTGAGCAGCCGCCACGGCAAACCGATGGCCTGAACCGGCGCCGGGGAAGCCATCACTCTTGAGTATGTCCGCCGCAATGCCGAGAATGGAAAACAGCATGGAGATCCATAGCGGCGGTGTGTTTTCAGGGTCGGCCCAGAACCCCTCGTAGAGCCTCTGGAACTGGGTTGCGTGGACGAAGGGCGCGACGATGACCTGGGAGCGAAAGTAGGCAGAGACGAAGCGATCTGCTTCTTGCCTCGGAGGGAGGTATTCCTGGAGGACTTGTTGGATGGTTGTGAATGTCGTGGCGCCGAACAGCACGCCAATTCCATCGTTTCCCGCGTGCTCGGGTGGAACCTCGAGGGCGTCTGCGGTAGGGACGAACAGTGTGTCCTTGAGCTCATTGATGTCCTCCAGCATTGCCGACCAGCACGTCGACTCATCGTAGGCGACTCCAGGCGCCTGCCGACGAGAGTCATCCACCCGACTCTCATTCACGGCCTGCGAGCCGGATGGCAGCCCAGAGCTCTGCTGCGCCGCCAGCTGCTGAACAAGCGATTCGAGGTGTTGAAGCCTCTCCCGTGCCTGAGCCTGGATGCCCTGCTCCTGCGCCGGCCTGTCCGGGATGGGCTTGTATGCGCATGCCCCTGGACTTCCTCTGTGGGTGCATCTCCCGCATGGCAGTTTTCGGTCACATCGCAGCTTGCGGCGTCGGCACTCCAGGCATGAGAGCCGTTCGCGGTGGCGGGTTGTGATGATGGGGAGGACGGATGCCATGGACTTGGTGGCATCTGTTGTAGAGCCCGCCTTGTACGGCTGTTTCAAGGCCAGATAGGCATCAGCCGAGGCAGGGAGAATGTTGGAGACGGATTTTGCCCTTTGACGAGGCCGTGTCACCGTGGATCATGGCGTCTGGCATCTGGCTGATAATGAGTGCCAGCAGGCGGCTGTTTAGTGCCAAAGACCACTGTAACTTGTGAACCACGCCCTATAACCGTATGGTCAAGGACCGCAAAGTTCTAGGGGTATCTATCCATGCCGCCAGCAGGGTTAGGTGCAGAAACCTCGTACTACGGCTCGGCTCATCGCAGTTGTATATACGTGAGGGTGTATTTATGTATGTATAAATTCATATAACAACTCAGCATCCTGACACCCTGCAGCAGGAACGACAGCTTCAGCACCGGTCTTATGCCGTCGATGTAAAAAAAATATACCAGAGGAAGGTTTCCCCTTTTCAGACCGCGTTTCTATCCACTCAGTGTTGTGTGCCTATTCCCCAGCAAAAAAAAATAAATAAAAAAAATACAAAACCACATGCCCTTTCCACCGTCACAATCGCATGGCCATTCCGTATCAGCATGCTCAACACCGCTATTTAAGCCCAGAATATCCACTTCATCACCTGCAGTAAGACGGCAAAAAGTCCAAAAATTATATCGCTGCGTAATCTGGGAATCGAACCCAGGGCTCCCCGACGTTGCGGATGGCAACGGAGAATTTTACCACTAAACCAATTACGCTGGTTGATGATTTCCGGCAAGCACAGATGGATCATGACGTTGCTGATTTTCGGTTCTGGATTGTGAGGCCTCGGGCGATTGATCTAAATCATGCAGTACCTCCGGCGGCTACGAGCTGTTCGCAGCCGTTTTAATCCATTGACGTTTAACCCCAGCTCTTGAAAAAGATATAAGCGGTTAATGTTTTGAAGAGCGGTTCAGGCGTATGTAGCTGAATCTCGTAAGCTGCTTCACAGACAGATACACATCACGTATCAGCTCACCAGTATTCACTGGCAACCCTACGTTGGCGCACTGAACCGCTTCATCATCACATCAAGCAAACTGTCATTGATCAAGCATATATACATTCCCATCATCCTATGTAAACCCTGCCGGCCGTAAACCCGTTCCCAACCTCCTTTCCAACCTACTACGCCTTGGGCAAAATCCACGTCGTGACCGCATTCCCGACGACCCTTCCTCCCCAGGCCTGCCCCCTCCGACTCCGTCGCGACCTTGACAAACACATCCTTGTATACCTGTTCTGGATAACCACCGTCCGCGTCCCGTCTGGGTTGAGCGACGCAACAGAGTACAGGCCCCCATCGGGAAACAGGTAGCTCCCCGTTCCCTTGAGCACCTTGCCGCCCTTGACCATGAACTTGCTGAACTGGCCCATCATGTAGTAGTCAATCGTCTTGGTGTAAGTGCCGCTCCCGGGGTTGATTGTCACGAGACCCGTGCATTGATGGCATGGCGCATCGCCGGATAGCGTAGGGCCGCCTCCGGCGTAGGTGCCCAGTCCCCAGGCGATGATGCCGTTCGCCCAGTTCTGCAGTGGGAGAAGGTTGAAGTTGGACGAGTGCACCCAGTCCGTGGTGCCTGTTGCCGTCCAGCACTCGGTCATGTACTGCTCCTGGTTGGGGAATTCATCGTGGTACCGACTCAGAGGAGCCCAGTTATTCGCGTCGTTGCCAGAGTAGCAGTGCCATGCCGCGGCTGAGATCAGACTGCCTGCCGTGCGGGACACAGTCTGGGGGTAGTAGTAGTCCTCTGTTAGACGCGTCAGCAACTCCCATGCCCAAATCACATCGAAAGCAAAACATCATTGGTATTCTCACGGGTATTGTGGTCAAAGGCCCAAATCTTCGTCTGCAAGCCCGCCCCCCTCAACGCAGGCCCAACGTTATCCCGAATCAGCTTCGCGGACTCATCCCCCTCAATCTTCAAAGTCGGCATATCATACCGATCATTCAGCGGCTCATTCTGTATCGTAATGGCATCAATGTGCGCGCCCGCCTTCTCGTACGCCTGGATGTACTTTACGAAGTACTGCGCGTACGCGTCCACATACGCGTGGTCCAGCGAGTTGGGCTGGCCGTTCGTGGCCCTGACGAGCGCTCTGTCCCTTTGCATCCAGGCAGGAGGTGCCCAGGGGGAGCCGAGGATGACCGTGTCGGGCTTGAGCTTCTTCATGTCGGAGAGCATTTTCGCCATTGCGTTGCCTCGGTCGCCGAGGTTGAAGCCGGCTAGGGTTCTGTCCTCCTTGCCACCATTGTCATCGTAGCTGAACGCTGGGTCGGCACTCAAGTCGGAGGAAGCAATAGTATGCCGCATAAGATTAAAGTTGAGCCCGTCAGACGTCATGATATCCCTCAGGAGCGTCTGCCGCACACTATCAGGGAGCTGGTTGAAAACGGTGACTGTTCCATCCGTCACGCAAGCACCAAATCCCTTCAGCGTCTGCTTCTGCCCCGTCTTCTCAAAGATCTTAAAGTCCCAGCCTGTGATGCCATTGTTGTTGTTGGCGCCAAGCACGGGGGCATCAAACTTGCTGAGCTTGTAGCGCCCGTCGTTGGAGGATGCCCAGGCGGATGCTTCGGCGCGGCGCTCAATGGTTGAGGCTGCGGCGCCGGAGGCCAGCACGGTGAGGAGGGAGACGATGAGCATGGTGAGTGTTGCAGTTGCAGATTCCTGGCTGTGTGCTCTTTCCGGTGCCCTTGGGCTCTCCCTAGGAGTCTGCTCTTTTATACATCACGCTGCCTCGTACATCCAATTGGCACCAGACCTGCGTCATCCGTTACCCAACATCTCTGGCTGGCAAGTCAATAGTCCTACTACAAACGATGCTACCATGAAGGCTAATTCGGCCCTTATACCGCCTCCATCCACCACCGCCAGCGAATGGCGTGCGAATAAGAGAACCCTTGCCCCAATATATGACCCTATGCAGTCGTGCATTGTCGCTGATTGGTGGATCGACTCGGCAACCCCAGGCTCTTGCTTCCTACGGAAAGGCGACTGCCGCAGCGCCACATTGTCTAATCTGGGGTATGGGGCGAAGGCTCTGTATTTCTCGCGAGGGCCATAGACAGTGACAGGAATCGTGGAAGACAATGCAGGTTACGGACCAAAGTCGGTGTGTGGAGTCCGAACTTCAGGCAAGGATACCTACCTGTCCGAGCAAGTCGAAGAGGTAACCTAGTCGAATATACTAACCGTAAGTAAGAAGCTTAAACTCCCATTCTAGATCGACTTACACCTCCAATCCATTGCGACGTAAACTCTCCGCAGCGTCAGCAGCCTTGTCGTGCCGGTGAGAAAATGCTTGTGTCGGGGAACTACGCCCGAAAGGTAACGTCTGACCGACTCCGCAATACCCATTGCCATCTATCTTGTCATCCGGTTATCCACTGCTGTGCTTGGTAGACATGCCAAGTTCTGCAAGCTACTAGCTCCCTACAGATCGTTTATTCACGTGGTCAATTTCGCTGAAGACACATCACCTTCGCTCGGACGAACACCAGTTGTGTGGCTTATGTTTCCATTGAGCTATCAGATCCGGCGCAACTGCAGATATGATTCTGGTCTTGTGGATATTAACGTCGCTCCTAGACGCTCCTAGACGTATCCGAACGAGGTCCCAAATCCCAATGCAGTTGGGTGGCTCAGAAAGTGCTCCATCCGTATATCAAAGCACACCATTCTTCGTCCCCCACAAGGCTTGCGTACCTTCCACTTCAAGTCACAACCTGCCATGTGGCGTGCAGGGCTTTGCTGATGTCAATTTTTGTTGAACTTTCCAGGGTTCTAACTGCAAAACGCCGGCAGTTCATCTGCGTTTTTCACTAACGTAGGCAACGTGCCACTTGAGGGTCATTGGTTTCGGATTGATTTGATTCTCCACGAATCGTCGTCAGCTGCAGCGACCTCGCCTAGGAACCAATATTGGACACGGCTTGCCGAATAAAACGTGGTTGGGTTGTCAATTTGGCCGCCAGATGGATGTATCTAGCCCGGGGCATGGTATGGTTTCTCTTGTCCACGGGAAATCATGTTCGTAAAAGTAGTATCCTCGGATTTTATTGATTGTTTCTGGACCCAAGTGCAGGGCCGAACATATCCTCCCCACCCTCTATCTTTCTCCTCTTGGCATCTCTCACGTCGCCAAACACGGCAGCATCATTCTGAGTCGTAGGTTTCTTCGGCTTTGTAGTCACTTGTTCGCGCCTCGCCCTCTGTAGAGCAACGAGATCGGCTCGTTCAGCGTCGCGGCATTTCTGTAGTTTCTTTCGCAGGGGTTTCATCGACTTGACCGTCTCGGGCTGCGACTGTTAGCCATCATCAACAATATTCCATCATTTCCACGTACTGTTCCCCAATAATCTGTCATCCTCTCTGGCGGTTCCTCCTCCAGCATGGTGCGACAGCTCTCAATGGTCGCCATGATCTTCTCTCGCAAGTCTGTATGAGCCCCTAGCCCCGCCCCGCCGCCGTTCGCTTCTTGCAGAGATCCAGGAAGCAACGCATCCACGAAGCCACGGTCCACTATCAAGAGTGCCGCCATCATAATCTGGCTAGGTGAATAGTGGAAATACACGTCTGTCACCAAGGCACTAAACTTGAGAATATCTCGAGCCCGCCCATGCGCTTTGGTAATGCGGCCCTCCTCATCCGGAAATCTCCTCCTCAATTCTAAAATTGCACCCTCCAGAGCTCGAAACGGGTGGCGCACATCAAATGCAAACCGTATGCCCTGACACAGCAGAAACTCCCCAGCCAGTATCTGCTCGCTCGTCGTGTTCGGAAATTTCTCTGCTAGCTTCGCAAGTCGGATGTAGAATCCTTCCGCCTTGCACCCAAAGAACAACGAAGTCTTCAATAGCTCGGTAGGCGGATACGTCATGACGGAATTGGTAAGGTAGAATCGTCGCAGGAAGATCGCCGCAGTCGACCGTATCTCCGTCGGGAGCTCGCAGAACTGTGCTGCGCGGATAAGCTCGATGGTGAAGAACTTGATTAGTCTCTGCTCTTCGTCTGCGGTGAGGAAGTCGGGGGGTGGGTCGGCAGCGAGGCGAGGCTCAATCTGTTGTTTTGCGAGCGAGTTGGTCTTGGCTCGCAACTCTTGGAGGTTGGAAGGGGTGAATGACCAGAGCCGAAACTGGCTTGACTGCCTATAACGCTCATCTTCGGTGGCCATGACGGAGGGCGAGCGAGAGGCAAAAGAGGCAGCTAGCCTGCAGCGGAGGATGGAATAAAGATAGAGGCGACAGCAGGAGTGCGCCGCAATTGAAAGTACGTTGGTACGATGAAGCTAGAGACTCTGGCGCGAGGGAGGAAATTATGTGTAGAGCTTAGGCACCTTCAACACCACCACGTGATCGTTAATACAATTGTCAGATATCAACTACGACGAGCTCTACAAAATAAATTAACGTCTTGAAAAGAATTTGATTGTCTAGCAATGTTATAAACTCCAACAAAAAAAAAAAGCGTGTTCCATATTTCACGCGTTCCTTATCCCACCGGCGCCATATTCGTTACTGGATTGGGGCAGCACGCAACTCGACATCAGACATCAGACATCAGACATGGCGTGAGCTGCGTGACCCTGCCTACGCCATCCATAGCAGGTTACAAAATCAAGTATACTTAATACACGGCCATCGTTCGAAAGCCCACCATCGCCCAGCGACATCTCTCAATATCCGACGTTCACCTTCCTAGGCACAGGAGGAGGGGGAGGCTTCTTCGCGCGGTTGACAGGAGGTGGCGGTGGAGCGGGCTTCTTAACTGCTAACGAGGCCGTGCTTCGACCAACGCTGCTATAGCTAGTTGCTGGACTAGCACTGCGATAGCTCCAGTCTGGGCTCCTGCCACCGCTGTCCAGCGACTCATCATCTGCGAAGACATCCTCCGCGTGACCGCCGTAGGCACCATTATCAGTCACAGTTCTGGTAAGCGCAGTGGGCACACCTCGAGCCCCAGCATACGACCGAGACTCAAACGTGGCAGCTCTATTGACAGACGGTCTAGGAGGCTGAGGAGGTGCCAGCTCGTCCTGGCCGGTAGCAGACGGGATGCGCCTGCGAGTGGCAGGGGCAGCATATACGGGAGTCTCTTCGAGAACCACGCTCTGTCGCGGTGCTTGCCACGAGCGAGCAGTATTGGATCTGCTACGGGGGCCGCGTCGCTCCTCCACCAGTTCAGGCTGGCGGTCGACCGGGCTTGCCACAGATTGACGGATACGGCGCAATTCTGCAGCTGCGCGTTCATGATAGTCCAGTTGAGCGTCCAAGAAGGAGGTAAGGCCTGCAATACTGTCCCCTTCCGAGTCTTTGATGTCCTGCATGCGACGCAAAACATCTTCGCTTGACTCGTCAAACTTGGCCCGGTTGGCACGAAGTTCGTCTTCTGCACGGAAGTCATCCTGTTTCGCCTTCTGCATCTTGGCAATGCTGGCATCGTAGGCAAGACGTCGGCTCTCTAGCTTCTTGCGTGCGGCCTATACCATGGTTAGTCAGTGCTCGGGCGTACATGGCAGCCAATATCAAATCATACCTGGTATTCCTTCATCATGCTGACATTTCTCTCCAGATGCTGCCCCCAGACTGCATTGGTATGGTCCACATGGCCGGCCTGCAGCTCTGCAATGCGCTCATTGGCCTGGCCTATGGTTATGAGAAGGTTTCCAAACTCCGAGTCCTGCTCAAAGTCTTCACCATGCGCCGTCATTGAGTGACCAAGTAAAGCAACGGGAGTGCTGCGGTTCTTGTCTTCGGCGGATTCGCATCGTCGAGACAGCCACTTGGTGTATATGTTTGTCGACTTGTGCAAGCTGTCCATGCCTTGATTCCGTTTGTTAGCATGGTTCGGACAAGCAGGCAGAGGAACACAGCAGTGTGGTAGATAAGGTTACATACCTTCGCCACGCAGAGCCATCTCGGCCTCTAGCGCCTTGAACTCCTCAGAATGGGTAGTTCTGGCCTCGCCGCCCATCTTCTCTCCAGCCCATTGGAAGGCCCTGTCAATCTTCTTCGTAAACTTCATTTTTGCAGCTTGCCTATCGACGTAGGAAGGGTATCAAGTTCAAAATTCCAAGATGTGATATGCGGTAACGGTGATGGATGCGTCAGTCGATTCTGAGTCGTGCTTGGGTGGTGTTCTTTTCTCGACAGGAGGATGGTGCCGCCTGGGCAATAAATAGATAGGGAATCGAGGAGAAAATATCACCGAGTTCAGGAACGTTCAGCCGAATGGCATGCGGCGGAAGGGACAATTGCACGCGTTCAAAGACTATTGCGACAACGAGAGTGAATGAATTGTCGCAGGACAGAGACGGGGCATGAACGAAAGAACGAGAAAGCAAGATAACTGCCAGATATGGGGCAGAAGGTAGAGTTCAAATGGCGAGATTGGGGCAGCAACAAAGAGTCCATGAAGGGGGCAATTAATTAATAACGAATGTCGGTTTTGGGAATTCTGTTGAGGGGACCGCCGCCATGGCTTGAGTGGCTGCATGGGCATGGCCAGACATGCAGCAAAGTATCATCGATACTTGGTCGGCGTGCATGCCACGCGTTGAATGCCAGGTACCAGAAAGGCTCCAGGGTGTCGGCGACACCCAGTCGCTGGTATTTTTACAAGGGGCTCGTGCAGCACCAAGTACGGAGTAAAGCGCTGGATCTAGAAGAATGGCCCTGCGCTTCAGGCTTCTAGGCCTCGAGGCGCCCAGTCCCTAGGTGGCTCCACGGACGGGATGTCACTTGATTGCTCAACCTAGCATCCACCACCACCGATAGCGATGTACAGGTTGCCGCCATCTGCACCCAACTCGCCAACCAACCACCCCTCCAACCCCCCCCTCACTGGACAATACGGGCAGGTACAGAATTAGCAGCATTAGCGCCAGCATTCCCCAACTCCAGTCTCCAGGCAGCCCCTAGTGGCGACTCCCAGCGCATCAAGACCCCTGGATTAGTGTGTAGATACGGGGCAGACAGCTGGCCATTCGCTCTAGTGGCCGTTGGGGATCCAGAGCCTGTGGGCCTCCACAGTGAGCATTTTGTGACCCGGTCCCGCTGGCCATGGACATTTCGCCACCATGATTCCTTAGCTCGTAATTGAAACCCGCATCACGCCAGTTCGCGGAGACGCAAGTTTGCTGCCACTTCTTCGGCAGGTCGATTGGCCTGCGGTCGATACTCTATACCCGGCGGCTCGCCTGGGCCGAGACCAGGAGTGTTAGGTCGTGGGCCCGAAACATCTGATCGACTCGCCCACCGCGTCTCGAACCACTCTGAACAGGCGACGGGCTGACCTGTTTCTGTAACAGCTTGCGCCGCCCAGAGCCAAAGAAACATCGGGGATGCACCCTTTTAGCCGCCGCCATGCCATGGTCCGTGGGGGCAAGGGGAAGAAGGGCGGAGCATGGTAAAAGAGGGGCTGGAATACTGGCAAGACACGAATACGGATCCTGAAGATTATGGAGTGGTGCCAATTAATGGATGAGTTAACGGACTCGTCGACTTCTCGGCGATACTCGTGGGGATCCCTTGTGTGGCACCGGGGCTGTTTGCTTGTGCTCGTATCAGATGGCAAGACACCAAGCCACCAACACGCAGATATGCAAATATGCATATTGAGTGATGATGGAAGTACTTGTCGCGGTGGATTGATCAGCCTACAAAAAAACTTAAAAAAAAAACTTCATTCATTGCATTTCACAGCGTGTGTCCAAAGCACCATCATCGACCCCCTTCAGAGGCGACATTGTGGCCTCCCCTCCACCGATGATCCGTCCCCACGCAAAAACTCGCACAGTCCGCGCGTCCAGATGCCGATCTACCAATCAGTGCACGGCGGCACAGCGAATACCGGGCCTACAATCCATCTCTCAGGGGCTGGCTGTGTGAGACAGCAATGATTCGAGGACAGGCATTCCTTTCTTTTTGCTGCGGCGGCGGCTGGGTGCTCGAAATGTGCTCGTTTCAATGCCAAGATATGTTTCGGCCGTGAGTGGTGCTGGGACGAAAGAAAGAAAGAAAGAGTGCCTGCTGCATACGAAGCACAAAGTCCTAGAGGATGGATGACAAGCGGCTGTCGCATGTTCGTGGTGTCGGCGGCGCAATCATTGGTCTCGTGTCCATGGAAACTCTGGCCTTTGGCGCCGTGGGAATTGGGACCTGGGCTGCCAGGTACGTACTTCTGTGGCTCACGGAGGCTGAAAGGGGGAAACCCGCACCGTCACCGGAATGTGGTGACGAAACCACCCTGGAACCAATACATTGTTTGAAACACTACGTCTTCAAACCACTCACCAAACCACACACAACTGGCTTTGCAACGAATCGTCCTAGTCGTCGCCGGCGCCTACAACCCAGTCAAAGAGTTGGCGGTAAGAGGCTGTGTTATTCCGCAGCGGTCTCATTGTCTGATTATGGCGGCCTGGCCCTTTTCTTTGTCGCTGTTGTTTTGCAGAGAGCGTCTCAACAGGTCTCAGTCTGCGACATGATTTCAACACCGTCCCAACCATATTCACAAGCACCAGATACACCTCGCCAGCGACAACAGCGTGCATTACTCCTCCCGCGTCATTTCATCCACAAGCTGCGCCGCCAACTATGAAGCTTTACATTATCCTCCTCAGCCCTCATCCTGAACCTCAATCCAAATGCCAGTCCTCAAAGCAGCAATCGATACACACCGTCACCCATCTCTAGCATAGCCATCGCCAGTTGCCAATTACTACATACCCCACCACCAGACTGCCAGCATTTCTTTACCCATTGGCTAACTATTGAGGACGCGTCTGTCTCCTGCGCTGATGGACGACACTGGAAATACCCGCAGCAGGTGGTCGGTGTCGTCCGGAGGCTTACCGCTGCTCGGCCACCAACCCTCACTCAACCATCTTGAAGTGACCTAGCTCGTAGAACTGTCCTGAAGAGGTCATGAACATAACCTCAGTTGACCCCCTCAAACATTACAAAACAGGTTCCTCGACGACTGAAGTCATCTTCAAGGCTGAATAAAGAGCTACCGGGCATAAGCCACACATCACATATCGCAGATATGACATCAAAGAAAGATAGCTCGGAATTGAATGATGGTACGTAAAAGTGTATTCATCCAGTCACTCACTAGAGAGTGAACGTGCCGAATCATCCAGCCATATATTTACAACATGACCACACTAGCAAGCTCTTTCCAACTTCCCGTCAGTCTATGGGCATTGTTTCTCCCAAAATTCCCAATATATATACGTGTATTTACAGAAAAGGAATATACTATCTCAAACTCATCGCCATCGACGACTCGCTTAGAGGGGAGCACCAAAGGTGACGGTGAGGGTACCAGGGGCGCCAGAGGAGACGACACCGGAGGCGTTGTCGTCATTGTTGGGGTTGACATCGTCATAAGAGAAAGCGTAACCGCGGCCGTCAACCTCATGCTCGTGGACGATGCGGCTGTAGTGGTTGGAGGGGTCCACGGTGTAGTAGTGAGTTGCATCGAGGGCAGGCTGGACATCACCGCCGTCGAGGAGAAGAGTAGAGCGGTTGATGGCAGCGCAGAGACGGGGAATGATGGCAAGGCGGATGGCATTCTCATCGCCGTCCTTGTGGAAGGGACCATCATCGCAGCCCCAGACAGCCTTGGCGGTGGGCTTCGCATAGGGCTTGGGGTCGCCGTCGCAGTTGATGACGTCGCCATTGGTGTGGCATTGAACCTTGCCGCCTTCATTCTGGGTGTCAATGGTCAAGGGCTGGCTGGCGTACTTCTCCCAGACCTGGTTGATGTAGTCATTCCAGTAGTCCTCAAAATCACCAGAGTTGATCTCGTAGTAGTCAGTGGGGTTCAGGACACGGAGAGGCTGACCAGCGCTGTTGGCAATGCACATCTTATCCCAAGCGCGACCGTCCTTGTTCTTTTGTTGGACAAGTTCGTCGCAGACCTTTTGGACAGCGCCGCCCTCAAGGCCCTTGGTGACCTGCTGCGCACCGCCGTCTGTGACAGAGAGAGACATGCTGAGAAGCATACCGATGAAGTCGACGTAGCTGACGTTGGCATAGAGGGCCTTGGTATCGTGAGTGTAGGTGAGCTCGACGAATCCCCAGTTGAGACCGGCGCTAGGATCCTGTATGTTGGTGACGGCTGGCTGAACCAGGCCCTGGGCACCGTTGTCTCCAGTAGTGGTCATGAAGAAGGGCAAGGTTCCCTCACAGAAGTAGATGCGGCCGGAGCTCAGAGTGATGGGCAAGGTCATCGTGAAGGTGCTGCCCTTGGCCCCGAGGGGAATGGCGATATCGTCGTTGTTGATTTCCACCACTTGACCGACGGGGGCTCCATTGGAGCTAGGGTAGATAACGCTGCCATCAGCCTTGATGAAAGCAACCTTACCATCCGAGTCGAGACCAGAGATGTAGGCTTTGACCTGGCTACCGTCGAAGTTGTTGATAAACTCCAAGGGAAGAGATCCAGGGTTCGCTGACTCAATCTGAAACTTGCTGGCAGACATGAGCTGAGACTTCGTGCCGGTGAAGGTGCCGTTAAGAGTGTTCTCCTTGGTGATGACGAGATCGTCAATGGTACCGGATCGAGCAATAGTGAATTGCTTATTGGCAGCCCTGTTCTCGACAAGAGTTGACGGGGCAGACATGGCGGCGCCCATGAGAGCGGCGACAACAGCGAAGGACCTCATGATGAATGTTGTTTTCTTTCAAGGAAGGACTGTAACGCGGTATTCCGCAAGATAAATGAGTGAATGAGAGCTATGGAATTCCAAAAACCAGCTCTGGATGGTTGGGGAATAGCACCTGTGCTTGTTGAGTGATGGATCCAAAGATCAGAATTTCTTTGGCACGGATGTGGTCTTCTTATACATGGCTGTCGTCAGCTTTTGAGTGCTAAAGTTTGGTGGATGTGGACACACAATCTATCCCATGTAACCTCGTAGGATTGTTTGATGTTTGGTGATGTTGAGATGCATCCATCAAATTGAATCCACCGGCAGCTAGGCCATGGCGTTGATGAAGGAGCCGCCATGCTGCCCACAAGACTGCCACGCTGCCACATCCTAGCTCCGGTCTTCCTTCGGCCATGGTGGGTGGTAGAGGCTTCATTCCGAGCACGTTGACAAGGGAGGTGTCATGCAGGTAGTGGCAGTGTGCCTGGCAAGACCGTGAAGTGAGAGTGCCATACAAAGTGGGTAATTACGCCATTCAACCTCCTGCTGGAATGTTGAACCCGGCGCATGGCCGTGTTGGTACTGGACTTGAGGATCATGGGGCCGAGATGGCTGGGAGCTGGCTGCAGTATTCCATGACTGCTCGCTGAGCGTCATCTGGTTCATTCGTGTCTCGAGTCCCACTGCCCAGGATCGGGGCCTGCTGTGAAGCCTCACCGCATCAAGCCTGGGGGAGTGAACCTCGACACAGATATGGCTCAGCGTCGCACCGAAGCACCGTGAGGGTATAGGGAGGGTTTAGAGACGATCGCATACGTAATAGGCATTAACATGGAGTTTGGGGTAGGCAAAAGGCGCCGTGGTGGCTAGATCTTGGAGCCGCAGGTGGTTGCATGTGTCGCGCACTAGCTTATTAGCCCGAGATGCTGGCGACGCTTGCAGGGGGCCGCATCTAAAGAGTCTGGGGCAGCCATCCATTCAGGTTCGTGTCAGATCCGTGGAGAGAGAGCCAGTTTGCATCGCAAGCTTCCGTGTCTTGAACCCTACTGCAGACTGGGGCGGTTGTCTGTCAACTGCAAGGCTGATCCGACCAGGCTCATTCACTGACACTTGCGATAGAGCCAGGATCAAGATGAATGTCGTGCTGGCTGGCGATGCAGCACCAGCACTAGTCAGAAAGGCCGAAGGAAGAGCCAGGCAAGATCCTCAGCCTTCTCGCTGCGAATTCGACAGGCTGTTTGATACGACAGGCGCTCTCTCCTCTCGCCTATGATCTGTGAGGTCATGAGGATGAGGATGCAGATGCGGATGTAGGCTCTCACAGTCTTCTGCTCGGCGCGACAAATTGACCTGTTGTGGCAACCGAACGAACACTTGTCAAGCCATGGGCAGGTGAGGCGCTTCTCCATGTCAAGTGGCAGAGTTTTGGTGGCTGCAGAGGTATCCAGTTGCCAGTTGGCAATATCCAGACTTGGGCATTACAGGATGGGAAGGTGCATCTCAGCATGTGCTGAACCTGCTGATCATCTTCAAAGTCAGAAGCTCAAGGCCTGCATCTGCATGCCTTTCTCCAGCAGGTGTCAAGGCATTCAAAGCATCCTCCACACGGATGTGACTCCTGTTCCTGCAACGTTGCTCGGAAGACAAGTCCTCGTCGATCTCGTCGCTCTCGCACAAACACGAACCTAAATAGGCGCCGTCAACCCTGCAGGTTTGTTGTCCGGGCTTCTCCAGGCGATCTTCATGCACGAGCTGCCATGAGGAAGCACGGCTTTTCGAAGGAGCTGGCTGTGTTCCCGATAAGGGCGCATCTAGCCATTTCTTCTCCAAATGTTTGTCAACGGGTGCCAAATGTGGTGGACAGACTGGATATGCTGAGAACTGCCTACAGGCCACACCGCAGAGAAAACACTACAGAGCACAAGCTACAGTGAGCGGCCGTACCGCCCAAGTCGTCTCCGTGGCCGCCGTTGAGATCTGTATGCCACGTGGCGCTCTAGCGCGTCCAGCATGTCTTTTCCCTCCCCAATACCATAAATGCTGCGATTAAGAAGGATATTTTACTCCCGACTTTCGACAACTGCTACGTTTCTGTCGCTATCGCCGTGCTGCCTAGCCTGTATATGCGAAGCAGGCACTAGATTGAAGGGTCAGCACAGCCGTGCCTGGGACCTGTCGATCTGTCGGATCATGTGCTCTCCAGGACACTTCCTGCACTCTGCACTAGGAAGCGATCGTCGCCGGCCAAGCCGTCTACGGTCCGCCTCTCGGAGCTGGCGTCTCTCGCACCAGCGCCTTTAGAAAAGGAATGAACCAGGCGACTTCATCGTAACCGAACGCGTGGTCCATCGCTGTGGCCAAGACTCATTAGATTTATTGTGTTTTGCGTTTCCCGTCTCCAACCTTCCTGCCCTTTGCCCTACATGCCATCGTCTTCGATGATGGTCGGGGCTTCACCCGTCCCGTCTACCATGGTCCGAGCTCCTTCTTCCTGTCCCGTTGCATAGTCCGCATTGAAGCATTGATGGCCCGTTGAGCGCTACCACCCCAATGGTAAGGTTTCAGGCCGGAAACGCCACCACGCGAGGAGGACCGACTCTGAGGATTGGCCCACATGGACCTTAAAGCCGCGTTATTCGACTTATTGTGTCGGAATCTCATCGAGCGAGAAACCCTGGCGGGCACATGATGATCCACAGAGCATTGCAAGCTATCGCCGCCCGGGTGATTATACCCCGAGTCTACCTAGTGGATGCCAGCGGTCGCAGCGTCTCAGAAAGCCGCCGTTCAGTTAATTAATTGGCGGGGGGTCACCACGTTGGCAATGATCACTTGTGAGTTGGCATTCCAGTTTACGATGGCGTTTGTTTCGCATACGAGCTGGGCATTCATCAGATGAGCATTGAAACTTTTCAGAGAAACAACGCATCAACGAATGATGAGTTTGCCTCGTAAAAAGCCGCGTCGCAATGCCATCTTAGCGCTTGGCATTGCTCCAAGGCGATCATCTACTTCGTTCATGTCCTACAGATCTCCCTCAGGGACCTTCCTTCGCAGATCATGATTACTTAGGATCGAAACAGCTTCATTAACAGTAATCAATCCTCTCATGCGCTGCAAACATGCGGTTTATGCCTGATAGCGATGCTGGTCTGACAAATTCAACACCAAGTCAGGGCTTATGCCTGACCGCGTAGTGCTTACGATGCATATGAAAGCTTGATTTCTTCTCACCTTTTTCTTTTTTCCCTCCCCCCCCCCTCCTTTTTATTTTCACATACGAGACTCTGCGGAACCAACTCTCTAGTTGCACAATCCAACATCCTCTTCGAGCTTCGTAATAAGAGAGGTGACTCCCCATCCTAAAATTGAGTCTCAACAACGCATGGTTGTAAAAATTAGAAGCCGGTCTCACAGCGTCTTGACACCCGGTAAAGCTGTGTGACGACAGTTGGATTCAATGCTAAGACGACCTTCATTACTAACGGTTCTGCCACCGGTCTGGGGGCGGATCATCGTCACCCTGGCGTAGTTGGGTTTTCCCCAGCGATCATAAGTAAGAACACGGCTATCTCGATTGACTTTTGATTTCTCTAGCGCTGGATAATGCATTTATGAAACTCGGCGGCTGACGGTGGCGCACATAGATCAAGTGAGCGGATCTGAATTTCCAAATCGAGATAGCCTCACGATTTTCATTGGCCGTAAGCACATGCGTGCGCTTGCTTTGTCGGTTTGTGAGGTAAGATCTGCTAAACACCCTCTATAGACCTCAACAGTAAAAAGGCTGTAGAGGAAGGAAATTAAGAGTTTCAAATACAAACTCATGCAGGAGGTACAGAGGGATATCAAAAGTATTTTCAACATTTTCTGTACCGGTTAGTGCCTAGGGCAATACCTAAATGTGATTTGTTTTAAGCCCACGCGATTTATTCATAGAGCATCATGTAATATTATAGATAGGAATATGAAGTCCATTACTCCTGAAAGATCTGTTAGATAATTATCTTGACATTGGTTATTTTTACTATTTTTTACGCATTGCCCGGAAGTATCGGATAGACCCAGAGGTTTCCCGGTGGCAACAGTATTCCGACGACTTTTTGCGCCAATCGTGATTACATGCATAATTATGCTGCCGCATGACATGTCAACCTAACTGTCGCGGAATGTGAATGCAAAAAATTGCATAAAAGCTGAAAGGTGGACGAGATATAAAGTGAAATAGGCAATGGAACTAGGAGCATGATTATCTATGCCTCTGTCATGGGTCAGTTGGCTGAGTGGTTAGACGTCTGTAATCCAATCTGTATTGCCCCCGCGAGCTACGATGCTGTAACCGTACTTCTCATAACATGGACTACACTGCATCACTTCACAGTTTGTATATTACAAGAGATTTCACTTTATGCATATCAATTGTCTTTTGGCAACCGTCGCACTCACGTGCAAAGAGTCCATAATGCATTAGTGGAGTGCTTAGGTTACACCACAGGTAGAAGGCGTCTTAAGGACGGACCTGGACAATCAACACGACTCTGGTTTTTACGCAGATTACACTCGGTTCATTATCTATTTATATTTTATTACAAAGCTCTGCCGCTGATGGGTCCAACCCACCAACGTGCTCATAGTCACCTCCATCGCCAATGTGAAACCCAGTTCCCATGCCCGTTCCCATATGCACCAGCATATGACAATGAAGCAGCCACAGCCCTGGGTTATCCGCCATGAGAGTGAGCACCACATGGCCCCTTCTCGGCACGCTCACTGTGTCTTTTCGCAGTGGCGTTTCGTAATTCGTCCATCCTGGTAGCAGGTCTGTCTTGTCAAAGGGGTTGTAGCTGCCCCAGCCCTCGCCGGGTTTGGCGCGATATTTGGACAGCACGTAGAATGGGCTGCCGTGCAGATGAAAGGGATGTGAGCCGTCGTCGAGATTATTGAGGACGATGGTTACACGTTTTGGCTTGGGGGATTCCATTCCTATAAATGAGATTCTCTGGTTCTTGTCCCAGGATGATCGGTTAAGAGAGAGGAGTGGAGGAAGTTGTGGCTGCCAGGAGGTGTGATTGATAAATCCCATGGGTCTATTGTCGAAATGCGAAAGTTTCTGCGTTTTTATGTACAACATGATCGTTTCGGAATCTTCATTTGCGTCAAAGTTACTCATGTGTGTCGAGGATGTAACAGCCGCGAGATCGAGATGCTCATCGCCGGACGGGATAGATTGTGCCTCCATTCTGTCGTTGTCGTCGAGTGTCTGTGGGAGAGCGGGTAGTGCGTGGTTGGGATTTAGAGCCAGGTTTGGTAGACCGAAGTTTCTAAACCGAGTGTGTTAGCCGTCGTCGTCATGGCTCATGGCAAACGGGGACAGGACTTACTCGTCATCTAGATATACACTGACCCAAGGCGAACTTGTGTCTGAAGACTTCCACCTCAACATGGCATCGACTCTTTCGCCCGGATAAAGGATCCCGATGGAGTGTCTAGGCTTCGTTTCTATCCCACACCCGCCATCAACCTCCACAGCTTGTAGCGTCGCATCGTCTATCTTTATTGTCACTCCTGCTATAGTCCCCGTGTTGACAAGCCTTAGTCTTGTTTTTGGCGCTCGATTTTTGAATAGAGGTACCATGCTTCCGAGAGCTTGATTGGTGCAGTTGAGTGGTCGAGCTGGAACGGCCATGGAGCAGTTGTACCGCCCTCGTCCATTGATGAGAAGCGAATCTGGTACGGGTTCATTGCCGAGACTCCATGTATCTGCAAACCAGTCGAGGACATCTTGCTGCTTGCGATGGAACCAATCTCCGATAAGGAGTAGAGCCTCCTCGTGGTCTTGCGCCATTCCCTGACTAGGCTTATGGACGATGAAACCTCCGTAGAGCCCATCGCCTCTCTGAACACCAGCATGGCTATGCCACCAAAACGTGCCATGCTCATTCTCCCCAATAGTAAAGTTGTAGACAAAATCGTATCCGGAGGAAATGGGGCACTGGGTAAAGCCAACGGCGCCATCCATGGAATTATGACCGCGCATCTGCAGGCCATGCCAGTGAAGCGAGACGCCTTCGTCGTGCAGTCCATTGTGAACGTGGACTACGATTCGGTCGCCGGAGCGAGCCTCAATTGTTGGACCTGGGAATTGCCCTACCACACAGTTAGTACTGGATGCATCTGGCAGTTCATCTGAGACGCTGCAACGCTTGAGCGTACCGTTGACTAGATATATCTGCTTCTCCACCCCGTCTGGTGCTGCGATACCCTTGGTGATGTTCCAGTCGAAAGAGAGAGTTGCAGGCTCTCTAGTCGAGTGCTGTGCCGGGTGTAATGGTATGGCGAGCTGGTCATCATACTCTGACTCTGAAGTATGTTGTGTCGTGGTATCTTCATGATGTCGCTGGTTGAGTCGAAAAAGAGAAATAACGCCGAGAGAGACCAGAAGAATAGTCACGAAGAACAAAGCTACATTTCGGCGTAAAGCGCTTGTTGAAAGTCTAGAGCCTGCTTTATCAATCGTTTCCTGGCCTTCTCCTTCTTCAACGCTGGCGTCGTCATTGTCGAGCAAAGCCCGGTCCTCCCCCAAGTCGATGGACTTTGAGCTGGAACGGTCTTGATCTCGACAACGCGCCTCCATCTTTTGCGCCCATTCAGAGAACTATGAGCCCTGAGTAGCCTTAAATTCTGGCGATGAACTGGGTCACAATTGATGGTGGTTATGGCCACACAGCTTGAGATACTGTCACCGGTGATGATACGTAGGATTCCATCATGTCAGTGCTACCAGGCACGGCCTTGTGATGTCTCGCCAAGCTCCACTAACGGAACGTCGAAAGAGGGGCACGCACAACACTAAAGCAAGCACCAAGTTATTGCTAGCTACGGCGTAGCTCGATAAGATGTGCACAAGGTCATGAATGATTTGATGAGGTCTCGAGACCATTCGACCACCAGACTCTACCACGTGGGCCGCGGGGTTGTTAAGGCGGCAAGTTCTCCGCAGAGAGGTGAGGGGCATCCTGGCCTGGAGCAACTAGGTACATATTAGCTCAATAATAGCTGCAGGGCTAGGGCCTGGACTGGGTGGTGAAATTGGTTCCTGGCTCTGCGGCCACTAAGGAGTGCAGGTGGTGCTACTCTGTGTATTGAGGGAGAGAAATCTTGTGTGCCGTGGTCCGTGAGGCTTGACGGGCGAAGGGTTGAATACTTACAATTGCTTCGTACGATGTAGACAGTTTGTGAGGAGTACCAAGCACGAGGTATGTGGAAGGGTTGTAATGGGTGATCCGATGAGTTGTTGCAAGAGGGCGATTACCGCCACGGCAAGCTACCAGGGAGAGCGGTACTTGCAATCTTGTACTGCCGAGAACCACTTCCTTGTAGGGATACGCATTGCGCGCGTTTTCTACGGAGTAGGCTAGCATGGATTGTTTGGTCCTGGTGGTTACCGGATGGAGGAAGGAGCAAGGGTGGGATGAGCACACACCGCCAGATCGAGATGTGGTTGGCCGTGCGATGTTAACCCAGCTGCATCGTGGACCCGCTCCGGGTCGATTGTTCCTTCTGCTCAAAACCACCAGAGCGGTCGCTGTCCCGCTACTTCCTCGATGGTTTGTAGACGCCACCGCAGTTTCGCGAAGCTGAAGTGTCGCTGGAAATAGGGTCCCTCATACTTGGCGATGCTGAATCTGCCACTTAGATCGCATGACATTTCCCCAACCTTGGCACTCTTGTCTCAGGTGTCTCAGGACAGCCAGCTATGTGAAGCTTGTTTATACCCCAGATTCAACAACTTGAAGGATCGACGTGGGAGCGCCAACCCATGCTCTGGCTTTATCGGTAGAATCAACTAATTTGTATGTGGAAAATGTGCCTCAAGCTCAATTTGGTTCCACCTCGTGCGGACCACACCTGACTTGACCAGCCGCTACTACTCTAAAGGTAGTACTCGAGCACAGTTAGACGCACTGGTTTCCTTAGCCCCCTTGCGATAATGAATCATGACATTGGAAAGCTCATTTTACACAAGGTAGCCACTCGCGACACTTCTCCCCCCACACTCTGTTTCCTGAAAGCCGAGAAAGAGCCCTTCTTGTGATGCATTGAGCTCTGTCAAGTCAGACTCGACCTGTCGTCGCCATGGCTCCATTTGTGCTGATTATTGAATCGCTTCTCGTCCGCCACTTTTTCTCACTCAACCACTCTTTACAACGCACTCCATATCGAAGTCCAACTCTTTGGGGCAAGATGCCCCGTCGCCCATCTGCACGTGCGTCGCTGGTCCGTGTGCTATTCGATGAGCTGCCTCTTTCAGGGGCCCATGCGGACCACAATGCAACGTCATGAGCCGCGGGCTAAAAGGAATCCCCGATTCAATTCCACTGCTTCCTCCTATCATCCCCGCACGTTGCTGTTTGATCCGGTTCACTCTGGCCGGAGCCGAAGCCAATCAGCCACTCTGGATAGTGCAATTACGAAGTTTGAAGGAAAACCTGGTGGGACAACTTGAAAGCATCCATTCATCACCCACTTAACACTGGCGATAGGTGCGCACGTTGCACACCGACTAGGAACAGTTGCTATTCCCAGGAAGCACCTTCCTTCCACTGAGGGGTCCCCAAACGAGGGGTCCTCGTGGTGTCCTGCGGTAAATCATCTGAACAGAACCCGGCCCGCAATGTTGCACTCCATCCCATGGCCCGCCCTTGCATTTTGTGTATCTTGGCCAGCTGGGCTATCTATAAGTATCCAAAGCTGTCATAATTTTAGCTCGAAGATGTTGTTGGATGTAGCCTGCGAAGCATCTGCGATTGTACCCTTCAGCAGCCATGGCTAAAAGTTTCGTTGCGTCTCTTCACGGCGGTAGCCCTTGCTGGCCTTGCCAATGCTGGTAGCCTCAAGGACATTGACCATGTCGTCCTATTCATGCAAGGTACTGTAACGAGGCCCCCGCAACTAGACAGCATCATTCAACATATCAGACAACGTGTAGGCAATAAATGGCTAATACGGTTGACTCAATAGAGAACCGCGCATTTGACCACTACTTTGGCACCATGGCTGGTGTCCGTGGCTTCAACGACGCCAACCTCCAGATGAACGGAAAGCTCCCTGTCTGGAAACAACTGGCCACCAACCTGACAAAAGATGCCGATTACGTGTCTCCGTGGTACCTCAACTATCTCGGCGGAGACTGGACCGATGCAACCCAGTGCATGGTTGCCGGCAACAATGGTTGGCAGTCAAACCATCAGTCCTTGAACGCTGGAACCAATGACCACTGGGCCCTGGATAACACGCCATGGAGTATTGGTTTCTTCAAGCGGGACGAGCTTCCCACTCACTGGGCCCTCACTGAGAACTTTGTTATCGCAGACATGTATCAGGTAAGGGTTCTTGAAAGCACTCCATCACTGGTTGCCTTGAAAGAGACTGTGAATTGCTGACAATCAAATAGGAGGCCGTGATCACCTCGACTAACCCGAATCGCGTGACGTGGGCTTCAGGCTCCATCAACGTTCCCGGTTCTCCCCAGCGCCCAGACCAAGGTGGTTACCCTTACGTCGACAACAACGAAACCCCTGGCTGCGAAGACGGGATCAACTGTTATCCCTTGAAGTGGGAGACCACAGCTGAAATCTATGAGCGCGAAGGTGTAAGCTGGTCCGTGTTCCAGGACGCGGATAACTTTGACGATAACCCCCTCGCTTGGTTCGACCAATTCCAGACTGCCAAGCCCGGTAGCCCTCTCCAAGAAAAGGGAATGAAGGGCAGCTCTTTGAATGCATTTTATGAACGGGCTGCCAACGGCACTCTGCCAGCTGTCTCTTATATCATCGGTCCCACTGAGCTGTCGGAACACCCGCCCTACGCGCCTCGAGATGGTGCTTGGCTGCAGAACAAGATCGCAGAGGCTGTCCTCAAGTCCCCGAAGTACTCCAAGACCGCTCTCATCGTCTCCTACGACGAGACGGGTGGTTGGTTCGACCACCTTTCTCCCCTTCAAATCTCCTCAAGGTACGCCTGGTGAGTGGCTCAACGACCCGTACAGCGAAGTCGGCTACACATTTGCTGGCCCGGGATTCCGCGTGCCAATGTACATCATCTCTCCTTGGACTCGACATGGTGGCGTCTACACCGAGCACAGCGACCACAACTCTCAGATCCTGTTTATTGAGAAGTGGCAGGCTGCCAAGGGCAAGAACGTGACCACCAAGGAAATGGTCCACTGGCGCCGACAGAACATGGGAGACTTGGTCAACGCCTTTGACTTTGAGAACCCCGACACCTCCATTCCCTCGCTTCCCTTCGCCCCCGCGCCCCACGTCAACTCCAAGGGCAACTACGATGGCTCAGTTGTCTGCCAGTCAAAGCACAAGGTCACACGCCCACCGGTTCCATACACGGGCAATGGAGTCATTACCGACATGGCGTCCGTCGTGGAGAAGGGCTTCAAGCCTGTCCGTGGACAATTAACCGAGGGTCGCTTCCTTGTCTTTGAACTGGGCGGCTTTGCCCTCTCATACTCAGGTTGCAAGGGACGCAGGCCAACACCGGTTGGCTTGTCGCGCAGCACACCCAAGCACGACGCGAAGTCACAGCGATGGGTCATCCACGCCACTACCCTCGGCGGGGACGAGTTCAAGATTTCGAGCGCTGTGGATAACAGGTACATCTGCACTGGCGGCGTTGTATGCAAAGATGTAAACAAGGCCTTGGTATTTGCGATTGAATTTGTGCCGAGCCAGGGATACTCATTCCGAGTGAAACAGTCAGGTGACTATCTGGTGGACGACGACGCCGAGGTCGGAAAGGTGGCCTTTGGTGGCTTTAAGAAGCACTGGAAGGTGTACAGCGTGAACTACTAGTGTAGATACATACATACATACACCTTTTAGAAGAATATCATTATTAGAAGCCCATCCATACCTTGTTACTTGACTGGCGATTGAAAGAGTGATTTGGTTGCAGAAGATCTTGGTCTTTCTACATTAGGACGCTGCGAGGAACAAGAATCTTGAGTGAAAGGTCTTTAATAGCAACGAGTAGGATAACTGCCAGGTCCGAAACTGTCCAAATGACAGCAACCACATACGTCAAGGATGAAAACATAACAAATCGGGTATTAAATGGCATATAAGCTCGTACCATCTTCATATAAACACTAGACCATGTACGGAATTAAACAAGCAAGTAGGCGACCGCCCCCTCCCTTCTGCCACTTGTCCTCAGGACTCGGTATCAAAGGACTTCTTGACACTAATCTTGGCTCCGTCCTCGGTGACATCAAGGGCGCTGCTCACCTTGGCGGTCCACTGGCGCACGACGTTGCCCTTGAGGATGAGACCGACGATGATGAAGTCGACGAGCACGATGAAGAAGGCGCCCATACCCCACATCCAGCCGACGCCGACGGCGGCTTGCCACTGCGTCACGATGAAGACGGAGATGAGGCCGAAGGTGACGCGGTAGGCGTTGAGGCAGACGGACGTCTCGACGGGGTTGTTGAGGAAGCACTCGACGACGTAGTTGTAGCACACTGGTAGTGCGAGAAGCGCGGAGAACCAGATGAGGAACGAGGCGACGGCGAGGACCATGAAGTGAAGGTGGTACTGTAGGCCCGCGCCCCAGAGACCGAGTCCGACGGGCAGGAGGAGAGAAGGCAGGATGGTGTTGGCAAGGCGGTACTCCGGGTGCCATGTGCCGCCGCGACGGCGCGCAACCCAGAGGGGCGTCTTATCGTTGAAGAAGTAGCCGAAGATCTGGGCACAGATGATGCCGACCCAGGCGGTCATGGTGAAGAAGGCCATCTGGAGGGAGGAGAAGCCGTAGCCGCCCGCCTCGACGGGGGGCTCCATGTAGGTTGCCAGAGTGGAGGCCTGCATGATGGGGAGGCCGAGGGCGACGAAGATGTACGTTCCCATGAGGAGGGAGATGGGGGCGAAGGTGATCTTGAAGGGGATAACGAAGCGGCGGACCTGTTTCTGTTAGATGACGTCTACTATGGGGGAGGGGGGGGGGGGGGGGGGGGGGGGGGGGGTGGTTTGATGGCTTGACCTACAAGCTCTTTGCCCTTGCCTGCGGGCTGAGTCCTGGTGCCCGGGAGGAACGTGGCGACGCGGTTGGCAAACCACTTCTCGGGCAGGGCGGCGCGGCCGGGGTTCACGGCGTCAGGATGGCGGTTGTAGGCCGTATCCTCGACAAACAAGAAGACCAAGATGATGGCGGCGCCGACGGGCCCCAGCGTCCACCAGAAGACGTCAGCCCAGGGATTCCCCTCGCCGACGAAGCCACCCAGCGTACCGCCGCCCACGACGGCGAAGATGATGGTGATCTCAAACACGGCAAACGCCTTCCCGCGCTGGTGCAGGAAGAACATGTCGATGATGTACCCGCTGCCCAGGATGGCAGGGATGCCGCCAAAGAAGCCCGTGAACAGGCGGGAGATGGTGAAGGGGATGTAGTCGGCCGGGCCGATCATCTCGGCGCCCCAGATCTGGCCGATGAGGATGCCGACGAGGGACCAGAAGACGACGGCGCTGCGGCCGATGACGGCGACGAGCGGGATGAGGAAGAAGGGGCCCGCGACCCAGCCGGCCAGGGCGGCGGCGACGGAGTGAGCATGTCGGTCGGGGGTCTTGCCGTGGTATGTCTGCAGCTGCTCCATGAAGGTGAGCATGTTGCTGTTGGGGGACATCTGGGCGGCGAAGCCGGCGAGGCAGATGCAGGCGAAGACGAGGATTTTCTTGCTCAACGGCCAGTTCTGGGGGGGGCGTTAGTTTGTTTGCGTTGTTTCACATATCGATGACGGGCCTCTGAGGTCTCAGCTCAAGGCGAGATGCTCATGACCGTCTCCGACTTGACATCAAGGACTGCGACATACCAATGGGTCATTGGGGTCGTCGCTGGGCTGAGGCACCAGGACAACCTCATTGCCGCCTCTGTTGGTGATTGTCTTGAGGCCGGCGTCCGACCCGGGGCCAGTGGTGACCTCGGGTGGCGACTTGACTTCCACCGACGCGGATTCAGACATGGCGACGGGGTGCGGACAAGATATATGTGGTAGTATGCAATGAAACGGCGCGCAGACTGAGAGGTGCGACCGACCGCTCTTATTTAAGGGAAGACGACGACGGCGACGACGAAGAAAATGAAAGGAAGAAGCAAAAAGGAAGGCAAGGCGAAGAGGATTACAAAGAAGCTAGAAGGGCATGCGACGGAAGATTTGTCGCGTGGGAATAAAACACGGGTTCGAGCCAAGGTCGGTCTTAGCGGAGGATGATAAAAAAAAACGTGGGACAGAAAGCGTGGGACCTTGCCACCCACGTTTTCCTTCTTCTTCTCTGCCTTCCACAAGCGAAACAGCTGGGCCCCTTCGCTTCGCCCAAGTCACGCAATGGCTTTTACCGGGGGGACGGTCAGTCTAACGTACGACGCAGACGAACCGAGGCAGCAGGACGAGAAGTTTGGAAGAAGCATAACTTTCTAGGGCCCTGAGGCGAGACATACGGGGGGGGGTGAGGAGGACGGTGGCCGTCTGTGGTGGGGAGGGGAGCCGGATGAAGGGCCTGCATTGGAAGCAGAGGTGGTAGCGTAGATGGAGAGGGAGGCGAGCTAGCTGGTTATCAGCTAGCCGGCTGGCCTGGCCTGGCGTCGAGCGAGTCGTGCGTGGCTTGCATTTACTACAACGTAGCAGCGTCCGCGATAGACTACTGCGCACGAACTGGGTTTAGAATCGCTGGTGGAGGACGAAACCACAGACTGAGGTTCGCAGGTCGCGATGCGGGAGGGCTGTAGGCGGACGTGGTTGGCCGGGGTGGAGTGGGGGGGGATGTGTTTTTAATCTCGAGTGACGCAGGTATGGAGACGGGCGATGCCGGGTTGAAGGCCAGAGTTTAACCATCTCGACCATGTTGGCTCTCTGGACGTTGCTGGGCGTGATGTGGGCGTGGGATGTGGGATGCTGCGCGAAAGCGGGAGGGATAATCCACCGGATGGCGCGTCGTGAGGGTCCGGTACATCAGGGGATCTTCGGGGGGCGGCGGAACAATCGAAACCGGGTTTGGTGGATGAGATAACTGGGGGATGCTGGAGCAATCTTGGCCCGGGGTGCGAGGCAGATACGATGGGCGCACGGAGAGAACCTACCGGCGCGCAAGTTGGCCAGCGAAGGGCCAGGACTCGCTCAGGCTCAAGAGTGAGTCTCTCTGAAATGGGCAACGGTTCGATGCAACCCCGGATCGAGGCCTTCGTTCTCGAAGCAGCAAGAGCCGTTGGGAGGATTGCATGACGAGTTCAAGGGCTGCTGATTTGATTCAGGGGCCGGACAAGGTCTCAGTCCATCCACCAGTCTGTGTGTGACCGACGCCGTCGAGGTAGGGATGGGCGTGCGGCCGGCAGGGCGCAGTCGATTCCCAGCTGATTATTTGTGGCGAGCTGCGAGGCAAGCGACTCATTCCAACGATATAGAGTGCCAAGAAGAATGCGTGTTTTGAGGCCTGTCCATGGCCCATTGCCGTCTTACAGCGATGGCCAAGAACTGCGCGGATTGATAGGGGCCTGGCCTACAGCGTGCGGAGCGTACGAACTAATTACAGGTGGCCTGAGGTGGGCTTGGGCCCCCCCTGCCCGCTGTGGAGCCACGGCTGGGGATCTGGCCAAGAGATGTGGCCGGCCGCCACACACTCTGGGATGTCGCCTGCAGCCAAGATGCTGTTTTGCGGATATAAGGGCCACTAGTGCCAAGGTCGGCTGCCGGCATTCGTGGGCTGGGCAGTGGGCGATGGCTCTCCGGAGCACCTCGACAGCGAAGACGCCGCCAAGCACAGAACGCCTCGTCCCCCGCCGTTGCAGCGCCATGCCCCGTCCACGGCTATGTGCTCTGCAGCCAGCCTAGGCGGGACAGAAGGGCATCAGGGCGCGCAGCTTGGGGCTCTCAGCGCCATGGTCGGACTGGCACACGCGGCGGGTGCCCAGAATTTATGCGCCCTCGCTCTATTTTGCATTGCATTGAAACGATGCAATGCCGCCGCGCCGCTCCCGAGTGCTTGGGCAGGATGCTGCTGGGTTGCCGCTGCGTCGTTTATCTGCCGAGAGCGTTTGCGGTGCTTTGGTCGCGGCTTTGGTCGTGGCTTTGACGATGGCGTTGACTATTGTGGTCTCAGGCCTCTTGCAAAAGCAACTCGGGGGCCCTGGACTGCCCGTCAGTGACCGCCGTTGCACTATTGACGCTGACGGTAGGCCGTGGAACTCTATACTCGCAGAGTAGACGACACCGGGCAGCGTACCCTTGGTGCAAGAAAGCCACGGCAACAGACAAAGTAGGCGGTTTCCGGCCCACTCATTCGCCCTCTGTAAATGGCATGTCGTGAGCAAGTCGGCGTTTGGAGGCGTCAGGGCCGCGGGGGGTCTGGAGGGGGTGCCATTCCCAGTCCGGCGGGAAGGATCTCAAGGGGCCCGCCCATGGGCCCAGCAGGGGAGGCTATTCGTGGATTGCTCTGCTGGCGCTAGGGCGGGACAGGGCAGGTCGAGTATCCGCGGCTAGCTGGGAGCCGGGCTAGCTGGTGGTGGGCGATGGATGCTCGAGTGAGGGTCGAGGTGCGCTTGCTATCTGGGAGTTGCTCGACTTGCTTTTTGCGTGGCGGCCACTGACGTGAGAACCGGTGGCCTGGGAGGGGCTGCGAGGGTGTGCGTGTCGAGCCGTGGCTGCTGCATGAGACGATGGCACTGCCGAGCGAAGGATGTGATGAGCCGTGATGGCTGGCGAATGGCGAATGCGAAGATGGATGGCCTCTGCGACATGACTTGTCGAAGCAGCAGCAGCATCACCACCACTACCACCACCAGCTGCTGGGGCGCACGAAGCAGAGAGGAGACCGGATAGTGACAGGGAGCCACCCGGTAAGCGCAAACATGCTGCAGTCTCACCCACTCGCCGGGGAGGTGATGCGGCGCTGGTCGCTGGTTCGCCTCCAGCTCTTCAATCTGCGCGGAGGATGTGATCAAATGCAGTCAAACGGAGCCATCCCCACTCACACGGTTCGCGCCATGGCCTCTCGACTGTCGACCCTTGGTCCCTCACACTGCCTGGTGCGAAGAGTGAACGTATCTGCCTGCTGCGCGATGCCTGCGTGTGGAATCAGGCTGGTCGGTCGAGGCGAGCAGGTTGAGACACGCTGAGCGAGCCCTGGCAGGCAGATGGACGGCCAGCCACGGCGGAGCTGGTGATTCGCAGAAGCGTATCGAGAGGCGAAGTGCGTTCTGGCAGCTGGCCGCTGGCCGCTGGCAGCTGGCCACTGAACCACCGAAAACTCTTCAGCCATCCCTGTTGGAGCAACTGCTGGGGGACTGAATCCCCGACGTTGCATAGACTAGATTGTGCTCCCTGCGACTAATTTAGTGCAGGCAGTTGTTTTCTTTCTCTTTCAGGCTTCTCCCCTCTTGTTGCCTCTCGGCTGTGGTGCCTGTGGTTTCTGACTACCGTCGTTTGCTGCTTTTGTTTGGCTGCCCGCCTTGGGTTGCGAATAGGGGCCATCTTGCCTGACTTGGTGTCCTCGCGCCGTGGCACAGAGGAACTATGCACTCGACGCTGGCGCTACGTGAATCTTGACGCCCCCCCGGCCGTGAGGTTGCACTAGGACGAGTTTGCGGCCGACCGACTTGCTCACCAGCGTCAACCTAAACGACTGGAGTCTTCCGGCTGTCTCATTTCCCATGACTAGTCCATGCTACTCTACAACTGCTGCTACTGCTGCTACTGCTGCTACTGCTGCTACTGCTGCTACTACTGCTGCTACGTCGAGAGCACGCACCACCGGCACGCCTGCAACCCGCAGATCTACCACAGACTGCCAAGAGAAGACCCGTTTAACAGCTGCTTGCTCCCTCACCTCATGGGATGCTGGTCGTCTGGCTCTGGCTCGCCTCATCCCGTCTTGGTATTTGACCCTGTGGTCCCCCCCCCCGGGTCATCGCCATCGCAGTATCTGCTCTTCTCTTCTTGCGTTTCGCAGGACCGACCATCCAGCGCAGTACACCACGGACCAGACGCAACCATCCGGCATCATGAGTTCGCCGCCCGCCCCGAGTGACGCCTCGCAGGCCTCCATGGTCGTCATCCCCACCGTCGTCACGACGGTCGTGGCCGTCATCTTGACGGGGCTACGGTTCTACGTGCGCATGTACATGATTAAGATGGTGGATTGGGATGACTGGTTTAACCTCCTTGGAACGGTGCGTTGTACGGGAACGAGACTGACGAGAGTCGACTGGCTGACTGGCGATAGTTGACGTCGGTGGCGGTCATGGGGCTGGTGCTCGGGGCGGTGCATCTCGGCCTCGGACGACACATGGGGTTTCTGGCAATCGAAGATCACGAGCTCAAGAAGGCAACGCAGGGCATCAAGCTGCTGCGCATCGCCGAGTTCTTGCTTATCATGTCGACCGTCTTCGTCAAGATTTCCATCAGCCTGTTCCTGAAGCGGCTCTTGTGAGTAGTGCACACGGCCACGAATGCAGCGAGGGTCCTAACTCGGTGCAGCATCAAGAGCCAGCGCTGGCAGATCTTCTTCTGGCTCTTCATCGCCTTCAACACAATCACCAGCCTGATCGACGCCATCGCCATCTTCCCGCAGTGCACCCCCGTCGAGTACAACTGGGACAAGAGCATCGAGAACGGCCACTGCTGGTCCGACACTGCCATCAACGCGCTGGGCATCGCCCAGGGGAGTACGTCGCTGCGTTTCTCGTGCCGGGCCGGACCACCGTGCTGACTTTGAACTAGCCATTGCCGCCGTGACGGACGTCATCCTCTCGGTGCTTCCCATCATATTTCTCTGGAACCTGCAGATGATTTGGCGAGTGAAGCTGGGTATCTGTGCCATCATGGCCCTTGGGTTTGCGTACGTGCCCGACTGCGAGATTGTGTCAACTGCGTTACTGACCAAGTCCCGACTGCAGGAGTGGAGGCTTTGCCGCCGCCCGTACGGCCCTGGTCCCTAGCTTGACGGCCACCCACGACCCAACCTGTACGGACGACCCCTCAACACGCCGGGAAGTGACCACTGCTAACTCCTCCAGGGGATCTCGCGCCGCTCTTCATGTGGGCGGTTCTCGAGGCGACCTTTGGCGTCATCGCCGCCGCCGCGCCCTCCGTCCGCCCCCTCCTGGGACGAAACGCCATCTCGACGGCAAAACTCCAACTCCAAGGACAAGTCCCGATCGCGCTCCATGCCGCTGCAGAGCATGCCCTCGCACCTCAGCTCGCGCCGCTCGTGGCTCCCGGGGTCCTCCACGGCAAACATGCGCAAGCTCCAGGACGAGGAGGACGTGGACCCAGGGTCCGATGGCGGGAGCAGCCAGGTGAACCTGTGGGAGAACACCGCGGGGCGGGATCGTCAAGACGACGGATATCCAGGTCACGCGTGCGCCGGTCAAGGACACGGAGAGGCCGTAGCGGGGAGAGGACACGCGAGAGGGAGTTCCTGGAGCATAGATTTGGGTATATGCCTGCCTGGCGTTTACGGTGTTTGGAGACTAAAAACTAACTGGGTCATGGCTTTGATGCCATGTACATATGAGCTGCACAGATGTATTATTACCACGGTGTATCAGACGACTAATCAAAGATTCATGTGCGTTCTAGACTTTGCCTGGTGAAAATATGCCACAGCACCCGTGTTGATTTCTGCACGCATTTCGGACCAAGAGCAAGAGCTCGCCAAACAACACGCAACACGCACACATCACACACCACACACCACGCAACACTCAACACGCAACACGCAGCTCGTCCAACGACTTCGTGCTCCGTAAACAAGAGCCCGAACCAAACCACCCTAGCCTGTCCCAACACTCCACCTGCCCCTGAATGCATTTTTCGTCGCCGTTAGGCCAGCCGGCCAGGTACGCCTCGGCTGCGCCGATCATTTCCCCTTCGCACCAAGGATACTGTAGAAGCTCGTTAGCCATGTCACATAAATGATAAGGTAAAAAAACCCCTCTAGCCTACGGAGTACTAACTACATTAATACCAAAAAAAAAAACATCAAGAGTTCATCGCTGGGATACCCATATCCCCAGTGGAGATGGCCCACTTCGGACGGGCAAATCTTGGCTGCGGATTCGCCAAGGTTCCATTATCGAGATGCGGGCTTGGCCACCCCCCGTTGGGCGAGCCGGGGTGGGTTGTCGGGTTCCCTGCCGGATCCCTGGGCGCTGTTGGGTCCCCTGTCGGGTGGACTATCCTGGGCTGGTTTGAAGAAGTTTTTGGAACAAAGTGGACATGGGTTTCGGAGGGAGGCCGTGAGGAGTTGGACTAGGAGTTTGACTAGGAGTTGGACTAGTTGGACTAGATTGTTAGAACTTGATAATTAGGCAAGTATGCGTACAAAGTATGGTGTGTAGTAGATGGTGGCTATTACGGAGTACTCTGTATACCAAGAGCAGCGGCGTCAGGGGCGCGGCGGGAGCGACAGCCAGGAATAGGTGCTGACGGTCCCTGGAGATGAGTGGAATGGGCCCCGTTTTCAGGGCACCGCAGCAGTGAGGTGAGGAGTCGCACGTCAGATTTCGTCACAAATGAGCATCGGCTGGGGTGGCTTGATGGCGTTTGGGGCCGCCGTTGGTGCTCCGGACGCCATTGTGGCTCCAGGCCCCCTTTGACAGTCTCGGCCCTCCAGTCAGCACGTCTGACGGAGCAATTTGGATTAGGTGATTACCGGGTTGGGCATTTTGATGCACGCAGCCTGGCCGGCACTCACGGCATGGTGGCCGACTTGGCGTTTCTTTTGCTACGCCGTCTGCTCCCTTGCATTTGCGATTGCGCGGTATTCGTTTTTTTATGTCTCTGTCTCTTTTTTTTTTTTTTTTTTTTTTTTTTTTTTTTTTTTTGGGGAAGGCGTTTGTAGCATGGCTGTCGGGCTATCTGGCAGTTGATTGCTTTGGATGATTACAGGCTATTCAATTATTCCTTTTTTGGCGGTTGTAAAAAGAATCAAGCGCAGCCATATCTGGTCACAAGACTGTGGTTTGCTCCTTCCCCGACCCCGCGACGCCGACTCTGTTGGGCGGAGGTCTAAAAGGCGCAGCGAGCAAATGGTCGTATGACGGGTCATTTTGCGTTTTGTAGTTGAACTATTTTTACATTTGTCATTGCACCTTTTCCTTTTGATTCAGCCCTTCTTCTCTCTCTGTCGGCAGGGAGCGTAGCGTAGCACCCCGTTGCTGGCCGAGACGCAATTAGTCCCTACAAAGAGGCTGACTGCGTCTGTCATCAGATTGCCACCACCACTCCAACCACCACCACCACCACACCACCACACCTGCTCAAGCCACACGCAATGACCTCAGCTCCGGCCAAGCAATTCACCGTCGCCATTGTCGGCGGCGGCATCGGTGGCTTGGTTCTCGCCATCGGCCTCCTGCGCCGCAATGTCCCCGTGCAGATCTACGAGGCCGCCGCGGCCTTTGGCGAGACGGGCCTGGGCCTGTCCATCGGCCCGGCTGCCCACCGCACCATGCCGCTCATCGACCCTCACATCCGCGACATTTACGACTCGCTCGTCACCACGCACTCTGATAGCCCGGGCTTCGAGAAGTTCCGTCAGACGTGGTTCGAGCCCGTCTGGGCGGCGGGCGAGCATGCTGGCGAGGTGCTGATGGATCTCAAGGCGTTGCCGTCCGGCCAGACGACGGTGCGGAGGGCCGACTTCCTGGACGCCCTCGTCAAGCTTGTGCCCAAGGAGAGGGCCAACTTTGGGAAGCGGCTGGCCAGTCTCGAGGAGAAGGCAGACGGCGTCCATCTCTCGTTTGAGGACGGCACATCCGTCACGGCGGACGTGGTGGTGGGCTGCGACGGCATCCGCTCCAAGGTAAAGCAGGGCATCCTCTCCGCGGAGGAGCTCGCGCGCACGCAGCCGCAGTACAGCGGCATGTACGGCTACCGCGCCGTGCTGGACATGGACACCATGGTCGAGGCCGTGGGCGACCACCGCGCGAGGGTCTCGACGTGGTATATCGGCAAGGGCGCGTACGGCATCACCTACCCGATCATGCGGGCCAAGAAGGTGAATGTGGGCCTGTATATCCTGAGCGACACCTGGGACAGCGACACGTGGGTGAGGCCGGCGAACCGCGACGATATGGAGCGGGATTTCGGGGGGATGGGCGAGTTTGTGAACTCTATTATGAAGGTGAGTGAGCCTGGCGCTTTCTGCTGCTTTGTGGAGGGGGGGCGGTGGCTGCTGCTGTGATCGAGCAGAGTGCGGTACTGACTTCGCCTAGCACATGCCCGATCCCTCTCAGTGGGCCATCTTTGAGCACCCTCACATCTCCACGTTTTGCAGGTCCAAAATCGCCATTCTTGGCGACGCAGCCCACGCCTCGACACCCCATCAAGGCGCCGGTGCCGGACAGGCCATCGAGGACGCCCACGTCCTGGCTGAGCTCCTTGCCGACCCGTCCGTCGTCACGCCCGCCGATGTCGTCGACGCCTTTCGGGGCTACGACGCCGTGCGCCGGCCGCGGAGCCAGCGGGTCGTCACGAGCAGCAAGGAGAACGCCGAGGTGCTCTGCCTCTCGTATCCCGGCATCGAGGACGATGCCGAGAAGCTAAAGGAGACGTGGCAGGAGCGGTTCAAGTGGCTGTGGGACATCGACATCCAGGGGCAGGCGAATGAGGCCCTCAAGGCCATGTATGAGGCACGGGGGCGGCCGCCGGCGACGAATTAGACGAGAAGAGATAGGCTTGGTATCCAGCATTGGAGACAAAGGCATTCACTACTGTGGACGGTCCCCTTTCAAGCACGGCGTTGATGCCATTGGTGAGGCCTCGGAGGCTTCACGTAGGCCGTATTAGGCAACTCCGCTTCCATCCTGGAGTCAGCTGTTAAGCCACGATACACGTCACGACTGTAGATGGACAACGGCGATGGAGGGTGGAACGCGCATCTCGCGTGCCAAGATGGAGTCAATTGACTTTGCCATGTCACGGAGTGCATATATGTAACGTAGCAACTGTCGCGCGCTCATCTGTGACGAGGAGGTTAAATAGGAGGGCGAGAACTCCAGATTCCTATAACAGCGAGATTTCGTTTCGCTTCATCACCACAACCGCCCGCAACTCCACAGCCTCGGCGAAAAAAAAAACATTCCATCACACAATGTCGGATCTGCGCATCGCCTCGGTGCAGTTCGAGAACGCCTCGGGCGACAAGGCCGCCAACCTAGGCACCATCCGCCGCCTCGCCACCCAAGCCGCCGGCCAATCCTGCAACGTGGTCGCCTTCCACGAGTGCTGCATCTCGGGATACACATTCGCGTCGAAGCTGTCGCGCGATGCGCTCTGGCAAGTCGCAGAGCCCGTGCCATCCGGGCCGAGCATCCAGGAGCTCATCTCCATTGCGCGCGACACAAAATTAGTCGTCCTTGCAGGGCTGTTCGAGCGGGACGAAGAGTCCATCTACAATACCTACGTCTGCGTCTCCGCGGACGGCTTCATCGCTCGCCACCGCAAACTCCACCCCTTCATAAGCAAGCACCTCTCCCCCGGCGACGAACTCACCACGTTCGACATCCTAGGCTGGAAGGCCGGCATCCTAATCTGCTACGACAACAACGTCGTTGAAAACGTGCGCGCGACGGCTCTCTCCGGGGCGGAGATCCTCTTTGCGCCGCACGTAACAATGTGCACGCCGTCGACGCGGCCCGGCGCAGGCTTCGTAGACCCGGCGCTGTGGGTCACCCGGGAGACGGACCCGACCAGCCTGCGGGCCGAGTTCGACGGGCTGAAGGGCCGGGCGTGGCTGATGAAGTGGCTGCCCTCGCGGGCGTATGACAACGGCATCTACGTGGTGTTCAGTAACCCCATCGGGATGGACGACGACCAGCTGAAGAACGGGTGCTCGATGGTGCTGGACCCGTTCGGGGACGTGGTCGCGGAGTGCAGGGCGTTGGGGGGAGGATACGGCGGCGGCGGTCTGTTCGAGGGAGAAGCTGAGGTTGGCGGGGGGGTTCAGGTATCGGGCTGCGAGGCGGCCGGAGGTGTACGGGGGGGTTATTTCGGGGGGGCATCGGGGGGAGCTGAAGGTTGCTTGGATGGGGGAGGGATCTAAATGATGGGTGGTGAGGAGCTGCGATTTCGGAGGCTTGATGACTGGATAGGGAGGAGGCATTGGTGGCAGTGGGATACGGATGTTGAGAGGGATGTTGAGAGGGATGATGAGAGGGATGCCGTTTACAGGGATGCTTAGAGCATATGTTGAGAAGGGATGCTGAGAATTGAAGATTGAGAGGCAGAAAAGTATACCGTCATTGAGGCATATGCCTTCTACTTGAGCATGGACAGGCGAATAAATACATTACATTGACCGACGCCGACCTTGCCAGCATTACGCGGTATTTCACCAATGCTCTTAGTATTAGTAGCCTCTCGACCAGTTATATACGTCTCAAATCGCTACTTGCAGGATACACCGCACGCGAGTACACGAACCACGAGCCAATACGAATAGCATCGGACGCACCAATCCGCCGTGACCCATTTGAACTCCCCCACGGCTGCAAACTTACACGCCATCCCACGGGTTTACACGTTACACGCATATGCTCTCCAAGCGTCTTCCCTCGTACTCGGCTATCCTGCTTGGGGCCAGCTTTCATACTGTCTGCCGGGGCCTCTGCGTCCCATGCCACGCCGCGTGCTCTCTGGTTGCTCGTCTTGGTTCTCGCAGAGCTGAACTTTGTGGCCGTGCTCTGCTTCGTAGTCTGGCGGAAGCTCTGCTGTCATTTTGGTCGTGGGTGTGGGTGTGAGGGAGTGCTGATGGCCAAGAATGAAGGTCGAGGTAAACAGCCGGAGAGTCAACAGCCTGATGCAGAAACGGATCCAATCAAGATCATTCATCTATATGCATGTTAGCTTCATCAAATGTATGGGTGTCGCCGGCCCAGCGGAAGAGCTCAACAAGCACCAGCTTGGAGCCGTCGTCGAGGTCATTTTAGCTCCGGTATTCAGACCATTCGACCTCGTTAATCGGTGTATGGCTCCAACGAGGGTCCGGGGTAATAGTGACAGGAGACATCTCACTCGCCGTCTTAATTGCGTTGGCAGCACCATATCACCATGCGGCATGATGTCTTTCGTGGTGTAGCAGTAATATCCAAAATTAACTTAATAGATCGAGACTGTAATGCTGAACATAAACATTGTAGGTTCTGCGATGGCTGTAGTTTTGACACATCTTGCTAAATACTTGAATTACAATTCAAAGACTCCCCGCTTAAACCCTGTATATATATAATACAATAACTTCATGTTGAACAGTATCCTATGTGTCTCACTCGCCAGCTAACCCTAGCACAACAGTAATTCGTCTATGGCCTACCAAGTGAAGCAGTGCAGTAAGACGGATATGCGCTTGTGGACGGTTAAGAATCTCTTCGACGCTTGGGAGAGACTCTTCTTGGACAGCCTTTCGACCATCGGTCTCGGTGACATTTAAGAACCGTGACTGGTGAAACGCGCTGCGAGCGGCAGAGGGACGAAAGGCCCATTAAACGAGAATTTTGGTCTTTGACATTTTGGCATTCAATCTACCCTGTAATTGTAATTCATGGTGGTATTCGCCACCATCAGTCAGTCGGGCCAGGAGTTGTCGCCCCGATCCCATTTTGGTGGTCCCCTTTCGTCCAAACTTGCCCAGTCTTCGCATAGCCATCAATCATTGCCATCCGGCTGCACCCAACAGTAGTAGTCGCTTTGTTTACTGACCCTACCATCCGCGGTCCATTCCAGCAGAGAAACGCCACGCATCTGGGCCCGTTCCCCCTTCTTGTACGGCGAATCCGGCACATCCTGGAGCATGGTGAATTCCATGTCCGTCTCCCACGTGTGACGCTCCCCGGCGATGTGCAGAAGGCGGGTCGTCAGCTCGACGTCTCCACAAACCGAGTACATGAAGGCCAAGAACTGTTTGGCGTCGTCCTTATTCATGTGCAAGTGCCCCGTGTCTATCAGAATGTCAGTCCATCAAGAGATCCGCCGAACGGAATTGGATTCGCACTATAGTCGGAAAATTCAAGCGAGTCGTCCCAGTGCGACATTACCGCCTCGCTGCCAGAACTCCATGACTGGCGATAGAGCTCAAGACGGGCTTCGGATGTATGCGCCATTATTGGATATATCTGCTCGTTATGAATGTACGCTTCAAGTGAAATAAGGAGCGTACTACTGCGTGAAAGTCCTCAAAACCTTCCAAGCTCCAGCGAACCCAAGTAGCAAAGATGCGGGAACAGAAGCAAATGTTAAACCATCACCAGCCACTGTGCTTTATATTGACCAGAACTATCAGCTGACGGGGGGCAGCCAAGCCGTTCCAAGCCACTCAGCGCGAGACTGTATGTAACTAGCTGATAAATCCTGAGGACACAGTGGTATCCGGAACTCGCTTGCGCTTGCAGCTCCGGACGAGTCCCATATGAACCTCTTTACAATATTGCGGTGGTATCTTCCTTTTCAGGAAAAGGCACGGATGAGCAATTATTATAATGAGTCACATGGTTGGGGGGTTGTTCGAGGATGGGTGGGGGCTCGGCCATTTGATTGCTGGGCCCTAAGACGTAACTGCTGTCAAGATTGAAACTACGTTCCATTTATGAGGGAATATGAATGTGCGTGTTTATTGGTAAGCATCTAGCTGCCGTAGCAGAGCAGAGCAGAGCAGAGCAGAGCATGAGATGGATTTGTCTTGCAGGGTAGACAAATCTCGACTCGTGTATGCACATTCCCGAGGATGGAATTCACTGACACGGCCCCAGTCCCAGCGGCCCTGGCAATCCCTCTTCCTCGTGACGGGCTAATAAGTCGAATTGAATCATCACTCGAGGGTTTCTGTGGATGCTTCGGTCGTCGCGTGGGGTTCTCCGAGGCGGTTCGGCCCCGCTCGCCGGCCGTCAGCGGGCTGTTGCTCTGAGCTATGTTTCGAGGCATCTCCGTGAATTATTTTATGCATCCGGTGTGAATCTCCTAATCTCCTTTGGGTTTGCTCTGCCCATGCACCAATACGCAAAATCTGGCTTGGAGCATCAAGACCAGTCGTGCCCCCTCCCTCATCCCAACCCCGGAGGGCGAGGCGAACCACAGCCCCGGAATACTTGCAGGCAATAGATGCATCATGTTCGCTCTCGCTAGACACTTGACATACGCTTGTCAAAATCACCGACACCTCGTCCATTCGTGCTGCCTCCCTTATCACCCCTACCGTTCTCAAGGGTGACTATGTGACGGGAAAAGGGAACAAGTGCAGGCTGGAGGATGTCATGGACCATCCACCGGGCTGATGCATGGTGGTAGTCGCTGTTCAGTCGGAGACTATCAAATAGCCAAGGCAGCGAACAACACGAGGCCGACGAGGCAGCAGAGAACATGACACCCTTGATTTACATATTTGCCGCTTTCGCAGTGTCCAAGCATATTAAACTTGGATCGATCGAGTCTCCGCCCGCGACCAAGCTAGGACATCAGGAGTGGAGGCAGCCAGATGCTACAGTTGAGAAAAAGACGTAAACATCGCCGGCATCTTGCACAGTCTCCATCTCCATTCAAACTGTCTGGTTTCACGCGCGGGGTATTGGAGATTGCCGCTGCATCTACCGCATGTGTGATGCTTCACGCCACTGCCAGCCGTAAATGACGTCAAAGGCCAATCACTTTATGAGCCGGCCAAAGATGACGTTCGTCTCGTAAGATGCGATGGGTGCGCATGGGGTATGACGAGATGGCTTTTGGGCATCCGGTGTGATATATAATGGAGCGCCGCTTTGTTAGGGCGGAATGAAAGCCTGTGGCAGAATCACTTGAGATAAATGCTGTGACGCCTTTGAACTCTGCACTTGTCTATACTATAATACCTGGTACTAAAAGCTCATACCACTGTCGTACTCACCATGAGCGGCATCACCGATGAGGCAGCCCAGAGGGGCCACGATATCATCCACGACGCCGACGTCAATCAACGGACGGGCATCACCGACGAGGCCGCCAAGGACGGCCACGAGTTCATCCAAAAGGCCGAGCAAGCCAATCTGCCGGTACTTGTCTCTCTCCCATGCACTTTAGCGCAGCGCTGACCGTATCGTACCAGAAGGACCAGCAACGTGACGATGGGGAGCACAAGGAGTCTCTGCTTCACAAGGTCAAAGATGCGCTGCATATCAAGAAGTAGTGTCTATGGGATGTTGCTCTGTCTTTCGTAATTTACGTATGTATCCTTCAGGTTGAGCAGGTCCGGTCCAGATTGCACTCACACCGGATGTCAGTTTGTAGTTGGCTGAAGGAATGTATCAATACTGTACTACTTGGCAATTTAGCTCGTTTTATCGCCGTTTCTGGCTGAATATGTAGCAAGTCTATCCCAATGCATGGACTATACGTGACCAACCAGGTGCTTTACTCGGCAGGTGTGACGATCGTTGCATATTGCTCGAGGCCATCTGAGACGGCGTCACGCAAGCCAGCATCTTATCCAGGCTGCCAAGAGCATAACTAAATCTAATTGCTCTAGAAGTTGAGACTCTAGAAAAAGCCACATGTAATCCTTGGTGATATGTAACGTGCAGCATAGCATTCGTGTGTTGACGCAACATGTGGCATATTTGAAGAGTAATAGAGGCCAATATGACTCGATTTTCTATCAAGTGCCACCACCAATCCACTCACTACTAATAATGGATATAAATTATGCAGCCCATCATTAGTCAAGTCAGCCGAGATTCCCGGGACTCCCAAGATACTCCAGACTCAGGTCTCTCTGGGGAGAGATAAGTTCCCATTATATCGCCGTCGAAACTATTCTCCAGGAACATCCCAACCACCCTCGCACCTTGATGAGTTCCTCTCTTCCTCACAGCTTTGTCCTATGGACTCGAACAATGTCTCCCAGAATAGGCTCGAGGCTCCTGCTGGTTGGGACGATGGCACCAGCCCCTTGTCCCCCGGATCCCAAGATTAGTCTCAAGGAGCGACATATCAAACAGGATAACAGCGGCACGACAGCAAAATCAGCTATAACTCGTACCGGCGCCGGTGAGTCGCGGTGGGTAGACCCTCCTATGATGCCATTGGCTTCTTGGCGCATTGCTGCTGCGCTATAAGGCGTATGTCGAAAAGAATTCCGATGTCTGGTGCCTCGACAATGTGCCATGCCGTCCCCATTGCGTCGTGGTTTGTTGCTGGCGAAGGCGGTTACATGTAGCGGCAAAAAGAGGGGGAAATAGAAACGAGGAACCTGGGTTGTTGCATAAAGCAAATTAGACCGGATCCTAGTTTGTTCCATGTGTAATAAATCGTATGGAAGCAAAGCAGGACCGGTAGAGCAGCACATGCCAGCCAATGAGGGATTGGAGGAGGGATACACCATAGCCCAGTCGTCGTCCTTGAGGAATGAGGCTCATTTGCATGCCTCTCATTACCTCTTCAACGGCCTCCAACATGTTGACAAACACGATGCCTCATTCATGTCAATTCAACAGCCATGAGTTGATCGAGTGGCATTGGCCGATGGGCGTCCCAGACTCCTCTTGATACAACCTTTCAATGACGCGGCCACCCATTGCCATAGTGGGCGGCGCGGTAAGCTTGTCTCGGCCAAGATGCCACATCAAGCCCATCTTGAAACAATTCACGCGTGTACGTATTGCATCAAGTGAGGAAACGTCTCGGTAAACGGAGCCTTTAGCTGCCAGTTCCCCAGGTCGCTCGCAATTGCCTCGAAATCAGGATTCACCACAAAGTCCCCCACCGAAGACCTGCATAGAAGCTCCTTGTCCGCGGGCCAATGCAGGTGTATGGAACGCATGTAGAGGTCGACAGAATGCCGCGAGTCCTTGTTCTGGTTCATGCAGAGGTAGTTGCGCAGTCTATGCCAGGGCATAAAGTCGATGCATACGGGGTGAGGGTATGAATTCTGCACATCCGTTGGACGCATGAACTCTGGCACGTCTCCGAGCGAGTCTTCACTCGGGTACAGGCGCCACTGTCTTGTCAGCACATGGGCCAAACCCGGCAGAGAGCACGGCAGCGGGAGAGGGCGGTTCTCACTCGTAAAAGGCGGTACGCCAGGAAGTATAGTCCAAATGCGGCCACTGTATTGCCGACTTTGAACTGCCTAATATTGGATCCCAGTATCATGGTTAGGGGATTGTCATTGATAGAGTGGAGCAAGAGGTTGGAGAGCGAAGGACTCCGCGGGATACGCATCGCCTGTTGCTGGTTCTGAGAGAGCGCAATGTGCGACTGATACAAGATGGTGAAGCTCGAGAACTCGAGACACTCTGAGCGATCATTGTGCTGTATGCCACAGCGGCAGTCTACCATTGGCAGCAGAGATGAAGCGCCGGATGGGAGTGGCGAGGCCTCGTCGCTGTGCCTTTCGTGGAAAAGAGCAGTGCTCAGTGACCCGGCACTGTCTGGCGTGCCAGAGGAATCGAACATGTTGGGATTCGGCGCCTTCACGCCAGTCAGCCTAGACAACGGGAGAGGCGCGTGCCTCTTCATGTGCGCAACTCACGCGTAATCCACCAGCGGATGGCGAACTCTGCGTCGCCGTCTCAAGAGAAGACGATCTGGACGAGTCGGAATCGCGGTCCCGCGAGCGGAGCTGCGCGACGAGCTCCTCCACCGTCTTGCGCAGGAACAGGACATCGCTCTCAATGTTTTCCATGCGCTGCTTGCTCTCGGCGCGATTGGACTGGTGCTTGAGACGGTCCATCCGCCGCTTCTGGGCCATCTGGGCATCTGTACGGGCTCTCTTGGAGGGGCCATCCATCGCGACGGGGGCGAAGCGTCAATCCTATCAAGGAAGCGAAGGTGCTGCGAGGCTACTGGGTCCCGAGTCAGTCCCTGGACGGTGACTGGCGAGTGTCGACGGTCGACGTCGAACAACAAATGTCCGCTACGTGGTGATGCGGCTTCTAGTGGCATGAAGATACTGCGCAGAAAGGAAAGGGAGGTGATGAGGAACCATCCCGAGGAAGCGAAGAGAGATCGACAGCGCATGTCTAGGCCAGCTGAAAGAGTGTGGGGAAGTGGGGCCGCATTTGCTTCTTCCGTATTCGGCAAATTCAGGGCCGGGAGACACCGACAAGCGAGCCTGGGATAGATAGATATATGTAGCATTCAAGTAAATACAGTAGCGTACACGCAAGTGCGAGCAAGTACGAGTATAGAGTATATGCGATGGAGAAAGTATTACACTTTGTCGTGGAGTCAATCTCCTCCGCGCAGCAACCCGGGTATCATCATCAAAACTTCGCCTCCGCTGCATAAACTCCGCGCTCATCCCAGGTCGTATAAACATGAACAGAAAGTGCCAGGAGGAAGGTGTCGGAACGCTCCGTACGACGGTATTCAAGATGCGTTGTCCTCAACGGCAAGAGGCCAGGAAGAGCACCCCCAGCAGCATCCCCAGCACCGTCACGCTCGGACCCGGAGCCACCGTCCCGGCACTTTCGCCATCGCCGCCAGACACGACGCCGCCGCTCGGCACCGGCGGCGGCTGCCCTGCCTTGACCCTCTCGCCGGACGGATACATGATGTTGTACACGGGCGTGTTCTTCAGCTGCACCGGGTCGCCGAGGGTGTGCGGGCACTTTGCCTGGTTCGCCGTGGGCCAGTCGAGGGCGCACGTCTCATCCACGCCGTTCAGGCACAGGGGGTCCAGGATGTTGTACAGGACGTGGTTCTTGGCCACCCAGCTGTCCGGCTGCTCCAGGCAGCTCGCCAGATAGTTCATGCTGTTGGCGGCGCTGAGCGGGAGGCTGCCGCCCTTTGTGTGGATGAGGTCCTCGCACTCGGAGGCGTCGCCGTTCTCGTACTGCATGTCGACTGCGCCGCCCGCCGTCGGCTTGGACGTGGCCGAGTACCCCGTGTACAGGTAGTTCCAGGCATCGTAGCTTATGTCGTGCGCGCCCTGCGACTGGTCGACGCGGAGGAGGTTGACGCTGCGCCCGTCGAACGTGACCGACACGCAGATGTTGTCGCAGTCGACCGAGCCGGGCCAGTAGGCGACGCGGTCCGTGTTGATCTTGCAGCCGAGGACGCCGACGGAGGAGGAGTAGCTGTCGTGGGGGGTCACCCCGACTGTGTTGTCCCTGCGCTTCGCGACGCTTGCCCCGTGGGCGCATGAAAGGAGCGACAGTGCGACGAGGCCAGAGGGGCGCATCGTCGATCAAGAGAGCGGACGGGCAACAGAGCGTTGCGCCTTGGTGTGAGAAAGGAGTGAGGAGCCGCGGCGAGGCGACTGACGGTCGTCGAGAGACCAGTGCTGTCGGTCAGCGCTGAAGAGAGTGGATGACGGTGGTGAAGACGGCGGCGGTCGGATTGGCGACGCCATCGCAGTTTTCGCGAAAGGGGTCCAGGGTCCATGTCGCCATGCCGCGATCCGATTGGTGCGTCGAAGTGGTGGAAATTGCTTGAAGACGAGTCATGGCGAGATCCTCTGCTTGCTGGCCTGCCTACCCTGGAGTTGCATGTGCATCGCCATCTACGTTGCTAGTCAGGTTGAGACCGAAGCGTGTTTACAACATGATCTCCATTGAATAGATGGCATGCAATTTATCATGCTGCAGAAAGCTCACCTTTCTTGTAGCTTATGGGTGTTGAGTCCAATCGCCAGGATTCATGCTCTCCTGACTCTGACGTGTCCCATATGAACACCACGGCTCTGCCTATCTCAGAGTAGAAGTGCAAACTAACTCGTGGTCTATATCTGCTCGCTACAGTATGTGTCTGCTGAAGATTTGAGCGGCTGCACCGAAGGGGGATACCGCGCGTCGACGTTCCAAGCAATACATGCTCTGCTCAGATCCGATTGCTTGGTTCCAGGCGACCAAGAAGCCAAGGACAGAAAGCAGATACATGCTACTCTTCTCAACAGCGTCTCGTGCCGAGGATGGCCTCGCGAATTGCACTTCGCGCTCCGTCTTGGCCTCTTGGAGCAGTGTTGGGTTCTCTTGGCGAGGCCAAGAAGCACAAAGAGGGGAAGAATTGTGAAAATAATTCCCAGTGATAATGTTTATATTTAGTTGTCCATAATCTTACCCTATACGCCTTCTAATTTAATATATACTGCCTCATCTCCTAGTAAGAAACAGATATTCTCATAAACTTTATTCTCACAATCGCACTTCTCGCTACATCTCATCCTCTTAGAATAGCATTGGAATTCTCTTGGCGAGGCCAAGCAGCACAGCTCGCTACATCTGCCTCGGGAGCGGGAGGAATTGTGAAAATATTTCTCAGTGTTGGTTTCATCTTTAGTTATATGTAATCTCGTCTCATAAACCTTCTGATTTGACACGTGCTTGCCTCGTCTCCTAGTAAGAAACAGACATTCCCATGACTCCATTCTCACAATCGCAGTCCGATCCAAGAGATTCCGCCTCAGGATATCAAGCCGTGTGCCACATGCCCCCGAGAGGCAGTTTCATTTAAGCTTACTCTTAGGCTCAGCAGGCGTCATGATATGGAACGGCAATTGCCAGCTCGAGCCCGGACCTGTGGAAACAACGCGGCCGTACATTACACAGTTTCTCCCATCGGTCGTTGGATGGGTTGGACCTGGCGGCCCGGCTTGCCAAACGAAATATTCCGAGCAACATCTGGCATCTAGTCCCGATGTGAATCACGGAGCGGCGAGAGCGTGCTTGGGAGCCTCGAGAGTAGCCGCACACAACATTCTGTCGTCAGCAATTCCGGGGATTGTTCTTTATCACCTCGGCGCGTCAGTCATAGCGTCTCGTGAGATGACCTGTTGAGCGGAACACTTTCTTGAGCATCTTGGGATAGCAATGTTATACCGCTCTGTATCAAGGGTTTACAGGCATTAGGAATAGCCATCAGGAGTATTTCAGATACAAAGTGAGGCGAAGGAATCAGACATCCTGGAAGAAATGCAGTTTTGACCCCAATATGCCAAGAACATCCATTGGTATTGACATGACCAACGAGAACCAATACTCCTTGCATTCCTACCAACAGAAGCATCAACAACCGTGTTCCCAGGGGAAATGGAACGATATCCAGGGGTTTCCTACCGTATCCCATCTTGGGTCAAATAAGACAACGAGCCACAAGAAATCAGCTAGATGGAGAACGCGCTCCATGAATCCAACCGTCAGTGATGCCAGCAACTCCGGGTTGGAAACATGACTTCAGCCAAGGACTGCTCGCCCCATCCCACAACTTCTTCATGGCACGAGGTTTTCTCCATCGCGGAGATGCATATGCTCTCTATCGTGAGGACAATATGTCAACATGCCCGTTCAAATGACACTCTAAGCCTGGGCACTAGAGTATTTACCCCCACGCTGACCCCGACCGCGCAATCATGGGATCTCCAGACGAGGCCAACTTGGCCGATCAAACTCCAATGCCAGCTCCTCTACTGCTTCTAATGATGAGCGGCCCAACGAAAAGCAGCCCCAGCCGAGCGGCATACAGGCTTCTACTTCCTCACCGGCTCGACCAGCTGGCGCTTCCGATCGCCTTCCAGTTTCTTCACCGTATTCGTCCTGTGGGGTCTCCCCTACCGCCCCGAATCCCCCCGATGGCTCGCCATGAAGGGCCAAATGGCCGAGGCCCGATCCGTAACGGCACGTCTGCTCGGGAAGCCCATCGACGACGAACAAGTCACCATCGAGATCACGGCCATCACCGAGGCCCTCGAGGCGCAGAGCCGCACGGCAAGTTCAAGAACAAGGACATGCTCACCAACGGGCCGTCCCAGAACCTTTGGCGAGCGCTTCTAGGTCGCGGCGCAGTTTGGGCAGCAGATCACCGGCATCAACCTCATCGCCTACTATGCGACTTTCCTGTTTGAGAATTCTCTGGGGTTCAGTCCTGGCATGCCTTGGCTTCTCGCGGCGGCGAACGGGACCGAACAATTCTTGCCTCGCTCATTGCGCTGCCCCTGATTGAGCGGACTGGACGGCGCAAGCTCATGCTCTTCGGGCGTTGGCATGATGGCATCCATGGCTGTGCTGGCGGGGAGTGTGTCCACGGGAGGCGTAGGAGAGAACGGAGCGCCGGTTTTGGAGATCAATTATGCCGTCACGGCAGCCGTATTCCTTTGTGTTTAATAGTTTCTTCGCGATTGGCAAGTCCACGCCGCCTCGCCCCTGAAAGGGCATCAAACTGACAACTCAGGCTGGCTTGGCATGACATATCTCTACCCGCCGAAATCACCAACCTCCGCATCCGAATCCAGGCGCTCTCGACCTGCTCCAACTGGCTCCAACTTCCTCATCGTCATGGTCATGCCCCCCGCCTTCGCCAACCTCGGCTGCAAGACCTACATCATGTTCGCCGTCTTCAACGCCGCAATCATCCCCTGTGTGTACCTCGGAGCTCAAGGGCCGCAGCCTCGAGGAGCTGCATGTCATCTTCGCGAGCGGCGCCCCTTCCTCACAGTAATGCTACTGTTGCCAACTAAACGTTTGGCAATGATCCAACTAGTATTCTCCAACGACGTGCTCCTGCTAAAGGATGTATATGGTTCACGTGAATCGCTTCTTGTAGCTACTAATGCTTAGGCAAAGCCCAGAGGCTATGCATTCTTGACAGGTAATCGTCCAAGACTCCAAATGGCCGGGTGAAGGCTGGATTTGCATGTAACTGAGACAAGCCTTCACCAAGCACGTCAACTAAGCGAAGGAGGCGTAAATATAGCCGAGGGAGATGAGACAGCGGGAGACGAGATAGAGTGAGATGAGACACAGGGAGATAAGACAGATGGAGATGAGACAGATGGAGATGAGACAGATGGAGATGAGACAGATGGAGATGAGACAGACGGAGACGAGACCGAGGATACTGCCGATAAAAGGTTGTACTATTGAGTATAAGTCTACAGTTATATAGGAGTAGCCATGTTTCCTCTGCTCAATTGTCCCTCTCCGTTCTGGCACAAATTTTCTGATAACGACAAAGTCAGCTTAATTAACTGAACCTTTCCTCGAGCATCTGAAATCTGCCAAAAACTTTCTACTGCGGGCCAGACAACATTCGCGATGCGAACCGCGACTGCATTTTCTCTACTCGCTCTCGTGGCCAGCGTCGTCGCCAGAGGCCTCTGCCAATCGAATGATTCCAAGGCAAAGAACAAGTCATGCTACTGGCTCGAAGCTGTAACAAGCGGTGGCGAGGGATTCACCAGCATTCCAACCACCAAAGCCTACCCTCTCGGTTATGATGATGGGACCGGCTGGAAAGTCATCGCTATCGCAGGTTCATATGATGATCTTTTCGACCTTCTGGAAAAACAGACCATCAGCGCATCCTGTGCCAAGTCATGGAAAAAGGCTCTCCGCGACTACACCCTTCAATCCCTGCTTTGCAATTCTTCAGCGTAGTTTATACGCAAGTTGGCGTGTATCATTTTGAACTAGTATTTGCTTGTACTAATTCCCGCGAAGCCTTTTGAGAAGCTCTACGGATTTTGCCCCATAGCAAACTTGTTTTTCGTTTCTTTAGAAATCTTGCTATATGGGCTTCCTTCATGTACTCTCAATAGGCATGCAATTTTTACATTAGTACAATTTAAAAAATGACTTACTATCGCTCACTTCACTACTGTTTCCATCCATGCCCGTCCAAGCCATCGCTGCGTTCTAATGCAAGTTTTGTGTTGGCTGGCTTTCTGTCGGGTTCATCAGGACCTTGTATTCCTGAAAGCATTCTAGCTGGCAGCCAAGGCAGTCAGCGAAATCCGATCCTATCAGGCGACATGACTAACAGCAGTCGTCGCTCAGCAGTACGTTTTCGGAGGCGTGGAACTCCCAAGGGCCAATCTCACGCAGGGATAAACACTATTCCACGCAACCCACGCAGTAAATCCAGTTGTAGATTACATACTACTCTGCTACCTAAAACTCTGGCGGGTTAGCTAATCTACGCAGACTAGATGAACCCTCAAGAGGGCCAAGGAGATGCGACGAATTGAGGGCGGGGGAGCTGGAGACGGAGCTGGACAAGTATTTTGGGGCGGGGGCTGAGCAGGTTGAAAATGCGTACATCACCTACATGTCATCCCACGCTTTTAGATAGGACTGAGCAGAATAGACGAATGTTATAGTTTATCTGTAGTCATGTACAACCTGAACAGGGCCCGTTAGGTCTGGTCGAGGCTGTTGACCCGGACTTAGCGGGCTACGGATATAAGATGCTGGTGCCGTCTTTATCCCCTTTTCTTTTTGCTGCAACTAACAGATCCAAAATTATATAAAACGCCTTCAACATCTACAGCTGTCAGGGTTCCAGCCAAGTTCAACTTGGAAAAATAGGCGTCCATACTTGAACATCATCCAACCCGTCAACATGGCCCAGCCAAGCATGACACCTCAGACGCACAAGTTGACGCCCTGGAGCCCCCCTCGTCTAACATGGTTCATTACAGGCGCCTCCAAGGGCTTCGGCCTAGCCCTCGCACGTCTCGCCCTCGCGAGCGGACACAATGTGATCGCCACGTCCCGGAACCCCGCCAGCATCCCTCAGCTAGTCGCCGAGGTTGAATCGCACAGAGGCAGCCGCTGGCTCGCCCTAGACGTTGATGACCAGAGTAGCGCATCCGTCATCGACGATCTCGAGGCCAACGGAATCACGATTGACGTCTTCGTCAGCAACGCAGGATGGTCCATCCTGGGCCAGAGTGAGGGTTTCGCCGAGGACGAGGTCCGCCGGCAGATGGAGACGGCCTTCTTCGGGCCTTACCGCCTCCTCCGTGCCGTGATCCCGCACATGCGGCAGAGGCGCAGAGGCATGATTGTGAACATGAGCTCAGGCGCCGGTACTGACGGGAGAGAGAGCATGAGTGTCTACGGTGGCGGCAAGGCAGCCATGGACGGTAAGCGCCTCGTGTAGTGCGTGCTCCAAAGCGTATCCCGACGAGGGTCTAATTCATGAGCAGGTCTCGTCAGGGTCGTCGCCAAGGAAGTCGCCCCCTTCAATATTCGCACCCTCACTGTCGTGCTCGGTGCCTTTGACACTGGCTTCTCCGGGACCTGCACCAAGGTCCAGGCACCGCTGCCAGGCGACTACAGGGGGACCATGACGGAGGCGGTGCTCAGCACGCTCGGGCCGGAAGCCAGCTACAGGCTCGACGGCGACCACAAGAAGGGGGCACAGGCGATATACGACGTCGTGGTGGGTGAGGGCGCTGGGGCGGGTAAGGAGGCAGAGCGCTTGCTGCCCCTGGGGCGGGGACATGTGCGTTGTCATGGATAGGGTTTGGAGTGCGACGAAGCAGTCTACGGATGCGTTTCGCGACGTGTGCAACAACGTGTACCGAGAGAACTGAGCTGCGGATACCGTGTGGCATTGCCATTGCACGGCCGACGGCCCTCACACGCGTTTGTCTCACACACCCGGCGTCTCGGGTCCCCCCCATTTGACACAGTCCCAAGTTACCATATTGAGTCTCACGCCATGCATTCTCGTCAACACCGACCATCCCCACCCCGGAATTGTGGGCCCCCCGGAGCGGGCATCCCCAAAGCAGCCATTTTCTCGGCTTACGGCGGTCTTGGGGTTCCTAGAGAGCACGGGACGCATAAAATCGCCACTTGCAAGGGCATTGGCGTAACGTAATGCGCGGGTGCGTGATGGCGCTCCTCTCGTCCAGAGCACGAGCCGAGATTCGCCGTTCCCCTGAAAAGACTCACGCGGACGGGCGCGGGCTTCTCTTGGAAAAGCTTGGCGTAATACGACACCTTCCGTGATGAGATGGTATCCGTGGGCCGCTCATTTAGATCCTGCGAGTGCGAGGGTCTGTGTTATTATACCGCAACTTTAAATCAACTTGCCTCATTTCCCCGCAGCACGGGGCTGCGGGATGGTCCATATCTTCGTAGCCGTGTGCCATCTGCGCTGCCTGTCGTACGGTTCCTCTGGTGATTGCCTCGCTCTGTTGCTGCGGGGATTCGTACTTGCGACGACCATGACACGCCCGCAGCAAGGACCATTCCACATCACCAGTATCCCGACTCCAAGGCGAGGACGAGGACGAGAACGAGGCCGCGCAGCAGAGTCCAACCCAAGCCCATCCCCAATGTAACACCGCGAATTAGCACGCCATGCACCCTAGTCACCGCACCCCAATCAAGAAGGTCAATTGAGCTTGGCCGCGGGCCAGCGTTTGCTTGGTGTTATCTGCGTCTCTAGGCTGCATGTCGCGACAACACATTGGGGTCACCAACGTGCGGAGTCGACAAAAAGGTGCAGAGGGCCAGACCGAGGGGAATGGTATAAGACGCGGCGAGGTCCAACCGAGACACGGCGTGCGCGCGAGCCTGGCCTTCCCTTCGCTCGGGTCCAAGATTTCTACAGCTGAGCATCCCAGGCTCGTGAGCTCCATCCACCAGCAGATGTGTCTAGTCGTTGACATCACAGCCCACCACTGAACCCGCCTCGTCCTCACCAGAGCGAGCGTCAACCTCGAAATGGCTCCCTCATTCCTCCGCGCAGCCCTGCTCTCTCTCCTCACCCTCTCCCAAGCCATCGATCCCCCCCGCAAACCCCAGCAGCCAACCGGCAATGGAGACCGCCTCCTAACCTACAACGAGACCACCCCCCGCGCCACCATCCGCCCGTCGTCGCTCTCCGTGCGCTGGGCCACCGAGGGCGAGGACGGCCAGTTCATCTCCAGCAACGCCGCCGGCGACCTCGTCCTCGAGAACATCGCGTCGGGGAAGAGGGAGACGTTCCTCCGCAAGGACCAGCTCCCGGATGATCTGCAGGACTACTGGATTGGCACCGACGAGAAGACAGTCCTCCTCGCCACCAATGCCACCAAGCAGTACCGCCACTCGTACTTCTCGGACTACTTCATCCTCGACGTCGCGAGCGGCAGGAAAGTGCCCCTCGTGGAAGACCAAGCTGGCGACATCCAGTATGCCGAGCTGGCGCCCAAGGGCGACGCCGTCGTCTTTGTCCGCCACAACGACGTGTTCGTCCGCGACGGCGGCGGCAAGGTCAGCCAGATCACGTCCAATGGCGGGCCGGACCGGTTCAACGGCGTGCCAGACTGGGTGTACGAGGAGGAGATCCTCGGCGACCGCTTCGCGCTGTGGTTCTCCCCCGACGCAAAGTACGTTGCGTTCCTGAGCTTCGACGAGTCGGGCGTCGGCACCTTCACCATTCCCTACTACATGGCCAAGCAGAAGCTCGCGCCCACGTACCCCGACGAGCTCAAATTGCGGTATCCCAAGGTCGGGTCGAAGAACCCGACCGTCGAGCTCAACATTTTGGATCTCTCCACTCTAGAGTCCAAGCCGGTGGCCGTCGACGCCTTTGGAGACGACACCATCATCGGAGAGGTCTCGTGGGTCACGGACAGTCACTCCACCGTCATCTACCGCGCCTTCAACCGCGTGCAGGACAAGGAGAAGCACGTCGCGCTGGACCCAGAGACGCTCGCCTCCAAGGTGGTGCGGCAGCGAGACGGCACCGACGGGTGGCTCGACAACACCCTGGCGATCCAGTACGTCGGCGCGTTGAAGGGCAGCTGCAATCGCACGTACTACGTCGACACCTCGGACGAGTCGGGCTGGATGCACATCTACCTGTACCCGGTCCAGGGCGGCAAGGCAATTCAGCTCACGTCGGGCGACTGGGAGGTGACGTCTATCCTGCACGTCGACGCCAAGCGCAGCCTCATCTACTACGCCGCCACGAAACACCACAGCACCGAGTCGCACGTCTACAAGGTCTCGTACGCGACCAACAAGGCCGAGGCCCTGGTCGACGACGACGTGTCCGCCGTGTGGTCTGCGTCGTTTTCGTCGAGCGGCGGATACTACATCCTGTCGTACCGTGGCCCCGACGTGCCGTATCAAGAGCTGTATTCCGTCAACAGCACCAAGCCCCTCCGCACGCTGACGTCCAACGCCGACTTTTACAAGAAGATTGACGCATACAACCTGCCCAACATCACCTACTTTGAGCTGCAGCACCCGGACGGCTTCTCCCTCAACGTGAGGCAGCAGCTGCCGCCCAACTTCGACCCGTCCAAGAAGTACCCGGCCCTGTTCACTCCATACGGGGGGCCGGGGTCGCAGACCGTCTCCAAGTCGTTCCAGGTCTACGGCTGGGCCGCCTACATCTCGTCCGAGCCGGAGCTGCAGTTCATCACCTACACCGTCGACAACCGCGGCACCGGCAACAAGGGACGCAAGTTCCGCGCCGCGGTGGCGAGGCGGCTGGGCACCCTGGAGCCGCAAGACCAGATCTGGGCGGCCAGGGAGCTCGCCTCCAGGCACAGCTTCATCGACGCCGGCAAGGTGGGCATGTGGGGGTGGTCCTACGGCGGGTACCTGACGGCCAAGACTGTGGAAGCCGACTCGGGCGCCTTCACCTTTGGCCTGATCACGGCGCCCGTGACGGACTGGCGGTTCTACGACTCCATGTACACGGAGCGGTACATGAAGGCGCTGGAGGACAACGCAGAGGGGTACGGCAAGACGGCCGTGCGCAACAGCGAGGGCTTCAAGAAGATCGCGGGCGGCTTCGCCATCATGCACGGCACGGGCGACGACAACGTGCACTACCAGAACTCGGCGGCGCTGGTGGACCTGCTGGTGGGCGATGGCGTGTCGCCGGGCAAGATGAAGGTGATGCCGTTTACGGATAGCGACCACAGCATCAACTACCATGGGGCGAGCGAGTACATCTACAAGTTCTTGACGGCGCGGCTGTGGGACGAGGTGCAGCGCAAGGGGGACAAGCTGGTGCATCAGTGGAGTCGGCGGGAGAGGGAGTGATGCCGGTGATGCTTAATGCGTGGGTTCTTGTATATACTTTGATTAGGACTAATTAGTGATTATCCCGGTGTCTGTCTTGCGGGTCTCCTTGTGACAGCTTCGGATTGTGATGTGGTCATGGCGGGATCAGGGATGAGTAACATCCAAAGGCGCCCTCACTCAGCAACACATCGCCAAGCCACCCTCTCTCAATCATCAACCAGCCCGCCTCTCCACCATTTCAGCAGCCACAGGCTAACCCCGACCCAGCAGGATCGCCAATGCCAATTTTATCCATAAACTAATTACTAGTCCAGCCCACCAGATCCTTCGTCAACGCCGCGCCAGCCAAGACCGCCAGGGTTCCCAAAGAGGCACTCTCCGATCTCCGTGGGGAATTGAGTCCACGGTCCTGGATGGGGTGGGAGAACTGTCGCTGTCGACTTGCTTCCAAATCTTCCAAGCATTTCCCTATTCCATGAATATTACTCGGACTTGTTGAATCTGTGAATGGCTTCCGTATTCTTTGTATTCTTTTTGGTAATCGTATTAATAATAGCACGGCCGGATAAGGCAAGACAGTCAGCCTGGCAGGCTCAATTCAACTGCCGTGATGCAAGGAATACTAACAACATTACCCGCACACTTCTATCCAGTCCATTGGGTATGCGGCCAGACGAGAACAAAGGGCGCTTGCACAATAAATGCCTCAACCCTCCGCTAGAAGCCGTCGACGGCTTCTGGAATAGTTGTGCGTTCTACTGCCCCATGTAGAGAGAGGTACAGGGACATGACACGGTAGGTGCACAATAAAGCACATGGTCATGGGGGATATCCTGGTAAAACGATGCATCTTAATTGTGCAACCGATAGCAACGTGCCACGCCTCCTTCAAATGTACTCGCAGGCAAGGACGCCAAAATGGGTGGCTGGCCCAGTGTGCTCATACGCTCCAAACTCCCTGTCCCTCTCCTCACGCTCGCCCGAGAGCGAGCCTAGCGACCGCGCATAGTCGAGGCAGCGAAACCACAGCCCGTCCTCCACTTCGTATTCGTCGACCCACAGGGGGAACTGTCCATCGTCGCCACCAGGCAGCACCTGGATAAATCTCCGATCCCTCGCCTGGAACACCTTGGGCTCTCTGTCGGTCCCGCGGTGGTTGCGCCAGAAAGGATCCCGCCTGATCCGGGAATCGACGAACCATATCGTGTCAATGTTGGCTGAGTTTTGCAGTGCAGCTAAGAAATCCATCCTCATATGCTCCAGAAATGGGCGATCGCAACTCCGGCCGTTGGCAGCTGCCAGCCTCCACCTGTCGTCGATTGCCACGGCCACGTGCTGTATCCCATGAAAGCCATTGTGTATCGACCAGTTGGGTATGTCATAATTCAGTGCCTCCCAGTTGACGGTGGTGAGGTCGTGCGACTGGATGCAGATGAGGTCTCGGTGCGGCAGAATGGTAAGGGGAAACCCCATGCCGGCGAACTAGGCTGTCGAGGGCATCCTGCACTCGGCGAATCTGGCGCAGGTGCAACTCCGCCGGATGCCATATCTTCTCGCGCACCGCCGCCTGACCGCCTCCCACTCCCTGGCCCGGTACCTGCACTGCATGACGAATCGCGACTCCCGACAGGCAACCCACAGCGCGCTGTCGATGAGGTATGTCGAGGGGTTGTTTGCGTGTGTTGGCGCCGTCACCGACCCGTTCTGGATTGTGAAGATATGGACCCCTGGCTCGGGGGGTCGCACGGCACAGTTCCATATCTGGTCCCGAATTTCATACGGAAGCCTGCCGAAGCGAGGGAAGGACGGCACGGCCTGGATTGTCGACATGGCCAGATGGTTGATGCGTCGGCGTTGGATGGGAAGCGGTAGGTTTGGGCGTCAAACACGTCAAGATGCCAGCTGCAGGATCCACTGCCAGGACCCACTACCAAAATAGGCAGCTGCGTCCCAGATCCTGCCCTGCGATAGGCCAGGCGGAAGGAAGACCATTGTTGACGGGTGGCTCCTGCAGGGCGGCGACAGAACTCGGTAGCTTTCGGCCCATGCTGGAATCACTAGGAACTTTAGAAATCAGATGTTCCTATTAGACGTGACCCAGCATCATGGTCAGCCATGATCTGTTTACCACACACCACCGTCAGAACGCCTTTCCATCGACCGCGAAATTCTACGCAAGTCACCCAGCACCCGCTCCAACGAACGCGGCAATTCAATCTATCTCAAGGGTGAGATTTAAAAATTGCATTCCTGTTAGACTGCGGCCTACATGAGCAGCCTCCGGCCAGTCCCCAGCTGGGAACCCATGAAGCACCAAGGAAGGAACTCCATAACGCATCGGGGCGCCCACGATGCGCCAATCCTGCTCTACGCACTCCGGGGAATCCTGTCAGAGCAAGACAGCACTCTCAGAAATGGCGATTAGTCGCGTGCCACGGCGCTCCTGCCATGCTGTTGCAGCGTGGGGGCGATCCATGGGCGATGGGCCGACGGGCACCGCTGTCGGTCCTACAGCTGCGCAGCAGGGGGCCTTTCCGGGGGGCTCTCCAAGTGTTGCGTTGCAGCACAGAGGAGAATATCTTTCAAGTACTCCGTACTGGATACTTCAGGTCATTCATTGACTGCGACACCAAGCGATGTTCAGTGGAATAACCAGCTAGCTCCATCGACAGCAGGCTGCATCCTGCCCCTCTGCACACGTACCACTGCCAGCAAGACAAGCGCGGTTCCGCAAGAAAGGCGTCCCTCGAGTTTCTCTGTTCTCTCTCGTCCGTAGGTTGAAGTGCTGACTTGCTTCCCGTGCTGGCGTGGCCTGTCCAGTACCAGGTCCCAACTCCATCTCGCACCTTGAGGGGCCTGTAGATAATCTTCACTAGCTCCCCGTGGCGGAACCCGCTCAGTCAGAACCCAGTCAGAACCCAGTCAGAACCCGCTCAGAACCCGCTCAGAACCCGCTCAGGCACTACGACGCCTAATCCAACCTACAACTCCATTGTTTTAGTAGCCCAGCACTCAGATAGCCCTCGCACTAGCGCCTAAGCTTGACACCGGCATGCCAGTAAGAGCCCTATTTTCATTCACGTTGCCCCTCCAGTGCAACAGCGTCTGCGATAGTGTCTGTCGGCCCACAGCGCACAGCAGATAGACTTCTCTAGTTGGCCCGTGACGCGCCCACGAGTGCGATCTCTCCCATGCCATAGGCACCCTAGATGGCCCGTAAGCCGCGCTTGTTTTCTAGTTTGCTCACTTGCTCTCCTCCACGTCTCCTCAGACCACTCGTCGTCTCCTGGTGGTGGCTGAAGGGCCGATCCTCGCCAAGATCTCTAGTCCTATTTTCGTCCTCTTCCATCGTCGCACTGTTCCTTGCTCTCCCAGCGGCTGCCCACCCAGCGACCGAAGTGCCCAGGCATACTGCCAGCACATGTTGCCGATCCAACACTGCCTCGATCCTACTATCCCGTCGGATAACCAGCTCACGGTGGCATGCAGCAGCCTCCAGCAGCCTCAAGCAGCCTCAAGCAACGTCCCTCGCACAGGGCAGTACATGCGATGTAGGGCCCAGGGACTATCCAGCCCACTCTCGGAACATTGCCCAAAATGCTACGCTACCTACCATCGACGTTCTGCCTTACGACGCTACGATGGCAGGGTTCGCAGCTTCGCGGCCGCATATCCTGGCTCCATCGACGCATCATCCTCTTCCTCGTGCCCACTCAGCACTGAACCATCCTGGCCCCCCCCCGCCCCTCCCCCTTGTCGTTTGTTCGCCTCCTGAGTCCTGGCGTTCAATCCGCTTCTTGTCACTGCCACTGGGCCGGGCCACACGAAGAGGCGTGAAGAATTAAACCGCCCATGAACACGGCTTGTTTGTGCGAGGCTGTCGGCCGTTTATTTTCAGCCCTTGCCCCTGCGGCCATGGGAACGACCTTGCATTGACGCACGATGGAATTCTATGGGGGAGCAGCAGGAAGGATGGACTTGATTCCTCCCGAATGGGGAGAGTGCAAGTATCTTGCCCACGAGCCATCCGTACGAGATGGTTAGTTGACGAGTCCAAATCGACCCGTCGACCCGTTGTCCAGTCCGTGAGCACACCGTCAAAGTATAAACACAGCTGCTCAGACTCCCTCCTCTCCTCCTCTGCTGCTCTCCTCCTCTCCTCCTCGCACTCTATCTGCATCACCGTGTTAGCACCTCTGCGCGTCGTAGACCGCAAGCACCTCCGCAATGCGTCTCCCAACCATCCTCTCGACCGCCCTCTCCACCCTCGCCCTCCTCTCTCCGGCCCTCGCCAGCGTCGTCGCCAAGCGAGCCTCCTCCTTCCAAGTCGTCTCCGGCCCCAAGTTCACCTTCCAGTACTCCACCTCGGAGCCCAACGACCAGAACTGGATCGGCATCTATAGCGTCTATGGCAGCGGTCCCGGCAAGGAAGACTCCCTCTACTGGGACTGGATGCCCGGCTCCAGCGGCACTCGCCGCGTCGACGACGCGAACCTCAACTGGGGCGCCTACAAGGCCTACTACCTAGCCAGGAACGGCTACGACGTCCTCGCCGGCCCATTGACATCTTCCTCTTTGGCGACGGCTCTCCCCATCTACTTCAACCTCAAGACCTTCACCACCAGGAACGCCCGCCAGGGCGACGCCTTCTCCCACCGCGTCAATGGTCTGCTGCACCACGCGCCAGACGCCAAGACCAAGTACCGCAAGAGGCGGCGCTGCTGGTCAACGTCCTCCGGGGCGGTACCATCTCGGAACCCCAACTGGCAGCGGCACCTCCAAGATCACCCTCCGCGCCACCAACGCCCTGACGGATTCCGCCCCCTCGAGGTCAACATTCCCCGTTGTGCCAGGGGTCAGCCCCTCGTGGACCGACCTCAAGGTCCTGTCCAGAACCTCTGTATCGGCGGCCTCAAGGTCGACGACTACAATCGCAAGCAAATCTCGGCCGTCCAGACGTCTGGCGCCGATCTCGTTGGTTTCCAGGAGAGCACCTGGGGTCACTCCACTCAGATTGCAGACGCGCTCGGTTGGTACTCGTGGCAGGGCAAGGACGTCGGCATCATCAGCCGCTACCCCATCGCTCAAAAGTACGGCGCCATCAACGACATCAGCGGCGGTGGTCCGTGTGGCCCTCGACGGCGACGCCAGCCAGGCCATCCTCTACAACTGCCACCCTGCCGCCTACCCCTACGGCCCCTATGAGCCCTGCTTCAACGGCAAGGGCGCAGATGCCATCTCCAGCACCGAGCAGTCCTCCGGCCGCGTCGGCCAGATCAAGCAGATCATCGGCGCCATGCAGGGCGCCCTCAGCAACGCCGACAAGATCCCTGTGCTCCTGACGGGCGACTTCAACGCACCATCACACCTCGACTGGACTGACGCCACCCGCGGCTCTCACTGCGGCGTCGGCCGCTTCGACTGGCCCACCTCCAAGGTGCCCACCGACGCTGGCATGAGGGACTCGTACCGCGAGGTCCATCCCAATCCGGCCTCTGATCCTGCCAACACGTGGTCGCCCATCTACCTCGACAACGAGGGCCGCAAGGAGCCCATGGACCGCATCGACTTCGTCTACTACAAGGGAGGTCTCAAGCCCACGGCCTCGGAGATCTTCATGATTGGCCAGCCCAAGGCTGAGCCGAATCACTTCAACAATGAGTGGCCCACGGACCACAAGGCTGTCCTGACCACGTTCAGGATCCAGCGCTAGGAATCCAGCGCGCGGGCCTTCACGTGAGTGCAGCTAGTGCTGGTTCTCGTGTCCGCCCCCGCCCCCGCGTGGGAACATGTCTGAGACAGAGAGAGAGAGAGAAGGTGAGCCCTGACTAACACCAAGTTGAAGGGCCACCCGCCATCACCGGCTAGAGATGAGTGATGTGTGTGGTGATGTGTGCGGTGGTCGTGGTGGTGTTTATGGTATGCTGGAATTTATGATGATGACAGCAAGCCACCTTTGTGTCCATCTATTCAACCCTGTACATATTTGCAAATAGTGGTTCTAGAAAATTTGAACGAACCATTTGACCAAGACATGCGGGAGATGACCGACACCGTGAATGCGCATGCATGGCCGTTTCCCGTAAGCGTCGTAAGCGCCGTCAGTCCAAAAGAGGCAGCGAGGACGCGGCATACACTCCCCTACTTGGAAGCTGGCATCCCAAACGTGGATGATGGGAGTCTGCCAATATATTTCACCTTTGTCGAGCGTTGCACCACCCGCTCGTCTCATCACGACATACGATGGTGCAACACCTCGCAGCCAATAACAGGCCCGACAGCTCGACTTGGCCGTCCATGCACACCCTGCCCACAGTCAATTTAAGGTGTGATGGCGCAAGCGGCCCAGGCCTGGGCTTTTGCTTGGCGCAGAAAACTTGCAGATAAGCTTAATCCAGGGTAAAGGCGTCAACGCCGCCCCCCAATCGAATAAGAAGGCAATATGTTCGTTCGCCTTTGACGTCTGCCCTCATCTCCACCAGTTTTCCGCCGCTGCTTCTAGAATCATTTAGTGGGCTTGGGGTCCTTTTTTGGTTGTTGCTGTTTTGATTTTTTTTTGGCTGGAAAACAGCCGTCAATATTCTTCATCATGGCTGATGACAAAAAGGACCGCGACACCAGCGTCAAGACTGGTGGGACGGAGAGTCCCGCAGAGGAACAGGTTCGTCCCGACAATGCCTCCAGCATCGACGGCCTTACCTTTGCCTACACGGAGGACCGCAAGATCGGCATCACGGGGGCCGTGTTCCTCATCTTGAACAAGATGATCGGTACTGGAAGTAAGCAGCACTCCTTGTTTGTCGCGCCAGCCGTCTCAGACCTCAAACTAACATGGCCTCAAGTCTTCTCCACCCCTTCCGGCATCTTTGCCGCCACGGGCTCCGTCGGCGTGTCCTTTATCCTCTGGCTCGTCGGCGGGATCCTGACCTTCTTTGGGCTCAGCGTCTTTCTCGAATTCGGCCTGGCCATCCCCCGCTCCGGCGGCGAGAAGAACTACCTCGAGCGAGTCTACCGCAAGCCTCGCTTCCTCGCCACCTGCGTCCTCGCATCCCAGATGATCCTTCTGGGCTTCTCCTCTGGAAACGCGCTGGCCTTTGGCCGCTACGTGCTCTTCGCGTCTGGCAGCGAGGCCCCTGACGGCTGGGTGGCTCGCGGCCTCGGCATCGCCGTCACCACATTTGCCGTGGTCCTGCAACAGCACCCTCCCCAAATGGGGCATCAGGCTCTTCAACGTCCTCGGCGTCTTCAAGGTCGTCATTCTCTTGTTCATTGTCTTTTCCGGCTTCGCCGCACTGGCTGGACGGCGCCTCGTACCGAACCCCCACAACTTCGACGGCGCCTTCAAGATCGAGACGGGCGACGGCTACGGAGGAGGCGGCGTCTACGCCTACTCCAACGCTCTCCTCAACGTCATATACAGCTACAAGGGATGGGAGAACGCGAACTACGTCGTCAGCGAGCTCAAGCACCCGCGCAAGACGCTCGCCATAGCTGCCCCCATCGCCATCGGCGGAGTGACCATTCTGTACATGCTCGCCAACGTGGCCTACTTCGCCGCCATCTCGAAGACCGAGCTCGCCAATTCCGAAGTCCTCGTTGCGGGCGTCTTCTTTCGCAATGTTTTTGGCAACAGCGCGGCGGCCCGCAGCTTGCCCGTGTTCGTGGCGCTCAGCAACATGGGCAACGTCCTCGCCGTCAGCTTTGCCCACGCCCGCGTCAACCAAGAACTTGCCAAGGAGGGCCTGCTTCCCTTTAGCAAGTTCTGGGCATCCAACAAGCCCTTTACTGCTCCGGCAGCATCGGTAAGACCATCCCCCCCCCTGATGACTGGGTAGAGCCGATGGCGGCTTCGGAGAACCAGAGCTAACTCTCGCGCAGCTGTTCCTCCACTGGATCGTGACCGTGATCGTCCTCGTCGCGCCGCCAGCCGGGCCAGCCTACAGCTTCATCATCAACCTGTACGTTTCTGTCAATGTCCACCCTTTCAACGCGTCATCCCGCAGTCTTCGATACTAACCTGACTGACCTCCAGCTACACGTATCCCGGCGCGTGGATCAACGCCTTCGTCACCGGCGGTCTCATCTATCTGCATTACAACAAGAGCGAGCAATGGACCTCCCCCTGGCACACCTACCTCCCCATCTCCGTCCTCTACCTGCTGGCCAACGTATTCCTGCTGTTGGTGCCCTTTATTCCTCCCGAGGGCGACTGGAACGCCGACGGGTACCCGTACTATGCATTCCCCGTGGTGGGAGTCGGCGTCCTCCTTCTGGGAGGCGTCTACTGGGCGGTTTGGACCAAGCTGCTGCCTCGCATTGGAGGATACCAGGTGACGACGGAGAGGACCTTTGATGAGAATGGCGACGAGGTTGTTTCGATACCGCAAGGTCTCTACAAAGCTGGCGTAAGGGTGTGTTGGCAGCCCATGGGCTCGCCTGTCCTAGGTTTAGCGGAGGGGTTAATTGGAGATAGTTAAATATGCCGTAACCGTTCCCAGCTCCAGCTGCGCGTTTGTGTAGATTTCAAGAATTCACCTAAATGAGGCGTCTGGCATGCTGGCCAGTTAATAGTGGAGTGATCTGACGCCAGAGCCCTGTAAAAAAAGGCTCCGCTCCACTAAACGGGCCCTGACGTAACCAGCCTCTCAATTCTAACGTCTGTCTACCGTACTCTGTACTCCGTACTTTTTAGCTGAACTCTCTCCATTCCGCCTCATCTAACCTCCAAGCTCCACGACCGCATCCCCCTTACGCCATTGCAACCCCCAGCAAAACGCAATGGACACCCTGGAAGACTTTGAGAAATCCCTCGCCGCCGAAAAGGCACAGCGCGAAAAGTCAGATCCAGACCGCAAGGACCGCCACCGCAAGCACGGGCATCACCACAGCCGCCACGGCGACGGCGGCCCCAGTCGAGATCGGGACAGAGACAGAGACAGGGACAAGCACCGCCAGCATCGGCATCGCGACGAGGATGAAGATGGCCACAGGCACAAGCGCAGCCGCCATTCCCGCCGCGACAGCGACGGCGACGGCGAACACCACAGCTCCCGCCGGCGACACCGCCATCACCACAAGGCGTCCGGACGACAAAGGAAGACCTCCCCCAGCCCGACGAGGAGCTCACCCCAAGCCAAGACCCCCATAGACAAATCCACGTCCCTAGAGCGCGACGCCTGGATGACGGCCCCCTCCGCCCTCGAAGTCGAACACGTCCACCGCCGCCGGGAAAAGTCAAAGACTCCGCCACCGGCAGAGCCCCCCAAGCGCGTTCTCCACCACCGCGAGATCAACCGCAACGTCGACAACCCCACCCAAGCACAGCCCGTTCCCGCCTCGGAAGATCCCACAGAGCGGGAGATAGACTACACCTTTGGCGACGCAGGCTCGTCGTGGCGCATGACCAAGCTCAAGGCCGTCTACACAACCGCCGAGACCACGGGGCGCCCCGTAGACGACGTCGCAAGGGACCGCTTCGGCACCCTCCAGGAATTCGACGACGCGCGCGAGGAAAAGGATGAACTCGAGAGACAGAAAGTCTACGGCAAGGGCTACAAGATGAGGGAAAAGCCCTCCGGCGAGCTCTACCGCGAGCGCCTTCAAAATCAACCGCCCCCAGCGCCACCCCCCGAGCAAGACCAGAGCCCCCTCCTCAACCAGCAGGCCGCCCCAGCAGCACCGCCGCCAATCGACCAAACCTCCCTAAACAGACTCCGCGCCCAGATGATGAAGGCCAAGCTCCGCCGCGCCCCCAACGCCGCCCAGCTCGAAGACGAATACAACCTCGCCGCCGCAGCCCACGCCGCCGCCGCCTCGTCAACCGCCTCCGCCCCAGAGGCCGTCGTCCTCGGCGTCATGGAGAGCAGGCAACTCGCCGGTAAGCGCAACGAGGTCAAGGCCGTCGACACGAAGCGCGGCCGCGAGCGAGGCACCGTGGTCGAAAACAACGACATGACCATCGAGGACATGGTGAGCGAAGAGCGCCGCAGCAAGGGCCAGGCCGGCGGCGAGGGGCTCCGCCTCGCAGAGCGCATAGCCAAGGACGCCAAGTACGACGACAACCTAGACTACATGGACGAAAACGCCGAGAAGCTCGCCAAGCGCGTGCACAAGAGCGACATCAACCTCAAGAATGTGGCTGTCAATGAATTCCAGAAGCTCAACCGCATCCTGGAGAACTGCCCGCTCTGCAGCCGCGACGACACGGGCCGGCCTCCCCTCGCGCCCGTCGTCTCCCTCGCCACGCGCGTCTTCCTCACCCTCCCCACGGAGCCAGAGGTCAGCGCCGGCGGCGCCGTCATCGTGCCGTCGTCCCACCGCGCCAACCTCGTCGAGTGCGACGACGACGAGTGGGAGGAGATTCGCAACTTCATGAAGAGCCTCACGCGCATGTACCACGACCAGGGCCGCGACGTGGTCTTCTACGAGAACGCAGCGGCGCCGCACCGCCACCTCCACGCCGCCATGATGGCCGTGCCCATCCCCTACGAGACGGCGCCATGGCGCCGGCCTACTTCCGCGAGGCGTTCCTCTCCTCGGACGAGGAGTGGTCGCAGCACAAAAAGGTCAATCGACACGGCGGCCAACGCGCGCGCAACGGCATGGGCCGCTCCGCCTTCCGGCCGCTCCATCGCCAGGAGTGCCCCCCTACTTCCACGTGTGGTTCGGCCCTAGACGGGGGGCTCGGCCACATCGTCCGAGAACGCCGACCGCTGGCCCCGGGGGCGACCTGTTGCGCGGGGAGATCATAGGGGGCATCGTGGACGCCGAGCCGCCACGTCATCAAGAAGCAGGGGCGGTGACGCGCGGCGACACCAGGGTCGAGTCGTGGAAGAAGACGTGGCGAAAGTTTGACTGGACGAGGGTCCTGGCCGAGGCATAGATGGCGTTCGAGGATAATTCCCAAGAGGGGAGGGGGGTTATGCACAGCAGCAGGATACTGGGACGGTCACAAAAAGAAGAAAAAATTACCACTGAGAATCACGCATCAGAAAAAATCTCGTTTTAGTCTCTGCCACCATTAACTTTTGTTACAACAGGCATGATAGCCACCCCATGCCAATAATACCCAGAACAGGCAACCCCAAAACCAAATAAATCATCGCCGGTCCGTACAATGCCCGCCCGCATCGACCGTAATCCATGGGGATCCAGGCGAACTCGCGGGCCGAGTAATCCGTACCCGAAGAAGAAGAAGAAGAAAAGTCCCAAACAGCTTTAAAATAAAAAAATAAAAATAAAAAAAAGTAAATTAATTAATCCGACTCGAGTCCCGCGTGATAAGTAAGATGAATTAAAAAGAAAAGGCCGCCGTCTGCCGTGCTGCGAATTAAATGAATGGTCCCTCCCCCTTTGATCCCCTATCCCCTTTTCTTGCTCGCATGAGGGTCATCGACTCCGTATTAAGAATGTTCATACCAGGTGCTGGCCACGTCGTGCACGTCTCCACAAGATACGCTGGGCGGATTCGCCGCAAGACTTGGGGTATCTCATCTCGTATTCCAAAAAACGCCGGGACTTGATGTGTAACGAATCTTGGTTTCCAACGGCGCTCGTCCCACCACTCGCAAATCCAGGTCGGCATGTCGACGAAATCCTTTCGCCCGCTTGGCTACGCGCGTGTGTTTTGTGTTCCCCCCCCCCCCCCCGTATGGGATAGTACTTTGACTTCACCTCACCAACGTCCCGCGTCTTCCTCTCTCCTTCCGGCCGTCAGCCCCAGTGACTCTCATCCAATCATCCCACTCCTTGCTGATTTCCATGAGCACAGCGCCCATGACGGTGGCACTGGCCATCAGCCCGTGGCCTTCCCCTTCGAGGACGCGTACTTCGCAGCGTCGCATTGTCTTGCCCAGCCACTTGACGTTGTCAACCGGAACTCGGTTGTCTCGGCTGCCGTGGTGGATGACGACGGGACGTGTGATGTCCACGTATCGGAATCCAATCGTGTGCCGCCGCTCCAAGCAGACCAAGAGGTCAACGGCAGGGTTTGCCCCCCGTAGTGGCGAGCTCCCATATGGCATGGGTCAGCCGCGTGTCGTAGGTGACCTGCCGCTCCTTGTCCGCCATGGCATCGAATATGCTTGCGCCACCCGTCGGCTCGGTACCGTTGGTCGTCCGTTGCGGGGGGTGCATGCGATCCATATTTTCCGTGGCGTTGGGCTGCTCCATGGGCCTGTCGCCTTGGTCCTTGCCCACCCCGTTGTGCCCTATGTTCTCCTTGTCCAACGCGGGGGTGATGTTTCGATCATTCCTGATGGGGGGCGCGTTCGACTCCCGCCCGTTGGAGTTTCCCTTGCGCTTGCGTCTGGTGTTCTTGGGCAGGGAGCTCGTGATGGAGCTGCTGGTAGCACTCATGAAACTGCTGTTGGCGGCCTTGAGGATCGGCGTCGGCAAGTGTCGAAGGATCTTTTGGGAGGGTGGGAATGGCATGGGTTGGAGGATTCTGGGCCCCGCCAAACGTGTTCATCTGCGAGGGCGGGATCCAGGGGGCGAGCAGGTGTATCCTCCCTCGGATGTGCTGGGGCATGCGCAGGGCCGTGGCGAGCGCGTAAATGGCACCGTCAGAATGGGCCAAGATGGAAAACTTGGTGATCTTTAGGGATTGACAGATGGCGTAAACATCGTCTAGGCAGCACACGTCAGCATTCATTCCTCACACGGTCTGGCCAAAATGATACGGTCATGGTTCAAACTCACCAGGCCAGCTGAGAGGCGTCGTGGTCCCATCAGAGTACGACTCACTGTCACCCACGCCGGGGCGATCGGGCGTGATGAGACGCAGCCTGAGAGTCAGGGCTAGCTCGTCGTAAAAGGCCGTGATGTATCGCGTCAGGGCCCATGCCGACGCAACAAAAGACGGCCGAGGCCCTCGGCGTCTCCCACCTCGGAGAAGGAGATGACGCGGCCAGTCTGCGGGTGCTTGATCTTCTGGGAGAGGCGAGGCGAGCAGAGGTACGACTCCACCGCATCGTCGACGGAATCGGCAGAGTCGGGTCGCTCGTAGCCCGACGGCAGGACGCCCTGTGGAGGCTCTGCCGACGAATCCCTCGCATGGCTATCGCTGAGAGGGCTTCGCGGCCCCCCCGACAGACGCTTGAGTCGCGAGCCGCTGCGCTGCACGCCCAGGGCCTCACTCGGGGCCGGGCTCGACCGGCCGGTGGTGTGCCACCTGGCCTCCCGCTCCAGGCTATGCTCGTCTCGCCGCCGTCCCTGGGATATGGCAGGGAACGGCGCTCCCTCCTCGTCGAGGTCGTACATGCGTCTGTCGTGGCTGTATTCCTCGGCGCGGCCGGAGTCGCGGTTGTATCGGCCGGTAGAGGACGCGGTCTTGCTCGCAGCCGAGTTCTCGCCAGGGGCCAGAGGAAGAGACTTGTTTGAGGCGCCGGTGTCCGACTCAGACTGGGCGTGCGCCGCCTTCCAGGCCGCCTCATGGTAGCGGACAAACTCCTCTGCCTCGAGGATGGCGTCGTTCAGGGGCGCATCGCTGTCCCGCTTGGATCGCCGGGCGCTGGACCGCTTCTTGCGCGACGCCGAGCTGCGGAGGCTCGAATCGCGAGTCGGGATGGCCCTCGGTCCGTCCAGTGGCAGTGAGCCAACGGGATTGTCACCGCCCATGGCCGGCTCCTCGCTTATGACGGTCTCGGACAAGAGGGGATCCGTCCTCACGACACCCTGGGCGGTGCCGTTGGAGGCGCCGAGAGGACCGGCAGCGCTGCTCCCCCCAACGGTGGCCGGGGCTCTCTTCCGGTCAGGGTCTCTCTCGCGCAGCTGCTCTCTCGAGGTCATGTACAGGACGCTCTTGTGTGTCCTGCTCGTCTTCTTGCCCCAACTGTCGTGCGAGCGTCTCGACCGCAGTTCGGGGTGGGGGGCGGAGCCGCGTTCTATGGACAAGTTCCCTATGCTCTGGGTATCGTCATTCTTGGAGCCGAGAGAGCCTCTCGACGAGGGACGCGAGCTGCTGGCGCTGCCGCGGACGAAGTTGCGGAAGCCAGAGCCGCTGTCGCGGCTGCGGCTGCGGTGGCTGCGGACGCTCTTGGGGGAGGTCAGGCTGGAGAAGCCGCTCGGGGGGCTTCGCGGTGCGGACGATGGGGGGGGCTGGCGCCAACTCGTCGAGGGAGACGGGCTCTGCCTGGTCATCGTTGCCGGGAGAGGAGAAGGCGCCGTAGTCGACACCGAAGCTGCCAGACCCTTGGCCAGAGCTGCGCCTGGTCCCGGGTCCCGGGCTGGGGCTCGTGGGCAGGGAGAGGCTGTTGGGGGTGGCGTGGTCGAAATGGCTACTGGCGGGGCTCGGAGATGATGCTCAGGCTGGTGATTGAGATTGGAGATGACCTCGGGGCTGGCGGCGGCGGCGGCGGGCACGCTCTGTCGATTCTTGGAGACGGGCGCGGCGTGGGCAGGGCGATGGCGAGGATTTCGAGGCGCGTTGGAGGCGGGATTGGAGTGCGAATGGCTGCCCCCGGCGCCGTAATGGAGAGAGGGACGGTGGGATAGGGGGGCACGGCCTCTGCAGATGCCACGTCCATGACTGCCGAAACGTGTCGAGGCAGCCGGTCGCTCGGACGCCGTTGCTGGAGACTTGGTGTCGACGCTCAGGCGGCTCGCCCTTGCGGCGGCAGGCGGATCACAGGGAGCCTCAGGGATGGAGCCTCTGGCGGGTGGGGCGACGGATTGCCAGACGCAGACGGCGAACGGCGACGCTGCAGGCGGGTGCAGAGACAGGCACAGAGACAGGCGCAGAGACGGGCGCAGAGACAAGACCAGACGCACAGGCTCTGGCTCAGGTTACGCTCCGAGCACAGTCGGTCAGTCGCAGTCCCCCTTTCTCTGGCGGCGTCGACAAACGTTTGGCAGTTGTGGCGGACGTTTGGGTGTAGCGGCTGCAAGGCGAGATTAATCAAGCTGTCTCTGCAGCCTGGGCGATGATGGGTGGTGGTCCGAGGGTAGGATCCCTCTGGGGTGCGTCTGGCCGTCCCCTGTACTTTGCCTGTGGCCCACCGGCCTTGCATGCGCGAGCGTACCCGGTACCTCTCGCGTTTTCTCTGCGTGCCAGATGGACCTGCTGCAGGGCCTCGACGCGGGGCTCTGGCGACCAAGGCAGGCAGGGCAGTCAACGGGTGCCTCTCATCGCCAGGATGTCCCGAACTCTTGGGGGTCGACGGGGGCGCACACGAGAGGGGGGATTCGCATGCCCTTCGCATGTCCTGCGCGTGCAGGACTGGAGGGCAGTTGACAGGCAGGATTTGGGGCGTGTGTGTGTGTGTGTGTGTGTGGACAGGGGGGTTTTCTTTTGCCAGCGGGCGGGCGGGGACGCTTCCAGCTCTCCACCCTCTGCCCTCACTCTGTCCGCAGCCTGCAGTGGACGTCGAGCACGGCACAAAGCAAACAGGCCCGCATGCGTCGGAGCGAGCTGACGGGCAAGAGGCCATGAGAGACAGCCGTCTGGCCGGGCAAAGGAAGGGGGGGCAGGGAGGCGACGGCGGAGGCGCAACGGCTGATCACCATTCCCTCCCAAGACTGCGCATGCTGCCCCCTCGACGACGCCGGACATGGATGGACGTGCCGATGGCGATGGCAGCGGCGTGCCCTTGGAGCGTCGGCCGGGAACATTACTCATCTCTCGCCACCTCGCCATGTCCAGTCCGGAGCACCATCCAGGAGAACGGGTCGGCAGGGTCCAAAGGCCTCCATCGAGAGGGCCCAGGGCCAGAGCGTCGGCGGCGGCGCGGGTCCACCCAGGGATCTGGCAGCCCGCCGCTGCGCTACCAGCCGTAGCGCGGGCCATCGCAATGCCATTGGCGGTCCCCAGCAGGCCGCCAGCAGGTGCGGAGGTGCCCAGGGGGCGGGTGCAGGCCGCACTAGCGCCGCTGAGCGTGCTGGCTTCCAGCGGGCTGGCTTCTGGCGGGCTGGCCAGCACTGTCCAGCACAGGCGGGACACTGCGACGCCTACATGCGCCGTACTGTCTACTTGAGGCATTTGGCGTGCAGGGCGTCTTATCGGGAGATTTGGCCGCTGCGTGGGACGGCGCCAGCCCACAGGGATGCGCTCGAATCGCACCTTGGCAGCCGGCACTAATGGCGCCCAAGACGCTGGAGCTTATCAGCGCCGCGCTCTTCATCACGGCTCTCTAGACACGGCTCACAAGAGAAACAGTCCTTCCTGCCTGCACGCAGCTCACGGCGCAGGACCAGGCCACGGCAGTCAGGCGAACGCGGCACCGCGCGCTAGAAATTCACTAGAACCCCCCGAGGCATGCGCCGCCGTCGCCAGCTCGAACCACATCCTGGGAGCCAAGGACCTGCATTTCGGCAAAGCGGTACCCACTGCCCACAGGCCACCAGATTCCAACTCCCACGACAGGCCTGGACAGGCAAATTATCCGTAAACAAGCATCGCTCAATTTGCCCTCCCATCAGACCCTCGGCCAATCACGCTCCAGGTCCGCCCCTACACGGCTGGCCTTGACAGGCAGACAGGCAGACAGGCAGACAGGCGAGCAGAGTCCACCGGTTCACAGATGTACGTACCCCCAAGCCTCCTCCGTCACTGCAGCAGGCTCTAGCCACACCACGTCCAACGACGTCATCGCAACTTCAAGGTTTTCAACATCACGCCACCCCTCGAGATAAACTATGCAGCAAAATCAGGAAATCTCCCCGGTTCACAGCTATGCTTGAGATATACGCCGCGAACAAGCTCTCAAAAATGGGTTCATAACTACTTCTGCAATTCTTGTCCCCAACTCTCCCGCACCCTCTCATCACTTGCACCGTCGCCAAGGGCATCAACACCGGCATCACCACCACCACGATGGACGTGCTCCTCTCCATCCCCCTCGTGTCCTACCTCCTCGCCCCTTCTCTGGCCTCCTACTCCACCTCCCTCAACATCCTCTTCTTCTACGTGACCCTGGTCGACCCTCGTCCTCTCCCACTCCCCCCTCGCGATACACGTCGTCGGGGTCCTCGCCATCCGCCTCGTGTTCTGGCTCGCGCCGTCCCTGCTCTCCCTCCTCTTTGACCTCGCCGTCCCCAGCCTCGCCGCCGACCTCAAGCATGGCGGCCGCTCCGCCCTGCGTCCACGCGACGCCCGCGCCCTCGGCGCCCTGCTCGCCCTGTCTCTCTTCAACGTCGCCTTCGTGACCGCCGCCGAGGGCGTCCTGAACATGGCGTATGCGGCGCTGTTCCGCAGTCCCGAATTCAAGACCACCACTACGCTCCCCTTGCCGTGGGGCATGTTCAAAAATATCCTGGCTCTGTTGGCCGCCCGCGAACTCATCGGCTACTACGTCCACCGGTTCATCCTCCACGGCGACACGCCCCTCGCTCCCCCCATCGTCGCCTCGCCCACGCCGCCCCGGAGCTCCCTCGAGCATCCAAGTCTTCGGCCGACCACCCTCTGGTGCCGCTTCCACTCCCACCGTCTCCTGCCGTATATCTCCCGGCCCTGGTCCTCCGCCCGCACCTCCTGACCTACTTCGTCTTCGTCATGCTCTGCACCCGAAGGAGACCCTCTCCATGTCCGGCTACAACACCGTCGTCCGGGCAGCATGATGAGCGTCGTCGCCCAGCGCGCCGCCATCCACTACGCCGGCCCGGGGGTCGTCCAACTACGGCGTCGTGGGCATCTGGACTTGGGCCCACGGACCAGCCCGAGGGCAGACGTGCTGGAGGACGTGCAGACGAGGCGGACAGCCCGCGCGTCTCCGCGCGAGGGGTCGATCGAGAAGGTGGACGAGGCGCGGGTTTGCTACAGAGTGGCGTGGATGGGTTGAGGGGCTGGGTGAAGACGAGGAAGAGTGACAGGAAGGCGAGCAAGGCGAGCAAGGCAGGCTGATTGCGCGTGACGCCGTCTTGATTGCTTGAGTAATGTTGAATGATTGATGTCTATGTACCAATTATTTCCTTGTCATCTATACCTGTAACGAGTACGGCCTCCGGATGGATTAGTAGTAGCTGTAGCCTGAGAGTAATTGACGTCAGACTATACACACCGTACAGACCATCATTCCTTGCTGTCTAATCGATTATTTTCGAAATTAATTATACCTACGAGTGTAGGTATCCGCGAGTGGCTCAGTAGTAGCTGATAGTCTAGAGTGGTTGACGTGAGACTATATAGACCATCATTCCTTGCTGTCTAATTGATGGTTTTAGACGTTATACTTTCATAAGTATAGCATCTGTGAGTGAATTCAGTAGTAGCTGTATGGTCTGAGAGTGACTGACGTCCGGGCCATACAGACCATCATTCCTTGTTATTAATTGATTATTTTAGACGGTATACCTAAGTGTGGCATCTATAAGTAGACTTTGTAGTAGTAGCTGTAGTCTAGAGTGACTTACGTGAGACTATAGACCATTATTCCTTATCACCTAATGAATTACTTTAGATGGTATGCCTTCAAGTATAGCATCTATAAGTGAATTTAGTCGTAGAAGTATAGTCTGAGAGTAATTGACGTCAGACTATACACACCATACAGACCATCATTCCTTGTTATCTAATCAATTATTTTAGACAGTATACTTTCAATAAGTATAGCATCTCTAAGTGAACTTAGTAGCAGCTGTAGTCTAGAGTAGTTGACATAAAATATAGACCATCATTCCTTATTATCCAATTAATTATTTTAGATGGTATACTTTAGTCGAGAGTGATTGACGTGAGACTATAGACCATTATTCCTTATTACCCAATTAATTGGTTTAGACAGCATACTCCCAATAAGTATAGCATCTGTGAGTGAATTTAGTAGCAGCGTAGTCTAGAGTGGTTGTGAGACTGGACCATCATTCCTGGATATCTAATCGTTCGTTCTGGAAGCTATAACTACGAGTATGGCATCCGTGGTACACTCAGGGGTAGCATCTGTAGTCTAGAGTGATTACAAGGCCATTACATCGACTACTCCCAGTATTCCAAATCACCATCGTGGAAGCCATACATGCAGCGTGTCCAAACCCGCTTACGCAGCCGTGCCATGCTGTCTACCGTGCCCTGATGCATCTACCCCCCCTCAGAAAGACCACCATCTATCCTGCTGTGAAGCCCCTCTACAAACATAACTTTTGTCCAGGACGGTCCCCCGTCCCGCCGGTACGCCAGAATCATCGCCCTCCCACGTCGCACGTCTACCACCCATCTTCTTCCGGAACCACTTCAGCGTCTCCAGCCCGCTCTGCACCCTCACGCCGATCCTCGCGTCCACGGTGTACGCCTCCCACGCCTTTGCCCGGTCGAGGTACTCCTGGCACGCCTCCAGCTTCAGCCTCCGGTACTCGCTCACGTCCTCGTCCCTGCGGCGCCCCCGGGAGGCGGGCTGCAGCACTCCACCCACGCGAGGACGCCCATCTCGTACGGTCGCCGCGGGGAGGACGTAGTCCATCTTGCCCGGGCCCTTTGAACACGGCTCTGTTCGGACATCACGTCAGCGCCTGGCCGTCGCCACCCACGCATTCCACGAGACGGACGCTTGGGGGGGAGGTTGGGTGGGGGGGGGTGGGGGGGGGGGGGGGGGGGGGGGAACTTACCGGTCGTGAGCCAGGACATGCTCCTCCAAGACGGCCTTTGCCTCGCCGAGCCTGCCCAGCCCCCTGAGCAGAGCCGACGTGCCCACCGCCCAGACCGCCACCTCGTCCTTCTCCCTCTTCATCTCCTCCAGCACCTCCTCCTTGGCGGTGCACCTCTCCCACCGCAGATTCGCGATCCCTCCCCCCTCTCCAGGTCCGCGGCGCCCATCCGCTTCTGCCCGTTCCACATGTACACCATCTCCAGCGCGGGGCTCGACCCGACCGAGTCGGCGAGGGTCGATGCCGGACGCCTTGGCTCTGCTCTCCCACTTCTGGATCTTGGTGCTGCAGCAGCGTCTCCAGGGGCAAGCTGGCGCGCCATCAGGCGCTTCTTGGCCGCTCACGGGCCGGAGCCCTGCGGAAGTACTATCCTCCGCCTTGGCCTTTTGCCGCCCGCGCCTCGGGTCCTCGTCGCTCCCCCCGTGAGTAACGCGTCGCGTAGAGCTCGAGGGATGCGCCTAGCCCGTCCAATGTACAGGTACAGGGGGGGCGGTCGCGGGCTCCAGGTCGTTGGTCGCTCATGGGCACTTGATGAAGGAGTCGCGTCATGAAGATTCCATCCTTCTGCATCATCATGGCGTCCGATGGAGGAGCTCGAAGTTGTGCTCAGCGCCGTCACCAGTGCTTCATCTTGGGACGCCGACCCAGACTTTAGAGCAGCGGCGGTCGCCCTGTGCCATGGTCCTTGTCCGTTGGCGTGCAGCCGCGACTGGCCTCGAGGCGGCACACCATCCTCGAATCCGGGTACTGCGACGTCATGTGCGCCAGCAGCCTCTCGATCTTCTCCCTGGGCGGTCGCCGACCGTCCTCCGCGTCCTCGTCGTAGTCGTCCTCGGGGCTCGGCAGGAAGTCCGACGCCCCCCAGCAGCCCGTTGTAGTAGGTCAGCAGCATCATGCCGGCGACGGCGCCGTTCAAGGTTGGGGTAGGCAGACGACTTCCAGAGCATCCTCACTCCGCGGCTCCGATCGCCGTGGAACCCTACAATGGACAGGATGCGGGCCGAGGCAGGGGGGATCAGACTCAATATGAGCAGGGAGCAGGCCGTAGCACATGTTGGAGACCCGGAGTGCACAAAGGCGTCGAAGGGGGTTCTCGAGGTTAACGTCCGACGCCGCGGGGTGCACCGGCGGCGTGTCCGTCGAGAGGCGCGACAAATCTTCACGTCCAACTCCCGGACCAGCTGTCGACCCGGGAATGCCCGTCCGCGAGCGGACGGCGCGCCTCCTGCCGGCGGCGGCGTGGGAGGCACAAGAGTCCGGCCGTGCCGTCAGCTCGGACGAGGGGCCGCTCCTTTGTCGGTCGAAACAAAGGCCTCGGAGTCGCTGCCGCCGCCGCTGCTGCTGCTCGTGTTGGGCTCCTTCTCATCCCCCACCGCGCCCGGCTCTTCCTTGACGTGGTCGACATCAGTCGTCGATGCCGTGCGTCGATGCCGTCGCCGACCGCCGCAGCACTCCGTCAGAGACAGCCCCCAAACAGCTTGGCCTCGGACGCAATAATGGCATCGAGCGTGATGAACGCCTTCCTCAGCTTGTAGAAGCTCTTCATCCCCTCCAGCAGGTTCTCGTGCAGGACGCCCACAATGGCGCTCATCAGCTGCGTCTCCGCCCGGATGAGCTCATACTCAGTCCCCGGGGGGTACACGGCGCGGTTGCCGCGCACGATCCCCCGCTTCTGCGCCCTCTTGAAATCGTTCCACGCCCTCGTCTCGCAGTCGTTCAGCTTCGCGACCGCGTCCGCCATGATGTCCTTCTCGAAGCCCAGGATCGACCGCCATGAATGACGGTTGATGGAGGGCCGCAGCTCCGTGGAGCCGACGAGCTGCGTGGCGCCCATGGATGGGGGCGCCTTTGGGACGCCCCGTCCATGGGTCGTCATTCCTGATGAGGGACTCCTCTGGCAGGCGGGCTGGGCCCTTGCCAGGTCGGCGCCCGCTCGGTCCTACTCCTTTGCGACGCCTTATACGGCGTATTAAGCGGCGGGGGCTCGCTTTCCTGCCGCGTTCTGCATTTCCTTCAATCAGTATTCAGTGCTTTGGGCCCCCGCAGATGCTAAACCAGCCGGTGATGCGACCGTCATAGCAGAGGTTGGGTAAGTGGGTCCCGGCGGTCGGTTGCGTCGGGCACACGGGGGGGGTTCCATAGAACACGACAGGTGAAGCAGCGGACCGGGGAAGCAGCTTCTCCTCCAAGGAGATCGGTCGAGACGCAGGTATAACCACGGTGAAGACGGGAGAGAACGCGCGGACTTTGCGCCAAAACGGTCGCCCGGGCCAGGTGCAAACAGACGGACCTAGCAGTGGCCAATATCCGGACGGGCTCGCCTGGACCCCGAGCACGCGGGCCTGGCGTGTGACGTTGTACCGCGACCAGCTGCTCCATGTACCCGGCGACTGTGGTTGTAGCTGTGACCTTGTTGGTTAGCGCCGTGCCCAGCCGGGTACAAGTCAATTACTGCCTGTGCAGCGTGCAGCTGAGCCCCGCGGCGCTGACGTAGGGACGGAAATTCGGGCCCATGGCCACGCCTCGACGCTGAAAGCAGCGCAGCGACTGTACCGAGTACGAGGAACGGCGTGCTGGTTGCGCAAATCTCCCACGCCTGTGGCTGCGGGGTACTCCGAGACTGCACACTATCAATAGCGCTGTTGGGGGCACAGATGCGCGTCTATCTTGGTGAGGCTCTTTTCTTTCAGTGGTCGAATCACACACAGCGGGCAGTCCTGCGAATTTATTTGCCTCTGCTGTTGTGGCTGCGCTCCAATAATGTCTCTTTTCTTCCAGCCACCAGGCAACAACGCATTATGCGGCTGAAGCTACATTGTAGAGCAGGTGGCAGCTCGTTAGAGCCTATCTTGTGCCTGCGCTTCCCAAGAGCACCCTCGTGCTGTCATTAACCCGAGCCGTCAATGTGACTCGTGAGCCATCGTCACACGCTCGTAAAGTGATTTCTCGGCGCAGCTCAAATCCATCTTGTTAAAAACCGTACAATGGCGATAGTTTCTATTTAATATTGAATAAAGAGAGCGCATGACTAATTGCCAATCCGGGCTCAACCTCAACTCCTCGTCCCAACAGCCACATCCAGCCGCAACCCACCTACCCTATACCCCGGTCCAGCATTCTTCCGCACCGGCGCCACAGGACACCATCCCGCCAACCGCAATCGTCACCCACGTCTCCCAAACACCTGCGCATCAATCCAAGCCCACCACAACCTCCCCCAACACCTCAGCTTCCAACAACCACCTCCCCCGAACCACCGCGCCGCCCTACCGCCCGCACGCACGGGACCCGCCCACCATGGCTTCCTCAGACGCAAAGCCCACGACGGAGGAGAAGCCCGCCGACCCAAAGCCCGAGCAGAAGCCCGCCGCGCTTGGCGAGGACGACGAGTTCGAGGACTTCCCCGTCGACGGTAAGGGAGCCCCCCCCGGCAGCTTCGGCGCCTGAGACGCCCTCTCCTGCTCTCTCCTCAGCTCAGCCCCCTTGCTAACCTGATTCTCCTGTGGATAGACTGGCCGGAGGACCCAGACCGAGGCCGCCCAGGGAAATGGCGAGACCAAGCACCTCTGGGAGGAGAGCTGGGACGACGACGACACGACGGACGATTTCTCAACACAATTGAAGTGGGTTTCCCGTCCCGTCACGTTTTCCACGGAGACGTATTCTTCTGCCCCCCCTGACGGCCGCCAGTCACCCACGGCACCAACCCCCGTCCATGCGACGACTGCCCAAAGCGGCACTCGTCGTGGCATTTATTCTTGTTGGATTTAGAATGCTGACACACGCACAGGGAGGGAGCTGAAAAAGGTCGAGGCGTCGAAGCGGAGGTGACGGATACAACGGGAACAGGGGTCGCGGGGCTTGACATTGCAGGTGTAATACCGCCGGCTTAAGAACAAGAGTGCCAGGAATATAATCAATTACGTCTCAGTTCTGCGAGCCTTCACAGGCTGCTCTCTCTCTTAAAGTGCCATCAAAATATGTCGGAGACGACAGCTCTTGAACTAGGCTTTTCTACATGCATTCTCGTGATGCCGCGGTCATGATACATGTGCCATGAATTGTGCTACAGAAGAGATTTTGCCTGCCGGCCTTTTTGTCCACAACACCCGTTATCAACAGCTTTCATTCTCGTCGCTCCGGATATCGTTTTTGAATCATTCTTCACTTACTCGAGAGCGCAGTCACACCGGGCAGCTCCTTGCCCTCCAGAAGCTCAAGGCTGGCGCCGCCGCCCGTCGAGACGTGGCTCAGCTTGTCCTCCACCTTGTACTTGGCGGCCACGGTGGCGGTGTCGCCACCGCCCGATGATGACGATCTTGCCGGCGTTTTGGCATCCGTCGACGACGGCGTCGAGGGTGGCCTTGGTTCCCTTGGCAAACTTGTCCAAACTCGAACACTCCGGCGGGCCCGTTCCACAGGACCGTCTTGGATTCGTCAATGGCCGCCTTGAACAGCTCGACGGACTTGGCTCCGCAGTCCAGTCCCATCCATCCGTCGGGGATGCCGTCCGCATCCGAGGCCAGGCCGGTCTCGGCATTCTTGTCGAACTTGTCGGCAGTGACGTAGTCGACAGGCAGAACAATCTTGACATTCTTGGCCTTGACCTTCTCAACCAGCTGGGGGACCGTCTTGGCACCGGCCTCGTCGTAGAGGGAGTTGCCAATGGCCATGTTGTCGAGGGTCTTCTTGAAGGTGAAGGCCATACCACCGCAGATGATGAGAGTGTTGACCTTGTCGAGCAGGTTATCAATGAGCTGGATCTTGTCAGACACCTTGGCGCCACCGAGGATGGCCAGGAAGGGGCGCTGAGGTGACTCGAGTGCCTTGGCGAAGTAGTCAAGCTCCTTCTTCATGAGGAAGCCAGCGGCCTTCTGGGGCAGATCGACGCCGACCATGGACGAATGGGCACGGTGGGCGGTGCCAAAGGCATCGTCTGTTAACGAGCGGTGGTCAGTCCTAGCATATGCCTCGAGGGGAACCAGCACAGATCAGATCAGATCGAGAGGCCATGGTCGACTTACTGACGTAGACGTCACCAAGGGCGGTCAATCCCTTGCGGAACTCCTCAACCTTGGCCTTGTCAGCCTTGGTCTTGTTACCGTCCTCGTCCTTGGCGCTACCCTCCTCCTCGATGTGGAATCGCAGGTTCTCGAGGAGCACGACGGAGCCGTTGTCGGCCTTGCTGACGATTTCCTCAACCTCGGGTCCAACGCTGTCGGGGGCAAAGGTGACGCTCCTGCCCAGCAGCTTCTCGAGCTCGGGGACGACGGGCTTGAGGGAGTACTTGGCATTGACGGCTCCGTTGGGCCGGCCGAGATGGGACATGAGGATGACGGTCTTGGCACCATTGTCGAGGGCATGCTTGATGGTGGGGATGGCGCCGACGATGCGCTGGCTGGTTGTTTGTGATGTTCTTGTCCTGGTCGAGGGGCACGTTGAAGTCGACCTGCACGAAAAAAGGCGGTTAGTTATAGCGCTAATCATGGCCGTGGCAAGCGACATGGGCAGATAGCACTGCCCCTCGCACAATTATCAATCGAGGAGACGGCCATGCCCCCAGGCTGTTTCCCCAAAAGTAAACACCACTCTGGAGCAGCTGCGCGCATGACAACCGTGATGGACTTGCTACCCCTCGTACCCTCGATAGCCATGGAGGGGCAAACGCGAACCCGGACTCACCCGAATCAGGACCCTCTTGCCCTTGACGTCGACGTCGGTGATAGAAAGCTTGTTAGACAAAGACATCTTGACGGTCTCCAGTTATATGCGGGATCAAGACGGATTGGGGTATTCCAGGTATGTCAACTCGAGGTTTATGAGAGGAGGAGAGGGCGAAGGAGGGAAGGAGGGACAGAATGAAAAAAGAACGCAAAGTCGCCGCCAATCTCTCTGACCATTGACACACCACCCACATGCCTAGAGACAAGGTGGGGGTTTGTTGGGAGGTGCGACGACAGAGCTGTGGTGGGGTTGCTGTTTGCAGGGCACAATAGGCAGTACAGCGCTGAGTGACGTCTGCGCCTGGTAGTCAATGTAGATCGACACGCCATGCCCTGTAGTATTTGGTATCAGCCGTACCCAATCTCAACACCGTCTCGGCGACGCAGCTCAACATTAGGAACAGTACATCTTCCGACGCTCAAAAATCGAGCTTTTCTATAACTAACCACTGACGATGCCACTTCTCATATGCCAAGTAACATGCCTGAATTTGAAATCAATGCCTAACCTCAGACCCCTCCAATTTTGCCATCCACCGCAATCTATAACCAGCTTCAACGCAACAAAGACAAAGCAATTGCTCCATACGCCATACTGTGCAAAGCCCAGAGCAATGAATGTAGGCAGCTGGCATACACTGCTACTAGCATTCAGGACATGACATAGAGCCATTTGTGCTCCTAAATCTCTTTCCGGAGATCCCATGTTTATCCTTGACCTATCCCACATTCTCAATGATTATAGCGACGGAGCGGGCGCGCTGCCCTCCATCTAGTCGGACGAGTTGGAAAGAGAGAGGTATGCCGTCCAGGCAATACCAATGGTCGATACGAAAGGCTGCGTGAAGAGTTAGCATTTGACGTAGACGACGATGCGGTTGGCCTGCTGGTCATATACGTACCAGCTGGTACTGCACAGGCATCAGTCGAAAGTTGACAATCTGCACCGCCGGCCACACCACGTAGTTGGCCTTGAGCGTCGGGACGTACATGTCCCTGAGCTTGTTGCTGACGGCTCGCCTACCGCCTCCCTCGGCAATGGTCATGACCACAAAGAACAGGCCAACGCCAAAGGGCGCAAAGATGAACTGGTCAAAGGTGACGCGCTTCAGGGCCGGGCCGAAGGAGCTGGTCTTGCTCATGGGGAACACGCGTTCGAGGAACTTGAACCACCGGAACTGGATGGGGGCCATGCAGAACCCGTAGGCCATGAAACGCGTCAGACGCTCAAAGTCAAAGGACGAAGGAGACGCCTTGGATTTCGGAAGCACGTCCCGCTCGTAATAGGAACCCTTGCTGTCGAGGTCGCGGATCTCAATGTCAAAGTCGTCCTTGCCAGAGCCAGCCGCCCTCTTGCCACGCTGTCGAAAGGCGGTGATGGTCTGGGCGGTCGTATCGGCAATGCCGCCGAGGATGGCGTTGGTGACCATCATGGTCATGACTATCAATGCGGCGTCAGTTAGGCCCAGAGGCGACACTGCAGAGTGGAATGCGCGACAACGTACGTGGCCGTTCTTCATAGTAGGCATTGAACCTCGCCGTCAGCCTCGCGGCGAGGGCCATCTCGATGAGGAAAATAAGGGAATGGAGGAGCGGCTGCGAAACGACGATGGTCAGCGATCACGAGACGAAGCGTGGACGGTAGTCAAGTTGGGATGAAGGCTCGGCGGGTGGTGGTGAAAGGAGACGCTAATGGCGTTGAAAGGGACACCCTGCGCGCGTTGGAACGCAGCAGCGTCGAAGCACACACGAGCCGTCCCCTTGCCACGGAGCTCATCGCCGACGTGGAGAGTGGACATACAAATTTCCCCAAAATATACGTCTCGTTGATGGTTCGTACGAACCCTCGTCTGCTAGGTTCCCAAGACATGATGAAAGATGATGGCTCGGTGCTGGGAGAGTCGAAAGCAAGGTCGAGCGTCCCGGCGGAACAGTAGCGCTGGCGGCGGTGGAGGAGTTGGCAGTTGGTGGATCGCACACAGACTGTCTGGGGGCGTCACAGGGGCGGTTTGCGACTACCGGGTCGATGACGACACGCAGGCAGCCGTCGTTGGCAGCGGCAGGGGAGCACAGGATGGCGACGAGCCGGGCGGAGGTGGTGAGATATACCAGACGATCGAGGAGAGACGGGGACGATGCAGCAGGTGGCGATTTGGAAGCCCTTCGCCAGCCGACAAGTCGATGCAGGGAGAGAGGGAATGGGACAGACGGAGAGTGGACTGGAGTGGTTGGGGGATGCTGGACTTTGGGTCCGTCAAACCATTTCGGTGGGGAAGACGATGGATGACTGGGAGGGATGGGTGGAGGAGCACAGGCTGACCCCAGGCCTGGTGACACCCGACCAAACAGCCCCTGTAACAGCCATGTCCCGCCCTCCATAGGCGCCTACAATCGCTGGCATGGAGGCGTACCTGGAACATGGCTAGAAAAAGCAAGCCAGTGCGAAAGTTGAATCCTGCTTGCCTCGTAATTAAGCCTGACTATTATTGTGTGCCTTCTCTGTACTTCAGATTGCTACGGGACAACACTCGATTGATGCTCGATTCTTGCACGGGGAAATAACAGTGCCGTCCCTAGGTGGCAGTGTCCCCCAAGCAGAGAGAGGCAAAGGGGAACATGGCCATGGCCTCGTTCAGATGTGAGGGTTGGCAGTGTGCCAAGTGGCAGGTGAGTAAATGTGGACGTTGGAAACGCGCCAAGGATGCGGAAGCAGGAAGCGACGTGGTTGGACGTCAGCATTCGGGAGAGAGCCTGGAGGGAATCCTCACGGAAATAAGAAAACGGCGAGCCGTCCGTTGCCAATCACTCAATCATGTAGCCGCCATCCGCATGCCCTCGATTGCGTTGCCGCCGACCACGGTCCGTCCCCAGAGACCCCAAGTGCAACTCGGAGCCTTCGAGTCGGTGCAGCAGCATGCCTACGTTTCCGTGACAGCAGCAAGATACTGACTCGCCCATGGTACGATGTCAAGGGGACGAAGGGGGACGGCCGAGGAATGGCCATGATGTAGGGTGGCCATCGAAATTATGGAGATTGCAGATTATAAGCAAAGTGTCGAGGTCCTCTATGCTGAGCTGCAGAGGCATTGTGTATTGGGCCGACTCTGCAAAGGCTCTGTCAGGACGAGAAATAATTATAGCACTTAGGAAAAGCAATCAATTGCCACTGGAACAAGGGTCCATCATGACATTTCTATCATGGGTCTGCGACATGTACCTCTAGTCAAGGCGCAGACCGATAAAAAAGACGATCAACTAATATTGCAGTGAGATTCTAAGATGCTCCATCGATGCAACAAGGGCTGGTTGTGAAGGCCAACAACTGTGAGGAGGTGCTGCAGGTATGAATCTGTGCGCTGTACCTTGTATAAGACTGAAGCATGTCGACAGCGCTTGAAGGAGAAGTTCCATTCGAATCATCAGCCCACATCGAAAATGGAGCAGTTATTAGTAATTTAAATTCTTCGGGCAGATCTAAGCTACAGTGGTTTTAATCCAGTATAACTCAGGAAGAGGTATTATTGCTGGTGACAAGTAGGGAGCAGTGTTGGTATGCATTTCACGGTATACCTCAACGACACTAGCGACCAATTCACTCCAAGAAGTTCAAGAACTCCAGATGCGCCATTCTACTTTCAACACAGCTGCTGAGCGCAAACTTGCTGGGATGGAGAGAGACAACGCACACTACCTACACTGGCAAGCTAGAGAATGTAGCTATTATATTATATAGAATCTCAACCTCTAGGGCCCGAGATATTTCCTGTCTTGTTGCTTTCTTATTTATGTAGATGAAGACTCCTTTCCCAGGGTGTTTTGGTCAAGAAGAGGTGAGTTGGTAATGTCTCTCCACTTCATCAGCTACCTGATATCCATCTTTCTTCTAAGTTAAAAAAAAAAAAGGAGTTGGAGAAGCACAACTATTATTCATTTTGGCAAAAATCGATGATTCGATCCCGCCAGGACTCGAACCTGGAACCTTTGCCACCGGAAAGCAACACGCTAGCCATTGCGCCACGAGACCATGCGTCCAGAACTCAACTTGTTTGTATAGATATGTTTACAAATTTTATATTATTAATCCGATCTCCTTGGCACTTCTTATAATTGAGAAATACAAGTTCCTTTTCGGGTTTTCACTGTCATAGTCTTTTTGGAGAGTCGGCAAAGTACTATTTAGCATGACAAAGTTACAGGGCTCGGGTGGTTGAGTCTTGAAGCGACATAGCTTCCACTAGCCCGCTGACGATAACGGACTTTTCGAAGTGTTCAGCTCTTTTGCATCATGCTCAACAGAGCTACATGTGGTCGATTTCTTTTCGCCGTCTTTTAGCTGACGCGCAGATAGACCGTGTATATCCCTGAGCTTTTGCATCCGCCACTCTCTCAGTACCTCTCCTGTAGTCATTTTGCAGACACGCCCTAAAGCAACCGCACCTTGTCTCAACTTTATCTTCTCACTCTCCACGTACATAACATCATTGAGCAGCTTCTTATCATGTGCGTATAATGGAGCACTTGCTAAGCCAAAAATGGGTCGACTGGCTGCTCCCTTCATTCTATATGGGCACTAATGGTGAATAGCGTTCTGATACACGCACGCATCATAGCTCTATGGCGATGTTCCGTTTTCCTGTTGCTTATCTTTTCCGTAAACACTTGGTCATGATTTAGACCACTCCGATATTAGGCACAGGGTTCAGTGCTCTCCTCATTACCCTCGCCGTGGACTAGCCCCATCTTTTCTCTAGACTGGAGAAACTGCAACAGCTCGGCCGAGTCATCCACTTCGTCATTAATAGCAGATGAAGGGCCGAGCCGGGTGTAGAATGGAAATTCAAAGTGAGATGGGAAGAACCCGGCGTATTCCCAGTCAATGATGGCATTAATCTTCAGCGTATCCGCGTCAACAACGACATTTTGCTGTGACAAGTCGTTGTGACAAAAGACGTATTCATCTGACGCTGGTGGTTGTAAATCCCAATTGTCTTGCTTGGTGCGGGCTTGAATTCGATACGGCGGAACGACGATTCCTCCTGGCCCCCCCATCCGCTTGGACTTGAGCGTCTTGAGGGTTGCCAGGTGCCTCTTGAGCTCCTCGCGGACAACAGCCTTCTGAGTCTCCTCGAGATCAGACATGCCCACGCCTTCAATGTATTCCGTGATTAAGTAATACGCACCATCGTCTTCGAAGTGGCAGTACACAGTCGGGACCGGGACATTAGTGTGTTCTCGAATGAACAGCAGCGATTCAGCTTCATTCCTGAGGCGCTCCTTCGCCATGCGTGGTATATAGAGGCCGAGCCGGCCTGTGCAAAACTCTCTTGGTCGCAGGCTTCTCTTGATGAAAGAACCACCACGACGATAGTATTTCCTTTCAAAGGTTACGGCAAAGCAGCCCTCTTCTTTTAATGGTTCTGTAGACATCGTGAGGAATAGTGTTGCAACCCAGGTAAGACAAGTAAGACAATAGCTTTAGGGTATTGCACAGGCTGCCGAAAGCCAGGGAATCGAAGACACGATGGAGCGCAGCAACCTCACAGCCTCCAGAATGATAATGGGCAGTGGCTCAGTATAAGTACCAGTCAGCATCAGGCGGATGACCAAATTAATTAGCCCGCAAGATCCGCCAATGGACTTAACTGCGGTACACATTGTAGCAGGGCCCTTGCAGGTCGGAGACGCTTGCGATAGCGCTCCTGTGATTGGCTTGAAGGTATATTGTCTGTTGGGCCGCCGAGGCGGAGGGCGGGGGACTGCCAGTCGGGATCGTGATTATCTAGTCATTCTTATAAGTTCCTCTAGGCGGTAAGTATCGTGGCGGATATGATGGCCCTCTCTGGACGATTCCCAATGACAGCCCAATGAACTCTGCGACAAGAGCCATTGATAGCTAGTTGGTTCAGCGGGCCGTGTTGATCTGCGTAGCAACTCACGTGAATGAGGGGACGGGAAGGGATCACAAACTAATTATTACATGTATGGCTGATGGCGACAGACAGTAAGAGAGATGCTGCAGTCAGACATCCCTCGAAATCAGGCATGTAGTAAGGTACAGTAAATGACTACGGCGCGTCGAAGTAATTCAGATCCATTCATACATACAGCAAATCGCACCTATTTACGTCGAGAACAATCATACATGAGAAACTTTTCTTCATAACCTGTCTATTCCAGCCGTTCAGACGCGTCTTGCCATCTCCAGGCATTGCTGTCACCTGCAGAACTTGAAACTCCCGCGCACTATTCTAGATGAGTCCGCAATCCCCATGTCCTGCATTAGGGCTTCACCAACGGGACGTTGATTTCAGAGTAGAAGAATATTTCTAGTCGAGTGTCTCAGTCGTCATACACCATCGACAGTGAACAAAGTAAACAACGAGAATGAACGCAAACATCTGTAAAAGAAAGAAAACTTGAAGGCGGGCCAGGGGTATGCGCCTCTCCTAGAGGGCATACGCCGTCTCCGCACGTTTTTCATCTCCAGGTCCAACTATCGTACGCATCATATCCGCAGATAGTTGACGTCCGAGATGCTCCTATGCCTCTTGTGACCGTCACTAGGCACTTCGCTGGAGGCTTTGCGTTTAGCGGAAACTGACTCTAGAGGGCTGCGAGCCATATCGGCCATTTGCTTCTTCTGCCGCCGCACAGGCGTCAGTGGCACGCCAGCTGTATCAAATCGGTCTGATTTGAGACCCTTGAGCGCCGTGAAATTGTACGGCCCACTGAATGCGAGCGAGTCCTGGGTGGCTTGGTTGCTCAGGATCAGCTGCTGGTTGATCTGGTTGCGACGGAAAGCCCCAACCGTCTCCGAGTTGAGATGGGATAGAACGTCATGGTCGCTGGAAGCTGTGCTGGGCCGAAGAGGGGTCGACGAAGGCTCCCAGTTGCCGTTGTCGCCCTCCTCACCCGAAGAACCGCCATCGTCCCAGGTGATGAAATCAGTGATATCCAGTTTCTTCTCGGCGTCGTCTTCGTCTTCCTGCAGGCTTGGCCCGGAGCTCTCGTCGGCGGTGTGGCCCTCGGATGGGAATGGGAAGAAAGCCTCTGTTGGCCCCACGGCTTGGGCATTGACAAAGTCACCAAAGGTATTGGTTGAAAACATGGCGCTAAGCATCATATTGGCAGAGTTGCTGAGGAGTGGAGATGCCTGCTCCTCAATGGCCCACGGGAAGTTGAACTGTTCCGGTGACAGGTCCAGTTGGCGTCGACGGTGAGGGGTAAAGATCATCATCTTGCGCGTGAGCGGATTCAACACAGCAATTGGCTTCTTATCCGACCGGTCAAGATTGAAGCGGCCAACACGAGGCTGACCCCGCTGTGTCTTAATCGGCGATTCATCATCCGAGTCTGACTCATCGCTGAGGGGGTGAGATGGCCGGCGTGTCTTTCTACGTACGGGAGGCTCAGGGGTATCCTCCTCAGTAGTGTCTCCATCGGCTGAAGCGCGCATGTTAGCATCGATGAATCAATGGCCTCCCAAATAAGGCATCGCTTACTCTCGTAACCATCCAACTCCAGATTTTCTTCAAAAGCTGGAGTAAAGTTGGCCGCCTCGGCAGCGATGTGCGAGGCAGCCGGGGTAGCAGTGGGCGTATCGTCATCAGATAGCTGCCGCACTACTTCCTCCGTGTCCGAATCAGGCTGATCGCCATACTGGCCGTTATAGTCCCAGAATGATCCAGATCCCGACGATTCATCTGGGTCATTCTCAATCTCTCGACGGAATGCGGGGTCGAGAGAATTTTGGGACACAAAGATGTCCGGGAATAGATCGGCGTGGTCATCGTCCGTGTCAGTAGAGTCTGAGTCACTAGACGGCACGTCGAATCGCACATGGCGTTCCACAGTCGTGTCAGACGCAAAAGTGTTTGTGTCTTGATAAAAATCAGAAATCTGGCTTTCGTCATGCTCCGAGACGATGCCGGCCCAGCTGGTGCTTTCCAGATCACCATCACCGTCGTCATCGCCCTCGTCGTCGTCATCCTGTCCCTGCGGCCGAGGAGGAACAGTAGCCCTAGCATATGCCTCTGTTTTTATATCCCTCTCCTCGACCGCATTGACATCTTCCTCGTCGTCGTCCTCGGAGTCGCTGATATCCTCTACGGCAGAGTAGCCTTCCTCATCGTCGTCGGAGAGATCGAACGACGAGGATGTGTCGGAGCCGCGGCGCTTAGTGGCCTTGACAGGGGTGGAGATGGAAGGTTTCCGACGGACGTTGCGTGACATTTCGTGTAATGGTATTGGCGGAAGCTTTGTCGAAGTTTATAAAGGTAAGTGTAATGAAGCTGTGCCTACAGCAAACGCGGTGGTGAGGACAGAAAAAGGTTTTGAAAACACTGTCTATATCTGTAAAGGTGATATACAATGCGATGAAGAATATCTGAAAAGGGGATCCAGAACTGAAATTGATGTAATCAAATGTGAGGTTGATGTTGCTTTTAGTCTTGGTCTAGACGAGATGCTTGTGAAGGACGACCCAGAGGGATGAAGAAGTTTGTTTGAATCTTGCTGAATGCCCTGTCGAAACGGGCAACTGGCGTTTGTGTTTAATTCAGATTACAGAATCTCGGGGAGAACTACGCTCCAGAGCGGGAGAGCCTGTAGCAAAAAACTGTGTCGTCGAAGAGATTGATGAAACTCGGTGAACTGCTGGACTGCGAGCCTCGACTAGGAAACAGTCGAGGCTCGCAGTGGGGGTTTACAGCTCAGCGATGGCCCTGGGCATTTTGAATCGACGAAAGTTTTTTGTTGGAAGGATGTTTTGAAGGATTCTTGGATTGTAGGGCGACTTCGTTGTCTTGATTGGGGATGATGCTGGTGATGCAGCAGGAGAGGAAGGGGAGAGGAATCGAGCGGAAGAGGAGGGCGGGAGAAATACTTCATAGGTCGTCTCCCAGACTTTTCTCAATGGTGGGGTCTGCGATATGATTTGCCTGCACGCAGGGGACGGGGACACCAAGCCATTTTGGGACGCCCTATGGACCCCCCTCTGGCCTGGCTCTGGCGCCGTCACCGCTCTTTGCCCCCAGTGGCCACCAGGAGACGCCCTGTAGAGGCCGCTGTGAAACCTGCTGCACTGCTAGGGAGCATTACTGTTGCAGTCGGGTATTTGTACTGTGCAAGTAGTAGCAAGGTAGGCGCCTCAACACCTGCCTAGGCGAGCCGCCGAGTCGACGTTTAACCCTGAAAGACTGCTGATCTGGAGCCGGGCAATCACGATGAAGCACTAACCACCAGGTATTGAAGCTCCCTGATGAAACAAGCGTGAGGGGTTCAGATTTATTCGGACTGCTCCATGTCAGCGGCTCCCTCAGTTCCTAAGCTAGCGATGTTGAGAGTGGGCAAGTACGGGTGCCATCAGTCTCATGGGCTATGACATGGCCACGTCTACTTCGTGAGAATGCGAGTAGCTGGCAGTCAATCTGTTGAGCTAGGATGCTAAATAGGTACCTAATAGTGGATTCGCATTTCCAACATTGGGTTGCCTGCGCTGCGTACAGAGTACACGCCGTCTCGGGCCATATCCAAAGCTTTCAAGCATGACACTTCGCACTGTTCATTTTTCTTGCAAAAGTACATCAATTTTGGATCCGCGCCAGATGCCCCTATCAAGGGCTTGCAGCAGATGCGGAAGAGGCAAGCCAGTGCAACTCAGCAACACATACAGATACGAACAGGTGTTTCCACTGGATGCCAGCAGTGATGATTCCTTCATGACCCGTGATCCACTGACTGTCTGGGTCGGCATCTGTAGGTTCACCCACTAACGATGGGGCGCCTTCGGCTTACTGCTCACCTACAGAGTTCCTCACACTGCACTGTAGGCTTGGTGCTTGACCACGCTATGATGCCACTGAGCAGGGGCTTGCCTACTGCCCCTCAACTGGCCCCTCAATCACTTGCATGTACATTGATTCAGGCTCGGAGCCCGTCGTCGACTGGCTTCTGGACCTGCCTTCAACCATTGGCAAAAATTAAAAATAATTTTTTTTTATTGTTTTGTCTGATCACGTAGCATCTGTCTGGTCTAGACTATAGGCGGTGCCAAAGACAGAAAGTTGATGCGCCGGAGCGCAATACCCCATATTGCCCAAACGGCGACAGCTATGAAATCCTACGCAGGGGGCTTCCATCTCCAACAGTGCGTATGCGTCACGCCCAAGATCGAAGCAAACCGGTCCTGACGTGTTCCATCATGGGTCTTGACCCTCAAAACGACACTAGCGCGCCGGATTCATGCAGCATTGTGCATCTGGCCGTAGTCACCGCCTCTCAGGAGAACTCTCAGCGCGGGGGGCTTGGATTAACTTTATGTCGGGCGCGATGGGAACGCCCGAAGCCTTGAAGTTGTGACACATTGTCTCACTGGTTCCAAGGCAGCGAAGCAAAGTGTGACTGGAGCTTTGACTCAACTGCGGCATCTAGGACGGAGATTAATTTCTGGTGGGAGTCATAACGTACGGCTGAAGTATTGATTGGCCATTTGGCTGCACTGTGCGGTCGTAGTTCGAAAGAGGTGCTCAGCCAAAAGCAAAGCTTCCAACAGGCTCTCAAGGCGAAGCCAATGAACCTGTCTGCTGCCATGCGGAGGGGGTAAACCAGGCGGCTGGCGATGGCTTGCATCAATGAGTGGATCCTAAATACGTGTCTCATTTTGACCACTCGACGGAGCTCTGAGTGCCACGCTGGATGACATTTGGACCCACGAAGAAACGAAGAAACAAACAAAGACGATTTCCGGACTGCGTAGAGATTGAAACATCTACAGAGCGGTTGAGAGTGAAAAGCCCTTCAACACGCCTGCAGTATTATCCCCTGTGAGGTAACATCCCGATCCATTTTCTACCTGGCCAGCGAGGCTGCAGTCAGATCCTCTCTCAAATTTTGCCTCCCCCAAATTTGCTTTAGCCATTCGTCGTGGCCCCAAAAAAAAAAATCAGGGTCCTGGAAGCAGAGCTGCGGGTACGGCGGAGAACGTACTGAATGGAGAAAATCACTCTTCCAAAAAAAATCTTGGATTGTGGACACTGCCCCCACTTCGTCATCATCGCGCCTAGCTGTGGGGACTAGCCGCGGACCCGCGCTTACCGTTGCCCTGCCACCCACATCATTCCCTCGCATGTCTCAGAGCAGCATGTAGTAAACAGGTGATGAAAGATGACTCAATCTATCCCATCTTCACTACGTATTCTACGTCCCATTCCACGAGAAAACCGTGACGGTTTCTGAGCAGTATTAATTCACTATATAATTCTCTCTGAGCAGGGCAACAATAGTCATCATCGTCAAACCAAGGCATCAACAGCACAGCTTGAACTGCTCTTCCGTCATGGAGCCTCCTCAGAGACCTCCGCACAAGCTCTTCGAGGTGTATCTACGCCTGCGCCCACCCCCGGCAGGAAGCACTCAATCTGAACGCATTTTAAACACCGAGAAGACGGAGGACCAGTCGCACCCGTCACACATCACCATCAACCCACCCGCAGATCGTAGACGTGCGATCGAGAAGTTTGCGTTTACCAAGGTCTTCGAGGAGGATGCTACTCAGCTCGATGTCTTCCACAGTACCAAGATTGTGCCGCTTGTGGAGGGCGTACTGGCGCCGCAGGGCGGTGAGGGGACTGATGCTGTCGTGGCGACGCTTGGAGTGACGGGATCAGGAAAGGTGAGAGCCGATACTTGGGGCTGGCAGCTAGATGGGGAGGCATCAAGAGCTGACTATATGATAGACACACACAATCCTGGGCTCCAAGACACAGCGAGGCCTCACACAGCTGGCACTCGATGTTCTATTCCGATCAATTGGTTCCAACATGCTCGAGACACACTACATCCCCTCCGTCCACGAGGCTCTTCAAGCCTGCGACTCTTCCGAATCGCCGCTCACTGCCGCGCCATACGTCCTCGACACAGTTAAGGCTGATCCCGTGCTACCATCTCGAAGCAAGACTCTCTGTCAGCCACCCCAATGCTTTTACGATCCCACCAACATCCTCTTCCATGTCTTTGACCCCCAAAGATTGTCGCCCCGCCCAACCCCCACAGGCCTATCCCTTGCACCTTACCACTGATTCTTCAGCCTCGAGTCCAAAGAGCATTCGCCTTGTGAGTGAGGCAGAGGAGACTCTTCGTCTAAGAGAGCGCTAGAGAGGCTCGCTTCAGGAAGAAAGGGTCCCGCTGTCCAGTATCAAGGCCAATGCTCTGATGGACGCCCCAAGCGGGTCACAGAGAAGCACTTCATGTCCCTTCACTGCCGCAAGTCGTATCAAGAATAATACTAAAGATTTTATAAAGGGCGAACACAATGCCATGTCTCCGGCCCCTCGACGGAATCTCCCGCGGCCGTCTGCGCTGCCTTTGGCGCCCGATGTTAGTGGCCTTAATGTGTCCTGCGACCCTTCGGCTCAGTACGTCGTCATCGTGTCCATGTACGAGGTTCACAATGACCGAATCTACGACCTCCTAACCCCAGCCACAAAATCTACTGCTACCAAGGAGTTCCGACGACGACCCTTGCTCTTCAAATCAACCGAGCTGTCGCCGGACCGCAAAGTCGTCGCTGGCTTGCGTAAAGTCATTTGCACGAGCCTTCGAGATGCCATCATGGTGGTGGAGGCTGGCCTGCAAGAGCGGCGAGTTGCCGGTACGGGCAGCAACAGTGTTTCAAGCAGAAGCCATGGATTCTTCTGCTTTGAAGTGAAGAAACGAACCAGCACTGAGAGAACGGCACCATGGGAGGGGAACAAGCTCACAATCGTGGATCTGGCGGGGAGTGAGAGGGCTAGAGACGCCAAAACTGCGGGCGCGACCTTGGTTGAAGCTGGGAAGATCAATGAGAGCTTGATGTATCTGGGGCAGTGTCTCCAGACGCAGAGCGAAGTTAGCACGTCGAGCAAGGTAAGACCCCTGCGCCTATCGTGATGTTGGAAATTGACTAACGGGGAGCAGCCAAATGTCGTTCCCTATCGACAATGCAAGCTTACGGAGCTCTTATTTTCCAACTCCTTCCCTTCATCATCATCTTCACATGCCCAAGGCCCACGACGCAATCCCCAGAAGGGCGTCATGATTGTCACTGCCGATCCACTGGGAGACTTCAACGCTACATCACAGATCCTGCGGTACAGTGCCCTCGCACGAGAGGTCACGGTTCCTCGCATTCCATCCATCACAACCACAATCCTAGCCCACCCACCCCAGGCCGGTAACCCCCAGAACCTATCAGCCCGGCCCAGCATCACCCCCGGCCGTTTGTGCCTCCGGGATCTGGGTCGTATAGGAACCATGGCCTGGCTATGAGTTCTGATGAGCGGGCGACGATGGAGATTGCGGCACTGGAAATCGCGAGGTTAAGCGACGATGTTGATCAATTACGCGCCGAAGTAGAACATCAGACTGAGGCGCGCTTCTCTGCCGAGGCGCATCTTCTCAGCATGGAAGATAGAATGATGGAACTCGAGGCTGTCATTCGCGACGAATGTGCCACAGAGTTTGAGCAGCGTCTCACTCTGGAACTCGCACGCTTCAAGGCATCACTGGCCCTCGAACAGGAACGCAGCGAGGAGCACTGGGACCGTAAGGCTGACGTTTTAGAGCGCGGACTAGATGGTGGCGCGGAGGAGAACGACTGCGACAAGGAGAACGTGCTGGTGGAGAACCTCTCGGAGGAAGTGGAGCGTCTGCGGCGAGAGAACGCGGTGCTGAAGCGGGAACTCGCAGGAAGAAGCCCCAGTAAGCGGAAGCCTCTTGAGGAGCGCGATGACTTTTCACCCTCGCCGGCGGGGAGTCCTGCTCTGAAGCCGGAGGGCGTCGCGAACCTAGGGCGGAAGCTGGAGAGGATGCGTGTTAGTACCGATAGTGTGAGAACGTCAAGTGGGATGAGCAGTGGGAGTCCAAAGAAGATGAGGAAACTAGCTACTAAGCGGTGGGATGGCATGGAGGAGCTTTAGACTGTGGCGCTTCTGTATTGTCGACCCGACGATGTTTTATTTTCTTTGCTTGGATTGGCTTGCTATTACTTTCTGGGGACCTGGATACCGAATTGCGATAGTTGGTCATCTTTCATAAGGCGCGTACTTTCTGGATGAGTTGGTTGATCTGGAGTAAATACCCTTATCATTTTGGGCAATGTTGAGGTGCCCCGAGTTATTTCTGACTTTTAATGGCTACTTTTTCACATTCTAATTCACATGCCGTTTACGCCCTGTGTAAATGTCGATGTATTATTTGACGGTATGTGGTGGTTGGTGCCTAATTTGCGACTCTAATAAATAAGAAACAAGTCGAGGGTATTTGCATATAAACATGAAGCCAGCCAATCCTTTCTAGCTAGTGAACTCCTTTCAGCATTATTTTTTTAAATTATATTTGGATATATTCCAAGATTCTCTGCACTCTCAAGTTCGACGCTCTGTAGACTCGCATAGTCCACGTGGATTCTCATCGCATGCCCTTGGTTTCCTAGCAGCCGTGCTCAGGATGCGTGAGGGGCGGGCGTATAATATCCAGTAACCTCACGACTAGGACCCTGCGGCTGCTGGCCCTGCCATTCTGTGCCGATCTCCTTGCTCTGCGGTGGCGCATAGTACGGCTGTGCGGGCTGGGTGGGAGGCATCATACCCCAGGCAGGAGGAACTTGGTGATAGACCACGACGGGGTGGTGCCTGTACGAGTTGCGCCTGTGAATGTCGACGCAGGCTCCAATGAAGATGGTCAGGTGAATGACGACAAGCAGGCACAGGAAGACCTCGGCGGCGACGGCAATCATGCGCCGGGAGCCATACCCTGAGTCGCAGTCGGCGTAGTAGTCGTTGGAGTATCTGTAGCCGTAGCTAGAGTAGCAGTAGTCGTCGTCGCCGTAGGCGATGATGAACACGGCGAAGAAGCCGGCGCAGACCAAGGCCCCGAGCCAGATGAGCAGAGACAGGACCAGATGGGCAACGGGGTGCATGCCCGCCTTGAACTTGCGGAAGCAACGCATGATGAGCTCGATGGCGCTGGCGATTATAGCCAAACCAGCCTATATGTTGTCAGCGAACTGTTCTTCATACACAGGTAGTCAAAGACCAGGGGAGTCGGTGAATGTTGCAAAGGGAGTACCCACAGCAGGCACAATGAAAACTAAACCGTAGCCGGTGCGGTACCTGTTGGTGCCGCCGGACACGGCGAGAGCGATGGCACAGATGGCGAAGATGAGGCTCATGATGTTGAGGATCAGCTTTGTGACGAACCATGACTTGGTTTCTTGCGGGCGGGCGGCTTGCTCTTGCTGCTGGAGAGGCACCGGGTAGGTAACGTATGGTGGCATTGATTGGGGGTAGGCGTACACGCCAGGTGGTTGTTGGTAGGTGGCGGCAGGTTGTTGGTGGGCGGCGGCTGGAGGAGGAGGTGAGGCTATCGTGGAGGCTCGGTCCGTGTTCGTGCCATCGCCGGCATGCACCGCGGCGGGCTGCTCAGACGCCATGACGGTTGAGGGGTATGGAGTCTACGTATGGTGGAATTGGTCGATGGCGCGCAGAGTGTTTGGGGGTTTCTTCTGCGTGGTTTGCTTGAACCAGGGGTGACGAGTTTCGTGGTGTTGCGGCCAGAAGGTGATGTTCTGTCGAAGGGAGCCGCACAGGACAGACACAGCCTTGGTCAGAAAGAGTGACGACGAAAGGCGGAATGGGGAATTCGAAGAGCAAAACGAAGGACTAAACAAGCAAAAAGGGAGAGGCTGCGGATACCGCTGTTTATGTGTATGTGGGAAGGGCGAATGCGCCTCGTCGTGAAGATTGGGTTGGGACGGGGCTGAATGGCATGACTCCTGTAGGCTGCCGGTACCTGGAGGCGAGAGCCTAGAGGACGTGTCAGAGGCGCGTGCCATGCCTAGTCTGGCAGAGGGAGGCCGAGATAACAGCGCTGCTGCACCGGCGCTAGCAGTTAGCCTGGCAGCCTGGCCTGAGTCTGGCTCTCTTTTGCTTGGTCTTTTATTTTTAGATTTTTTTTGTAAACAGATAAAGGCAAGACATTCTGGCAAGAGAATCGAAATACAAGACAGTACTCCGTAGAGCAAACTGTTACCAACATCGGCTCTGCGGGGGCATGCAAAAGCCCCATCTATCTATTAACGTACATGAGGAAAATCAGGGGAAAGGAGAGCATTGTCCGCCGCTCAGTTCTGAGCGCACACTGACATGCTAGTAAATAAAAGAGCAACAAACAGACCTCGCCCATTTTCGTGCTGCAGCACACGTGCTGCCCCCCAGATGAAAATTCAGTTGCCAAGGGCCTACCTAGTATTGTGGCGCAGGCCATCAAGGCAAGCTGAAGGACGCTAAGAGCGATGCCTCGTGTAACAAATGCTCTGGTTCGCGAACCGGTCCAATTAAACTAGATGGTCAAAATAAGTGGGAATGGGGACTGCCGAATAATATGGAGCCGTGGCCAGGTTATTCTTCCTCTCTTGAGACGCCTCCCAACTTGGCAACCCCCGAGCTGAATGGCCATCGAGAGTCCAACCACCCCTGTTACAACAGGCAGTGGGCCGCATGATCTCCGTCATGTCTCCCGTTCGACTTCAAATCTCGATTTGGAAACGACAGCGGACAACCAACTACCAGCATTCAAAACGCCCACAAGACACCCGTGCACCCGTGTAAGCATGGTTTCTCCTTTGAACGGCTGGGAGAGGCCGAGGAACATGAGTCTAGAATCCGAGAAAGTGGCTCATGAAGAGAGAGGGCCGTGAAGCAGTCTCGCATGGAAAGGGTATCATCCATAGCTCAATCCATGAATCCAAAATAATCGTCCGACTCATCGAGTGAATCGCCTTCGACAAACAGCGGCCACTTCCAGACCCAGCTTCCCTTTGGCTCGACGCTCACACCGTCTGCCTTGTTCCATTTCCACCAGACCATCCCCGGACCCAAGAGCCTTGGATGCCGCTGCCTGATATCACACCCTCTGCCTCCCTCGGTCCCCATCTTGTACCAGCGCCAGTCATCCGGCGATCTCACGGAACCAAATTGCCGGTACGAGATGATTTTGACCACCCAGCCCTTCGACGGACCGTGCCATGAAATATCCGTGCAGCAGTCCGTCAAGCATTCCACACAGGACGTGACGGACTCGCTGCACGGTACGAAGCTGTCCATGCCCCCAACCCCCGGCACCTGCGACAAACTCCGGAAGTCGCTGGGTCCATCCTTTGCCATGAGTAGCCATATGGGGGCAAATGACAGGCCCGTGCGAATGAAAGTAGTCCAGAAACTTACGGGTATCCCCTGTGACGTGAGACATGGTCAGCGTGGACGACATCATAAGTTCATTGTCGATGATCCGCGCGCGCCAGGAATTCGCCATCTTGACGCCATACTCTCGGACGCTCTCAGTCTTGATGTTGTAGTCGGCCTCAAGCCTTGCGAGCGGAACCCCGTACTCGGGACCATAGAAGTGACGGTTCATTACTGCCCTAGCCAGGGGGTACGGGAGCGTGTATATCTCGTCCCCGGCGAGAAACACGCCGTTGCCCATGCAGCACCCGTCAAAGTGCCGTTTCTGCGAAAACGCCAGCCCGTTACCGAACAGTCTTTCTATAAATCGAGGCTGAGGTACGCGGTCCCAGAACGAACGCCAGGAATGAAGCTCATTGCAGTCGGCGCAGTAGTACACGCGTGGGTCGTCCTTTTCCAGGAGCAACAGAACTTCCATCTTCTCATCATCTGCCAGGTTAAAACGCTTGGGATGAATAAGACTCTGAAAAGGCCGACAGGTCAGTGAGAGGCACAGACGGGAGGCTATGTTCAGGTGATCAGAGATCATCAGCATGAGCTCAGGGGCAAGGGTTAGGTCGCCGCGAGGATCCCGCCGTCGCCGCCAGCGGAGCAGCGTCATGAGCCAGTGGAGGAATGCCATGGCTGTCTGTTGCACAAAATAAATGATGGTCTTCTTGTACAACTCTTCCGCGCTCGCAAGATCTTTTAATTTAAGCCAGACAATATTCTGAGAGATAATATTCGCTGGATGAAGAAGTTATTGGGACAACAACCGGAAAGGATAATTCTTGATCTTGACGAGTAGAGTGCATTTATACTTGAAAACTTCCATCATTATTAGCCTCCATTCTCTCTTCGACAACGTATCTCCGCTACCCCATATAGGCAAATAAACTTTGAAATATGCATGATGAGATGAACTCAAAACCAGAATTGACTCACCAATATCACTATTCAGAGACGAAGGTTTCACTAATTTGCACAATTTTGTGATAAACTGAGGCTCTGTTGTGTGAATCGTGCCCTCGTTTTCTCCAGTGCAAGGTGTCCACGGGCTTTCTTTTTGGTCCCATTCCGACGCTTTGAAACGGTTTAAAAAGAGATGCAAGGCTATGAACCGGACTCGGAAGTTTGTTCTGTTGCGTGTTCATGAAACCCAGTCTTTGGCTGGCCGTTGCGCTAGAGTGTTCGCCCAGGCCGTTCAATAGGGCACGCTCGTTCGCTCCGTCTCCGTAAAGTCAATTCGCAAACACTGATCATCGCTTACAACACCCCCAAAACTCGACGAGTGAGATGCAAGGCCCGTCTATTGTTGCTGACGCCTAAATTCGCTATTGTAAACCTGACATTGTCGCCAGACGCGCTGCCCCTCCGCATGTCTGCCTGTTCTCTTATTCTCTTTGCAGCACCACCAATAAACCCATTATACCCAACATAACTGTCTTGAGCCATGGGTGCTCAGATAACAGAATCGTGACGTATCCCACAAACGGTACGAATCCTACCACACTTCCGATGATGTCCTTGCGGACCAGGAAGTCTTGTCCTCGTGCGTACAATTCGGTGTCGTCGGCGACATTGTTGTCGCCCTTTGTGAGTAGTTTCGCATCGACTCTGTGGGTAGAAGATCAGTATATCGTATTGGCAGAAGTGTAGCACAGAGGGGGCACTTACCCAGTGCCAAACTTCCTTACTACTCGATGTACGATGGGAATCGCCTTATCCTTCACCTCATACACCACTACCTCTCCCACCGCAGTATCTGTCCAAAGGTTCCGGTTCCACAGAACTAGAAGGTCACCTCGCTGGAATGCCGGCTCCATGCTACCGGATAGAACGACGACGATAGGGGAGGGTGAATCAGCCACGACAGATAGGCCTTTCCACATCTTGGTTCGTGTCAGCAACATTACCGCCCACACCTAGAGTATCACGGGTATCCAATCTAACATACCATGAAAGCAGTGGACAGAATCAGGCCAAAGTTCATGAGCTGTGCGGCCGCCTGCCGGGGGTTGCCGAGACTTGACAACATCGTAGAGAATTGTTCCTGTCGTCTTGTTGTTGGCGTAGGTTAGGCAGTGACTGATAAGACGGGAGTTCTCGTAGGTGTGTCTAAAAGGGTTGTTTGAGCAGGTCAGCGCGGTGCTGTTGAGGTGTCGAATTGGCCAGAATATCAAATCCAGACAGGTCGTCGTCTGTCTTGATAGATTATTGTATCGCGATCTGGACATCGTGGCTCTCCAAGCGCACGGACCATGGCAGCTTGCTGGCCTTTCGACTGCGAGCTACTGGTAGTCTCCAGCAGGTGCCACACAGATAAATGCCAGCCCCACTAATGCCTGGTTGGCACTGGCAGGCACAGAGTGGCCTTGGGCGAGGCGGGGCTACAGTTGGGGTATGTATGTATGATGCCAGTCACTGCAGTCACTGCACTCTCACTGAGATGCTCAAAGGCCTTGGGGGTGATGTCATGGAGCTTTGATGTTTGGTGCGATTAACAAAGTCATCGTCATAGTTCGCATGGGCTTGGGGGTCATAAATAAGACCATTGATGCATTCCCATCGCGTGTGCTTTGTCCCTTCATCACATAAATCTACCACTCGTACCATATCCTCATCGTCACTCATCGGCTTGCACACACCCGCACTACAACAAAAGAAAGCTATCAAAATGACAGACAGCAACAGCAATAGTCATCAACAACCTGGTCTTGTTGAGAGTCATCTTCAATATTTAAAGGGGGCCACAGAGGTACGAATTGCCCTTTCCATCTTCCCCGTTCAGCATGTTATTGCTGTAGTACATAGTCCGCTGACTCTCTGTGACTTGTCGAACTATAGGCTGCCATTGGAGACATCACTGGCTCACAAGCGTGGAAGGCGTCAGGCGAACAAGATAAAGCGGCAAGTACAGCTAGCATGAAACGAGCAGGCGAACAGCGAGATGATACCCAAGGTTATGGCAAGGTAGAAGAAGTTGCTGGTAAATTGACAGGATGCGAAGGTATGCAGAGAGAGGGAGCTGCTAGCAAGACTGACTGAAGGGAGCAAGTCCAACAATATCACGTCTTCAAATCTATTGGCTGTACGACAGAACTGGAATACTGTGAAACTATTGTAAAACTTATTGCCATTTTCTCGCTGTCTGTACACTTTGTGCATGCAATGACTGCCGCGTAGAATTTCCCTGGAACCCACAACGATCGAACTGAGCATAGAGCAATCGTTGGAGATATCATACTGGGGAAGAGAGACATAGTTGTATTATTGTGTGAAACGAGGTGCTACTGTTGCCGCCCTCCATATTATTTCCCGTAGAGCTACTATTACCACCGCTGGATGCGGTCTAGATCAGCTACGACTGCCTTGAATAGTGTAAATAGAATGCTACTGTGTTTTGCCTTCTTAAAGCGAGAGGGAGGACCGTCGCTCCTGCCCTTTCAATAGGTTGCCCATACCCATGCACCAGTGTCTTCAATTGCGTATCTCCTCCATGTTTCTCCTTGCTTTCGGATTCTTCTTCACGCGCCATCCGTATTTTATCATTTCATCTCCAGGTTCGGCTACCTTACTCTTTTTGGCTGGAGCATCTCTGAATCTACACGCTTCGCTCAACCACGTCGTCTTTCCTACTACCTACATGTTTACGAGAAGATTCATCGCATTATTCAGCTCAAATGGACTCAACGCCTCTGCTCTCCGCCTCTGGTGGCCTCCCTGCTCCCAACATCATGCAGGATCATGTACGTACAACTTCATGCTCCTTTGAGCAAAGGTTCCTTTTTAGTAACGATGTTGTTTTCGTTATAGCCTGCCTTCCTTCGAGCAAGCCACTCTCCATGGCGTTGGATCCCCCAGAACGTGCTTGTGATTCTTCGGGGTATAGTCCTCGCCTACCTTATCGCCACGGGAGCCATGGTGGCACACTTTAGACTTGCCGCGGACGCAGAATCCGAAACCAGCAGATAGATACTGTTTTTCGACTTCGCTACCATCAGCTTGGTAATGGTGTTTATATACCATGCCGTCACTTTTGTAAGATACTTGCTTGATCATTAATCACAGTCGTTAACCAATATATATCACAGTCCTGGACCTTCACGCACTTGTATTACCCTGACCCATATGAAAATGAAGGCGGCCTAGAATCGTGGCTCATCAAGGCCATGTCACTTCCAAGAAATATGGGTAGTCTTCGAAAACAGTTTTACTTCACAATGTTCTACACCGCAACATGTGTCAGCACTTTTATGAACTCGACAATTTATTGGTTCATCACTCGGAAGCACAATACTGTCGATGCGCCACCTCCACCACCTCCACCAGAGGATGTCGACGCCTTGATTTCTTTTCTTCCACCAGTTGGGCCGGATGCCAAAGACCTTGCCAAATTGTTGCTCATCCCTCAATTGCCGCAAATGCCGGATGCTCCTTGTACGTGCAGATGAGATATGTGCATTGGCTATGGCTGACAAGTATCAGTCAGCGATTTGTTTGGCGAAGGCTGGTTCAAGCCATTCATCGTTTGCAGCCTGTATGGCGTAATGTCAATAATCATGGTCATTGAGATACTCTTTTTCAACAGCATCAAACGCCCACTAGTGAGTAACAAAGTGACACTAAGTGACCTCCACTAACATAAGGGCACAGGCACTTGGCTCACATCTCTTTGGCCTCGTTTCCTTGTCTGGGCTTTACCTTGGCTGGGCTTCGATTGGGAAACTCGTGACAGACAGTTACCCCTTCTACTGGCTGGACGAAGCTCAAGTTGGCTCCAAAGAAGCAGTCATTGCATATTGCATCGGTTTCGTATTGCTCGCACCCATCAGTGAGTCTCGGTGCTGTCTAACCCGGATTTTGAAGCTAACGATTGGGCTTCCAGTGTACACCTTGCAGCTTGGCTTTGTTGGAATCCGTGAAGGCCTCAATCGATCAAGATCTGTCGCGCAGCTTATGGCTAATGCCCAGGAATCTCTCGACTCATGAAATACTCTGCTCAGCACGGATGATGGATTGGGAGGTGCTGGAGGGAGAAGCAAAAGTCGATTGCGACCTGTGGCTTGACGAGGCGTTGGGAATAACGGCTACCGCTGTTGGGAACGGGGCGTTGTTAGTTGTCGCATGGAGAAGGAGCAAACGTTGCGTGATGTCACACCTAGAAGCTACTCCGAACACTTTCACACCACCATAATTTATTACGGGGGGTTGGATTCCTATATTGTAGGTGTATAAGGTAGTTTGTTGTTGCCCTGTATCGAGCTGAAAGTAGTACATCGCGCTGCCCAACCTACTGCCCTTCACACTGCGGACATGAATGACCTGCACACCATCTGGGACACCAATGACCGGCAGCAACCAGCATTCGTTGATGCGTGGCTGAGTGTTGTTGTTGACGTTGCTGGATCGGATTGGCTGTTGGTCGTGAGACAAAGCCTCTATGGGGCTTGGTGACCTAGCGGCGGCAAAGATTGGATCGCAAAATAAAGTACCCTGACCTAAAAATTAGGCTGCAACCCCCGCCATTCCATTCACGCTAGGTACCTCGACGGCGGGAAGTAGGTGGGATATAAGATGCGGCACTCCTCCCCAGATTCTCAGCCTTCTCTTTCTCTTCCTCCCCACACACAACCAAAAAAGGGTCGCAAAGCATCACGAAGGTATCGTCTTGTCTGTCAGGACGTATTCTTCCGCCCGGGCCCCTGTCAATCCTTTGTGCGTCATACACTCTTTTGTCATCCTCCCTCGCTCTTTTCGTCACTCTTTAGCCAATTCACGCTGGTTAGGACAAGCAAGTCCTGTTGATTCTCTTGTCCCTTCTACGCTCCATCCCGACCCTGGAATCGTTCTCTACCTCTCTCACGACCAAAACCGCAGCCATGTTCAAGCGATCGTTCCGGTCCCAGGACCAGAACCGCGTCGACAGGTCTGCCAGAGTCAAGAAGTCCAGCTCCAGCAGGGATCCAAACAAGATTTCGAAACTGCAAAGATCGCTCACTGAGCACGATGCCGCTTCGTACCAGTCTGCCGCGCCGTCCCCGATAGTGACTCTCACTGTTGGCCGCGAGGGCCGGCTCTTTGCAGCGCACGAAGATGTCCTTCGCCAGTCCGCCTTTTTCGAGGCGGCTTGCCGCAGCAACTTTTCCGATATGCAGAGCAGGAGGATTTCCCTCCCCGACGAAGAACCCGAGGTTTTCTCCGCCGTCCTCGAGTATCTCTACAAAGGAGACTACTACCCGCGTCTGTTGCACAACAGACACCGCAATTCCTGGGATCTCGAAGACCACGTGAGGACGCCTCATACCTCTCCCAACCCCGAAACCGGAGGTGGCCGCGCAGGCACGGGTGTCGAGCCATCCGTCTATTTATCCAGCGTGGGGGCCGATATTCTTCGCGACACGGTCATCTACTGTGCCGCCGATCGATACGGCCTCGAGGAGCTCAAGCGTCTGGCCCTGCGCAAGCAGGGGCTGCAGGCCGGCATTGATGTCGGCACCATTCTGCGGTCTGCCCAGTACGCCTACGCCCACACGCCCGACTCTGACAGCCGCCTGCGCGCTCATTACCTCGCCCTGATCATCCGCTGCCGCAAGACGTTTAAGCGGAGCGGGACCATGCAGGCTGAGATGGAAGCCGGTGGTAGCAAGCTATATTTCGACCTATTTGTGGCCATGTGCAACCATCTGGATGATGTTATTGATGTGACCAACACCCGGTCCCCAAGAACCGTCTGAAATGCCTGGTAGCACCTGCGCGCTCACACACTTGGGTTTTCTAATGAGCGTCTGTACGAATTTCACGATGGAGGATGAAGATTGGGCGAGGATTTAAAAACCAAGAAATGTCACCCAAAAAAAAAGTGAAAGCGGATTCATGAGGACCACGAAAACCGGACGGCGTTTGTTGCTTTTCATGCTCCCTCGTCAGATTGGCGCCTTCCATCCGGGAGTTGTGTTGTTAATACTCTGCTTCTCACGGGGTGGCCGGCTCCTTTTGTAAGACGAGTACAAGAGCTGAGAGGACTAATACGCCGTAGACGAGTCGCGGCCCTCCGCTCTCCCTTTTTGTGATTTCTTTTGGCCTTTTCCTTCGTTCCGACTTTGTCACAAATCTCTTCTCGTTTATTTATATGGCGTTCGTCGGGACGCATTTTCCCCTCTGGCGTTTACTCCGATCTCGTTTACCCGATCTAGTACCTCGACACCAGAAAAATAATTGTCAAGAAAAAAAAATGCTGGAATTTATTTGTCTTGTCTACCCCTGCACTTCATCACATGGGCCCAGATTGACACGGCCCTTATTTCACAGCGTCCGGACCGAACTTGATTTCACTTGTGCTTCTTTCTCTTTTTTTTTTGCATCTTCAAAGACTGAGCGTCATGCATTAGATCATTTGAATGTGGAAACTGGAGGCAGAGAAGCCGTTGTTTTGTCTGTTCCGGAAGGCGAGGAGGCAGCATACAATTAATTGTGGGCTCGCGTTCACAAGTTGGGCGCGAGCACACCCCCGCGCTGCCTCAGCGGAGCTACCGTCTCTTGATGAGATGCCAAGCCGAGTTTGAAAAAAGAGAAAAAAATCTTTGTATTTCCTTTGTTGGGGAGGATTTGAAGAGACTGCATGGTCCCGGAGGGGCGAGAGCGCAGAAGAATGGTTATGATCTTGATGATTGTAAGGGGTCGCGTGCGATCCCTCCTTGGCGTGAGCACCGTCAGGGTCGAGGTAATGAGAAAGCCGGCCACCTCAACCTGTGTCTTGCCCTTGCGCAACCGTGACTGTTTGTGAGACGCGTAAACTGCTTCACACCGTGCAGACTATTATTCACCATGTGACAAGCATAGAGCAAAGCATTAAGTCATTTCTACCCGCTAGGCTACGGTTCTATAGCACGCACGAGCCTGTCCATTCCACGGTGGGATCAGGCCTCCCACTTGACATCAAACGCCAAAAACTTGGCCTCCAAAGCCTCGGGGTCTTCCCTGCCTGGCCTTGCCACCGCAGCAGAAATCTCGAGGTCCCATCCCTCGCCCCCACCCTCGTACACCCACGCAATCTCCCTCATGGGTATCTTCTCGCCATCTTCATTGACATGGTAGATCCACAGGCCGCGGCCCGTGGGGCTGTCCTCCTTCTCGACGAGGATGGTGACGGCCTCGGCGCCATTGCAGATGGCCTCGGCGCCGGGGGTGGTGGCGATGCCCCAGTCGGCGTAGTTGTCGCAGCAGACGGTGGAGAGATGGGGCTTGCCGTTGAAGAGCTCGATGCCGGCCTTGATCCACTTTTGGTCGCGGGAGGGCTTGGTGAAGCGGAAGAGGATGCCGGCCTGGTCGAACTTTTGGGTGTAGGTCGACGTGAACGTGATGGAGGCGGAGGTGAATTTGACGAGGGGGGCGGAGGAGTGGGGGGTGTAGGGAGCTGGAGGATGTTAGCTACTCGGTCTGTCTTGAGCGGATGGGTGTGTGCAGGTCGCGTCGCCGCGTTGTGCTGCGTCGTGTGTTTGAATGGTTGTTTTGGGAAGCGAAGCGAAGCGAGGTGAGGTGAGGTGAGGTGAGGTGACGCAAGGTGGGGTGGGTGAGGCATGAGAGGGGAAGCTCACCATTGAAGTCGTTTGTGGAAGGCGGCTTCTTCCAGATATCAGTGCCGGGATTGGCAGAAACGGTAAAGGGAGTTTTCAATTGGGACGCCATTTTCAAAAGATTGCAGGCTTCAAGTTTGAGTCCAAGAGGATGCGTGTCTGTGGTCTGGGGGTCAAGCTGCGATGAGCTGCGATGGCGTCCACAGCTTTTATATAGATGCAGCCATGGAGCTTGCATACCCACCTAGGTAGGCTACTGAGATGGCGGCGCCTCTGGCCAAAGGCGAGGTTATGTAAGCCCGCGTCCGCAAGCGGTAGCTCCGGAGGGAGACGAAAAGCTTGTTATTAATGGGATCTCGCGGGAATGCGAGCGTAGGCGGGAGCTAAGGGCTTCTATTTGGCCCCAGCTGCCTTTCTGGAATATGCTTTCTCGGGGGGGCAAAAGTGCGGATTTTCAAGTGCGAATTTGCAAGTGCGTGATGGCCGTGCTGGGCGATGCTGGAGTTTTTATGGGGCTGGCTGGGAGTATTGCCGCTTTTGAATATTACCGCTTTTGGAATGTGATATGCCGGCCGATGCTCCCCGACGGAGAGGTAACCGTCATGGCGCATCGCGAGATGGAGTTGGTGGATCGAGGCAGCGGGATGGGGAAAGGAAAAAAAAAATAGGTATTATAAATACGGCTGGATGGTCATGAGCGCTCCGCGGGGAGTCTTGGTCGTGTGCTGTTGACCCTCGGTGTGCCCGAGTCTGTCTTCTCGACTACGTGCGGCGTGCAGTCACGTCGGAGCAGCCTCCATGCGGCGGCTCACTGGCCTGGGACGCAGCACACGGACTGCGGTTCGCCTAGCCGCAGACGCCTAGAAACAATCGCCAATGCTGAACCCGCGCAAGGAGGGCGCCGTCCATCCCGCTGATGGGCCGAGGGTCCCCAGCGAACGACACGAAGCGTCTTCGGCCGCCGGCTGCTACGTGCCGGCCGTGGATGTTGGATCCAGGATGCGCGCCCCCGTCCCCACCGCGTTGGCTGCGACGTCCAGTCGCCAACGACCAACAGCCAACAGCCAACAGCCAACAGCCAACAGCCAATGCTGTTGGTCGCGACTTGCAGAACGGCATGCAGGGAAGGCGTGCATTCGTTAGTTTGCATGAGACATGTGGCAGGTTTGCGATGCTACGATCGATCGGCAGTGCCGCGCTTAATTCTGGGCAGGGGACGCGACGATTCACGTCGCACTTGGTTGTGGATTCATCTCGTTTGTTTGTTTCATTGATTTCATTGATTTCATTGATTGATTGCTTGTTTGTTTGTTTGTTTGTTTGCACGGGATAGCCGACTCGTAGGCGGGATGTTCTGCCTCGCCGCTGGTTCACCGCGTCTTCTAATGTACACGCTCCCCACGCCCCCCATCTAGTATTCGAGGCGGTGGCGCGCTTGCGCCGTCCTCGAGGGAGGGCAATCTCCTATGCGTCGTCAATAGCTGCATCCAGTGCACGATATCCGCTCTAGTGAGATCCAATTCGATGTGAATGGCCCGCGTGCCGCGTGCCGCATGCCGCATCCCCGCCGTGAGTCTCAGTCTTGCCCCCCATGCGCTGTTCATGAGGAGAGCTCCAGTTCCTCCTTGGGTCTCAGTGGCAAGTCGCCATCTATGGATTCTCTCGTCTTGGCCTTTTTCGGGTCTGGTGGTATCAAGTACGTCTTGTCGTGAATGTGTTTCGCGTTATTATTCGTCGTCTCGGTGGGTGTGTCGCCCGCTAGCAGGTCCTCGGGTTTGCCCGAAAACATAAACGTCTTCCCCTCCACTTGCAGCGGCTCCTCGCCGTCGGTAAAGCATATCAGGCACGGCTCCATCTCGTACGAGCTCGTCTCGTAGCAGCCCAGCTTGTCCTCCTGCTCGGCGGTGAGGATCTGAAGTGCGCAGCCGGCCACTTCGTCGTCGGTTTCGCTGTCCACCAGCACCTGGTCCGAGCGGAATGGCGAGACGGTAAAGCCGATGACTTTTGCATCGCGAAGCCGGGGACTCTCTTCCAGCCCCAGGACGGCTCGCAGCCTGGTGGAATCCGTCAACGGGCCGTAGAAGAAGTAGTACACGGGTTCGTAGTCGCCATTCTCTGGCTCGAGTTCTGGCTCTGGCCCTGGCTCCGGGACGACGGGCGGGGGCTCTGCAGTCTTGGCGGCGGGAGGCGGCTTCGCAGACGCGGGCGTGGGGGGTGGTCGCGCGGGCTGCAGCGCGGCGATGGGTTTGCTCCACGCCACCGGCACGGCGGCCAACTTGCTGAGGAATGTGCTGGTGGCGGCCGCGCGGATGTCTTCGCTCGTCGGCGGCGGCGGCGGCGGCGACGATGGCGGCGATGTTGTGGACGAGGCGGGCGACGATGAAGACGTCATGTAGACGAGGTGGGTGGAGGACGGAGAAGGGGGCGACACTGCTCTTCGTTGTAGGCCCGTGAACGATTCTGACTTGATGGCCATGTCGACCATCCGCCTGTGGACTGGCTCTACCGGTGACTGCGCTCGAGGGAGATGTGGATGTGAGACCATTGGGTTGTCAGTGTAGGGGGTTGCTTATGGCGCGTGTCGATGATGGCGATGAAGGGTGACGCCGCGCGTTGTGCGTATGTCGAGGGCCTGCCGGGTCTGCTGAGTTTACCGTATCGTATGTTCGAGGCAGTGGTTTATTGAGCCTGGATCATCCCCATTCAGTTCCTGTCCCGGGGCGGTATCGACGAGAGCTTGACCCGGCGTGAGAAGACGCGATGGGTAGACGGATGGCACGTCGGGACGGTCGTGTGCTGGCTGGATCAAGAACTCCGTCTGGTTATGAGCGAGAAGAGACGGAGGGTGGGTTGGACCGGACGTGAGGGTATGAGTGTACGAGGTAGATTAGGGACGGGTCAATAGACTTTGGGGCCAGACAGGCTATTTGAGTTGCTTGGGGGAGAGGGGAGGGGGGGGGGGGGGTGTCTCCTATGAGCTGGCTTGGCAGATTAGATGGAATATCCACGGCGAGTTCCAAGGGTTGGGGGAGACGAGTGGCAACCAGGCATCTGGGGGAGGGCGAGAAAAGGGAAAGAAAGAAATAAAAAGCCGAGCGAGACGAGACGATCAATGACGGATATGAGACCACAATACAGGATAGCACAGCACTGGGCGCGCACGGGGTAGCGGGCTGCCGTCTGGGTATGGAACGGTACGGGAGTACACGGGCGTGCTTGCAGAGATGATTAGCAGCAGTCTCGGTGCAATGTACGTACAGATGCGAGAGCGCGCAGGCGTAGATGTGTGTGTGCAGGCAGCTCAACTAGTCAGGCTTGACGGGAACGGAAGGGCATTTTGGGGGGAGGCGTGAGACGTGGACCCGACCCTGTGGCACATCCCATGGCGGCGGTGGTAATTGAGGCTCGATGGTGGATGAAACGTTGGCCTGGGATCTGCTCACACTAAATACGATGTACGAGATAGCTTATTTGGTGTGATGGGGCCCGGCGCTGGGGCCGGCGCGGCGCTGGAGAGGGCCAGAGGTGGCGAGGAGGGAGAGCGAGAGAGGCCAGTGACGCACGGCAGATTGGCACGGAGTGGGACCACGAACTAGGGACTCGGACGGGGAGCTGTGGGCGTGGCGGCGAGTGATGGCGAGTGGGTGAGAATCGTGAGATGTGTTGGCGATTCTTCTGGCCCATGCGCATGAGCATCCCTTGTGCGTGTGCGTGTGCGTGTGAGTTGAGTGTGAGGTGAGCGTGGATGTGAGTGTGAGTGTGAGTTGAGTGTGAGTTGAGTGTGAGTTGAGTGTGAGTTGAGTGTGAGTTGAGTGTGAGTTGAGTGTGAGTTGAGTGTGAGTGTGAGTGTGAGTGTGAGCGTGGGTGTGAGCGTGGGTGTGAGCGTGGGTGCGAGTGTGTGAGTGTGTGAGTGTGAGTGTATGTGTGAGTGTAGTGTATGTCTATGTGTGATGTGTGTATGTGTGTGTGTGTGTGTGTGTGTGTGTGTGTGTGTGAGTCTGTGTGAGTATGTGTATGTGTTATGTGAGTCTGTATGTGAGTGTGATGTGTGTGTAAATGGGTGTGTATATGTGTGTGCATGTGTGTATATGAGTGTGTATGAGTGTGCATGTGTGTGCATGTGCGTGTGTGTGCTGTTTTCGGGAATCAGAGCCTGCCAAAGAGGCAATGATGGGAAAGAGCCATGGGTGGGATGACGGCACTTTCCGCCGTCGTACCAAGTACCTGGGTATTTGTCAAAGGCGCGCGCGGTCCCTTCATGACCCTCCACGAAACTATGCTCCTTGGGGACGGTGAATTGGAGAGCGGCCACTTTACTGCCGAGCATTCTGCACTGCTCGTACCAAGTACGAACTGCCAGCGAACCATCGTACGGGGCGGGCGTAGATGCGCCGGCTGCGAATTGGGGCATGTGGGGTTTCCTGCCTCTCTCCGCGTACAGGCGTGCCTGGCTGGCCTGCACGCAGTCGGCGGCATGCGCAGAATGAACCGAGGGCGGTATTTGCCATCGACTGGGACTTTACAGCGTTCGTCGACGAGGAGAGCTGCTGGCGAATATGGGCTTGCCATCGAATCGAGTCCGCGGCTGACGGGTATTGGCGCTGGAAGTACTCCGAGCCCGGCTGAGCAGGCGTCCAAGCATCCAGCATCCAAGCGTCCAAGCAAGGGTGGGCTTTTGGGCTGGGAGGTGGCTGGCTTCGCCGCTGTGAGATCTGCCTCGGTAGTCGTGTCGGGCAGGCGAGACAGCCAGCCAGCTACGGCGCGATCCGTGCTGTGAGCCTGCGGCCTCGAATCCCACCTGCGTCGCCACGGATTGTCCTCGTTCATCCACCAGCGGCACTGGCTGCGCTGCGCTGCGACGCCATCGCCACTGCCCGCGCAGCCATGCCCGTCGCATCGACTTCGCACTTGGCACGGCACGCCATGTCTGACCGTGCGGTCGGCGGCCGTCATGCAACTCGCCTTGCACCGCGCATTCATGATTCGAGTTGGCCGGTGGAACGCTCAACTGGGTGCTGGGTGCGGCGCCGTCCAATCAGCACTTGGGGCCGCGGCGCTGATCTCCAGCGTTGCGGGTTGTGGTGTGTGCGGCCAACTGCGAGTCTGCGGTGGTCCTGGCTCGAGGGGGGGGCCCTTGCTCGGGGCTGGAATAGGCGAGGGCAGTCGCTGGTACTGTAATTACTAGGCCGGGGGGTCTGATGGGGGATCTCTCCATTGACGAGATGGCAGGTGCTCCGTGCCCATCAGCCGGGATAGCGGATTCACACCTCGACTCTACCAGTGCCACTGTGCGTCCTGCGACTGCGGGTGACGTGACGCATGTACCTCGCAGCTGGAGGCGTATTAATTAATGGGCAGACTACGGCGGATGCAAGTGCAGATGCAAGTGCGGGTGCAAGCACCGCTGCTGGACCAGTGCTGCTAGTACGAGAGCCGAGAAAGGCGATACGTCCACGTCACAATATATCTTGCATCGGGCCTTTGGCCACTTTGATATACGGGCGCTGGTGTTGTTCCCTCACCCTACTCTGCGCCTCTCCATCTGCTCCGTCTGCTGAAGCTGCTGGTCGGGAGTCGCCTTGACACGTGCCAACCGCTGTGTCGGTCTGGTGACCAGGGAGGGAGAATACGGGGGCAAAGAAGAAGGAAAAAGAAGGGGGGGAAAACACAAGATTACCAACAGAGGGAAAAAAAAAAAAAAAAAAAAAAAAAAAAGGACCGTCGACGAAGCAAGCAGCACACTCCGTAGAACAGCAGGTTGATGGCAATCAGTCACGATGCCTCCTCACACTGGGCAGTCACCGCCTCGGCTCTGCTGGTCCGATCTGGATGTCCAAATCCCGTCTTGCGCGAAAATCGCAGGACCGTCAAACATTGCGATGTGCGCCGCCTGCCCTGCGACTGGGCAGAGGGGCGGCCGTGGGTGATCCACAAGACACAGACACACCAAGACCGCCATGCCGTGCTACCATCTCGTACTCATCGCGTTGGCGGATGCGGGCGCAACCTGGGCACTGGCGGGCGGGCGTGGGCTGTTCTACAGCGCGGCGGATGACGGATGACGGATGGTGGACGGCGGACGCTCTGATGGGGGCTTCCTCTTGGGCGAATCGGCACGGAAAACGAGGATGAGGCGAGGGACGTGGTTGGCGCTACGGCCTGATTCCGCCCCTCCTCTCGTCGCCCGGTACGTACCAGCCACCAAGGCGTCGAGAAGGGGGGGGGGGGCTTCTCGTCTGCATCACTCTGTCATACATTGCTCTGTGCTTCGCAAGGCGCTGCTCGCTGATCAGTGCATCAACTGACTGACGGCGAGACTGACGGCGATTATGGCGGACTATACTGAAACCGGTGCTCCAGGATCCTAGCCCGCAATTGGCCGGCCGCAGGCGTACCGCCGCGATGCACCGAAACGAGGGAACCTGGCTGCTGGGAATTGGGCGCCGATCACTGATCAGAGACACACGGCTGCCCATGTTTGGCACCGCCTAAAAGGCCCCATCGTACTTCGTATTTGCTGATTCGCTGATATTGCTATGCGTCGTTCCGTACCGTACCGTGCCAGCACTCTGCCAGCACTCTGCCAGCACCCTTTCAGCACTTCGCCAGCACTTCGCGAGGCAAGGGTGCCATCGCGTGTCTGGGTGCTCTGCTGGCGCGCCATGACTTGCAGTGGGCAGATTGCCGACGCGCCAACACGAGGGCACGCTGGAGCGGTGTCGGTGCCATGATGCCCAGGCGGCCGTCGTCAAAGACGGAATGCGTAAATGTGAAGCATGCACAACTATCATCTGCATCTGTGAATACCACCCACGACACTAGCCTTGGGTCACCAAGCCAACTTTATACATGGATCCCAGTTAGATACCATGCTGGAATGGTCGTGGTTGGTCCACGGGTCCCCATAAACCCAGGCGGCACTTGGAAGAGCCAAGGAAGCATCCACGGTGGGCTCGGAGTCGCCAGCTCGAACAACCGTGCGTGCAAACGGGCCGCAGGGGTTGTCCCTGACGCCTGCAAGTCGCGCGCATCGTACTTCGTACCGAGGCGACGGTAGCGACTGGCCATTCGCGATCCGCCGGTGGCGAGATGTCGGGGGGGGGAGGCACACGCTGGCGGTCATGAGGCCGGACACCGACACATCATCGTCGTGCCAGCACCATTCGGGTTTCTGAGAACCGCCCTCCATCCCTGCCGTGAAATGAGGGGAGCGGACACCGGTAGTTGGTGGAGTGGAAGCAAGGTCTCAAATGTCGTGTAAGCAGGCCACGGAGCACGGAGCGTTCCGTATGTCGCACGCCGTGCGTCTTACCATCTCGGGTCACGACTCAGGCGCTTTGATGCGGTGCTGCGCATTTGTTTGCGAAAACAGCCAGTGTTTCCGGTTGGAAATCAAAAGTCCCCCGCATCTCGGCCTGCTGCGTTGACTCGGTGTCGACCTCGCCGTCGCTCACGTTGTATGCGACAATCTTAATCTGCAAATGGCACTCGACTACAGAGTACGGCAGCATGGGTGGGAGACAGGGAGCCTCAGAAGCAAGGGAGAGGGACGGATCTCTCCATGTCATCAAGCCCCACCGACTCGGTCGCATTAACCGCAGGAATAAAGCAGAGGGGCAGAATGTGACGTTGGAAGCGGTGGCGGCATAGCACTCTAATACGTTTGCCGTGTTGGATCTGGTCCACGTTCCCCTAAACGGCCCCTCCCTCACGATCAAAGAACAGCCGTTTTGGGAGGGCGTTTCGCGTTATTGATTGGCTCGAGGTTTTGCATAAATCTCCCTAGAAAGGACGTCTTCGAAAGAGTCCTCTTCCACCAAGGAGTCATCGAAGCTCGCAGACGCCATTGACGGCGAAGACGCAACTCAAAGGGTTCTCTCTGCCTGTGAGGGGAGTGGCTTTTGCCTTTGGGGCCATTGTCGGATGGCTTGGATGGGTGGCTTGGAAAAGTCTCGGCCTCTCCATTTGACTTGTCCGGATCTAACACGGCAAAATGTCCGCAGATGCAACTCTCGCAGAGTAGTTGATTGACGCGCTGGAATTGTGCCGCATGCATCTAATGACGGCCGCCCAGGAGTCCAGGCATCGAGGGCAGTCCAGACACGGCAAAAGACCACCAATCAGCACTGTAGAGAATCGGTGACATTGTCCACGCTGCTTCCTTCACCAACAGTGCCATCACGTGCCACGGCCCTCGGTGGAGGCGTTGAAAAAAATTCCCGTGAGAGTTGATGCAGCTGGGTTCGAACTCGGGCTACCCTGAAGCAAGGAAACCATGACTAATCACGCATCCACCGCGCCTCTTCGCACGCGTCTCCATCAACTGACTTCCCCACTCGACCACGAGCCTCTGCCAGATCCCAAACCCTGCCCCACCAACCACTTGTCGTGCAATTTTTGCCTCTGCCAGACCGTGATGCAACTTACACTGCGACCTTTGAGAAGGCTTTCATTCGCTGCAGGTAGCTGACCTATCCGCGTCCCAGCAGCCTGCTTCCGTGGCTGTCGGTTGCTCGTGGGCGCGTTCAGTTCTCGGACGCCAATATCCCGAGGCGGCATTCCTTGGAGACAAAGGAGACGAAGGAAGCAGAGGAGGAATACGCGAGAAGAACCAACGACGAGCTGACCTTTGAAGGAGGCCGGGAAGACTACGGAAATACAGGCAACAGCAATCATTGGCCTGGCTACTTTGCTTTCTACGAACGGCTTACCATTTTTTTTTTTTTTTTTTTCATACTTCTTCCGTACTTTTTCATACTTTTTTTCTCCTCTTTTTTTTCACCGAGACCTGATATCAAAGCGGGGCGAGGGGCCATCACGATCGTGGCCTGTACGCATATACTAGCCGACACGTGCAAGGCACAACCTCTCACGCAATGTCCTCGTTTCTCACGCCCATAAAAAAAGCCAACTCAAAATAGCGGCGCGCCAAGCCGCGATTCGGGCGGCCCAATGCCGTGCGCGCTGTGGTTGAGCGAGAGCAGCGGCAGCAGCGGCAGCGGGCCGCCGCTGTTCACCAGTCACAGGCAGCCTCCACCAGCAGGGGCGCCGCGGTAAAGGGCCCTGCTCGCATGCAGTGTCCCAACAAGGCCTGTCCCAAGCCCAACGTCATAGACGGCACGTGTCAGACGTGTGGTGGTATTGCCGATGATTCCAACATTGTGGCGGAGGTGCAGTTTGGTGAGACGTCGTCTGGTGCCGCCGTGGTTCAGGGTACCTTTATGGGTGCCGACCAGGCTGGAGTCCGTAGTATGGGCCCGGCCTTTAGGAGGGTCGGCGGGTCGGAGGATCGAGAGAAGAGCATTCGAGAGGCCAAGGGCCTCATGCAGGGTTATGCACAGCAGCTCAACGTCAGCGACAGCCAGGTCACGGCCGGCACCCAGGTCTTCAAGCTGGCCTCCGGGGCCAACTTCATTCAGGGGCGCACCCTCGCCAGTGTGGCGGCTGTCTGCCTCTATGCTGCGTGCAGAGCCGAGCCGCCGTGCAAGGTGATGCTCATCGACTTGGCCGACCTGGTGCAGCTCAACGTGTTTAAGCTGGGGCGCATTTTCAAGAAACTGAACGAAGTGGTGCCGATTGGCAACGACGGCCTGATCCCAGTCTATCCCGAGGACCTGATTTGGAGATTTGCTACCAAGATGGAGTTTCATCATGAGACGGCCAAGGTGGCCGAGGACGCCGTCCGCCTTGTCAAGCGCATGAGCCGAGATTGGATGGTCATGGGGCGACGGCCGTCTGGCATCTGCGGTGCGTGCCTGCTCATGGCCGCCCGCATGCACAACTTTCGACGTACCGTTCGAGAGGTTGTGTACATTGTCAAGGTCACCAATCACACTATTCAAAACCGCCTGCAGGAATTCAACACTACCGAATCCAGTCGAATGTCAGTCGAGGACTTTTTGAAGCAGGACTTTCTGGAGAGCTCGCATGACCCGCCTTCCTTCTACCGAAATTCAGAAGAGTACAAGAAGATGGCGGAAGAGAAGTCGCGGAAGCGGAAGCGCAGCACCGCCGGTGCAGGCGATGAAGCCGTCGCCGAGGCGGCGCCAGAAGACGGTGAGGCAGTGGCCCATCAGCCCAGAAGGATAGCCGACACCGGTGCAGATTTGTCTGCGGCGCCGGTGGTCAGCTATCGCCGTGACGCTGATGGCTTCATCATCCCTCCCCTTCCCTCGCAGATTGCCCAGGACGTTCCCGACCCGGATGCAGACGGGGAGGATGGAAACGGCGATGGCGATGGCGAGGGCGATGGCGAGGGCGAGGGCGGGGGTCTTGACAAGCTTGCTTCCGAGTTTGGTGACGCCCTAGACGAAGAGATGGGACGAGATGAGGGCCAGTCTAGGCGGGATAAGGGGAAGGGAAAGAACAGGCCCCAGCTTCCCATCGACCAGGAGTGGGTGGAAGATGAAGCCGAGCTCGAGGGCCAGATTGAGGAAATTTTCAATGACCCTCTCACCTACGAACACACCCTCGCGTACTCCAACGCCGAACAGCGGGCTAGAATCCACTCGCAGTGGGCTCATCAACAGCGACCCCAAAAGGACGTCTCCATGGCAGCCGACGTGACCGAGGACGAGTTTGCCGACGACCCCGAGGTGGCGAACTGTTTGCTATCGCCAGACGAGGCCCGCATCAAGGAGCTGATATGGGTCAACCAGAATAAGGAGTGGTTGCGGCAGCACCAAGAGAAGGTGTTCCGCAAAAAGGTAGAGGCGGAGCGGCCGAAGCAGACGCGACGCCGAAGAAAGCGCGCGAGGATGGGAGAAGGGCAGACGAGCCCAGCAAGTTCGGCCGCAGAAGCCGCCATTGGCGTAGCCAAAGACAGAGCCTGGTCCAAGCGGATCAACTACGATGCCATTCGCAACATCTTTGACGTGCCAAACGCGGCTGGGCCCGGCTCCACGGCCACGAGCCGGAAGACAAGTCTGGCAGGTAGCACCCTTGGCGGCCCAGAAGACGAAACCGAAGCGCCGGAGGAAAGTGTTGCTGGAGATGATGCGGAAGAAGAAGATGGAGGAAGAGGAGTACGACGATACCCGGGACTTTGGCCAGGGAGAAGAATTTGGCGGAGGCGGGGAGTTTGAAGGGGGCTACGAGGACGACGACCCGGATATGGGATGCCGAGTATGGCCTGGATGATGATTAGCTGACCGGGTGATTAATTTTGGGAAGGGGTGGTGTTTTGGTCGGCCGGTTTTTGAACACAATGATGCGAGTAATTGTCCCCAAGAGCAAACTGAGTCGGCAGGTTATATCTTGAGATGGTCTTGGAACCCGGCGTTTGGCTGCATTAGGCGGAGCAATTGTTATTTAGAGGCATTACATGAGGTGTTCAGTTTTGTTCCAGACTAGCACGGAGACGGAGCAATTTGACGCACCAGTGCTTTAATTAGCAAATGAAAGACACCACACGGCAATTGGCGGTTTGTCAGGGACAGTGCAAGGGCGTATTCGCAGTTGGAGATTGGGCGAATGTGGGACGCCCTTTGGAGGACATGACAATAGAGTGGAACCAGCCCATCTTCCCAGACCAGTGGCTGGCATTTGGCATCTCCATCTGCATGTTGCCTGACTTCGCATCAGCGCTGAATCCCGTTCTTAGTTGCCACATTGCGTGTTTCGCGAGAGAATCCGCGCTCAAACGTCAGCTACGAGCATGTCTTCATCTCAAACTGGGAGGAAGCCCCGCGTGGTCTCGCTGGGACTGCCCAAACATGGACGGCGGGCAATCCCTCGCCCGACTTTAAAAGGGAGTTTGACTATGCCGTGAGTAACTTGGCCAGGCCAGCCCCCCCTAGCCTGCATTTGATACAGCGGCCACGGCTCACGTACGAAAACCGGCCCCGCGTAGGTCCTGGACGCCTCGACCACCAAGAGGTCCGAGAGCGGCTCCCGGCGTTCATAGCCCAAACGGGGCCCATAGACGCCTTCATCGTGCCCATCGCACGGCGCCGTACGAGCCCTTTGACGAGGGCCTCTTCGGGCCGCTCGCCCCCCACTGCCGCATCATCGCCTCCTCCTCGGCAGGGTACGACGAGGTTCGACGTGGGCTGGATGAGCGAGCCGGGGCATCTGTTCACCAACACTACCGACGCCGTGGCGGAGGCGACCGCCGACATGGCCATCTACCCTCGTCCTGTCTGTCGTGCGGGATGCGTACCGCACTCAGCTGGCCGTTCGGGCCGGGTCGTGGAACCAGGGTCTGTACCCTACGCGTGATCCCTCCGGCATGACGCTCGGCATCATCGGCAATGGGCAGCATAGGGAAACACACGGCGAGGAAGGCAGCCGTCTTCAACATGAAGGTCAAGTACCATAGCCGACGGCGCCTGAGTGAGCCGCAAGAAGCGGCATGCAACGCGACCCTACTGCCCGTCTCTACACGACCTGCTCTCCGAGTCAGACGTCGTGTCCGTCAGCTGTCCCCTAACCGCCGAGACGACGAATCTCCTCTCCACGGCCGAATTCGCCGCCATGAAGGACGGCGCCTTCCTGGTCAACACGGCCCGCGGCGCAGTGGTAGACGAGGACGCGCTGATTGCCGCGCTGGAGAGCGGCAAGGTGGCCAGGGCGGGCATGGACGTCTTTGCGGGCGAGACGCGCATCAGGGAGTACTTTCGGCGGAGCGACCGGGTGGTCGTGCAGCCTCACATGGGGGGGTTGACGGAGGCGGCGTACGGGAGGGCGGAGAGGGAGTGCTTTGCGAACGTGAGGGCCTTGTTTGCGAGGGGGGTGCCGGTGTCGCCTGTGAATGAGGTGCGATGCTCGCCTCCAGGTGAATGAATTACAGGGCCCGCGGCAAGACATTAAGCTGTACATAACACTACAATGGAGAGTATTGGGAATATAAGCTCTTGCTCTGATGAGCAGCCTGGGCCCTTCCATCACCACATCTGCGGCAGTCTGGACGTCACAGGTTTCGACGAATCACTCGCCGTCCTCTCCGACTCTTATGCCTCGCCCATCTGCCGCGTCCATCTCGCTCGCAGCTGCGCAGGCCCATTGCTAAGACGGCATCTTCAGTCCAGCTGGCCCTGCGCTCTTCCACCGTCCCAACAGCCGTGCAACGGCAGATCGGGGCTTCCTCACGCCAACACGCCCGACGAAGGGCCTCCCAACCTTGAACCCAAACATGTCCACCCGTGGGGGGTCTCGCCCAGCTTCTCCCAACACACTAGTGTTGGCTCTTGCCGTCTAAAGGGTGGTGCGGCCGGGCACATTGACAACGATATCGTGGTGCAGCGTGTGCGAATCCTCCCTGGGTGGATATCGACGCTGTGGTGCGCATTCAGAAGATACCCCGGCGTGAGGAGACATTCAGGGGCAGAACTTCGGGTGCAGCGAACTTATCAAAGACTCTAGACTTGTCAACCAGCGCGCAGATCCGCCCGGTCCGCAGCCCTCAAAGGAATCCCGGCCCTGCGCAGCCGCCGGCCCGCCAACCACACGGCCCAGTTCGGCCGTGGTATCTGCACCTCAGCGCGGATGAAGGCCTTCTCGATGATGACGTGGTCGTTTTCGACAACGGGTCGATGAGCGACTGTGCTCGGGGCTCGATCGCTCTTTGTGCCCGGCAGATCCTCTTGCCGGCGCCATCCTCGGCATCAATCGACGTGGTGAGGTTTCGATTCATAGCTTTCGGCACTACAGCGAGCAGCAGGAGAAGCGGGAATAGTAGAAACGGAAGGCTTCTGGTGGCCGGGCTCATCTGCCGGTGACGTCGCCCTTCTCAGGTAAGATAGTCCCCTTTGTAAGCGCTAGGGAGAGGCAGCGAGTATGAAGCAGCGGTGTGATGCGGAGTTACCGGGGGCAAATGCCGACCCGGGTCTCCAGAGCGTTTGGCCGACGACTTGGATTCAATATGGACAGGCATGGGTATGTGTGGTTGTATTGCGATTGGCTTTGCCTCTTCCTCTCCAAGCCTTGGCGATGAGGCTTACATGGCTTTTGCCGGATGCAGCGGTATCCGCTGACCAGCCGTCATACAGCTGACCTGGCAATATAGCTTTGGGGAGCTTTCCGCTCGGCAAAACAGTTGTGCATACTTATCCCGAAGCCTCGGTGGGAGCTTCGGGACAGGCCTGGGTTCGTCCTTTCACACCTGGGATCTAATGGTGTGTCGACACTCTTGCCGGCTAGTACGGGGTGTGAATAGCCCATGACTGGTAAGCGGGCGTCCTGGAGCGCATTGAGAGGGTATCCGAAACTTCGAGTTAGGTCACATGGGTAGAACCTGGTCAACGCCAGGTCCATTGCTATCTCGGTGACTTTGGCCATCAATTGCTGCGTATTACACTGTAATATACTATGGAGTAGAACATCGCAATGCTTGCATGGCAATCTGCGTTTATTCTTTAGCTGTACTGGCTTGGGACGTGGACCAACATGGATTTGACGTGCGCCACGGCCACGTCGTCTATGTGCGATTAGAATAGTCAGAGTGGATGTTTGGGAGAGGAGAGCCCAGCAGGGGCGCCAGATGTTCCCACCCGCCACGAGGTCCTGCAGGTTGGGAGCGAGCTCGTTACGACCGACTGCCGTTGCGGGACCGTCGAGCAGCATGGGAGAGCGGCTGATGCGCGAAGGCTGATGCGCGAAGGCTGCTGGCAAGGGTGGACGGCCGACCTTTGGGGAAGCAGCAGTAAGCCGCAGCGGAGATGGTCGGTATTGTCCTCGAGATGTTTGGGAGATGTGGTATTTGGCGAAGCAACTTGATGGAGCGAACAGGGTTGTTGAAGTAAGGAAATGCGACGTGGTCACCCTGGGGAGGGCTGAAAGGCATCTCGCAGACATCGCATGAGATAAATTAGCCGGCGCAGTAGTCAGTAAGGCGGCGTAGTCTTCACATGGCAGAAGAAATGGCCGTCGATCCGGCTGACCAGAGTTATATCGACACCTTAATCTCCTGGGATAGATCGCAGCAGTCACATGCTGATGGATGCAAGTGTTTCCCCAAAGATGGGTATATTCTTATGACATCCTGAGGATGTGTGCCTTCGTTACATCTGATATGCTATGCCGCAGTACCAAGATGAACAGGCAAAGCCTACCCAAAGTAGCGACCAGCAAAAATTCCAACGTGAAATCAGGGGCAATGGCCTCACTTGAAGCTGGTCATGCAGCGTCCCCGAATGAAGCAACAAACAGAACAAACAATAACAGACCCTGTCCTATAAAGAAGGATTCCCGTCAAGCAATAACCGAAATAACAGACGTCCAAACTAGTTCATCTCAGACACCACCCCCTACGTTGTATGCGGGTCCTTGAAAAACACAACCTGCACCGTCACGTCATCGCGCACATACCTGCTCAACGGACTATACGCCGTCACCGCCCCGCGAAACATCTCCCTCCGCCGCCCACCAAGCGCATTCTTCAGCAGACACACGGCCGCGCTGTCAAGATCCTCAATGGCGAACATGTCGGGCGTGGCTCTCCAGCTCGCCTCGTTGTTATCGTTGAGGGTGAAGCTCCCCGGCGCGTCTGTCACGGGCTCGGCCGTTCCGGTCCGCTTCGCCGTCAGCCAGCGGGACACGCAGGCCACGGCGTCTTCGGATGATATCTGGTCCCAGAGGCCATCGGACGCGAGAATGACAAAGTCCTCTGACTTGACCTGACGTGTGGTGACCTCCGGGCTGGCGGTTAGGTACGGGGGGGTCTTGTTGCTCGGTCGAGGCGCGTAGCCAAAGTAGTTGGCTTGGATGCTTTTGATGAGCTCGTCAGTGAACTTCCAGCGGTGGTCGCCGAATGCTCTGGTCACGGCTAGGCCCATGAGCCTGCCGCTCTTGGGGTTGAGAATGTCGTCCTTTTCGCCGGGGTGATCATTGGACAGGCGGTTCACCTCGTCTTGGTTGAAGCCGGTCTGGTCCTGGCTCAGCTGGTCGGCGGAGAAGTCTCCCCTCTGCGCAGACCATGACCCAAGGACAGCACGGCAGTCGCCTGTGATGGCCGTCTTGAGGATGGAGGACGCGGGGTCAAAGATTGTCAGCAGTGCGCAGGAGCCTGCAATAGCGGGGGCGACAGCGGCAATGACCTCTGCGTTGCCGGGGCCGTGGCCGGCGTTGAGAGCGGTGGTGGCTTGGGTCAGGATGCGGTCGTCCAGGCGCTTAAAGGCCGCTTTGATGGCTGTGTCGACGACGTCGCCCGGGGCGGAGCGTGAGAGCTGGCTTAGGGCTGAGGAGACGTAGGGGATGAGGGCTTGTTTGAGGACGGCGGATGTGGCCCAGCCGCTGGAGGGGATATGTATTAGCAGCATGTTTTGTGACGGTGACGCATACATCGAGATACACGATGAGAGTTGGGGGTCGGGGTACTCACGCGTGACCATCGTAGACGCCGGTGTAGAGAGTATTCGCGAATGATGCCCCTCCAATACCCTTTCCAACGCCGATTGCCCATTCATCTTCCACGGGGTTATTGCTCGCCAGACGGACGAGGTCAACGCGTCCCTTGGCGCCATCAATGCTTTGAAAGGCAAACGAACGCGCCTGTTCACGGATCCTGGCATTGCATTCCTTCAGGTCAAGGACCTTGATGGGGGAGGCGACGGGGATGTCCCCATCAGTGGCCGTCTCGAAGAACGTCGGGGCGTCTGAAAGGGTGGCTGCGCTGCCGATTTTCTTGGTGGCGGTCTTGAAGAGGTAGTAGCCGCTTGCGCCAGCGACTAGGAGGGCGGCTGCCCTTCCCAGCTGGAGGCGCGATTGTTGTTGGTGATGTTGTCCTGGGTCTGGGGTCGGGTTGGCCTGAGAGGAGTTCCATCGTTGGGGGGTACGGATGACTCTAGGCGATACGGGCCGCCTTGTGGCTGCTCGAGCTGCGGCTGAGGCGCCGCGGGAGGAAAGCATGGCGATGGCGACGGCGGTGGTGATGGTGATGGCTTTGATGGTGTCTTGGGTGACGTGCGGTCACCGTGCAGATGGCATGCGGTTGTGCTTGGAATCTGTGTTCTGTGGCTATGCTGACGCTTTTTACGTAAATGGAGCCTATGTCCAGAGGCGCAATGCGTCGCGTGAGGGGATATAATTTCATTAAATGAGATGGAGCGCTAGCATCGACGCTGCTGCCGGGATCCGAGTGAGATTTGGGGGGGGGGTTGAGGGGCTGTGAGACAGGTTCTGCATGGGGTGGTGAGTGAGTGTGGATGGTCTCGGCGCTGGTTCTTGTCGTGGTGGTTATTGTCGATTCTGCCGAGCGGTGGGCTACTGAGTGAGCTTCAGAGTGTTGCTGGTGCGAGTCTGGATCTAGGGATTGAGTCCTTGGCTGTGAGATGTGCCTTTTCGTGGTGGTGACTGATGAGATGAGTGTCATTTGGTGAGCGGCTGTAGGGCCCGAACGGCAGTGAGGATGAGCGTGCATGGCAACTCGTCTTGAGCACACACACGGCCGCAGGAAACGACGAAGAAATTCGCAGCCAAGCGCAGGTTACTAACGAGTGCAATTAGGACCTCATGGCCTTGCAGTTCGCTTTTGTGAGATGTGCTGGAGAGCACAAATAAATACGTAAGGAAGGCGCAGAGAAGCCTCGATATCTCCTACCCTGAATCCATTCACCAGCCAGGGTAGTTTGGTTGTTGTAGGCCTCAGTCCAGCTATAATGTCATTTTGCAGCATCTTCTAGCACATACGACCATATCCGCTAGAAAATACGGGGTCCCGTCCGCTCCCCCCTAGTCAAACTGGCGAGAGGCAGATTAGTAGTTGGGTCGGTGACGACCAGCGAACACCGGCTGTTGTATGTTTTTTGTCATTTTTGCAGTTTGCTGACGAGTGGTCAAGTATAAATAAGTGGTTGAGTTTTGATGTGAGGCTGGTTAGGGGCTGGTCGATGGCGATAATTATTGACTGCGCTTAGCTCTTCCCTCGAGTGCAATGACGTCCATTTCTGGAGGCGTGAGATGTCAAAAACGGGGACTATGAACCTCACCACTAGGAGCATTGCTGAACATAGACGGCTGTGAGGGCTCTCCTTGACGCATGACTCGCAAAGAGCCCGGCCATGTCCTCCTCACCTTGATCTACCGTGCCGGCCTGTAAAGACGGGCAGAACGGTCATGGGAACAAACCAGCGAAGTCCTTGCTCCACAGCGCCTTTGCCACGAAGATTGCATCAATAACTCAGCGAGAGAGAATCAACCGCACTTCAGCAGACACTCCTAATAGAAGCAGTGGCTTAGAAGTGCCTTGGATCTCCAAGACAGCGGGTTCATCAATGCCCATGAGGTTATCTGATGATATTGCTAAAACGCGTGAAAGATTTGAAGGGGAGGCGCGGGCTTTATGTAGAAAGGATGAAGCTTCTTCATCTGGCTAGGTGTATTTCAATGTTATCTTAGCCGTTCACTATGTAATATTTAGTACATGGCAAAATCACAGTACATTGACGCTCGTCTATGCCAACACAAGTATCATCCCATCTACATTTTTTTAGAGACCCAAGTGACATGGTTATAGAAAAGAAAGAGGTCATCCCCAGTTTCAGTCACTTGTTTACGCCAGCCCTGACTAGCAATATCAATATCAACCATGTCCATCTCAATAATAACCTCGTCATCCTCATCTTCATCGTCGTTTCTTGGCATCTCCATATATAACCACTGATATTTGTTTGATAGATGTGATGCGCCAATATACCTCCTGGAAAGCCATTTGTGGCGAAGACGACGGCACTGAAGCGCGTGAACACTCTCGCCAGAAACTTTAAAGTGTGACTTACTGCCGCTTATGTCCTGCCCATGTGTACATATGCCAGTACTGATACTATCTTGACATGGCATAACAGCTCCGATTGCAGCCAATGCGGAATCAAGTGGAACCTAGACCTAACCCTCAGGTTTATTTCCGGTCATGAACTGATAGCTAAGCTTAGCATCAGTGATGGTATGGAAGGCAACGATCATATACACTTCATAGTCCAAGTAAACTCTTCGCTCAATCCACTCGCGTGTCGCAGGTAAAGCGATTGCCTCATTAAACCAGTTGTCCGCGTTATCTGGGATGTATGTCTTTACGCAGTCCGTCATAGCACGCATCTTAAGCTTTGTACGGGAGGTTTGGACTTTCTTAGTAATATGCTTCTAGAGCGATATAAGTAGAATAAAAAGGTGAAAGATCTAGAAAATGCTATCGAGGCATTACAGAAGGCTGTGAATATGACACGCCCTAATAACAAATTTCGGGGAATGTATTTAAACACCCTCGGGAATTAAATGGCGGCTCGATTTGACATCACAAATTGAGCATCTCACATATCCGGCCCTTGACATTGCAAGACAGTCCGTGGACTGGGGATGTAAGAACTCCCACATCCGCAGCTTGAGAATGACTAATCTCGTGAAGATGCTTATGCAGCGATTTGAACGGACGAGGCAGATAGATGACTTAGAAGACGGGGTCAAACTTGGTATGGAGGCGATTGCCCTGCTTGCGCCGAAACACACGCCGACCAAGCAGTCCCTCTAACCAATCTTAGCATCTTGCTCTTATATCGCTATGAACTGCGGGATACGATAAGCGACCGAGAGCAAGCAATTAAACATGGAGAAGAAGCTGTGACCTTGCTGCTTCCCGGGGATCCTCATAGGGCATCCGTTCTCCTGAATCTAAGCATCATGTTGGAGAAATCTATATGTCGAAAGTGGTTGAGATGAAGACCTTGATGCGGCCGTGAAGTGGATAGAGCTAGCAACAAGCGCCCGCCCTGGGAACCCCATATTGGAAACCAACGGCATGACGACTCATGCAAAAATGCTTTTCCGACGATTTCGACAGAACGGCCAGGATAGAGACTTGGAGAATGCCATCACGATACTGAGGCAAGCCGTCCACTTGACGCCGCCTGGCCATAGGTACCAAGCGTTGCGCCTCAGTTTCCTTAGCGTACTGCTCAAACATCGCCAGGAGCGAACTTGGAGGCCGCGATTGGTCTGGTGAGGCAGGTTTTAGCCCTGAGCCCCGTTGAGAGCACAGTACGACCAAAGTGTCTCGCCAATCTCGCCATTTGTCTAGGTACTCGGTATGACGCGACGGAGCAGATCGGTGACTTAAACGAGGCAATTGAGGCAGCGCAACTCAAGTCGCCGGTTTTCCTCACATTGTGGGATGTCTTTGGGCGTCAGTGGGCAGAGTATGCGTAGGAGTTGCAGTCGCCTTTTATTCGTCTCTGCTGCGTAGAGGAGGGGTGGGAGAGTAGAAGGACTAACATGTCGCCATGGTGATGAGAGATGCTGTGCTCTCAATACATCTGGGAGATTATGTATACAAGCCTTTGATGTGGGCGCCATTTGTTCACTCTAGGGCATAGAGTTGTAACCACCCGGCTGTTGTCTGTAAAGATATAAATGATGATTCTTTCTAGTAATCACTGGCAGACTAATATGGTTATAAGTCATTACTAACTGCCAGTCCACCACATACGACCATATCCGCTAGAAAATACGGGGTCCCATCAAGCTCTTCCCTTGGGTTCCATGACCTCTATTTTTGGTGTTATCTCCGTTTCTGGAGGTGTGTGACACCAAAAACGGAGGACAATGAACCATACTTTTTTTCCCTCCAATTACTTAGCCACCATTAGCTTCCCCGACCTACTGCGTCATACGAACCTTTAAACGGGCGGGTTTGCCCTTTTAAACGGCTATCCTAATTCCGCATAGTACCCTCCCCGATATCGGTACAAGAAGTATGCAGATGGACAAGGAGTGTTATTCCATGTAGTACCCTTCCACCCACCCACCCGTGTCCAGGATAGCTCGGAACGAGCTATCCAGAAGCAGAAATTGCCTAAAGTGGTATCAATCATGTGGAGTTGGATTGCCGCGCGTTGAGAAAATCCCCAGCTTCGGCGAGTTATTCACAAGACTACATCTAGTTGTGGCGTGGATAGTGCAAACGACAATGTGGGCCATCATCCCCAGATGCTCCAGATTAAAGCCATCAAGAGAGCCGGGATCCTAGATTGGGGGAGACTCGCCTAGCGCTACCCCACAAGATAACATGATTGCGAGAAACCACTAGTTTATTTTTAATCGCTGATATGTCGTGGATAATAACTCCTCTAGCGAACCGCTACGCAAGGGTGAAGAGTGAGTGTACGTATGCAACTTATTAAGAAATGAGGAGAAGGAACTTGTATATGCTTCCATATCCTTGTATGCCACACTGGAAAACCACCATCCTGATAATTTATCATGCGGTCAGACTCAGACAATGTCTTATCCATCACTTTGTCTCGATGAAGTAACTACTAGATGAGGCAAGAGCGTATCCGGGCATTCCCATGCTTTTCTTACTTGTATTTATATACTTTATCATCGCCAGGATATGAATTCGGACATCTACAGTCATAGCGCACTTTGAGGCTATAACTACGATGGACGACTCTATTTCCAAGAAAGAGGTCGACTATGACTTGACTGAGAGTTCTAAACGAGTCACCCGTCGAGAGCACGACCTTACTATACGTCAAGCTATATCCCAGCACAAGAGCGCCGTTCTTTGGGCCGCGTGGTTCATCATTCCCAACTGCGTTATTGGCTATGATGCCACTACTCTCGGTACCTGGTTGGCATCCGGCAGTTTCGTGAGGAATTTGGCTACGAATATCCGGCCGGATCAGGTCTAGTCCTGGCTGCAGATCATGGACCGCCGCAGACCCATATGCGCCCATATCGGTTCCTATGGGCCCCCTTGGGCAGGGTGGTGCACCGACCGTTTCGGACCACTGAAAGACGCTTCTGGGTAGCGCCACTCTATCCTTGCTCACTCTCTGATTCAGATCCTGGAAAATAGCTCAGCAGTTCAATCTTTGCGGGGGCGTCATCAACGGGTTCTGACGGGCGCTTTTCCCGCCCTTGCGGACCCAGCAACATGCAGGAGTCTTCCGTTCCACCTTCGAGAGGTATCGGACTGGCGGCCAATAACTTCGCCCAGGGTAGCGGGGCTCATATGGCGATCGGCATCTTGACGGCACGGCAACCCTTGGACAGTAGGTGGGCGAATAAAATTCCTTTATTACGGAAATACGCTTTCCATATCTTCATTTGGGCGTTCTTCGCTCCTGAGACGCCCTGGTTCATGGTGTTGAACGAAGGAGCGATACAGCGAAGCCCACTACAGCCCTCAAAAACGCACGGGGGTTATAACGAAATTAGACGAGATGTTGGCTTATTGAAGGAAACTTCCGACCGCGAGGAAAGAGTGGAACAATCGCCTCCTACTGGACTGATTCAAGGGCAAAACCTTCGGGCGTACTATGATATGTCGGTAGGCCTATATGGCCACTTCTTTTCTGGTGTCAATGTTGCATATCCATATTGCCACCCTATTTTTTCCGAATTGGCCGGATTGTCAGACAAGCAAGCTTTTGATCCTCTCTCTCGGTCTCTTCGCCCTTGGCATTGTTGGAAACCTTTTATCTTGGCCGCTGCTGTCAACTTGGGGCCGAAAGGCTTGGCATATCTTGACTGTGGCGCAAGTAGGGTCATCAGTTCCTTGGTTGGCTTCCTAGACCTTGCGGGCCCACTTCTAACAACGGCCCACTATACGCCAAGTAGAGCATGCTGCTTTTCTTTCTTCATTTCGTGTATAACTGGGGATTGGGGGTGTCCCACTAGTTTCGCCATAATTGTGCCAGAGGTTACAAGCCACATAATTCGCGGCAAGCGCTAGGTATGTGGCCTCAGTTGCCCAGTTTTCTCCCTGTCCATACGGCCGGCCTCCTTACGCCAGTGCCCCGGGACTGAGGCGAAAACTGGTGGTGGTTAAAATCGGGCTTTCTCTTGGGGGGGAATTGGCATTTTCTGATTGTTTGGTCCCAGTCTTGCCTGCCCGAAACCAAAGGCAAGGACATTTGAGGAAGGCTTGATTGCTATTTGAGCGGAAGAAGGTTCCTGCCGGAAGTTTGGTCGTACGACTTGGCGGGGAACTGAAGGGCACTGAGATTCCGAGGCAAGCAACATAGCCAAGCAGGACCTTAAACTCTTTTGGAGAATATTCTGTGCGCAAGTTCACGATTGTTGTTGGGGAGCGAGTTTTGCAGCAGCGACTAATGAGATGCCTTGCCAAGCAGGTCGGGAGAAAACATGGTTTTTCAAACTTTCCCGTTCCACAACTAGTGATCAGGATTGTGGGATGATAGTTCACTGGCTCTTTCTTTCAAGTACTTATATAAAATCACAGTTGTACATAAAATCTATTCAAACTTGTTTACATTGAGATGCCTTGTTGATGATGGTGTATGATTGCCCTATTCAGTGAGGTGATGATTGAGAAACAATGACCATGCCTCGTCGAACCACTTTGTACGGACGCCGTCTTCCTGTTTGCTGGAGGGTGTCAGCCAGATTTCAACATGCCTCGCAAAATGCGTCTCTTAACCCGCAGTAGCAAAGTGGTTCGGCGTGCATAGTCATTGCCAATTGGTATGCTAGAAACCCTCAATCTTTTCCTTGACACAAATGACTGACACTATGAGTTCACCGTTACGGTATGACTTTAATCAGTATGTTTGTCACATCCTACGACAACAGGACCTACTCAAGACACTTGCTTTTTACCAGCAGAGTAGATGCTATAATCTGCTGGGGTTGCGTGTAACTACCATGCCTATTAACTCACGTTTCGACGCCTTGCTTGTTCCTCTCGTAACACGGTAGAGAAATTATTGCGCTTGCCTAAATTTTCTTTTCAGAAGTGGCCCCTTTACTTCTAGTGGCATGTATGGCTCCTCCAGGTATTTCTCTCCTCAGCAGTGAGCTCTTTTACCGCGCGCAGACAGGGCCTCATCGATCCTTTGGACGCCTGCTGAGCAATAATAGGGCTTTAGTAACTCGTTTTTCTGCATCCAACAAGTGTAACCTGGCTACATTGCCAGCCCTTACGCTTGGCCAGCTCCTCTACTCGGTTAATGATCTCCACGGATTCTGGTCGTAGACTTCCTGACTGCCAGCGGAGCGGGTTGGTAGTTCCTTGAGCCGTTAAGGGACGAGCGAGCTGTCCCTTCCGCGAGAGGTCCCCACTAATAGAAAAACAATTTGTGAGCAAGTGAGAACTGCTTGAGGTGAATGCAAGCAGATGGTCACCTTACTGGAACGATGGCCACGCCAGTGGCCCTGCAGAACTTGTTCATCTCACGTTCCTCCTCACGATACAGCAAACTGTAGTGATTCTGTTTGGTATGTCAGCGACAAGTCCAGTGGAGAAAATGCACACGATGATTACATGCTTGCATTGCTACAAATTTTGTCAAGCCGTTTTTTCTCGGCGCAGAACTGCATCATGGCAAATTGGTAGCTCCACATCGACGAAGCTCCAATGTATCGAATCTTGCCGGCAGTGATCAGGTCATGAAGAGCTCGCAATGGTCTCTTCTATTGGAGTGTAGGTCAAAACGATTGAATCCAGAAGAAAATCAAGGTATCCGTTTTATAGCCGTTAGAGAGGTTGTGCACTGCCGTGAACAGGCCGACCTTGGCCAGACAGTCTCAATAGCGAGCTCGTTAGGTACCTTACAGAGCAGCCAAGAGGCTTACCAAACTGATTCACATTTAATATTGCCTGCCTCAAGCTTAGCACGGATCGGGTATGCATGGATGGAATTGCTCCTTCCAACGCAAGCTCCAGGCCTTGGTCATCAACACCAGCTTATGACGTGGAAGGTCATATTGTTTTGATTGGCTTGGGCAATACCCGTTCCGAATCTCCGTTGGAGTAAACCATTTGCTGTGTACCACTACTTGAATGTAGGATGAATGACGTTGAAGGTTAACCATGCGATCAAAACGCAAAACCGTTGGGACTCCCGGTCGTAGGCCGCCTCAGTAAGGGAGGGCCTTTTCGGCCGAAACCCAGTCGCCCATTCTGGGTTTCCAATACTCATACATCCTACGATAGGAACCGACACACGGACACCGCTATTTCCGAGGAGTCGATAATCCACCTTTGTCTCCTCTAAAGATTTCGCAACACCTCGTGGAAGAGCCGTCATGGTGAGAGTAGAGTTCGAGCTTAGGTTAGGTCTGTCTGATTCTGCCGGCGGACTGATAACCTGTGATGGATCAAGAATCATGGTTACAGGATGATTTTTGGTAATCATCGAGAAATTTATACTCCAATGTTACAGTAGCCGTTATGGTCAAGTTTTCCACTGGAGGGGTTTTCCATATCTTACCGAGCAAAGTACGCAGAATGATGGGTAATTCCCTCTTCTGGTAATTCCGAAAAGGGAAGTAGAGTCTTGGAGTTTATTGGGCTCTTTAGCCTGCAGCCGATGAGATAACACCTGAAAACCCTCCGGTCCACCATTTATGCTCACAGCAAGACACCATGCGTGTTCGGCCTCCTTAAGAAAAGAATTGAGGCAACCCCTCGTCATGCAAACTCCTTCCATACACAGTTTTACCCCATTAGGAATGACGTTTGTTCGTCGGGATCTTCTAAAATCATGAAGAATTGCCGGAATGTAGTGGGCCCAAAAACCGGCGTTATGTCTCTCCTGTCCTCTCCTTATACGGCCAGCATGGTGGAATCGAGAAATTACGAAGGAAACCGGTATGACGGTTTAAAACGAAGCGGTGGCCGTTTAGATTTAGTGGTGCTACAAGTGGCTGAGGTTCGTATTCCTCCGTTTTTGAAATTACTAGAATAATTAGACAGTTATTAAACCGCAGCAGTGTAATCGTCCTGCCTGTGCTTCCAACCATTATTGCCCCGCTTCTTACCTAAGACTTTATTAGGTCACCTAGTTACGCCAGGCTTAATTAACCAAGGGTAATCTATATTTTTAAAGAATATAAGCCTGAACAAAACCTCTAACTTTCACATACGACCATATCCGCTAGAAAATACGGGGTCCCGTCCGCTCCCCCCTAGTCAAACTGGCGAGAGGCAGATTAGTAGTTGGGTCGGTGACGACCAGCGAACACCGGCTGTTGTATGTTTTTTTGTCATTTTTTGCAGTTTTGCTGACTAGTGACGTATAAGTGCGAGAGGCTTAATATGAGACTGGTTAGTGCTGATGATCATTGACTGCGCTTTCATTGAAGTTTAACATGAGGTGTCATGCGGCGTGATGTCGATTGTTGGATTTTTATATAAACTGGTAAGCTCATGTTGATTTTCAGTTTACTCAACGAGCTGTTGAGATAAAGGGAACACTCGCCATGGACGCGAGCAAGTAGTAGACCAGAATAGCATTACCGGTGACAACCCGCTTTGCAGCAGGAATCGCCTGAGATGGAGATAGTACTGGTGGATGAAGCATTCAATTGCCCAAATCTCGGCTCAGTCGCCCAGACTGTACGCCAGGCGATGTGCTCCTCTTTCGTCTCTTGTCTTTCGTCTTCCATCCTCATATCCAGCCGACCTGTCTTGATTCTTCTACTCGAGAGCCCCCGACTCGTCCTGGACCCCGATCCCTAGGGATTATCCTATTGGTGGAAGATTGCCACGCTTCAATCCACCAACAATGGCGCCGTATCTCGCCCTGTCCGCGCTGCGGATCCCAACGGTCGACGCCTTCCATCTCAGCACCCCAGATTCGGCAACTGGAAATCTGGGGTAAGTCGGTCATAATCACCGACTCGCAACCGACCTACAGCTCCTCTTCAGTAGCATTGCTCATGAGGCGCGCATCACATCCGCCCATCAAGTCGGCTGCAGAGCAGTCATGTAGCTATATAACCGACTCCCATTCCCCTTTTCATCCTCCTCGCATTCCTAACCTTCCTCACCTTCCCTCCATCCCACCGTTCTTCTCCTCCTTCACCATCATCCCCTTCTTCTAAAACATCACCATCCCGCCTCACCACCGCCCAAGATGCGCCTCTCATGCCTCCTCCCCCTCATGGCCTACCTCCAAACCGCTTCCGCCACCCCGACTTCCCCCTCGCAATCCCACCAGCTCCTCGCCCCAGACACCGTCGTCATAGACGGCAGCCGCCTCCTCGCAGCCAAAGTCCGCCTCCTGGCCCACGACCCAGCCTACAAAGCAGCCCTCCGCCACCTCACAGCCCAGGCAGACACCTGGCTCTCACGCGGCCCTTGGACCGTGACCACCAAGGCCAAGCCGCCCCCCAACGGTACGGTCCACGACTACGCCTCCCAGGCCCCTTACTGGTGGCCCAACCCAAACACCCCGGATGGCTGTCCCTACGTCAACCGCGACGGGCAGCGCAACCCAGAGGTGGACCAGTATCAGGACCGAAAGAACGTGGGCAACATGTTCAACTCGACGTATGTCCTCTCCCTGGCATGGTACTACACGGGTAACGCGGCCTACTCTCGCCACGCCGCCAGCATTGTTCGCACGTGGTTCCTCGACGAAGCCACAGCCATGAACCCGAACCTCAACCACGCGCAAATCATCCCCTGCGCCAACGACGGCCGCGCCATCGGCATCATCGACTTCAGCCAGGAGTTACACCAACGTCGTCGACGCCGTGGCTATCCTCTCGTCCGGCAAGGGCGCCCCGGGCTGGACCAAGTCGGATGCCTCCAAGTTCCAAGACTGGAACAAGCGCTTCCTGACCTGGCTGAACGAGTCCCCTTCGGCAAGGAGGAGGCCAACCAGAAGAACAACCACGCTACCTTTGCAAACATGCAAATCGCTGCTCTGGCGCTTTTCACGGGCGACAAGGCCCTCGCGGCCGCAACCTCCCGCCGCGCCTTCGCCCTCATAGACGGGCAGATCACCGCCAATGGCTCCATGCCTGACGAGCTGGCCCGCACGCGCAGCTGGCACTACGTCAACTTCAATCTAGGCGCTTACCTGCGCTGGGCCCTCATTGCCAAGAAAGTCGGCGTCGACCTGTACGGGTACAAAGGACCCAAGGGGCAAACCATCTTCAAGACGGTAAAGCTTATCGTGCCTGCTGCTGTGGAGGGCCAGGCCGAATGGAATTTCCCCGAGTTGGAGTTTCAGCAGTTTGCTGCGACGGATAATGTGCGCGCGGCGGGGAATGCTGGACAGTGTGAGGCCAAGGCGGCGGCGAGCAAGCTGCAGCCGCCGCCGGGGGGTGATATCTTTGTTTTGCGGGCCGGCCGCCGCAGCAGCTGGACAGTATCGTGGTGCTTTGAGAATGAAGGATTGCCACATGCCGTCGTGTTACAGAGCAGTATAGTTGAATTAAAGTTTCGTTGCAGCTTCAATTGCCCGTTCAAGTCAAATCGCTCAAGTAAGGCCCCTGGAATCAATCAATATGAAATGCACATTCGTGGTATATACTTGACAATGCGCCCCAGCAGTTAACCGTCGGTCCCCTATTCGTCATCCCCCGATTTGCCATTTTTTGCCGCCATTTCGTTGAAGTTGAGCTTGGCATTCTCCGCCAAGTCCTCCGCTGTCAAAGTCATCCACATCCATATCACTGTAATACTCCTCGTCCTCGTCCTCGTCATCGTCATCGTCACCCTCTTCCTCCTCTCCTTCTGCGTCAGGCTTGTTGCGCCTCTTTGCTTCCTTTTCAGCCTTCTTCTTGTCGACATTCGCCGTTTGCTCCTTCGCCGGGCATCCTTCTCCTGCCTCCATCTTTTCCACATCGCTTCTCCAGTTCGTGAATCTCGCCTTGGCTCTTGTTGATGTACTCATGCCACATGATCTTGCCCGAGCACAGTCCCTCCTCCACCTTTGTCAGACGTAGTTTCATTCTCGGGCCGAGTTCGACGAGTTTGACAGCGCGACGCTCCACATTCTCCTCTTCGTTCCTCATCCTCTCCCGTGTCCTTCTGGGCCGCCGCTAGTCTGGCTTTGGCTGACAAAACTTTGCGAGTCGTAGCTTCAAGCACCTCAACCTCAGCATCGGTGTCGACCTCGCTCCCACTAGTGACATCCGACACGTATCCCTCGCCGCCTTCTCCTCCAATCATGTAGTCTGCGATGTCTTCTAGCTTTCCTAGATTCGGCATCTGACCCTGGCGGCTTCCCTTTGTGGTCACAAACTGCTCAGCCGCATTGATGCGACGCAGAGGTTTTGATACTCCTTTTGATTTCGTGGTGATGGCGTAGTGCCGGAAGTTGATTATAAAGGTTCCATCATCTGTCGGCGACACCTCTCGGTTGAGAAGCAGTACTCTGCGGATGGACTTGAGGGGCGCAACCTGGGGGTTGATGGGGGGGAAGAGCGACTGAAAGACCGTGGTGGTGAGGGACTCGAGGTGTTTGGGGACTTTGGACTTTGGCAGTAGAATCGGGGCGTGAAAAGTTATTCATGACCAGCTACATCGTGAGAATTAGAAAACTGTGCACACCAAAGTACAGGACGGGAAGGGGATGTTTAGACTCACCAAAGGCGGCGTTAAAAATTCCTTGCCACCACCGAGAGGGTGCTTCTGAACCTTTTGCACATCCTTGGATAGAGAGTACTGCTCTACCCTGACATTCAAAGTCGGGCCTCGCGGGGCGAGGGCAACCCTGAGGTTTGTGTTGCCACTTTCTGACCTCGAGAACATCATGAGATGTGTCACCCCCAAGGGACCGCACATGACGAGATAGTCCCTCAGCCTGTTTGCTCGTCGCTCCTTCAGCCTGCTTGCGGTACCAGGCTCCATGACTCTGCGCACGTCAGTCGCGAGCTGGCTGACGCTCGATCCGACTTCCCCAGCACCGATCCTGATGACCATGCTCTTAGGGTCGCGCGCTGATGCATGACCGGCAGAGGCCGTTTCAGGGTTGTTGGCCCCAAGATGGGTCCTCTTCTTTGATCGCCTTCGCCCCATGGTGAATTGACTGGTTATTCTTCGATTGAGTGTAGAGGAGAGGGGGAGGATGAAGATGCAAAGCAATGAAAATACGATGGAATGGTACCAACAAGCTCTGCAGATAGTAGGCGCTAATAGGCCTGCGTCTGGCATGCAAAACTGGCAGAAAAAAGTTTTGGCGGGGATGCAGCGATAAGAAGAGCCGCACGTGCGATAAGGGACCCCCACTGAAACTTTTCTATAGTGGACTGCAATGGCAAGTAGTCTAGTCCCAGGGTTTGTTGGAAGGCAAACTAAAACTTTATCAACATTTCAGATCGTACGTCCTTCGCATACTCGTCGCCAAGATGAACGACGCAAAGCGAAGGAAATTGGCGCAGGACGTGTCCAAAAAGAAGTTCCGCCCCGTGCCGGCGAAGCCTCAACCTGAACCTGAATCTGAACATGAGTCTGCGTCGTCCGACGCCTCGAGCGAGGAAGAGTCCGAAACCATTGATGTGCCTTCTGCTGAAGAAGCGCCGGCAGAGCCGGCAAAGCCAAAGACTTTCAAAGACTTGGTAGGGGTATCTTGAGCCGCAGTACAAAATTCCTCTAAACTAACATACGTCAAGGGTGTGGTAGATTCATTATGCGAAGCCTGCGAGGCCCTCAATTACAAACACCCAACTCCCATCCAAGAAAAGTCCATTCCTGTCGCCTTACAAGACCGCGCTATCATCGGCCTGGCCGAGACTGGCAGCGGGAAAACAGTGGCATTCGCGCTCCCCATGCTGCAGGCCCTACTCGACAAGCCGCAACCTCTCTTCGGTCTTGTTCTGGCCCCAACCCGTGAGTTGGCTCATCAAATCGGCCAAGCCTTTGAAGCGCTCGGTGCAATGATATCCCTACGATGCGCGGGTCATTGTTGGTGGTCTGGACATGGTTCCCCAGTCCATTGCGCTGGGGAAAAAGCCTCATGTCATTGTGGCAACTCCAGGTAGACTGGTGGATCATCTGGAAAGACCAAGGGCTTCTCTCTGCGAAGTCTCAAATACCTGGTCATGGACGAGGCAGATCGACTACTAGACATGGACTTCGGGCCCAGTATCGACAAGATTCTCAAGTTCGTTCCCCGAGAGCGCCGCACGTATCTATTCTCCGCAACCATGAGCTCCAAGGTAGAGAGCCTGCAGAGAGCAAGTTTGCGGGATCCCGTTCGCGTCAGCATCAGCGCCAGCAAGTACCAGACCGTTTCGACACTTCTACAGCACTACCTCTTTATCCCACACATGCACAAGGATGTCTACCTGATATTCCTCGTCAATGAGTTCATCGGCAAATCCACCATTGTCTTCACTCGAACCGTGTTTGAGGCGCAACGACTGTCCATTCTGCTCCGGACTCTGGGCTTTGGCGCCATTCCGCTCCACGGTCAGCTATCACAAACCTCACGGTTGGGTGCCCTGAACAAATTCCGTTCAGGCAGCAGAGACATCCTCGTCGCGACCGACGTCGCCGCTCGTGGTTTGGATATCCCCAGTGTCGACGTTGTCTTCAACTACGATCTGCCTCAGGACTCCAAGACATATATCCACCGAGTGGGACGAACAGCCCGAGCGGGCAAGTCTGGGTCGCCCTGAGCCTTGTCACGCAGTATCGACCTTGAGATTTACCGCCGCATTGAAGCCGCACTAGGACACAACTCCAGCGTTTGTACCCCACGGAGAAGCGGAGGTGATGGACATTCCGGCCGCGAGTGGAGGAGGAGGCTCAGCGGCACGCGAGGGTGGAGATGAAGGCGTTCCTCGAACGAAAGGCCAAGAAGGGCGGCACGATGAAGGGAGGGCAAGGGCAAGGCTTGTCGGTGACAAGAGGCGCAGGGACGGGATGGACAGGGAAGACGGCTAATGCCGCCGTGAGGGTGCCAAGGATGGGAGTTGACTACCAACTAATTTATGCGACCACGATAATGCTCGCGTGCTCAGAGGAGAGAAGCGCCTAATCCTAGAATTTCATATCATCATCTTCTTCTTCTTCTTCCTTTTGCCTTTGTCATTGCAATACCATCTTTTGTTCAAGACTTGCCGTCCGTTCATCAATCTCGAGGTCTCTCGCATGCACAACAGTTTCAGATGCATCCCACTCCCTCCAACGGCCTCCCACGCATTGGCATGGCAGCTGACACCTGCACCTAAACAGCACATACAACATCCATCTAGCTTTCTTGGCCATGGCTCATCGCCATCCAGCAATGCATTCCCCGCCTCCTGCACGCTGCTTGTCCCATATTACATACCGAGTTATCATTTACGCAAGCATCCATTTAGACATTGGTGTGCAAACCTAACTGCGCGTGGCGGCAGCCTGCTGCCTACTGCTGCGCCCAAGGGTGGCCCTGGTAACAGGCCGGTTGGTCGCCAGCCTGCAACCGCCTCAGCCACTCGTCACGCAGTTGGTCATTCACTCAACCTTGGGCCTCCGTGTTTGGCTTTATTGGATGCCTCGGCCGGAGTGTCCCCCAGTGAATTGCATACATGCAGGCTGGCTGGATAAAAGGGAAAACCCACCTCCTCCTCGACTCCTCCGTCCTCTCCGTTCTGCTCGCGACTATACAATCTCGCCTTCGAGGTACAAGCAACGAAGATGCCAACCTGCTTCTGCAACAAGACCTTTGCCACGGCAAAGGCTCTCGAGGATCACAAGAGCACAAAAAAACACATTTCCAAAGACTATGTGCTCTGTGGCAAGTGCAAAATCGCCTGGCCATCCCATGAGACGTTGCTCAAGCATAAGCGTGACACCGGGCATTGCTACTGTCCACCCTGTGATCGGTACTTTTCAGATACCCATCAATTACACCTGCATGATAGACTGCACTGTGGAGTCTGCAAGATGCTCTTCCAGTCGACGGCGAAGCGTAATTGTCATCAGCGAAAGACTGGTCACCTCTCATGTGGCGAGTGCGGGCGATGCATGCGCACGTATCACGCCCTTCAGACTCATCTCAGTGTCAAGGGACACGCGTCAGAGTTTACCTGCTGCGATTGCGGGGAGACCTTTGCGAGCACCAAGGCCCTTAGAAAGCACTCCCACAAGAAAGTGAAGGAAAAGGTTGAGACGACGAAGGACAAGGTCAAGATCAAGATCAAGACAGGCAGAGACAAGTCCCCCAGCCCGCCTTTAAAGCCACACTGCACAGAATGCAAGCGTAAGTTCAAGACGCAGAGTGCTCTAGACATGCACCTTGCCTCGTTGAAGCACAAGCCCATTACTACTCTGCGCTGTGCGGCGACGGCCATTAACGATAGCAGCGGCCGCCAATGTGGCTGTGTATTTACCAGCCCGTCTGCGATGCTGCAGCATCTGGAGAATGGCAAGTGTTTGTCTGGAATGACACGCGGAGACGTCAATCGTCTGGTCCTCCGAGCGGATGCGCTGGGCGTCATCAGTGATTCGAGCAGTGCGGTGGGGATTCGTGTTTCCTCGCAAGAACTGATTTCGCAGTCAGATGAGAGCATGTTCGGCGCCTACACCCCGAGCACTGGTTCTCAGAGCATCATCTTCACGCCCCGAACCAGCGGCCCAGCAACACCGCTCGCGCACCAATCCCAGAAGATACACCCCTCGGCAACAGACGTGATAATGGCACACGTCGCACGAGGTCCTCTTTCATGCCCCCTATGCCCCGTGACGCGCCGCCCATTTAAAACCGAGACGGCCTTGCGTAACCACCTCGACTCTCCTGTCCACGCACCGCGCATCTTCCACGCGGGGGCGTTTTACAGTGATGCAGAGAAATCTTCGTTGAAGGGTCGACTGGCGGCTCTCAAACGCTTCTCGACGGTGAGCGGGCTGACGGCGCATATTGAGAGCGGCGCAGGCAAAGGAGGGAAGCAAAGGATGAAGATGGCTGTACAGTATATTGAGGAGAGGCTTTTGGCGGCGGGGATAGGGGTCAAGTTGTTGAAGAATACTTAAGAATTGGAAACATGGAATGGATGGTAGTTGTGCTTCCACGATTTCAATGTTTGTGCTATTCATGCCTGCTCGCTTTGTGTTTGGATTTTAACGGTCTCTTCGGTATCGTATTGGGTGAACGATGTATCTGAGGTAATGCGGACTGGGGTTTATTGCAGTTATGGACGCGAATTCATGAAACTTCTTATTCAAAGTAAAATACGCCTTGACCTGCTATCGAACCGTGGGGAAACTTGTTGTAATCTCGCAAACAAATCCCACCTTGACGCACATCGCCCAAAGTCGAAGATGACAAACATTCATACCACTAAAGCCATCCCAGCTCCCCATATCTGATCCTTCCCTCCAGTAAAATAGTACATATGAACCCATATCTTGGCAAACCACGCTGCTAAAGGAACAAACACCTTACTCCTCTTCCTCTTCATCGTCCTCGTTTTCTTCTCCCTCGTCATCTTCTTCCTGTGCTTCACCCATCTCCGTGTCTTCGCCAACTATTACTTCGTCCTCCTCGTCCCCTTCTTCTTCTTCTCCTTCCTCCTCTCCTCCCTGTTCTTCCTCGTCTTCGTCTTCCTCTTCTACTTCTTCTTCTGCCTCGTCCTCTTCATCGCCTCCCTCCTCACCTTCTTCCTCGTCTTCTGCTTCTCCATTGTTGACGTGGACCTCATCGCCCTCTAATTCCTCATCCACTTCAGCTTCCTCCTCATCTTCCGCTTCCTCCTCGCCTTCTTGCTCTTCGGCCTCGTCATCTTCGCCTTCGTCTTCACTATCGGCTTCCTCTCCGCTAGACTCGGCGCTATGAGTCGCCCTTCTCAGGTTAGGAAACAACAGACCCGGGGGCACGTCCTCATCGTAGTCGTCAGGGACATCACTAAGATCACTCTCATCATCGGCCGAATCATGGATACTGCCAGCTTCACTATCCCTCTCATGATGGCCTTCCAACTTCGAGTCGCCGTGATCTTCTTCTGCTACATCCTCGTGGTCATCATCTCTCACGTCGACATCCATGTCCTGGCCTGCCTCTCTCCTGACTTGTGCATCCGGCCCGTCCTCATCATCACTGCCAACGTCACTGACCGCTGCATTTGGCGTCTGACTGCCCCCGTTTCCCGCTTGATATGCTGCCCACTCTGCTCTTTATAGTAGCAGACTTGGGCGGCTCCATCGAACGAAGGACTGCCTGTTCGGCTTTGCGAAGGACGTCGGGCCTCCTAACTCCGCCTTTACGAGTTTTGGGCGCAGACTCTGATTTCTCACCCTCAGCTGGCGTAACTGTTTCTTGTGCACTGTCCTGAGCATTGGTTGAGTTCAAGAAGTTGCTAATCGAACTGTTTGGCTTTGCATCTGACTGGCCGTCCACCTGCATCTCGGCTTGTGCTGCTGCTTCAAGTCGAGAAGCCACTTCTTTGGCATGGTTACGCTCTTCGATGACCTTCCCTGGCTCCAATCCAGGCAAGCTGCCAGCCACGTCAATGTATATCTTGGAGTAACAGTCATTGATGAGATCATCAACAGGTGCCACTTTCATAAGATTGGCATTCAGCTTCTTCAATTCAATCGCATCCTTCATACAAGAGAAAGCCGGAATGTGTGGTCCCTCTCCAGCCGCCCACTCTGTGATTCTCTCACTAATAATCTCAAACTCCTCATTCGACATGGCCTTGAACGTCTCATCCACGACGGGAGAAACCTTGTAAGCACCCCGAAGAAGTATCAAGTAGGATACGCAGCAAGACTGCCACATGTCGGTAAAATGATAGAAATCCGCACCCTTCTTGCGGAGACGTCGCAGAAGCAGCTCGAGATTGATGCGGTCAGACAAAATGACAAGGAGCTTTGTCATGAAGCGTACGTATTGCTCTGTATAGACATGGTGTCTGCCTGGACGCTCAGCGTCGCATTTCCAGACATTCATCACCATCGTTTTCGTAAACATGTTTTCTCGAAGGATTCCAAATGCTGCATTTGCCGCGTTATCTTTATCGTCATTTCCATCCAACGCAGTGTCATCGAACAAAATCTTGGCATGCCGCATGATGATCCTATGCTGCCAGTTCGATTTATCCTTATCCTTCAGTTTAGAGAGGTTTCGAATAACGTACTCCTCCCAGTCCGCGGGCTTTGAAAATAACACAAAATCATCATCCTCGTTGATAGCGACGCCAAGAGGCTGTTTCGAGAGGACCAATGCGGCTTCTCTCGCGGGAATGTCGCCACGCTTGACCATTTTATGTAGGACAGAGACAATCTTGTAATGCGGCTCCAAAATGGGTTCACTGCTGCGCGATTTTCGAGCGTTGGAAGCAACTTGAACAGCTTTCTTGAGCATATCTAGCACCATGTCATTGGTTATTTTTGAGCTACTCTCCTTATTCGCTGACGCCTGGAACATTTTCCAATAACATTTCGCCAGCATAAAAGGATTCCTGATTCTCAAGTTAGGTCTGGACAATTCATAATTCAGACGGTTACTTACTTCCAGTTCCGAGGCACACGGTCCATGGCCATCTTGAACAGCTTGGCGGCAAACTTCCAGACGTTGTATGGAGACATTTGGTCATGGAGGATCTTTTTGAATGTGTCTGCCCCCGAACTTTCAATGAAAAACCTCTCCTGGTCGGAGTGTTGAAATGGTTCCATTGCAAAAGGCTCTCGGCTCGATGAGTAGAGCCGCATGGCAAATTTGTGGTACAAGTCATGAAGAGGGTCTCCATCATTTGTTTCCACCTCTTCGTAACGAGAATGGGACAGGGCAAGAGTATAGCAGTGGATGGCATTGCGTTGAAACTTGACCAGTTCTGCTCGCTCCTTGTTGATCTTGTCTGCCGTCCAAAGGACAGCTTCATCAAGCTCGTAATCGAAGCACTCCGCGAGACGGAACCAGGCATCCCACCTCTCAGCAGTAAATTGTAGTTGTAGTCTTAGGAAGGTTGCGCCAATTCGCAAATCGTCAGTCGCCCCAGGCGTCTGCCGTCTATTGAGGTCTACACCCTTGAATCGGGTCAAGGCCATCATGCCAAGCAAGAAAAACCAACCATGCCTCGCTACTCCAGTCTCCGGTGCGTTGACCGTCACGGAATCCACTGACACCGCTCCAATAAGCGCTTGATATAGATGCAAGGGGTGGATGGGTTTTTTCAATAGCTCTGTGAAGTTGCGCAGGTTGTGAATCATCTGAGGCGTTGATTTAGGTTGGCCAATTGTTTGCTGCATATGGTCAATGGTTGTCTTGAGATCTGACTTTTGGAGGTCTTTCATCGGCATGCGATTTGCAAGAATCATAATCTTTTCAAACCAGCTGCATTGTTGACGCTTCTCAAGCTTTTCAGCAGGGCAGCCATGGTCCTGCAATTCCCATACTCCAACGCCAAGCTTCAACCCGTATAGGTCGAAAAGCACCTGCTCAAGGTAGTCCTCCCATTTCCCAACAGTCTTCATCTTCAAGAGCTCCATTCGCGTCACTTTTAGGAAGATCTTGTTGGATAGCTTGCAGTATTTGCGAAGACCAAGAGCCCTATGAATGACAGCCAAAAAATCAGCCAAGTCATTCTCTGGTGTCGTTATCGATTCCTGCTGTGGTAATCCAGCCTTGAATAGAGTGAACTGCAGACACCACGTGCGAATTTGCATCTCCCGCAGCTTTGTTACCAACGACTGATATGTAGCGTTGTTTGTCGGCGCGGTGGGTTATGCCGAGTTTTACCTCGTCGTCGCAGAGGCACGCCACAATGAAGTAGGCGCGGCTCACTTTTGCCAGAGCACCAGCGCTACTCTTGATGTGACTACTGTCAATGATGTCAAACGAGCTATTGTCATTCAGCGCCATCGAGAGAGCTTTTATAAGCAACTCGTCAAGCGACTTCAATGTTCTCATAAAAAGATTTGGACGAGATTCTTGTGGAGTTGTGGCATATCTCTCACTTTCAAGGTCAGCAACGATCATCTCAATACTTTTGAGATGGCACGAAAATTGCTTCGTCTTATATCCAATAGCATCGTAGGCATCTCCTAGCCGAGACCAGAGAAAAAGCCTCAGTTCCGTGCTGCTGCTGAGAAGGAATTTCCAGAGATCTCGCATTCCCTGGTTTGCACATTCTGATATGGGTCTGTTCTTGGAATTTTCTTCAACTTCATCTTGAGATGTCGGTGGCATCAAGGAATGGCCCTCCCCTGAGGTCTCTTGATCATCAGTATTCATGTAAACCGACGATGGGTTTAGGACCGGTTCCAATGTGTCAATGACATGAACTGGACTTTCCATGCCCTCCTGAAACAGACTCAAGAAAAAGTCCATTGTCGTCAATTTTGATATTTCTCGATCCGCCGCTGCTGTAGAGATTGTCGGCATAACAACATTATTTGGCAGATTGAATCGCTCAACTTTCTCGGCCTCCAAGAAGTCACGAAGAGAAGTCCACAGAAGAAGAATATGTTCGCGAACTGGGCTGTCGGAAAGTGAAGATGTCATTACCGAGGCCCACAGGAACCGTACACAGAGCCTATCATTTTGTGGCCTGTTGAGTAATCGCACGTATGTTGACGTAACATCAAGCCATCGCTCGAGTCTGTACTTGGTGTCCATTCGAGTAGCATAGTCGACGGCACTACTTGGGTTTGTGATTCTCTCGTAAATATCGATATGCAGTTCGAAAAGCATGGGAATGAGATCCTCCAATTCAGATAACATTTTTGGTGAGTCAGCCCACAGCTCAAGTTCCCCAGTGACACGCTCGTACAAGGCTCCGTCAACGCGATTCAGCATTTGAACCACCACAACTTTCATGGCCTCTGACCACTTGGACGTCGTATACGTCGCACTTATCGTCTTCACCCACTCGAATGAGATATCTTGGCTAGTAATCCAAGTACTGCGGTCAATCATTTTGTCAGCAAACGCACGAATGCCATCCGTCTCATCGAATACAGCCGCTGTAGCCTGGTCTTGAGACCCTGTCTTCGTGTGCTCTAAGAATGAGGACAGCCCTAGTGTCGCCTGCTCTTTCTTGTTTAGAAGAATTGTCGCAGTATCTTCGCTAAACTTGGAAACGACGTCTCGTAAATCTCTCGATACCAGATGGCTGATTTTTGATGTCCGGTCTTCCGTCGCGCATAAATCGAGAATCCCTTGGAGGCAATCCAGGGCTTCTTTATCCTCTACTCCAATATTCTCCAACAAGTTCTTTGTGACTTGGAATAAGTTCCGGTCGGCTTCCTGGTAGGGCTGGAGCTGGTTTGCTAGCACCGTGCTTGGGTCTGGAACTTCCTCCGCAAGCATGATTTCGGTTCTTCGACGTACTCGTTTACTTCGCTTCTCGGTCGCATTCTCCTCGTCAACGCTCTCAGGCAGACCAGCAGCTGACTGAGATCGCTTTCTTGTCGGAATGGACGCACTGCGGTCTTTCTGTTGGTTTGCAGAAGATTTAGGATTAACGTCTTTCGCCTGGGATGACCGTCTGTCTTTTGAGGAAGACTTTGGCTTTCCATCCACATCATCGTTGCTCCGGCCAGGATCTACCGATATGCTACTTTCTTCCTGGTTTTGGGACTCCGCGGCCTGAGACCCATTGCTCGTTGGAGCCTCTACGCTGTCACCTTGTACATTCTGAAGAATAGATCGACAGGCTTTGATGGCGATTTGAGTATCCTCTGCATGCTTCATCAGCTCTAATGCGAGAGTTGGCCATGACGTAATGGTTTCATCAGGTGATTCGGAGTCTTCCAAAGCTGATGGCGATACGCCTTCGAGATTATTCCCAGATGTTGTTGCGTGTCTTGGACTTGAAGGTGGTGGCGTTTAAACAGCTGTTGGATCGGGCAGAAAGGGGATCGGGTCGAGATGTTTTTTAATCATTGCCGGCATCTTTTTGTTTATCCATGGCGCTAATATCGGATGCGACAGAGCTATATCGTCGTCAAGAACTTGTAGGTATTCCTTCAGTTGCTCACCAGCGAGGCCCTCGGCAAGGGATGGGGGCTCAACTTCCATGACAGCCGGGTCGTCGTCCATCTCCATGGCGGCTTCTAAGCAATAGCGCTTGATTCTACCACTGTTCATGGATGCAGCAAATCGCGCCGCCCTCCTCCACAGCTCGGGATCCGATGGATCCTGGTCAAGCGCCACGGTCCAGTTGTTGAGGACTTTTTGCCCAGCGTCGTCATGGTAGTGAATTTGTAGCTTGTTCTTCCACTCGTCATCTGAGTTGCATTTGTCTTTTAATTTGTCCAAGAAAAACTGGCCATGGTTTTTGTATGAAAGGTAGAGTGCCTGGGAGAGACTGGCGGCGACTCCATCAGCGCCTCCAGCATCAACGTCTAAACCGGCGTCGGCGTCGACATCGACGCCTGGCTCAGCAGTGGATGGCTCAAGAGCTGAGGTATATGGCCGTAAATCAGCATGTCGCTCCGCTTGCTGGTACTCTGTTTTTGCTTCTCGATAATTGAAGATTTCGGATTCGAAGAGTTCTTCGTATGCTGCACCGGCAGCGTCGCGCGATCGTGGCCCCTGTGCGTGGAGTTTTAAGGCGGCCTGAAAGCGCTTGAGAGCTTCATCTACCTATTGGGGAGTTAGAAAATAGCAGCTATACGAAGCATGCTTCGTTCAACTGACATGTAGTTCCTTGGTGGTATCGATTTGCTCGTCGACGTTCTCCTCCGGTTCGAGGTTAATAGCCTGGAAAGCCGGCTACAATGTCGGGTCAGCAAAGGCGTCATGGAAAAGAGACACGGAGCAGGTTGTACCATGGTCGCAGCTGGGGTGCTGACGATTGAAGAGCCGTCATTCGTGTCGTGTGGTAAGTGCGCAATGTCGGGATGTTGAAGGCTCAATTTGAGATATCAATGATCACCAGCAAACAATGAATAGATCGGTTGGCCCATTATAGTGGTTAGCGAACCGCGTCGCGACAGGTGCTCCATTGAGGTAGCTTCTGTGTTATCAGCCCCATCTAGCCACAGGTGAAAGTTATGGTACACGTCCTGTGGCGCAGTTGCCGAGAGTAGTCCACTATCTGACCCCTGCTCCAACTGCTAAGTAAGATGTTGTCGTCGCATAGCCTGCAAGTACGGAGTACACTGTACGAGTTGGGCCCCAGGCGACAACCCAGTCTTCGCATCCAGTCTGTAGAAGCCACATCTTGAGATTGGACATCCTACGTCCCAAGTTCCCTTCTCACGACTCACGACTGCGAGGCTTGTCAAATCCTCTGCATCCCGGCTCTGCTTCTCTTCGCCCCTCATGAATGGTTAAGTATCTTGCATACAATACCTCTTTTTTGCCGTTACTTCGTTGTCGTCGCCGCGTCAGGCGATCTGCTCGTCCTCGCCATGGTCGCCCCAGCCGTACCTGAGTAATACCACCGCGAAATTGTCGGCACCGACGCACTCAGGGCTAATTGGCAAGCAGGATAACCGAGGAAATCCTCCATGAATCGATCGATGCTCGAACAGACTCCCTAATAGCCCTTCGAGAGCTTGGCCCTCCCGACCTCGTCCATCTCTTGAAGCAAAGCGTCCGCGGCTCTGGTAAACAGGTACAGTGCAGACGCACACGGCGCATGGAAACGCAGCTCACATCTACCAGACCGGCATTTACCACCACGTCACCGGTGTCGATGCATCATCCTCTGCAAGTCTAGCGGCATACATCAACACACTTACCTACAAGGAGCACGGCCCCAATGCTTCCGCGAAGATTGTCGAGGGTGTTTACTGGTACGCTTTGATTTCGCTCCACCCCTGAATAGTGATGGGCTAACAGCCGCCAGCTGCTACAATGCTTTCTCAAGACTCGACATGCGAATACATGTATCGATTCCCGGCAGCGTGGAAAGCTACTGTGTCGACGAACGAGGGGAGAAGCGGAAAGCGACAGAGGAGCTTTGGCTCGAGACATATCTTTGCAGCGTTTTGAGAGCGTACTCATATGCAGATGATGGTAGCGGAGATTCGATTCGCAAAATTGTAGGCGTGAGGAGGTTCAACCCTGTTACCAACACGGAGACAGAACATCGATTCCTCAACGCGGCAGAGCAGCTTTTCTTCCTCGGTATGTATACTGTTTGTGCTACAATAATAGGTGGCTAGATCACTGACAAAGTTCTAGGCCCACAGCTAGGCTCGGATTCTGCCGTACAGGTCCCGACAAACGTGTCTAACCACTTGACAACTGGGCTCCTAAAGTATCTCGAGACGACGGGGCGCTATGCTTCTGGGATTAATCTTTTCGAAAAACTTCGCACCCAAAGCATTGAAGTGTCTTCAATTTTGGCCAAAGTTCTTTTCATGGGTAACGAGGAGGTTGCAGGTGTCAAGGTGCTGCATGAGTCTCTTCAGGAAACACCTATGGACCACATTATGCTTGACACGCAGGCTGAGTTTTTACTCAAGAAGGCCCTAAAGACAGATTCGCCAGAAGTTCAAGCGGACAGATTGCAGATGGCCTTGGGGTGCGCAGACCGTGGTACAATCGCCGCACCTAGCGAGTTCGGTCCGTGGTTTCGACTTGCGCAAGTATACGTCGCGATGGAGGATTGGGACAATGCCCTAGCCACCTTGAATTCGTGCCCTATGTTCACACACCACGATAAGGATACACCTCTGATGCCAGAGCCTAAGGAAGTTGCCTTGCCGATATTATCAGAGACACGACTAGACGAAATCGACAGTGAGCCCGAGGGAAGGTTCTCAGAACAGGTCGATCCTAGCCTGTTAAATCTTAGGGCCGCATCTTACCGAGGAACTTTCAAACTGGCATATAGTATTCTAACTGAGATGATGGCAAAGATTGGCTGGGATCAGCTATTGAGGATTCGCAGCGAAGTGTTCGTGATGGAGGAGGAGTATCGAAGCCAGAAACAAGAGGCTACGATCCCGCCACTAGCGAATAATCGCAATGCTAGTCTAGACGGCCTTCGAGGAACTCCAGTCCCGCCTGCTGAAGGAGAAGATGGAACAGATGATGACGACGAAGCAGACACCACGACCAAGATAACTGAGATTGAGCCTGAGGAAGAGACCGTGGCTACCAATGGGAACGGAGAAGAGAATGGGGTCGAAAAACTCTCCAATACAATTGACCCCAGCGAAGTCAAGGCCGATACGGATAATGTGAGCCACCTACCTAGTTTTCGTCTCTATCTCTAACGACCACTAACACTTATCCAGACCAAAAACAGCGAGCACTTGTCCAAACTCAATACGAAACGGCTCTGTGAGCGATGGATAGACAGCCTCATCATGGCACTGTATGAGGATTTGCGCGTCTACACAATCTGGAGGACACAAATGGCTCAGTATCGCGCCCAGCAAATCCAGTACAAGAAATCAGCGGAAGAATGGGAGATTCTCGGGTCGCTCGCGGAGCGGCTGCAGCATCTGGACGAGGCAGGTGAGGCTTATCGCGCATGTCTGTCGTTGCGGTTCAGCCCCAAGGCGCTGGCTGGTGTCCTGCGAGTCTTTGAAAAGACAAAGAGCACAAGAGAGACGGTGGCCTCCGTCATCAGACTTGTCACATGGCAGTACAGGTGGTACAGCGAATTCAGCCCGGAGCTGCTACACACAATCCGAACACTGATCGAAGAGGAGGGAGCCGTCAAAGTGAGGAGCATCATTCAAGCCACCAGCTTACCGCAGAATGTACTCGACTTGACGCACCACTATGCTGCACTATGCGCAACTTTCCGCAGCAGTGGGACAGAGGGTTAGGAGAAAAGGCAGCGAAGCTATACAAAGGCTGCTGGAGTTGGTACAAACCTGTCAGATTTGGCAATTTAATAGAAGGAAATGGAGATTTAATTGAGAGGCTTAGATACAGTCTTGAAGGCCGGCTGTAGTTTACTCAGGCATGTAGCACAGGCACAACCTGCAACGGTGCGTTAAGACGAATATCAAGACTAGATCAATTGCACCAATTCTGGCATTTGCCAGTACCGTTACCATCGAAACTAGGATAATACTTATCGCATACACATAAACGAAGCGCATGCGCTGGACCATGACCAGTGATGCCATGTCGCAGTGAAACCTAGATCAAAGCGGACAGCATGGCGGGGCAAATGTGCTCCGTGGCGGGGCAGCCTGCCAGAGCACCTCCAAAAATTTGGCCCCGACCTCAAGCTTCATTTCTAATCCATTCATTTTCGACACCATTCAGCCACAGTAAATCCCCTTGCGCAACACCTACTCCAGGTTACATACACCCACAGACCCGTGTCATGGCATCTTCTTCGGATGAACTCGACTCGGCGGCGGCGGCAGCGGCAGCAGCGGAAGCACTACCGTCCCAGTCAGCTCCTCCAGCCATCGTTTGCGTCGGCATGGCGGGTAGGCTCCTCACATCCATGGCTTGAACGTGTACAATACTAATCGATGCTTTATTTCTCCTTTGCAGGATCTGGAAAGACAACCTTTATGCAACGGATCAATGCGCATCTTCATTCACAACAGAACCCCCCCTACGTTCTGAACCTCGACCCCGCCGTTCTCAACGTCCCGTTCGAGCCCAACATCGACATCCGCGACTCCGTCAACTACGAGGAAGTTATGAAGCAGTATAACTTGGGCCCGAACGGTGGCATCTTGACATCTCTAAACCTGTTTGCAACCAAGGTAGACCAGGTCGTCAACCTACTGGAGAAGCGCGCAAAGCCAGACCCCGAGAAGCCTGATCGGAAGCCGATAGAGAACATCCTCGTCGACACGCCTGGTCAGATCGAGGTTTTCGTTTGGTCTGCATCCGGCACAATCCTTCTCGAGTCCCTGGCCTCGTCTTTCCCGACCATCATTGCATATATTATCGATACGCCGCGCACTACATCTACTTCGACCTTCATGTCAAACATGCTCTACGCCTGCTCAATCCTCTACAAGACAAAACTGCCCATGATTCTTGTTTTCAACAAAACTGACGTACAGGACGCTGAATTTGCGAGGGAATGGATGACTGACTTTGAGGCGTTCCAAGATGCCCTTCGCAAGGACGAGGAATCAGACGCGCTAGGTGGTGTTGAGGGTGGGCCGTCTGGGGGCAGCGGTTACATGGGCAGCTTACTCAATTCTATGAGTCTGATGCTGGAAGAGTTTTACTCTCACCTGAGTATGGTGGGAGTCAGCTCACGGCTGGGGACTGGAATCGACGAGTTTTTCGAGGCCGTTGCAGAGAAGAAGCAGGAATTCCTGGAAGACTACCTCCCCGAGCTGCAGAGGAGGAGACAAGAGCGCGACGAGATGAAGAAGAAATCTCGCGACAAGGAACTTGACAAGATGATGCAAGGCATGTCGGTGGATCAGTCGCGGGAGAACAAGGACGGAGACATCCTAGACGAAGACCCGGATGTTCCGAGCGATGATGACGACGACGACGATTCAGACGCCGATAATTCCAAGGAAGGCCTTCAGGCACGGTATCAAGCCGCGATGGGCGAAGACGACTCCATCATGGCCGACGCCAGTTTTGCAAAGTATCTCCACTCACAGCGATAGCATGGATGCATCACAGGTTTGATTTTGCTGGCCGGCGTTTCAGGGGAAAGACTAAAATGTCGTTGGATGGGACTGGGCGATGGGACTGGGCGTTGAGATTTAAAATGCCAAACGTAGTTTTTGGCCAATTGACAAGATGCTTATTTAAATTCATGTGTCGTGATCATCTGGGGCTTGTGACTGCCCCCCCCCCCCCCCCTTCGTTCTTGTTTGGCCCAAATCTCGTAATAAATGCCCATTTTAACCTTGAAACTCCTCTAGCTCTGAAACTAATAAGACCGCCTCTCTGGCGAGTCCCCAGCACTCTGCATGCACCCTGCGCTACACCAGTCACTAGAAGCGTGCCGCATCACCTCGCCTCAAATTGTACCATGCTACAGGCATCACTCGAATCAGCGCAACGCTCCACCCAACCAAGGACAGCCCCTGCAAACCAAGCACCGTCAAACAAAGCCATGCGCCGACTTACCGCTTCGTCCTCTCCTTATACAACACTCTCCCCGCACAATGAGGGCACGCCACCAGCGCGTCCTTGCCGAGCGTGACGCTGCCGCCGCAGTCGCCGCACTGGTATGTCATGGCGGACCGGGCGTCCTGCACTTCGCGGGTGCCGCCGCGCTGGGCAGCTCCTGCGCCGGAGGAGGCAGTGGGGACTTGGTATCCTTCGCGAGGAGGCATTTTGGGTTCTTTTCGGAGTTTGGGTAGGTGAGGAGTGTTGTGCGTGGTCGTCGGAAAAGGTTGGTGTGGTTACTGTGCTTTGTCACAACTTGCCTCCAGGAAAAGAATGGGTTGGTGATGGTGGGGGACAAATAAATCCGGCAGAATTGGGCGGTGAAGGGACTGCAGGGTGGCTGGATCCAGGACGCCGAGTCAAGGCACTGTTCTACAATGCTAATACTCAGCTAGCATATTGTAGCATCATGAGCCGCAATCGACATGCTGGGCATCACATCGCATTGTTGGGACATGAGGGTATACTATGTAACTGCTATCGATCTTGTAGAGACAGCCTTGGGTAAACATGGCCACAAACGAGAGTTGGCCCATCTAGACATTACATGCGTCGTACAACGTGCAGTTCATCCACGAATCTTGACAATCCCAATACTAGTGATTGATTTTCCACTTCTCCAAAAGATGCCAAAGTCCAATTCCACGATCCAGAATATTGACCCCGTGTATTTACCATTTCTCCCCATCCCTGTACGAACCAACATCTACAAGTGTCAATACAGACGTCAACAGGGGCCGTACCTCACTCAACCTCGGCACTGGAACTAGCGCTATCAGCCACACCACTCACTTCCTGTAGGTGTATGATCAGTTCGTATCTTCAAATCGCTGCACATTTACCATCAGATGAACCAACTTAATCACTGCATTACCGGCCTTAGACTTTTTTATTAGATACTCGCCATTCCAGATTCTTACACCGTTCTCTCTGCTTGTCTCTTTCAGCTTTCATCTTTCAAAAGAACCCGCGCCACAAGACACATCTAAAGCACCCATCAACCAAGGCTTACCTTCAGTCTCAGCTCTGCGACAACTATCTTCGAAATCGCATCGCACAATCAAACTCGCCTCGATCAACCGCGCCCGCAACACTGCCATGTTCGACCCGTCCTCTCCTCCACCGTCAACATCGGTAGAAGACTGCCCCTTCTGCACCATCGCCGCATCACACCAGCCCTATGACCCTCGTCAACCCCCTTCCTCCGTCGACTCAACTCTAACGTCTCCGGCGTCCTTTGTTGTCCTCTCCACGCCGTCTCTCATCGCCTTCCTAGATATCATGCCCCTTAGTACGGGCCACCTGCTTCTCTGTCCACGAGCCCACCGACCAAAACTTACCGATGTAACTGCGTCTGAAGCCCGCGACCTCGGCGCACAGGTCCGCGTGTTATCAGCCGCGCTGGCCCGCGCCACCGGCGTGGTCGATTGGAACGTCGTCCAGAATAACGGCGCTGCCGCCGCCCAGGTCGTACCTCATATGCACTACCACTTAATACCCCGACCAGACATCCGAGCTAGGGGCCGCTTCCGCGAGAGCTTCACAATGTTCGGCCGCGGCCAGCGCGAGGATCTCGACGAGGGAGAGGCCGAAATTCTGGCAGGACAAATAAGGCGTGAGGTGGCTGCTGTCGTGGAAGAGGAGGTTGGCCGAGGAAGCGTCTCGGGAGATGGGATTTCACTGCGGAGAGAAGGCAAGGAGGTTGCCAAGTTGTAATTTCGGCGTCAGGTGTTATGATGGGCTAACATACAAATGTGAATTTTCGCGACCACCTTCATGTGGGATGGATTTCAAGACGGCTGCATGTATCAAATTTTGGTTGTATTTTTAACCTACATCTCTCCTACTGAGATGGGTCGCTGTAATGCGATATGTACTTAGACTAGGTGAGTCAACCCCATTTTATTCGCTTTTCCTTTCTAATTATCTATCTTCTCCCAGGGCGCAATCGTTCGTGCGCTTTACTCATCATCTCCGAAGAAAACCTTGATGGGCAACCAGTCGTCTGTGCAGACCTTGAAGCGCTCCGAGATTTCGTCAACGGCATTGACCTCCTCCGGGCTCAGCTCCCACCCGTCGATGGCAAAGTTGGCTTCGATGCGAGCTGGAGTGACGCTCTTGGGGATGACGCTGCTGCCCTTCTGCAGGCCCCATACGAGCAGTACCTGCTGGGGTGTCTTGCCCTTGGCCTCTGCGATCTTGAGGAGCTTTTCGTTGGTGTACAGGGGGGAGTCAGTAGAGCCGAGGCATGAGTAGGCGGTGCTGTGGATGCCCTTTGCGGTGTTGTGAGCGACGAGTTTGGGAGACGGGTTGCATGGGTGCAGCTCAATCTGGTTGACAGCCGGGACGATCTGAAGAGCAAAGTGTCAGTGCATCTGAGCGTGAAAACGGGGCACAGGTTGGAATTGCACGTACCTTGGTGCTGGAGGCGGCAAGCAACTCGTCGATGTGGCTAATGGCAAAGTTGGAAACACCAATGTTCTTTACCTTGCCCGTGCCAACAAGCTTCTGCATCTCGCGCCAGGTATCGATGTAGTTCCAGTCCTCATAGTGCTTCTTCTTGTTGCTAGGATCAGTCGAGCTGGGCCAGTGCATCAGGTACAGGTCGACATAGCTGGTGCCGAGGTTCGCCAGGCTAATGTCGATGGCCTCGGCGACCTTCTTGTGGTCTGGGTTGTTGAGCTTGGTGGTGAGCCAGATGTCCTCGCGGGGAACGCCCGAGGCCTTGATGCCCGCGCCGACCTCCTTCTCGTTGGCGTAGGCGGCGGCAGTGTCGATGTGGCGGTAGCCGGCGCGGAGGGCGGCCTCGACGGCGGTCTGAACCTCGTTGGGCTTGGATTGCCAGGTTCCGAGGCCGACGGCGGGGATCTTGTCGCCTGTGTTGAGGGTGTAGGTGCGCCTGGGCGCTTGTCAGTACGAGGTAGAGCGTGTTCACAAGAATGCGGGAAATAGACGGGTAACAGATGGAGAGCAAGCGGCTCTTACTTTGTGTGCTGAAGAGTAGCCATGGTGAAGACTGGTTGTGATGAGTTCGGTCGACTTGTGACTTTGACGGAGGTATGCGAGAAGAGAAATGCACAGCGATTAGAGTAGACGGTGATGGATTAGCAAGAATCACAAACAAGAGAGATGGAGTTTGGATCTTATACTAGCAGATGCAAGCAGCGACGATTTGTAATGACTCAATTCCCCACGACAACGACGGCAATGGCCTCCATCCTCTCGAACAATTTTGTTCTGCCAGCTGCTGCCCCTCACACGCGCCTCTCCCACCCCTCCTTCCTCTGAGGCGCCAGGCTCTCCCGCAAATGGTGGGTGCATCAGCGCAATTGTGTACTCCATTCATGACGTCTGTCCCACCGGCGCAGGGGGTCGAGTTGCTACTACACACCTTTAAGGCAGTTAGTCGTCGGTTAGCCTGGCTGGCAAAGAGGGACCGGCAAGCCCACGACTCGCAGGCCATACCTCGGGGTCTCCACCCCGTGCACCCAATTATTACGTAGTAGATGAGTTGGCTGGTGGCCGGTGGTTGATGGCCGATGGTTGCTGGAGGAGGGAGGCTTTCCCTTTTGGAATTGCTGTGATGAGTTACCCGACGGGCTGCCTGCGCCGTGTTCTGGGTAAACTTCGCACGAGATGGGACAGAGTCGGGGGAATGGGTGCGGCGCATGCGAGTAAGGTGAGTCATGATATATCCTGCAGTAGTTTTCAAGGGTACGACCTGGACGGGCAATGATAGCTTTTGCTGCAATGTGTGTTGTTATCTGGGATCTCCTCTGGAGTAAGCCATGATTGGTCGTGTCGTCGGCGGGCAAGATTCCAGTAACGCATCGATAATGCGTCCGTTCTCATCAAGTTTGGAGTGTGTGTAAATAATTACTAGCTTAAAAAAGGGTGTCTTAATACATATTACCATTTGCTCAGTGCAACTCGAGCAATTCGGATACGGCCGTGTATATCGCAAGTGGTCGTCCGGTGTTGTGGTCGAGAATCGACGATTCCCAGTCTCAATGTTTGTCATACTGAGAGAGCCTAAACACAGTAAATCAGCATTACCACAAGCCACGACACAAACCACCCAACACATACTCGATCAAATTCCCATCCGGATCCCTCACGTACAAACTCCTCATCGGCCCCAACGCCCCCGTCCTGGGCACAATGCCCCCCTCAAGAGCCTCAACCCCGTCCCCGCTGAACCCGCGCGCCACGCCCTCCAGATCCGTCCCCTCCTGCAGAATGAAGCACAGGTCCGCCGTGCCGGGCAGCGCCGTCGCGGCCTTGGGTTCAAACTCCTTGCCCCTCTGGTGGAGGTTGATCTTCTGCGAGCCGAACTTGAGGGCTGTTCTGGCGACGCCGGGCTCGGTTGGGGAGCTGAAGGTTTCGACCCGCATGCCAAGGTATCGTGAGTACCAGCTCGAGGTGGCGGAGACGCTCGCGCAGGTGAGCACGAGGTGGTCTATGGACTTGACAACAGCGAGGGGTTTAGACATGGTTTACTTGGTGGGTAATGGAGAAGCGAGAGGAATAAAAACGATGAAGAAAGGCTATGCAGTTCCAGAGTGGAGCCTATGTGTGACTGCGCTTCCGAACAGCCGGGAGTCCGTGACATTCACGATCGTTCGGTTCCTGTTGCCATACATCACGTCGTCACCTGATGCGCGCGCGAACCTCCAAAGTAGAGCTGCATCTCAAAGTCGTCCATCGGCGCCAGATCTGAGCTACGAAAATAAGTCTAGCCCCGCAGAGGATTGACTCGTTGGATAGCTGCCGCAGTTCCATGAGCAAGACGCAGGCGCCTCGGCGGCATTGTAGGCAAAACACCATCAACGCACGCCAAAATGGCAGCTCTCGCGAGTCACCCAACCAGGAGTAGAGACGAAGAGCAACAACTGCTCGAGCTGGAGATGGACGCCATCTTCGACCTAGACCACCACGACGGGAACACATGTCCAACCCTTCGCCACGATGACGCCCTCCACGCCGTGCATATCCACTCTTCCAAAGCTTCATCCACAGCCCTGCATCCCAACATCAAAGGCCACATCATCTCCACCGAAGCACTGCACCAGTCTTTCCCCCTCGGGACAATACCCCCAGCCATCACTGAGCTACAGACAGCCCTCAACTTATCCCCCGAATCCATAACAGGCGGCCCAAGCTTCCTCTTCCCGCCGCATCGCCCAGCGCCGAAGGCACCATCAACAACCCCCATCATCGTCTCCGACATTCCCGGCAAACGGGCAGCACAGCTCCTCACCCGCCCCTCAACCTGGGAGCTTGACGAGTGGACGCGCTTAACGCACGGGAAGCTAGGAGAATGGGCCATGGCCATACACGACGGCAGCCCCGTATCAGTGTGCTTCTCGGCCAGGAGACGTGAACGCTGCGCTGAGGCGGGCGTCTGGACGAGAGAGGACTTTCGGGGTCGCGGGCTCGCTCCGTTGGTGGTGGCGGCGTGGGCGTCTCGCGAGGACAAGGACGTGCTGTTTTATAGTATCAGCGGGCCGAACCCTGCATCGCATTCTGTCGCGAGGACACTGGGCCTTGAGCCGTTGGGTTGGATATGGAAGCTCCGTTCCATCTAATTATCACTAGGTATAGTTGAGCGTTGACATCGGAAATGGCTACTATGTAATCATCTCGTAGATATAATGGTCACCTCGGTCAGCATACACATTCAAGCAGCAACTAAGCCATATATTATGACATCCACGCGCACTCAGGCTCGCGCCACTACATAGATGCACGGTGTACTCGGTCTTGCCCACAGACTCCAGCGCTACTCTTCTTCTCCCCCAGCAGCAGCCACCTCGCCGTCTGCCTCTGCCGTCGCTGCGGGAGCGTCGTTGGCCTTGACGCCACCCTTGGCGGGCTCCGACGCATCGACTTCCTCTGTCGCATCCTCATCCTCACCCTCAGCGTCATCATCCTCATCGTCCTCCTCAGCAGCGTCGCCGTTGGGGGCGTCTTCACCGGATGCTTCGGCCGTCTTGCGCTTCTTCACAGGCGGTTGGTCGTCGCCTATTTTGTTTGTTTAGTTAGGTTCGATTCTTCAGGCAAATGAGCATCGTATAGGCGACTCTCAGCGACAATGAATTGTATCCATATTGCGCAGTGAGATGGCCACCGAGCCCGAATGCAGTTGAGGCGAGGCGCCGTTCACCACATCATGCGCATTCGAGATGGGAGTGGCGATGGGGGTAGCCTACCGTTGACACCGTTCGCTGGCTTATCAGCTCCGTCTTCCTCGGCATCATCTTCAGCCTCCTCCTCGAGCTCTTCCTCATCTTCTTCTTCGGCGTCGTCATCTTCTTCTTCATCCCCAGTAGAGACATACCTATGGATTTGTGGTCAGCATCGCAATTCCACAAGCCACTCGAAGGAATTGAGTTCTATAGTTTGCGACCAAATACAGGCCAGGCCAGCCGTCGTGAGAGCTTGCGGCAGTGTATGCGACCAGCCCAGGTCAATCCTCACAGGTGGAAGATAAGATAGCTAAGCTAGTGGGGGTGACGCAAGCAGGCACAATTGCGCTCAACATTGTAGAGTACAAGGGGGTGGAGAAATAAGGATTGAGATGTGCATGGGGGGCTTCGGGGGAGCTCAATGAAGAAAGGGAATGCTCACTCTTCCTCTTCAGATGCATCGTCGTCTTCGGGGAGAGAAACCAGCTCCTCCTCCTCGTCTTGCTTTCTCTTGCGGGCAGACATTGTGGTGTGGGGTGTATGTAAGTCGGCTGAGCCGGGGTGCAATTGAGAGGTCGAGGCTTTGACTACCACAAAACGAGCTCAATGACGAAGCTTGAAAACAGATGGAGATGAGAATTCCGAACTGCTAGAGAGCTTGGAAGAAGTGGGAGAGGGTGGAATTGCACGAGAGGAGCAGGACGGGAACGGTATTAATAGTGTAGGGCGGCTGGGCTGGTAGCCGGTAGGGAGGGATGGACAGATGATCAGAGGACTGGAGGAGGGTAGGCTGGGGAAGGGAGCTGAGCCAGACGGAGCTGGGGAGAGCTGGGCCCTCGTCTGGGGACAGAGGCGGACTGGACTACTAAGGCTACTGGCTGCCTACTCCTGCTACCTCGACTACCACTTCCAGAAGAGAAGGGGTGGGCAGGAGAGCTGCGGCAACGGAAGCTTGGTCTGGCCAATGGCTGTCTGTGCCAATAGACCCAGATGCTGCTTATTCACTCACTCACTTCCTGCCTCTGCCACCCCGTGCAGACGGCGATGGAGCTGTTCGTTGGTCTGGCTCTCCGAGAAAGATATCCCATTGACCTCTTGCGGAGCTATCTACCGGGGCACACTTGCAGCCTCACCATCTGCTGGAGACCTGTTCAGCGAGGGATCCGGAACCGAGCCGGGAGGCACTGAATTGCACCACCACCCGCAGTCAGTCCGCATTGGCAAGTTGGGAGCACCAGTGGGCGGGAGGAGGGAAAGACAAAGACGTGGGATCGAGGATGCTAGATAGAGCCTTGTCCTGCACCTCAATCACGCACAAGACGACCAGATAACACACCCAGCACATTCAGTCAACCAATTGAGTAGGTGGGCGAGTGGGCGGATGAGCGGATGGGCGGAGTAGCAACCAGAGCCCCAACGATCGAGAGACACGGAGCTTTGCGCTCGGGGGCTGGTGTGTTGCGAGCGTGACTGTGACTGTGGGCGAGGTGGCTATGGGCAGCCGTCGCGCCGCCACACTTGATACCAACAGAATGTCTTCGGCTCACTTTGGCAGGCTGTCGCCAATCGTCATGCTGATGGCTGATGACGGATGATGGGGCTCTTCTCCATGGTCAGCAGCGGACTCCGAAACACAGTGTCGGATGGAGCGCAGACGGCCCTCAAGGCTTGACCTCTGGACGCCTTGGGGTACCTGGCGAGTACCCCAGCGCCCACTGCACGTCAGAAAGTGTACATTCCAACAACCTTTAGGGTCCTGAGGGAAGGGCGTGTATGCAGCAAGGTTCTGTTTGTCTTCTTGTCTTTTTGTCAGGTATGGGTACGTACTCCTGCCAGGAGCGAGGAGCGATGGTTGGCTGGAGTGGGCAAGACCGGTCCAGTCTCTTTCCTCCAAACAACGGGAACTCTCTCTCCGATCGCACCTCCACAAAGCAGCACCCCGAGGCCGAAACCAATGGGTGAATCCAGCCTTCTCCTTTTTTCTCTCTTGTTGGAGTCTGAGTTTGAGCAACCCAGACTTGGTACGAAGAACACCGTAGACCACTATCTATCTGCCTAGTACTGGTACGTAGGCAGGTACGGAGTACAGACTACTCCATAGATAATTAGTACTCAACGCCACCATGCACTCTGTAAGGAGAGAGAGGTATCGTCGCCTCGGTGTGCGTAGCGGCGTTCCCCCCAAGCTCCATTACCACGGCATGAACATCCTGCACGCCTTGCAGTAAACCTGTGCCACCAGCTTCCTATGGACATGGCTTTCGTCATGGATGGGGGCATGAACAGAGCAAGAAGGCAAGCCCTTCTCGATGACTCAAATAGCCAGAAACACGCCTTTCATCTGGTGGTGCTCGGGGGGAGAGCGACGAGTTACGACTTGAAGGTGTTCTAGCTAAGATCTGTACCTCCCATCCCTTTGGCTGTGTTAAGGCATACCTTAGGTACTAGACAGGAATTTAGGCCAATTAATGTTAGAGAAATCTTAGGTACATTAAGCCTCCCCCAATTTACATGGCAATAAAAGTCATTATATACTGACAAGTTACAAAGTAATACTTCTTATTATCTATATAGTCTTTACCTTCTTCTTTACTTCTAGGACCAACCTTCGTCTACCTACCGCCCTGATAGTCTAAGTATACTAAAGGATCTCCCTAACTACATAAGTTAATGCTAGAATATATAATATTTTACTGGCTGAGATTTTACTACTATTCCGATGCGCTGAGTGAAGGTACCATCAGGTACCTCAAATGTGGTGGAGCCTGAAACGCCTGTGATGCCTCGACACAGCCAAAGGGATCAATTTCCACTGAAGATCGACAGGACCAGGCACTCGCTCAGAGTCGCTCCTGCCTACAGGTTTGCTGCCACCCAGCCATGCCTTCATCACAAACAGCCAGAGAAGTGACAAGTTCTGCGTCACTACTCCGTATAGTACAGACAAACGTGAGATAGGTGTACATAGACCAACACGCGAGCAGTAGTCTATCCACCTTGAAGCATCGTGAAGCCGTAATCGCTCGGCCAGTGCTCGCAAAGCCGCTTGATATCCTCGCCCCGGTCACTCGGCTTTCAGTAGCCCGCATGGTGGCTACCGAGGTGATGTGGTCCGGCCTATTATTCTCGTTCAATCAGATCTGGCGTCACGTCTTCTTCCTCGTCATATACGAGGTAGCGGACGACGGAATAGCTTTGTGCCATTGCGCTAAACTGGCACAGCAAAGGGGTATAACATTTAAGTCGCCAGCTTGAGCATGTGTAGTATTCTACCACTACCCTGCCCCTTTAGCCTTTGCAATTTGTTGGCTATCAAATGACACTCATGTTCTGTGGAGTAAATATGTATGTCGGTGTAGGGTAGGTAAGTTGATGAGACCAATATGGTCGACTGCCTGCATGGTTGAGGAAAACATGGCAGGCAGGCTGAGTTATGTAAACTTAGTTGATATCTAATATTCCGCTGGAAAGCCACTGTACTCTTGATGAAACTGTAGATACATTGTAGGCTGGTGGGATGGTTCTCTGGGGCTAGCTTTTCTGAATATCCTGGAATGCCTAGTGAGCGTTTTCTAGACGTGAATCAATTGAATGAAGTAGTGAAAGGTACAAGACACCCAGAGACGATGAGGTACAGCATCCTGCTGAGGCGTGCGACAGGGGCAAATTTCCTTTTATTTACTTTTAAGTGCGGCAAGAAAGATATGAGGAATATCCATTGTTTTACCTCCTGGGCATATCAGTCGCATCGAGCTACATGGCACACCAAACCACCTACCCTACACCACCTCAGCATCTCCAGCAGTTAGGAACGTGGCGTTTATGAGCATTCATCTTGTAACAAGGTTCAAACCAACATACGCATACAGCAAAAGTAAGTACAGCGTTACTGGTGCAACAAAATGCCGTTGCTTCTGGCGACCGTTTTTACTTGACGTTTGTATTTCCTATTTGCTTCTTTTATACATGACATGCGGAAGATGCGTCAGGGGACTTCCCTGAAGACCAGCCTTTGAGACAGTTATCATTGTCATCGAGACAGCTAGATTATACGAGGCGCCCAGTTTCTCATATGTCACAGTACTCCGTAAAGCACCGTATCTGCATCTATATGCCATCCGCAGCCAATACAAAAACATACAACAAAATAGAATAATGGTTTGCAGTGTAGTATACACTACGGCATTGATATGGGACTGCCACTCGCATATTCACCGACATCCAGCAAAGTGTTTGCAGCCAAGTCAAAGCGTTTCATGTGCACTTATGTACCTCATCGAAAGTGGGCGCATTGCTTGACCTTGATGCTGCTGTCTCGGGGAACTATGGGGACGGGGTCGCTTGGCAGACCATCCGACATTGTCATCGAGTCATCGAATCACGTAGGGACCGTGCAGGTAGGTGTGTCTGTGCCTTGCATGAGAGGGCTGCTGGTGATTCAAATGTTTGGCCTGGCCGTCTGTGCTTTGCCTCAGGGGGCTTGCCTGCATTTGATGGTTGGTGGCAACGACGCAGGGGATGGCGAGATGTTGTGGGGAGGGAGCGCAGGTCCTCTTACTTGCACTTAGCATGGACGCCTTAGTATTAACAGGGAGTTCTATAATGGATTCCACGCATTTCGCGACCAGGTAGGGAGGAGTGATTATTACGATTTGTAAAGTAGGGCGGAATGTGCTTCGTAGATCACCGTCAACCTATGGTACAGAGCAATTTTAAATATCGCACAGTCGGTCGAAACTAGATCGTTTAGTATGGTGACAAGTGAGTCCATCAATCATCAAGGGCCAACCGAGCAATAGTTTTGGGCCGAATCCTTCGTCGGAAACATTGGCTGACTGCACCATGTAGGGAATACCCTGCATGGCCGGATGCGACACACCACAATCTGGCTTCTTGGCTGGCCAACCAAGAATCATGATTCTGAGACGGCAACCCTAGGATCGTTCTGGACACTTGGAGCATTGTGCATCCTGTTAGTACACCACGATGTTGTACAACTAATCCTCGGTCTCTCGCATCGTTGATACCATGACGGCAGGGTTGTTGGTTCTCGTCACAATAGAGATGACGCCAGATGGAAGTAATTGGCGCATAGCGTCATATTCATTCATATTACCAGCGCTTCGATGGACTCGGCGCCTTTTCATACAACGTATTAGAGGAAAGAAGTCGTTCTACTCTCTGTACGGAGTAATACCAGTAGGAATAGTAGAAGTAGCGGATAACCGAGTCACGAAGTAGATAGATAGATACACGAAGGAACGGATTAGACGCCTTGAGGCGCAGATCTTACAACGCGTAACGACATTTAAAAAAAGGAAAAGCGAACAAGTCCAGCTGAGAAACCTCGATACCCGCCTGCAAAAAACTACAGAATGTTTTCATTGGTGGCAATGTAATCATCAGAAGCAAATATGCTGCACAATGGCGCACGGGAAACGCGAAGACACGCGGGACGGGCGGACAGCACATTCCAAGCAGTCCTCCCCAAGTGGGGTTGCAAGAGAGAGATGCCACTCAGCGTGAATGACGATGTCCACAAAAGAAAAGAAGTGGAAGGAAAAAAAGAAAGGAAATTTGGGCTCGAAAAGAAACAGAGCGCGCGCCCCGGGAAATTGGACACAGCGGGAGCAAGGACAAGACGCGGATACCCATGTGGTCTTGACAGGGGACAGGATATGGTCCTATTCGTCCCATATCAACGCGATCCCTGCTTGACGCCGCACCGGAATTCCCGCCGGGTGGGTGCATTCACTGTGTTTACAGTCGAAGTTTTTCTTATTAAAATTGTTCGGAAGTTTGATGCGTGCTCATTTGCGCGTGGTATGACGAGGATCTCGTAACGTGCCTGTTGATACAGTGGTTTGAATCGCTCGTAGAGTCTTAGTTCCTGGACAGGTATGTTCGAAATAGGCAGTAATAATTATGGATGGAGGGGGGACATGCTGGTTTGCGTGATGCTGCGCCAGAGCTTTGCGTTTCGGAGGATGAAGCCTGAGACGGTTGCGCGCTCAGGCGACAATTCCAAGCCTTCTCCGTTCCTACCCAACGGAGTAACGTATGGCAGACCACGCAACTTGGTACATCTGAATGGCTCGACTCTCGAGAGACTCGACACGACACCGGACACCACCTGAAGCCGGGACATGGTTGTTAAGTGGACATTACCTGACCACTGGGTTGGTTAGCTGCTGCTGGTGACGATGGATTGATGCTTATGTTGCGGAGGACATGTTCTAAACCGTGGTGATTGGATGCATGCCCTGGCAGTCGGTCGCCGTCTTGCTGCACGATCGGACCCCCGGCGGCCAGTCACCCATGTTACTGTGATGTACTCTGTAGGGCCTATCAGGGACTGATTCCTCTGGTATATGCACCAAACTCACATTTGCTCGTTTGGTTTCTCTGACGGGGCAAGAGAGCGCCGCCTTTGCCTGGTAGGTAGTTTTAAGAATAACCAGCCGGCTGTTGCGGAGTGTTGGTAGCCACGGAATAAGCAGGTTTGGATGTCTCCGAGGGATGCGCACTGACTATATTGGTATTGCCAGTAATCTTGACCCCAGCTCGTGCAATATATCCATGACCCCAGACCTCCGGAGCGTGCCCTTTAATCAGGACAAAAAACCGGAGTAGGTATGATGAGTGAATCTACAATGTAATTACGCTTTCCTGTAAGAGTAGAAAAGAAAACATGGAAGCCCAAGCTATGGGCCGTGTGGCCGCCCAAGAATTCGACCTGACAGGGCAGGTACGTGTTTGTACGTGTAGGTACTGCCGTACCTTCTGTACCTGCAGGCCGCCCACCCACCCTCACTCCATCACCCGATAGCCCTGGCATATCATTTTAGTGTCAGCGTTGCTTCGTGCTCGCCAGTAGAAACTCATTGTTGCTTTTTAGTCCTGTAGCTAGTGACTCGGGTGCCTCTTGTCTCTTTGCCTTCCTGACTTCCGGACCTCGGCCTTTCCCCAGGTCTTAGTTTTTTGTGTGGTGGCATATTCATTCATTCCTTCGCGAAGGCACACAAAATAACTAGAGACATACCTACATACTTGCGTCTCGCATACCAGTACACCTACATACGGAGCCACACAACATACCTACATACACACACACACACACACACACACCTTCGCCTACGCGACCCGCCAACTCAACGGCATCGTTGGCATCAGTCTCGACTCTCCTTTTACATAGTCGACAACCACCAGACGATACTATTCGCACCGCTTCGGTCTGGTACGACCCTCTATATCATTGCCTCGCCTCGCCTGGCATGTGCGTGATCGTGATTCAATGACGACGGCCTTCCAACCGCAGACACTCTCTAGCAGGGCACAGCACCTTGACGACGCCTTGACGCTTCTCGTTTCCCTGTGTTCATTCAAATACGTGTTCGCATCTTGATCCGAGCTGACAATCACTCTCGAACCTCGCTGGTAATTAGAAAAGAGAGCTGAGGCGCTAGGTTTTCGACTCCTAGCCGTTCGCTCCTGCACCTGCCCGGCGAGCAAACTTTGGACGGCGACCTGCTGGCAGTTGCCATCGGATGCAACTCTCACCTCCTTCCTTCTCCGTCGTGCCTCGTAGATCTGGTGGCCTTTCGAGCAAGCTAGGAAAGTGCGATATACGTATAGGCAGCTCGTCTCCGTTGCCTGCAGCCGCTCCTTTTCGAGTGCCCGAACTCTAAAATATCGGGTTCTGCATCTGTTTCAACACAAACTCAACACTCCTTTAACGGAGTTACCGTTCTCTTCAATCGATACGATTCCGCTTTCGACACACATACCTATATCGCCATCTATAACTGTTGCTATTGTGGCGTTCCTACTTCGAGCCCTAAACTCGCCATTTTCAATTGCTACAAGCTCCTTCCGTCGACGGCACTCACCCTCAGTTGACTGGCAATGACCTATGACTGCCAATACACCGACTCGGCATCAACCCTACTTCCGAAAAACCCGCCGTCGCAGCAATTCAATCATTAAACAAACTACCATAACCTCGCACACGACTTCCTCCTAGTTACTTGAAACAGTTACATTCGACTCCTTGAGCCCAGCACACGCGACCATCGCTGGGCTCCAGGGACAATGATCGATATGGCCATCCCACACTCCGATGATGATGGCTCGATCGGGCGAGGTCGCAGCTTCAAAAATCGCCAGGTCTCCGTCTACGCATCACGGATCAAACCTACAGTCACCCCCCTCAGCATTGGCCTCGACAGTGATGATGAACTTGTTGACGACGTGCCTGATCTCCCTCCCCTGCCAGTTTCACCTCGGTGGGATTCTCTTTCAAACGGCGCCCATATCTTTCTTGCTTCTGCAATGCCTTCAAACCCACCTCTTCCTGCCCAAGACTCCCGGCCAGCGGTGCTGACAAATGGGCTCTCCGAGGCATATGGTGTCCCGCAACCTCTCGACGCAGCACTTGCTTATGCTGGCAATGATGTCACCTCTAATTCCCTACCGGAATCGCCTCGAAAGCCACCGTCACGTCCTGTAACGGCAAAATCGTCACTTGCCGATCTTCGCGCCCACGAAGCCGCCATGATTGAGAATTTCTCCAGACCCCGCAAGCAAAGCATCAAACAGCCGCTCATTGAATCGCCTAAGCCGTGGTCTGCAAGCTCACCGCCCACTGGTGTGTTGCAAGAGATTGCCAATTCAGCACCCCAGACACCGCCATGGCAACGATCACGTCGGCCTTCCGTTTCTTCCTGGAAATCTACCTCGACCTTTGCGTCTCCATTACCGGCTCCAGTGGGCGATGGTGCTGAGGTAAAGCTTTCTAAGAGTAGGAATGTGGCAGGAACACCCTTGCCATCAGGCAGACCACCGTTTGGCAACACTCGCGTGGACAGTTCTGCATCGGCTCCTGTTATGGGTGGGACCACGCCGTGGTTGGTTGGGGATGAACTGAGATCTAGCTTCAGATCCCAACTCACAACATCCACAGGTCCCGGCACAGCCGTCACGGAGAGAAGCAGTGTTTTAACTAAGGACAGCTCAGTCGCTTCCTTATATGCCAATGCTGACGAACCAAGCTTGGAGGAGTTTTTAGGCATGTACGAAAAGGGATTTGCCGATGATAGCGATACCTCAGAAAGCGAAGAGATCCAGGACTCCCGCCCTCTCACAGCCATGTCTGAGCCAGGGCCGCGGCTCAAGCTCATGAAAACCACCTCTGCTGATCAGTCTGTACCCCCAGTACCTCGAGCCCCGGCAACGTTGGCATCGCCCGAAGCAACAATCCCAGAAGTACACTCTAGTTTGGATGCGGAAATTAGACAGTCCAAGATGATTTTCACAAGCCCTGCTTTCACATCATCTGTTGCCGCCATAGCGAACAATCTTGACGCTGAGGATACTATCAAACGCGGGTCGACGAGATCTGTGGCATCTGACCCCTCCATCGCTTCAGAGTCAATTGCAAATGCTGTTGTTCACACAGCTTCTCCCCCTACCACCTCAGCTACTGCTTCCGCCTCTCCATCCCCCCTCTCCTTCACCATCAATCACCCCATCCTCAAACCCAATAACTCTCCCGCAATCTCAACCCGAAGACCCTGGCTCTCGTGATAGATATGGCTTCAAAAAGCAGTCACAACATGTCACTAGACAGGACTATGATGCTTGGAATAAAGAATACTCTCTTTATTTGGCCAGGAGACGCCGGAAGTGGACCTCGTATCTGAAGGATAGCACACTTATGACAGACCGACCCATTCGATTTCCCGCACCAAATGCAAAGACAAAACGCTTTGTGCGGAAAGGTATTCCACCCGACTGGCGAGGGGCCGCATGGTTTTACTACGCTGGTGGACCAGCTATCTTGGCGAAGCACTCCGGCCTCTACGAGAAGTTACTACATAAAAAGGCCAAGCAGATTGACGATGAAGCGATTGAACGCGATCTGCACAGAACATTTCCTGACAACATCCAGTTCAAGCCGTCAGAGGACTTCCCTACCCCTTCTAGCAGCGAAAGGACCAGCCAGTCTACTATGACAGGATCTGCATCAAGCGACAATGTTCCTGGTCCTCGAGGCGCTGATGGTGAACCGCCCATCATTACCTCTCTCAGACGAGTTTTACATGCATTCTCTGTCTATAACCCACGCATTGGGTATTGTCAAAGTTTGAACTTTCTTGCCGGACTCTTACTCCTGTTCGTGGAGACGGAAGAACAATGCTTCTGGCTCCTCAACGTCATCACACGAATCTATCTCCCTGGGACGCATGAGATGAGCCTTGAGGGCTCCAAGGTTGACCTTGGCGTGCTTATGACAGAATTAAGGGATACCATGCCTGCAGTATGGGAGAAGATTGGCGGCGAACTGGAAGGCGATCCTAATCACCGTAGTGCAACGACGAAGTCTATCCGCATACCGAAACCTAGACTGAAGCGAAAGGATCTTCCTGGACTTTCGACAGACAGATTACCTCCGATAACGTTATGCATGACAGCATGGTTTATGAGTTGCTTCATTGGCACGCTGCCCATCGAAACGACACTGCGAGTATGGGACGTATTTTTCTATGAAGGATCTAAGACACTGTTTCGAGTTGCACTGTCGATTTTCAAGCTTGGTGAATCCGAGATTAAGGCTGTGTCGGACCCTATGGAGATGTTTGGTGTTGTACAGTCATTACCCAGGCGTATGCTTGATGCAAATGCGCTCATGGATGCCTGTTTCAAACGGCGCAATGGGTTTGGTCATCTCAGTCAGGATGTAATTGAGGAGCGTCGACAGGTGCGACGAGATCAAACGCAGCAAGACCGAGAGCTTCTCCTGCAGCGCGGCAAGTCTGTGACTACCGATGGCCATGCGACTTCGGTTCAAACAGCAGTTCCTAGGCAAGGCACTCTATTTGGGAGAAGGAAAAGAGACCCGTCAAGGACTAGACCTGCAGAGGTATAATGCTCAACTAGGCATGACCTATGCAGTTAGAGGTGCTGTTTCGAGGAGCAAATCTTTCTTTCTGTTAACATTCGGAACATACGGAAAGGCGTTAAAGGGCGGGATAGAAAGAACAGCCCTTGTACGCGCCCGGAAGAATTATCCATGAGTCTTTTATTGTTATTACTATTTTTTTTTAACTTGTCTGACCCGAATGTTTCATTCACTTTTTTTTTGTCAATTTTTTCTCTCTTCTCTGGCTTAGAGGCCGCCATTAGTTTTTGATCATTTTGACCACGATTGCAAATTACAGCATTCAAGGTCCTTCGCTGCGAGATGATGTGGAGAGACGGCTGTTCATGATATATCCCCACGGCTGGAAAAAGAGCGATATATTTGGTAAACGTATATAGAAGGATGGACATGTAGCTACAACCTTGGATAGAATTGGAAGGGCTTGGAAGGTGGTCGTTAAGCGGCAAAGATACCTGGGGATTCACACGTACACTGGTACGACAAGTGAATGATGAATTACTGAATGAAAGCATCTTTATAACCTTTGGCACTACATGTATGGCTGAGCTGAGCGGGATAACTGTTATCTTTCTACTCTAATAGAGAGCTGGTTAATAATTATGAACTTCGGAATGGTTTGAAAATAGTCAGTATCTGGTAAAGTAGGGCGGCGAGCGCCGTCATTGACGCGATTACATGTCGCGATCATACGTTGTGTATATCGGTAAAACACCTGAGGTTCCCATTCGACCTAAACCATGGCCTTTCCCGCCTTTGTACATACCGCCAATTTGTCTCTGCCAACACCATGCTAGCTTTGGACTGCAGCTGGATCAAGTCAAGAACAAGAATTGGCGTGAACTCGTCTGCGTCAAGTTAAACCTCATGTAGACGGGAAGATAGGATCATCGAGGGCATAGCGTTCAACATGGATCTTGACATTCTTTTCCCAGCTCGGCTTATCATTACGGAATTCATCGGCGATGCGCTCCTCGAGGGGGTCGTCAGGGAGGGGCTCGACCAGGAGGTTGCGGACGGCTTCGAGTACGGCGACGATCTTGGTGGACGGCTTCCAGTTCTCGGGCTTGAGAATGCCTAGGCAGATGTTTCCGAGAGAGTCGTTTGTAACGTTTGGGTGATAGACACGGGTGACGAACTTGACGATAGGGGGCTTGAAGGGATAGTCGATCGGGAGGGTGACGACGAGGCCGAAGCGGCCAGGGTGGTAGGTCGAGGTGGAGGGTGGTTGAAGAGTGACATGCCAGGTGTGGATTGAGGAGTTGGGAGGAAGGGTGACGGTGAAGCCTTCGGGAGGGTCTTGGGAGACTTCAGCGAATTCCTGGATGGGGACTGGTGTCAGCACAGGGGTGGTGGGAGCTCTGGAGGTGGTGAGGGCAGACCTTGGAGATGCGCTTAGTGGACATGGTGTTGATGAAGTGAGGTAGGAGGTTGTATATGATGTAGTTGCCAGTTACGAGTAAGATATTTCGCAGTGGATGAGTTGTCGATGTTGGCTGTGTTGAGGATGCTAATGTTCAAATATCGGTAGGCAGTGGTACTTGATGGTATGTCTAGAATAAGAAGACGGTCTCTCTGCTGTTGGTTTCCTTGGTGGCTAAGTAGGAGGGATGGACTTTTGATTGCCTATATGTCTTGTTCTGTTTTGCGATGAGGGTCGGCGATACTCAAGGTATCAGGACAGAAACAACATTGAACGAGGATGGCTCTTGTTCGTATTGGTGGCTGATGATGTAGATGTCTGCGCTCGCGACCCAGATGTGTACTTTGCAAAGGGGGGGAGAGAAACAGTGATGATGAGGCGTAGGAGGTTGAGGGGCATGTACTAAGAAGGGGATTTAAAAACTAGGTACAGACAGACTAATAGATGTCCTGATGTTGCGCAAGTCAAGAATGAGAGTCGAGTCAAGCGAAGATGAGATTCTGGGCGCCGATGGCGGCGGGGTTGTGACATTAATAGTTTGGCGGGCTGTTGGAGATGGAGGGGAAGGGGAGGGGTACATTATGGGAGGTACCATTGGGGCGATAATTGGCGGATAAGGCACATTAGTCTGCTGTATTCCGCCTGCGGTAGGGCGTTGGCCAGGTGTAATGTGTAGGGCTGAAGGCCTAGACGGCAATGACACGAAGTATTCGTTCCAGAAGGAGGAGCTAAATCCATCCTTTTACGTGTGAGGTGAATATGCCTGGGAAGCTATGTTGTAGGTATTGGGTATGTACTGAATGGATGGATATCTACAGATCCATTCGTGCAGGTGGGTGAAGTTGCAGGGCTGGACTCTCGTCTGGACCTAGCCGATGCACGGTTTGGTGTGGCGTAAACGACTGCAACATACATCTTCAAGACATGAACTCGAGGAAGGGAGCGTAGACACAGACAATGACTTACCTCAAAAATAGGGAATCGAGTCAATCAACAATGGGCGCATGCAAGCGGGGTCACAAACTGTCTCCTGTGCCCGACATGCGGAACGGGCTCTCGGCTGCATTGACCTGGGTGTCGGATTTGGCAAGGGACACAAGCGTAGGGACAAGAAGAAAACAGCCGGACGAGAACAGCACGCTTGTCTTTATCACTCCCCTTTCGGATCATTTGGTGAATATGGTTGTGCGTAGGGCTTGTTATTCATCACTGTCCTTCCAGCTACAGTGGTGACGAGAAAGTGACGTCCAGCGCCATCCTAGCAAGGTAACGAATACCCACACAGGCACATCTCTCTCGGTGTGTCAAATCGAGCAGTGGCACACCGAGCCTGCACCCGAGTGTGGACCCGCTTCACCGAGCTCACCTTGATTTTTCTTCCCCAATTGAACCCTGCGTGCTTGATGCCTTTTTTTCAGCGGGGCACGATCCGGTTCATCATCAACACCACAAACACCACGATACCTGCAATTTGGGGAACCAAGACTCAATTGCGGCGCGAATTACCCCCCAGTCGAACCCCTAGCTTGAATCCCAACTTTGAGTACCCCTGGCTTCGGCCCCCCCAACGCCCATCATGGCCTCTGCACCCGAGGCCGCTCAAATGCCCTTCATCAAGAACCTCGCCTCAAGCGGTAAGCTTCCTACGACCCGGAACAAAACATAGCAGCGATACATAAGCTGGCATCTCGCTAACGCCCCCCAGACCGCAAACTCCGCACCGAATCCCTGACCTCCCTCCAAACCTTCCTCTCCTCCCGCCGCGACCTCCCCGCCCCGACGCCATCAAGCTCTGGACCGGCCTCTACTACGCCCTCTGGATGACCGACCGCCCCAAGCCCCAGCAGGCCCTCGCTGCTGACCTCGCCTCCCTCCTGCTCGAGCTGCGGCCGTCCTGCGCGGCACCCTGGCTGCGCGGCTTCTGGACTGTGCTATCTGCGCAGTGGCCGCACATCGAGGCCCTCCGCCTCGACAAGTTCCTGCTGCTTGTGCGTCGCGTGTTTGCCGCGCAGGTGCGATGGGCGAAGCAGAGGGGGTATGAGGGCGCGGAGGTGGACGCCATGTTGGGCGTGTTGAGGGAGGTGTGTTTCGATGTCGAAGAGGAGAACAAGCTTGCGCTGGGGCTGAGGCTGCATGTTCTTGACGTGTGGGTTGATGAGTTGGAGCGGGAGGGCGCGCTGCCGGGCGAGGAGGATGCCGAGGCGGAGGACGCTGCTGCGGCAAAGAAGTTTGTGGAGAGGATAGGTGCCATGGTGGAGATATTGCGTAGGAGCCCGCCCAAGGCCGTGCGCGAGCGCGCAAAGGATAGCTATGACGATGAGAGGCTACCGTGGGTGGAGCCGAAGGGTGCTTCGGATCAGGAGGAGAATACTGCGGAGGGGGATAGTGACGATGAGGATGGATGGGGCGGTATAGCAGACTAATTAATGCATTTGCGACGTAGAATATAGACTCTTGGCATTCGTCCCTTGTTTATTGTTGATTTGCAGTTGAGGTGGCATCATGGTATCAAAAGTCTCACATGAGGTTGCCAAGATTCTTCTTTTATTCACCAGGACCCCTTCCCTTTTTTCTACCGTAGCCGCGGTAGAAGCAGGACGCCTGTAGGAGCAACACTCATTGCTTAAACCGTGGTGATATTCATTCCCTCATTTAGACGTGTAACGCTCGCATGCTAAATGCCGTCTCCAACTTATAGTAGTATACAACAAAAACACTTAGCTACTCCTCTGTTGCCTTCCTATTCTCCTTCTTCGACCCTTTTGATCCCTAGTACCGAAACGTCTTCCTTCACCAAACTCGCTCGTCATCACCTATGGATCCTTCATCATCATCATAGTACCCGCTGCTTTCGTAGCCTAGGTCACGTAACTCTTTGGCTCGCTCCTTTGCCTCCCGTGTCCGCCGCCACGCATTCCACTTGACCTGCTCCTCTGGCAACGGCTCTTGCAGGGGTTTAATGAGGCCCTTCTTCCGCAGTCGTCGGCGATGACGTCGCTTTTGCTCCGGAGACAAGCTTTCCATTGCTATATCTGTTATTTGTCGTCCATGAGCCAGATCCAACATATTCGCTATCCAGTCCTCGGCCTCTTCGAACGCATAGTTGGCCAGTATGCGTCCATGGCCGCCGGTCGTCCATTGGTCAAGCTTGACGGGTATGGCGGTGCCGAAAGTTGGGTCATCGTAGGACCATATGCAGGGTGTCCTAGAGCATGTCGTAGGGCGACAGTACATGGCACAAGTGGCAGTCTCTGTAGCGTACCAGATCGAGAAGACAAAGAGTATAAGCCCTAGAAAAGTAAATCGAAATCGTGGAGTGAAGTGATAAAGTCGTGGAATCGGGAGGTGGACGTAAGCCAAGGTCCGGGGGCTAGAGCTGGTCGCACATATAGGACAGTCCTGTTGACCGCCATGTTTATGATGATGATCCTGCTGATGTCGTAACTCTTTTGTTGTTGTTAGACTCTCTGCGGGCTTCGTTTGTGCATGTGAAAAGTGATCCTCCAGGCGCTCGATGCCTTCTTTCGCACTTCGGATGCCCAAAAGCCCAGTCCGTAGGGACTTGCTCATCCTGTCATAAAGTGCGAGATCGCTGCCAGAACCCATGTCATCCTTCTTCTCCAGTTTGATATTGCTATTGTTCGCAGGTTCAGGTTCCGCGTCACTATCCTTGGAGGACTGCTCGGCGTTTTCGCTGCTTGTGCGAGAGGGAAGGCCTTTTAGTATAGCATCAAGCTTAGAAGAAGACGTCTTGCGCCCGGTCAAAATGTCTTCGAAATCGTCCAAAGTAGAATCATCGAGGTTGTGAGCTCGTTGGAGCTCTAAAAGGTCATCCTTGACGGAATGTGGTTTGGCCGAGTTTTTCAGAGGTGGTCGCCGCCGCGGCAGTGATCGCGCGCGAGGTTTCCTTCCCAGGGCTGCTGAAGTTGTCACCGCCTCATCCTTTTCACTTGCGCCAGGATCCGATGCTGTGTCCTGATCCTTTTGTCTCCACGCGAGACTCTTTCTCTTATCTAGAAATATCGCGGGCATCTCCAGACTAACTGGCTCCTCTTTCTTCATGTCGCCCACTTGCGCAATGTCGAGTTTTTCTACTTTGACAGTTGCTGGCGTTTCTACGTATGCGCCCGTTACTCTTGGCGTGGGCATGGTCAGAGGGTCTAGCTTCTGTGGCTTTGGTGTCGCGTCCATCGCCTTTTCGTCCTCATAGTCGGATTCTGGCAATGGCGAAGCGGCACGGACCGACCCTCGCTCAGAATAATTATCCTGCGGCGCAAACAACTTGATCTCCGAAGCTATCCTATCCGACGGGTCCCCCTCAGAATGCATGCTTGATCTCTTGCTCTTAGTCGAATCGGTCGATCGCGTGCGTGTGAGGCCAGCAAAGCCCACGTTCGGTTTTGAGCTACCGTTTTCTCGCGTCTCTCGGATTGACGTCTTTGCTTCATTGTCAGATGTGCGTCCCAGGGCGGAGAATCTCGATGTTGGTCTGTCAATGTTTTTGCTGTCCGGTTTTGGAGGACTAGTGATTTTGGGCGGGTCCAACTCAGGTGCAGGGCTCGAACTGGCAGCCCTTGCCAGCCGTCGAAGCAAGTCTCTTGAGTCACTACCTCTCTGATATGACGTTGCGGGACGTGCATTGCCCGCGTCGCCTGTCAGTCTCTTAGACCATGGCTCCGGTTCTGCAGGCATGTCGACTTGTGGTCGGGACTTGAAAACGGTGACAGGTGTGTCCGGTATTCTCTCACCACCTTCAAACGCCGACCGAGGTCTCACGGGTAGTCTTGATTCTCGGCCAGTCACAGAGAGCGGCTCACTTATTGCTGGCTCTCGTCGTGACCATGCTCGTGAATTTTCGGGGTGACAGTGATCGCGACATTGAGTTTTGTTCCTTTATCTCTTCCAGCCGGGCGGCAGCAAATGCCCGCCTTGATAAACTCTCAGCTTCTCGTTGTTTTATATCATTCAACTTATTATTCCTCGGTCGGGGGAGGAAGCGATCGTGAAGGGGAATTCGACGTTCTACTTCAGCTTCCCTAGCCCTGATCTCGTCCAATTTGCTATTAAATCTTGGGCGCTCGCGCTCTATGGACGCATCATTTTGTACTAAGGCCTCGCGGTCTCTAATGTCACCAAGCTTGGTATTTCGCGCGCCGAGATCAATAGGCCGTATTCGCGGTATATCGGACAGTATGGACGGTCGGTTCTCAAACGGCCGATTGCTCATTCGGATCCTGGGGCTATCAGATATCTGCAAGTCGCCGGCCGTGAAATCCTCGTCAATCTGCCAGGCAAAGCTTTTCTCTGGAGATGTGTGTACAGGGCCTTTGCGAGCTGGGCTCACAGACTCAATAGAGGGTAGGGGAACGTCTTCAATGCCCGGTACCAGATCAGGGAGTCCACCCACGCCATTGACATGGTCCATGTGCATTTCCACTGCCCCCAGTGGGCGTGTACCACTTAGCCGAGACTTGAACCTAGAGTCTCTTGACCCGTCCCGTGCAGGGCTTTCGTTTCCCGTCACACGCGCAAGGTCTCGCCCTGTTGCCTGGAGTCGCGATGTAGTCGTTGACGAAGCCAGAGGGGTTGTACGACTATCTTTCCCGTCGCTTTCCTTATTGGCAGATGCCTGGAGAGGCACGGGCGGCCGCCTAAACGTAGATTTGGTGTCCAAGTGGTCTTCATTTAATATACTGCGCAGTTTGGTGTCATTCGAGCCATTTCTTGAACGCGACGGCCGTGGCGCGGGACTGGGTGAGCCATTCACTGACGGGTCGCGATCGGACTGCTCCATCTCTTCTCCCTCGGCCAGCCTAAACGCCTCAGTCATGGACATGGGCCGGCGTCTCGAAGTCGCGATGCTGCTGGGTCGGGGAAGTCGAGTGCTACCCGGCGAAGGGATACTGCTGTTGCTGCCTCTCCGCTCCGAGGGCGCGACAACATTGGGTTCAGACTTCATCCTGCGTCCTAAGCCCTGTGGCTTGTCGTAACCATTTGAACTCGATGCTCCTGATGCGAGGCGACGAGCCCCATTAACTACAGGCACTTGCGCCCTCTTGTTTTCATCTCGTACCGCGGGTTTGCTAGCGAAGAGGGGCTTTCTGCCTTCCTGTTGGACGCGTAGTTGATTGGAGGGAAGGCGATCTGTCGATTGCGCAGGTTTCGTGGAGGCCTGTCGCTCCATATCATAACAATGGAGGACCGAGAGATTGAATCGTGAGTAGTAGGCGCTCTTAGCAGACGAAATGCTGGCGCATGGTTGATTGTGTCGTTGGGTGCTGGTAGAGTTTAACGGCGCGTTCTATCATTAGAGGGTTGAAGCTGGACGCGACCAGTCTGGACTGGAAATGCTGCACAGACTTCGATGCTGCAAGTAGAGGGCGACTGGATCAATTTTTCAGTCTCCGGTCCTGGGTCTACCTGCCGTTACGTGTGAGGATGTTTATGTTGCCTATCGTTCGACTCTGGCGAGCAAGCCAGAATCTATCCGGTTCGCGCTTAGCAGCTGTTGTTATTCGATCGATGACGGCTCGTATTTCTAGCCGTAGGTTGTTGCCGTTGATGCTCGAGTTGTTTCTGTTCTTCTTGACAACGTTGATGATCCTTACATCTGAGGTCAAGCAAGTTTTCTTTCATGGGAGTTTGTTTAGATGCTCAAGCGCGTTTGTCTGTGTATGGGGTACCATCGTTGTCACTTTTACTTCATTTTGGCGGTGTCTTCTTCTCATGGAGGAAGGCGTGAGTGGGGCTTCCTGCCTCCGGGGAGGTCGGGGGAGTAGGCCGCTATTGTGTACTGATACTTGCATTTCTTACGTCAAGTTGACAAGATGGAAGTACACAGTACTAGAGACGGTTACTCCGTAGTCCATACACGAATCAACTTGAATACTTTGGGCTCGAATTACATGGCATTGATATGTAGTATTCAATATTAAAAAGAAAATCACAACCGAAAAGTTCGCTGTATAGGCACCGTCATGGGATACATCTTCACACTGCAATAAACGATATAAGAGTGGGCGTAGCGTCATACCGCCAACCATCTTCAAATGTCTGCAGGATGTCATACAATGTGATAGATGGATAAATATCATGTCACCAGGTGAGTTTAATCTGATGCCATTTAATTTCTTCCTAGATATCCAACTACTTAGTGCTCTACCCTTATATCACATCTGAGGTTCATCCGAGTATGAAGTAGCGATGATGGTTTAGCTAGTCGAAGCACATCGCGACAATATGATTGAATGAATCTGTGCGTACATTCCAAGTGTATACTATATAATCTGAAGACTCACACAGCGACAACCTCACCATTTATTGAAAGTAACGGCCTGAGTCGCATTTCCTGCCGGAGTACCTTATATTTCAACCTGTAGAGAGAACATGCCCTTAGGACCACCGTCACAACGTACACATTTTGCGGCATGAAAGGAACACACTGTGGCAATATGGATGGACCTCGTACGAGCTCATTGGTTTTGCTTTGCTTTCGTTGGTTTGCTTTGTCCAGGGCATGTGGTTCGCTGTTCCTAGTGTCGCAGGCAGAACCTCACTAATGGTTCGCAGAACTTCGTGGAACGTCTCATCTCTCGTTTCTTCCTAACAATACTTTCCCTCAGAATCTCCCCTGTCCCCTTCGCTAAAATGCTAGACACAAACACTTCATATAAAATGATCGGGATCAGGCTAGGGCTATAGCTTCGTGGCTTGACCTTGTATGAGCTTGGTATAGCCCTATGATCTACATATGTTGTCACATAATGTTAACATACTATTTTGCCCTTCGCGAAGGAGAAAACATTTAACAAAATTGAATCCAGCCAGCTTTGTTATTCGCAACTAATTGCGCCCAGGCTCGTTATATGTAAAAGCCAACGAATTAACACATCGCGTTTTCCCTTGCCAATGCAAAAGCTGAGCGTGCTTGACACGGCCATATCCTACTCCCAAACTCAACTCTAAAGAAAAAAAAAAAGTGAGGTATCACAGATCGCCCCCTCATACACATCTATGCGGTTCATCGCTAACCCTATCCGTGGAAACACTCTCCCTTGGCCTATGCAGCTTTTGCCACACCCCACACCTATGTCATGTCTTTAGGACTGGTTCTGGTCGTGAAAAGGGTCGCCAGCCGCATCTTGCTGCTGCATCAGAGGGGCGCGCACTTCCTGTGCCCGCTTCTTCTTGGTTGCGGCACGGACAAGAGCTTGAGCCTCGGCTTGGGCAGCAATGCGCTTGTGCTGGCGGCTTTCTCTGCAGCAAAGGAAAGTGAGAAAAGCGAAGCCAATTACGGTGGCAGCTCCAAGAACGATGGCGATAATAATACCGCCAACGTCGAGATTGTTATGAGCCACCATGCAGATATCCCCCCCATTAGAGTCTGTGCTGCACAGCCACCCAGAACTACATGCGCTTGAAGTACCCTGTATGTCTGTGCAAGCCAGTGTCTTGACCTTGCCGCCCTTTTCGGTTTCTAAAGGACAGAAGGACGTGGGGAATACGCTTGTAGAGAAGCAGTTGGTCCCGGTGAATGCCTGAGTAGTGCCTTTGTTATCCTCATCGGCACGATCTTGGAGGGGTGCGTATCGTTTTCTGAGCTCGGCAATTTGCGCCACCTTCTGACAGCGTTCAAGAGCGTGTCTGGCTTCGACGTCGGCATGGTCCTCGGGGCACCCTGCGTTGATGTAGCATGCCTCCATCTGATCTAGTTGGACCTCCTTGAGCTCGGAGAGGCAGCTGGCTAGGGCCTCGCGATTTGCACAGTTTGTGAATTCGGCAACGGCGGCCCCATGACTGGCTAGGCAGTTGTGTGGCGCCGAGGCGAGGACGCCGTTGGCGAAGAGCAAGGCAGAGACGGTTGAGAAGTGCATTGCGGATAGACGGGAAGAGGCAACGCTAGAGCAATAAAAGGTTGCAATAAGATATATCCGACTCGGTTCGCAGCGTCGGGTGAACGATTCTCGTCAGCCTAGGGGAGGCGGTTGTCGACTCAATCGAATCTGGCACGGATGGTTCTCGTTTCAGAATGGAGGACGCGTGGTTAAAACGATGAGATAGATTCTGGATAGAATCTCCGTGATAAAGTAGAGAGCTATAATTGATGCAGGTTAAATAAACGAAGCAAGGGACAGGGAGAAGGAGATGATGGATGGGTCGTAGGGGCGAACATCAGCATGAGGTGGTAGATGAAGGAAAAAGGAGTGCCACGAGTCTCACCAGTACTTTTCACTTGACACTTCCTGTCAGCCTAAGCGTGGTTGGGAGTGACCACAGGGGGGATGTTTGCTGGTACAAGTGGGCTCCACGCTGTTTGCCTACTAGAAATCAACGTCCTGGGGGGAAAGGCCGACGAGGAGGGCGTTAGCAGGGGCCTAGCACTATCCGAGCGAGGCGGAGCTAGCAAACTCACCAGTACTTCGTACAGTGAACAGATGCTGAGAGGCACCTAAATAGGAAGTAATCAACAATATTGACGCCGTTGACGGCGGGAGAGTTGATATACATTGGTATATTATCTATATTGGGAATAGATGAGAAGTCTATCTAAACTATAGAGTGAAGCATATCATATTCTGGCGATATTAAGACCGATGAGTCGAAGTGCGGAAGCGGATCTCCAAAACCTGCGTGCGTAACGAAAACATGTTGCGAGGTGGAACCTGTACATATGATACACTCCAGCACCATCGAAGGTTCCCAGGAGACATTCTACAATCGACTTACTTCGTCTTCCAACAAAACAACACAAGATACCTAGCCATGCATGTTGCTTCGTACCGTCAACGTGGCCATGGAAGGACATGAATGGAGAATTTAACAAGCGCAGTTACAGGTACCAGATACCTTCATCTCCAACAAGATCCCAGAGGGTAGCATGGACAAGTAATTGGGGCTATTCTATTTATAGTCATCACAGCCACCTATGCCACTCTAGTGCTTAGCACCAGAGGTTGGCTATGTTGGACTTTGCTGGCTCAGTCTCACATGGAAGAGCCAATTCCTTGATGGACTGGGTACCACCTGTGCATTTTTGGTCTCGCTGAATGTGAAACATAAAGTAGGTTTACTGCTTGTGCGCTGCGATGATAATGGTGAAATATTATCCTTGGCTTCCACCAGCCTCCCGTTAGCGAGCTGATTTAGAGGCCCGTCAGGAATAAATCATCACCGAATACTTGCAAACTTCGTAGGCTACGTGTCCTCGAAAGAGAAGACAAAAGCTCTGAAAAGCTACTGCTAGTGGATTTCTATTGTTTTATCTTGTTGAGCTTTTTAAATGAATAGTGTCAAGTGGAGCCACAGTATTCCCACCAGATTGAGGAGGAGCGCTTTTGTAACTTTTTGGCCGTTGTTGCAAACAAGGTCAATAGCAATGAAAATACCCACCATTCATTCCATTAGTTATGAATCCCATGAAAGTTTAATTGATTTAATTCGCGACCAAAGCCGGGATCTAAATGCACATCATTCCAGCTATAGATTGGAGATCTCTCCGTCTCGCTCTCCGCAGCAAGATTGAAGACGTCATCGCATACGACACCCATTCGTCAGGCTAGAGAGAGACCTACCCTATATGGATTGGTCGGATTGCGGAAAGACGGGTTAGAACGATGTCATATGCCCGGTTTGTACGTTGCACGTAACCTGTTTTGCTTCGATATAAAAGCACTGCGTTCCGGCTATTTGAGATACGCGCTTCTGTCTTCGTACATTTCATCAACTTTCATCGATTCGCCTGCAAAATCTCGTACTCTCAACGTACAAGTCAAATTGATCATCGCAAACCATCAACACAATGCCTCTCATCATCCCTGGTATTACCTCAAAGGGCACCGACGCCGACAAGTGGAGTCACCTCATCGGCAAGAAGCCGTCAGACGATGAAGTTCCCAATGACCACCCGACAGTACGTTTATTACCCGACAGTCTACTCTTGAGGCGGCTCTGTGAAGTATAGAACTAACAGAGGCATATTTCAGCTATTCTCAAAGCAGAAGTTGCCTGAGGAGCATCGCATAATTGCCAAAGACGGATTTGTCACCCAGGACTTCAAGGAGAACCGTCTCAACATTCAGCTCAGGGATGATGGCACCGTGGATAATGTTTACTACGACGGGAAGAAGGGGCTTACTCGCTAGGACTCAGGAATGGACTGACGACGACCACGCGTAGTGGAAGATTGTAATGAGTACTGATCGTGTAATGAAGCACGGTGATATTGTAAAGGAACTAAATACCAAGCGCTTTTGATTAAATACTATATTCTATACAACATTGTCACGATAATAGGAATCTCACGCCACAAAACATGTATCCTTATCGCACTACCTGCCACTTCAGCACTATTTTATCACCTGTCGCGCGACTCTGTGGAATTACCCCGCCATCGTCCTCGCGCGGCGGGGCAGCAGAGGCAAGCCAGCTTTTCCAACCTCATCAACCCCACCATCATCATCCTCACCAGATAGCTTTTGTACACCTCGGCTCTCTATATATACAATTCAGCTATTTATATAGCTCAGGACAAGGTACTAGGAGTTTATACACATCGTATCTCTGTCAATATGTTCAAGAAGGAGTATGCACCCTCGAAATGACCACCCTGACGAAGACGAACCAATATCTAATCCTGTCCAGTATCTCGGCCTCGCCGAAGCAGAAGCTCAAGTCCTCGGTCCAACGAGCAATCCGACAGTCCCTTCTAACAACCTACCCGCTTCTCACACCCCACATCGACGAGATCCTACCTAAAAAGGCATCCCTAGAGAGTATGAAGCTCCCCGACCGCAATATCCTCTACGTTCTCGACTCCGAGCCTCTCTTCTTCCAACACGACACCTTCGCCATCCTTCCCCACCTAAAACTTGTCCATCGCTTCCCACAGGCGTTTCCGAGCATCCGAATTGACCGGGGAGCCATTCGTTTCGTGCTGTCAGGGGCCACGCTCATGGCTCCTGGACTGACGTCCAAAGGTGGGAGGCTGCCAGTAGATGGCGGGCCAAAGAAGCTAGAAGTGGGCAAAGAGCTGGAGCAGGAACTCAAAGAAGATGGGCGCTGGAGCCGTGAACTACTGGAAAGGGAGCCAGTTGTGATTATGGCCGAGGGGAAGGAAGAGGCCTGTGCTGTTGGCCTGTTGGTTACCGGAACGGAGGAGGTCAAGGCTAAAGGAAAAGGCCCGGTGGTAGAGGATGCTCACTTCCTGGGCGATGGACTCTGGAACTTGGGCACGGACTAAGAGATCCTGGTATTCTAGTAGATATATGATCTTTCTACTGGGCATAATTTTATGTAGTTGCAGGCTATATACACATCGAGGTTGTCTGTTCCATTGAACGAGCTACAGGAGCCTGGCTATGTATTTCTGGGAATAGTCCTAATTGTAAGCTCTATAGGAAGAAGAGATTATATCATAGCCTTACTTTGAAGCAACGCATGACAAATAGGATGTAATACGTAGCTATGAAGTGCACGTGTTTGGACCTCAATGATGTGTAATAAAATCGTTGTATAGTTGTATGATATCGAGTTTTATTGTAGTCGAACTGGATTTGACAATAAACAATACGTTTTAATGCTGTTCCCTTTACTCGGTGTTTAAGAATGAGAGTTCCCTCCTCTTATTGTTCAGAATCTCTTCCACGGTTTAGCCATTCATCATTCTTTGTCACTTGACTGCCCTTGGTTGGACGATGTACACATAAGGAGATATAAGTTATGTTGACACTGCCCTCGTACACATGCTGAAAGTAGGAGACAAATTTTGCACGCACAGGGAGCGGGAGAGTATCAGATAGCTCGTAGAGGGAGGCGAAGATAACCTTATTTGAAGAAACAAGGCCGTTGCCAGTTTGATGATATAAAACCGGATATTTCTTCGAAAGGGAAACTACTGGAGAGACATACTTGCTGGTCAGGAGAGAAATACACTTTCCCTTATCGGCCATTATATGCTCAATACGTCATTAATAGCAGATATTAAGTCCCTTGGTTCTACTGCCCCTACATAATTAGGACCATTATGTAGCACACTCTACCAAACGAGAAGTAAGGCATATTTTCACACATATAAGCACACTTTCTAGAATTATTCCCTTAATTGTCAGAAAGGCGAGACATGTTATCTTAAATCCCTTATGCTTTCACTTCTCGATTAGCAGTCTTTACTTCTTAATTACCTTTACGTGAAAGGCACAAAAATGCATCAGCCTTATCACACAACCATAAATCTGGGGGAACTGTGAAGGACTAAAGGCCACATAACAGTCATAGCTCTCCGTAGATGTCCACAGCGAGAGGGAAGTAAAGTATCCTACGGAAGCCATTGCCTCTACTAAAGACAGAGAGGGAAAGCCAATTCATCTATTAAGGAGAGAAAGCTACTGCCGTTTTGGAGAAAACCGATGACAACCAGAGACTCTATTAACAAGACAAGAGAGATGTCTACTGGTACTGAAAAGAGAAAGATACCACCTCTGCTAGTTCCGCGTATTGTCACTTCAAGATCACCGAGTTGTCAAATGTATTCTTAATTAATGACCAACACAGCTACTCAGGTAGCGATGCTTCTGTTCATTCCGCTATATAAATGTCAACAGCAACAACCTTGATATCTTGTGGATGTCTAACTAGAGAAGAGAGATCTGGCTGAAATCTAGAAGGCGCCACTGCATATGTACCTTGCACAGCTACCGTTAGCTACGACCTCTTTATGTAAGAAGTACCTCCTGGTATGTTACAGATTTAGATGAGCAAGAACTTATTAGGTCATTCTGATATAACTACTATTGTATCAATGCCTAGGGGCCTCAGAGGCGGGTGGAAGGATCCTGTATTGCTGGAGAATACCTAGGAACACCTGGAGAGAATATTGCAAAGTCGCCTTGGAGTTTTGAGAAGATAGTAAATCAGCACAAATACACAAAGACGCAAGAAAAAAAAACAATGGCGAGCATCTCAAAGGTGTCCGGATGAAAATAGGGGTATGACTGTTTAGACATCAACGGCGGATTGGAAAACTTCAGCCCCCCAAAGCTTTTAATAGGATATACTAAATTGGATCGTATTGAGATGGATGTGTGAGTATATTCGCGGTTCACCATGCACGTTTTTGACGCAGCGAATCATAATTTAACGAGAAATGCAAACAGTTCATTCAGAGCTCTGGGAGCGTCTACAAACAAGGAAGAAAGCATCCGTATAGTCTTGAAAGTCAAATAAACAAAAGAAACAGAATCGAGAAATCGTCTATCCAGCCTCCCTTGGTAAGTATCAACGAAAACCACTCCAAATACCACCCATTGCGAATCCAGGTTCCTTGCGCTACGTAGGTCCGCCCAAATCTGCGAGCACTTCATTACTCCGCGAAGAACTGGAACACCGCTTGCGGAGCTCCAACCAACCAATGTGAGTCTAGATACCCGGATTTACGAAAGAAATATAACCACCATCGGTGGAACTGAGCCTCCGGAGAGGCGTCTCGGACCTCCTCACTATAGTCCAACAGTTGAGTAAAGCCATCGTCGAAGTGGGCCGTGAGCGCCGGCCATAACTCGTGGGGAATAGCCTCAGCATAGAGTGCTACGAGTTCTGCAATGGAGAGATCTTTCTCCAGACTTTCTGTCGTAGCGATTATCTTCCAGGTCCGGTAGATTTCCTCGGACCGGTATAGGAAATAATTGTGATCCATAATACCCTCCAAATCAGGCTGGTAGGGGTTCCGAAACAAGATTCGCCGGCATATATACTTATTCATCGTTTTACCGATCTTCTTCATCTCGGAGACCATACACCAGTTTGTAGCTAGTGCAAGCGTGGCGGCTAATTTGGTAAGGGACAGACCAGGTTCAGTCCCATCAAGTCCCTCTGGAGAGACAAGGAACTCTAGAAGAATGCCAAAAAGTTGCGGGTTTATGTTGGGAAAGTTCCACCCATTTAATGGGCGATCGATGGAAAACATGAGATTCCAGACGTGAGACTTAAGGAATAGATCCATCGGCACCGTGAAAGGATGCCCACCGACCGTGATTCTTTCGAAAGAATGGTGCCTAGAAAGAGATTTAGTGAAAGTCCCCTTTTTATCAATTGCTGCAACTTACCCAGCCATCCAGGCGCCATCCACATTTCGACCGAAGTTACTGACGGGAAAGCTCTCCTGCATGAGAAACATTAGTATGCTTTCTACGCGTAATCAGGAAGTGTGACACAGGCTACATACGATACCTGGGATATCATAAGCCCGTCCTTGGTCTTCAGCACCGTTGATGGCATGATTATGGAACGGAGATAAGGGAAGAGGAGGAAAGTATTCCATGTTCTCCCCTGGAATATTGCCTCTGACGAGAGGAATAGCCCCAGCAAGCTGCGGGACGAAAGGAATCTGGGCGGGAGCGATGTGAGGAACCGAAGTGGCAGGGGGACCTGAAGGAGAATAATGAGGCCCAACGACAGTTGCAGCAGAAGCAGCAGGTGTAGCAACAGAACCAGGAGGACCAGGATGGGGAGGGGGATCAGACGAAGCAACCCCACCATCCAAATGCTCTACAGACACCGGAAAGGCAAAACGGTATCCCGTAGTAGAAGCGGCGGCAACATTCGATCCCTGCTCTGGTGCATTAGTGGTAGTAGAGGGACCTTCAACGGTCTCAGGACCATGGGAGTTCAAAGAAGAGGTAGCAGACGATCCTGCATCCCCAGTGGAAGAGTCTTCTGCCATGCTTGAAGGGATGGGCCCAAGTGCTTGGTCAACCGCAGTCTCGCCAGTAGACTCAGACAAGCAAGATGATTCACACAACTGTTGCGCAGATACTTGAGTAATTGCTTCTGGAAGCTCTTGGCTAGAGATGGTATTTTGCTCAGGCATGATGAAGGAGTTGAGGTCGCAAGGGATGCAAAATATGGTGAAGGATTTTCGGTTGAAGAAGATGGACGAAGAAGAAAGGAAGAGAATCTCTAGAAGCCTAAGCGAGAAGCTATTGTTCTTCAAATATGAAGAGAATATATAGCAGAGGAGGAAAGTAGAGTTGGAATGGGATGCAGTTTTGAAAAAACAAGCCAAAGCAGTTTGGGGGGAGGCAATGGCTAGCAGGGGAGAAGCGAGACGATGGGGCGCATTTATACAACACAGGAGGACAGAGAGTCCAATAATGAAGTGAATCATAAAAGAAATTCTGCCACCTGTCAAGTCTTTGTCGTTTTCATCGGCTAGTTCTCTCCGGAATAGGAGTTGATGGAGTCAAGGTCGACTTGGTGCCTCGATTCGGGAGGGGCTGGCAGTGAATCAACATTTCACTCTTTTACCTGACAATGGAGGCCTCAGGAACAGACCTAGATTGAAGATATGATGAAGGGAAAGGAGAAGAGGTGAAGTATATTAAACTGAGCGTGATGTTGAACAATAGAGCTGCATGGATGGGGGAGTACCGTCGGGGGACGTAGACCATATTACAGCAACTCAAGTCGCTGAGATACATAACATTGAGGAAACAACACATAGTCTGCTTTCTGTGGCGATATATTGAAAGCGAGATCGGCCATCTAGTGTTTGTTGTTTGATTTGCCGCGTTGCTGGCTGCCTGATGCCTTATTGTAAGAGCCAGTGCTTGATGCAAACAGGGTTATAATCCGGAGATATCTGGTGAGGACGATCTGACATTGAGAACAGTGTATAGCAGGTTGAATGAACAATAGAAAATTCAAAGAGGGATTATGTTGCTTTTATAGGAAGGGGAAAACAGGGGTAATTGGTAAACTACTGCAGTATCCCGTGCGAGGCGATATCCCAATCTCGGCGCGCCCGTCTGAAGTCTCAGGTTATGCGCCCTGAAGTAGTTAATTAAACACCCGGTTGCTTGCATTGCGAGAAGTGTAGCGTTTGGTCTACGCGATTTGCCTATTCGCTTGCGTAAGGAGGGTAGCACGTTTCGTAAACAGCACAGCTTCCACCCTCCACCCTCCTGGAAGAGCGTGATCCCCCCAACGCGGCACTTCTGCCACAAGCCCATCCCTTTGGTTGACTTCTATGAATTATGGCCTCGGAGTTATGTCTATTCGGGAATACAGCTGGTGTTTCTGCTGGAGAGGACCGAGGGAGCACCCGCGATCTTCTCGGGCACCAACGAACCTGTTTCCTCCGTTTGGAGCCATTACGAGAAGGAATCGACTTCTGATCCCACTCCCTAGCGCCTAGCCATGGTGGAATCTCTCGTAGAGTGCAACGGAATGAGAACAAGGAGAGAAAAGGTAGGCAGCTATTGCTTATTCTTTCGGGTTGCTGTACAGTGCTGAAATTAGGATTATCGCGCGACGAAAAACGGACTCCTAATTCCCGGTCACTACAGCCCAGCTCCCGAAGAAGTTCAAACGTGATACGAAACCAAGCGAGAAAGGGGGAGACATGGCAAGTGTTTGCTTTCTATACGTTCGTCTCGTTGTACAAAGCCCGGCTTGGGCTTATCGCGAGAAAATATCGACGCCTGTTTCCCATCAATACAGTCCAGCCTCGCAGAAACTCCAACAGTAACTGCAACAAGAAGAGACTCAGGAGATGAACTGTACGTGGTTATCTCCCATCCTTTCAAGTTTCTCTAGAGCCCAGCTTGGGATTGTCTCGAGAAAAACTAAACTTCTAGCTCCAATCACCACATACCTCATAAAAACTCAATTTCAAAGCGAAGCGAAACCAAACGAAATACAATAAGGGAAGAGAAAGAGTAAGGGTCCGTTTCCATACTTTCGAAACGCCGTATAGAGCTTGGCTTAGGCTCATTATGAAAAAGAATCGACTTCCACTTTAATTCCTACAACCGAGCGGAGATTCGAACACGACCGGACGTGAATAGGTAGACAAAAAGGAAGAAAATGACAAATATTTGCTCCCTGCCCTTACGATTTTTTCACCGAATTATATTAGCCACGAGGAAGAGGCGAATGGAAGTTCTAATCGTCACCTGTGCGAATGAATACTGAAATACGATCTGTAACGAAAGACAGCAAGGAGAGAAATGGCGAGCTTCTGTTCCTGACCCTGCGAGTACTTTGAAACCCCAAGAAGTTCACCAGTTTGCAAGCCGACCACAATTTCAGCTCCCTGATAATCACGTAGGGTCAGGGGGCAGCAACTCTCCAGAAGAACCGCGCATCGACCATAGCCATATTGCCGCCGCTAGGAACGAAGGCATTCAACTACTTAAATACACAATTTGGCATACCTTATAGCAAGAGCTATTGCTTTGTAGTGCTCTTGGTGGCGGGAAAGGGGCAGAAGTTGCCAGCACTCTCCTAAGCTTCACGGTATATACTATTGCATAGAGCTCAGCTTATAATTCTTAAGGGAAAGACATGGGCCTCAATGTATATCACCGCAAGCGCCCCTATTGCTCCAGAAGGAAAAATTTTCTAGAACGAAAGCAGCGGTAGAAATAGCAAGCGTTCATTGGGTGTGTACGAGAATGTGTTGGTTGGTATATGGAGTTCGGCTTGCAATCATTCAGAGAAAAACTAGATTCCGACTGCAAATCACCACCATGTTTCCTAATACCCTGAGAGAAGCGACGAAGCAAAGAAGCAACATAACAAAAAGACATCGGATATGTGACTTCCACATGAGGACAAGCTGGTCGGTCATAGAACTCGGCTTACAACTATGAAGAAAGAGACCAATTCCGACTGCAAGCCCTCTCGATGCCGCCAGACACTGCAATCTTACGAATGAACAAAATTGAAGAGATGAAAAGTAATTGCTCTTTATCTACATAAGTACAGGTGCTGTCTTGAATTTCAGCAAGGACTATTTTGAGGAATACGAAGAGGACTTGACTCTGAGCTCTAGCAATTCCATTCCCTTGGGGCTCTGACAAACAGAAACGGAGGAAGATAAGAAAAGAAGACATTAATTAATGATTGTTGCTTATTTTCTCTATACAACTCCGTGTTGTTGTATAGATGGCATGTCAAGTCAATGTGAGTTATACATGGCGCCTCAATACGGGTGACATGGTTAGGGTTATGTGGAGTCTCCCCTATTTTCTCTTCGAGAAATAATACCAACATCACCCTCAAGGCCAGATGCTTCTTGGAAAATGAAACAGGTGTCACTATAAATGATGGAAACCAAGTTAAACAATACATTGTTATTCCCCTCTATACCCTTTATTCGCGCGATTTAATATACAGTTTTCGACTGATCAACGCCTCGATCCACGTTTCAGGCCCTCGCTACCCTAAAGCAACAAATAAAGCAAGCTACCACTGACTTGGAAATCCTATACTGCAAGCTTTGCAGCTTTCTCCTGACATCTCTTTATAAAAGCCTCGTTGTGTAGCTCCATGGCCTTGCCCCCTATTTCGTCCTGCTCCCGAACGATCCAGTCCACCACATTCTCAATAACAAAGAATCCCCTCTCATCTTTCAAACCTTCGGTGGAATACACCCCATACCTTTCGTCGCTTTCCAAGATGATCCTCTTGAGGGCCTTGACGAGGCAAGACCGATATAGAATTTGGTAGTTATCCTCAGGAGGTGACCGTGGGACTGTATTCTTGATGGTGTCATTTGCGATCAACTGTCTTTGCTGTTCTTGAAGAAACTCATTTCGGCGTTGAGCGTACTCCTCTTCTACTTTGAATGTATCGAAAGCCTTTTGCCTCATCTCCTCCCTAGTAGTTTGCAACTCCGCGAACTTCCCAGCCTCTCTACATCGCGGTAAGTACTCATCAGTCCACCTCTGAACCGCTGGCCGCTTCGCGCGCTTCCTTGCATCCGTCCCGTTACGGAACTTGAAGTCTGAGGTGATATTACCAAATTTTGCGCATTCGTCTGGAGACAGTAGCGGCTCAACATGAAATAATGGGGACTCTGACACATATGCGTACATGGCATCTAGGTTCTTAAACGGTTGATCCCATATTTCCATGCCTCGCAGACCGAAGAACGGCAAAATCTCTGCAGGTTGTGACGAGAGGAAAATCTTAGACCGGCTCTTATGCACCCTTTCTATCTCTGGAATCCGCAGCCAGAGGGCCGAGTCGTCGACAGTGAATCCGAAGGGCCGAGCTACCGAGCCCATGATGTTCCAGAAGTCTCCATGACCGTGCTTAAAAAGCATCCACTGAAGCTGCTGCTCGGAGCCGCAAATCCTGACGTCAACTTGCACAAATTTGTCGGCACCAGAAAGACTGGAGCTGTCACTATCCATCTCTGCGCCCGCTACCCCAGTGAGCGAAGGCCAGGGTAGTGCGAAATGGGCCGTCCCGACATCGCCATTGGCGATGATTACCCTCGTGGATTCCAAAATTCGACCGATACGCTCAAGTGCTTTTGCAGTGTCGGGAGATGGATCTTTCGGCAAAGCCACAAGGATATCGATGTCACCAAAGTTCGCCTTTTCAGGGCCATCAATGGGCGACGCAACGCAGGAGTATCCGCTTCGCAAACGTTGGTAACACTGGGACTTGACGGCTTCGTACACCTCCTTAGGCATCCGGGGTGTATTAAGCGGCTGATCGCCTGAAGAGAACGCCGAGCCCCCCATGATTGCGAAAACAAAAGTCTCGCCAGCTATCGTGTCCTGGGTGTGCAGGTTTTGGTGACACGGATGATAGAACAGCCAGGAAGACACACAGCTAGGGTTGGTGCACAGCCCGTGAGTTGAGTAGACTGCAGCGTGCCTCAGGAGAGAACCAGGCTATCACGAATGTTGTTGACTTGAGACTCAGGTTGACTCTTTTTTATCGCAGAGGGTTTGTAGCTGTGCAGATAGATGGATGAGTTCCCGGGGTAGATTTGGCCCATGGGTAACGAGGAACTTGAGAGTTGACAGATGCCAGGTACGCCTTATATAGATATCCTACTTGCTACACGCAGACCACGCCATGTTTGTAGCAAATGTAGAAATACACTCATAGATGTTTTCTGAGTGTTGTGCTCTACCTCATTGTGTTTGGGTCGAGGGCGAGAAGAGTCACCGCCGTTGCACAGCCATTAATGGCGGGGCAAACAAATAGATGATGAATCACGGCTACTGGTTTGCTATCAGCGTCCAACGATCCGGAACACAGAATATTCCGTGGGACTTGCACTTGCAATCTTCTCTGTCACAAGGCTGTGAACTACGTCCTACCAACTAGTAGCCGCGCTCTTGTAAATACTGATGGTGAATTCTACTGCTCCCAGTATCTGTAAATAGTAACCGCTTTGATATCTCAACATGAAGGAAGTGCTGTACATAGAATCAGGGAATTATAATCCTGCCCGCTCTGACCATGCCTTCCCAACAGCACAAAGAACATTCACTTTGCTACCGTTGCATCCTTGTCTACTTTGAGGTGTGCCTGCAATCGGCCTTTCGAACAGAAATCTCTTTGACGAGCAAGTGGAAACATATGGCTACCCTAACCTGTCCGTCCCCTGCTCGTGACATGCGCATCTGGCGCACATGTCAGGTGCCCGTCATTGCTTCCTCGCCTGTGGGAAAACAGCCACCCTAAGAGGGTTTGTCGCCTCTCATCTCCTCCTAGTTTACAGAATCAAGCCCAGTCAGCACGTCTCCCAAGCTTGCCCAGCTCCAAGTTGAATAACTTGCGCGCGAGGACGTCGTGCGCTTCGCCACATTCGTTATTGACAGAACTGCTGACAGAATCTCCAAGTCCACTGACGCTAGTGGCTGTCGATCGAGCACCCTGGCTCCCCGTGACACCAGCAAAACCGATCCTCTCCAGCAGACCCTTGCGCTTGGTCGGACTGTCGTTCTCTATGTGCTCGCCCTGTTCGGTGGGAGGTTCCTAGATCCCTTTCAATGGGGCGTGGCTCACCATTGGGCTGCCAATCTCTCCAGGTGCCCCTACTGCCCGGTAATGGGAGCTCAGTCCATCATTTACATCAGGCACCCATCGCACTGAGTGCTTACCTTCGTCCCGTCTCACATCAAAGGCACCGCCACCATTTGAATGGCTGCCTTCGGTGTCGCAGAGGTTCAAAAGATCCTGTTCCGTGGCGCTGGAGTCCCCAGAGTGAGCGTCAATGTGTGCTTTGATAGTATGGATATCTACATAGCCACCAGCATCCGCTGTTCCAGTTGTCGACAGGTCCTTGCACGCTTGGCATAGCATTAAGCGGAGGGCTACATGACGCGGTTGCGATGTGCTTCGAATAGCAGCCATACCAGGCACTGGTGATGCCATGCCGAACCCCTGGATAATACCTGGTGCTCCCCAGCCTGGATTGCCAAATCCTGGTGGGGGAAAGGACTTGCGCAATGCTGCCGGGTGGCCCCCATGGATTGTGGCCAACAGGAAAGTTGGCATCCATGAATGGACTTGACGCAAACCCACCACGTAGCCCAGGTGGGTGATTCCGAAGACTGCCTGGATTGATGTCGATTGGTAAAGGTTCATCATCATCAACTAGAACTCGACTTCCCAAGTGCTTCGGATCCTCGTCCTCTTCCTGTGAACGTCCCTGAATCAAGCTCCCTGGTCGTCCAATAGGTGCGGGCCTGCCAATTGGGAGAGCAGAAAGTCCCGGTACTCCGTCATACCCAGAAGAGCCTTGGCGACCATGCGTCGATGGTTGCGGAGGCTCTTTGGATACTGGAAATCCTTGGCTCAGCGGGAATGGCTCGTTGTGGGTCTGAGGAAATCCAGGAGGCGGAAGTGGCCCTGGTGGAAACCCGCGATTGGCGAGGCCGTTGATACCAGGCGGTGGTATCATCATGTTTGGTGTCGGCCGGAAACCTGGAGGAAATATCGGATCGTGAGACATGCGGGTTGGAAATCCTGGAGGAGGAGGATGAGCCAGTCCTGGGGGAGGTTGCATATTCATCGGTGGCATTTGGAAAGGAGAAGCGTGGTTGGGTCCCCTAGGCTGTCCACTAGAGGGTGAGACAGAATGAGACGTCTGTGGTATGATGCCTGAGCCGCTGATTCTCCTATCTTGCCCGGCAAGACTAGGGCTGCTGTGGATTGGGGTCATCGGGTGTGGGGAAGGGTTCTGGCTCGGCACGGAGACCGACTGTGACGCTGAGGAGCTGCCTTGACTCGCTTCCTGGTGTTGCTGCTGTGATGGTATCCGCGGTCGAATTGGCGTAGGCGCCTTGGGAATGGCGGGAGTCGCGATAGGAATTTTGGGAGATGCATAGCTCGCTGGGTTGGGAGGGTGTTGTGGTAGGACTGTTGGGATCGAGACAGGGTGTTGCTGGCCGCGTTTCGAGGGTTGTGCAGGCTGTGATGGAGGCGGAACCGCGGCCTTTTGAGCCGACTTTTCTTCCCTGACCCTCTCCCTAGCCTCCGCCGCTTCCACGGCCTCTTTTTGTGCCTTGACAGCCCTTGCTTCTTTTTCTCGCTTGTCACGGTCTTGCTTGTCTTTACGTTCCTGCGCTTCCCTTTCTCGCTGCTCTCGAGCTTCCTTGTCCCTCTGACGCTGTTCATCCTTTACCTTCTTGTCCCGGTCTTTCGCTTCGCGTGCTTTGCGTTCCTGCTCGGCTTGCTTTTCCTGCTGCTCGTGAATACGTCTTTGCCGATCTGCCTCTTTCTTTAGCCGCGCTTCCTCTTCCGCCTTCCTCTGCGCCTCCTTCTGCCGTCGCTTGTCTTCGGCCTTCTGCTTCAGATCAGCAGCTCTCTTCGACTCGGATTCTTGTCGGGCCTTTTCTTCGGCGATCTTCTCCGCCTCTTTACGAGCCTTGTCTTCAGCTAATGCCTGTTTCTTCTGAGCTGCCTTGTCCTTCTTCTTCTGCGCATTCTTTGCCTTCTTCGCTTTCTGTTGGTCGACTTGGCGGCTCTCCTCTTCTAGCTCCTCAAGAAGTTTCTGTTGACGCTCCTTTGCTACCTTTTCCTTGTAGGCTGATAGAACCCTTTGTTCAAACATTCGAGCAGCAAATATCTGGAACATCCTGCGTCCTTCCTCCATTCGTTGCTCTTCCGTCATCTGGTCCTGGCAGCAGCACTCAGTATGGAACTTGGACGGCATCACAGAGGGGTTGGAGAATACCTCTTCGTCCTCGTACTCATCTTGACTATCTTCGTAGTCTTCCTCCTCATCCTCATCCTCTTCATATTCGTCATCCTCGGGGGGCGGATGATGAGGATTTGGGGGGTATGAGCCGTTGGGATGACCGTAGCCGCGGGCAAAGTGTTCTCTTGCATCTTCTTCTCGGGCCATTCGACGTTCTGCAAGTTGTTCCATCATTTCGATGAATCGTTTGCCGTCGTTTTTGAGAAGGTCATCCGCTACGGTGAGAATGCCGCCTAAGTCCATGTTACCATATCTGCGCAGTAGTGATTCAAGGAGCTGCGTACCCTTGACTTGAAGACTGTTGCCGAACGTCAAAAAATCTGCCACGTCTCGATCATGAGAGCTGTGATAGTCTTCAGGAGGCTCGTCATCGCTATATTCGTCATCCTCCACCTCTTCGTCGCTGTAGACTTCGTCTAGATCTTCCTCGTCGTCGTCCTCGTCGCCCACATGCTCCACTATTCGACCTCGAGATGGCGGCTGGCCGGCGTATCCTGACGGTAGGCCCCGGGGAGGTCGGATGGGGAAGTCCCTCGGCGGCGGTAGCATCGGCGGGCCGTCTCCTTGGTTCGCGAACTGCTCCAGCTCTAGGTAATATGCGTCGTAGAGTCCTTCCAGTTCCTCCTCTATCGCTGTTCTCTTTCTCCCACACACAGTACAGCTGCACGTGTGCTTCTGTTGCTCCTTCATCTTTTTGAGAACAGCATCCTTCTCAACCTTGACCAGAGACTTGCGTTCTTCTTCTCCTAAGCCAAGCCAAAACTCCTTGATGCGCTCGCGCTCCTCATGGTTGCTCGTGCTCCATATTTTGTCACGAGAGAAAGAGGGCCCACGTGGTGCCATATGAGGGTTGACTTCCGGAGATGAAGGACCTGGCTGATGATCTCCAGCGTCACCACTGCCAGTGTCTGCGTTCTTCTTCTTCTTCTTCTTGGACTTTTTGGATTTGGCTTCGGAGGCGTAATGGCCGTTTGTTGCTAGCATGGCAGCCGCACCGTCCCCAAGGACGTACTCATCGTCATCTTCGTCACTCGGCACTATCTCGAAGGAATATGGTCCAAGACCTGAAGGCTTGCCTGGCGCAGATGCAGGGCTCGGATACCCATTTGCCGCCTGCTCAGCCGCTGCTTTGGCTGCCGCTTTTTGCCGACGCTTCTGCTTCTTTCGGTTGACAGGCGGTGCGGATGCATCAGCGGTAGACGAGTCTAGATGAGGGTTGTTGGCCTTGGCCGTGGTAGGCGTAGAGGGCTGAGATGATTCTGAGGGCGTCCCTTTGGGTACGGTTATGAACTTGGAGCCATCCTTGTTTGTGTACTTGGCTGTGTTTCTAGGCGATGCCGGCGTGGGGGGGGCCGGTTTCTGGTTGTTGGCCGGCATCGTAAGTCTACGGACAAAGGATAATCGAAGGCGACACCATGAAGGGGGTTCGGTCGGCGGGTCGGGTGCTGGATGGAGGATGTCACGTTGCCCTAGCAGGTATCTGAGGTCAAGAAACAGTCTGTCAGTCGCAGACCAAAGGTCTATGGTACAGCGTAGCAGGAATGAAGGGCGGTGCAACAGCGCTTGTGAGGGCGGAGGAGGACAGAGGAGAAGGCGTTGTGGAGGGGAATGTTGATGTCTCCAGGTGGAGGAGTAGAATGCGGCGGGCTGGTGGCTCGAAATGAGGCACTCACAGTCGGCAGGTCGGGTGAGGGTTAGGTCAGCGATGACGCCAGTGAAGGAGGGGCGCTGTGGATGAGTATCTGGAATGGCGAGTTCCAGCACGGGAGCGAGGCTGGGGTCGGGTTGGTCGAGGCGATGATCGACTGGTGGTGTTTCGTAGGATGGATGTGATTGTGGTTCGAAAGACGACGGAAGTCACCGTGTGGTGTAGTTACATGGTGCCTGTACTTTGCACTCTGGTTCTGCAAGAAGGCACTGGTTGAGACCTGTAAAAACCGGGGCGCCTCCAGCAATCAAAGTTCGCGTTGTGGCGGCGGTGGGAGTGTGTGGCCTAACGAGGGAAAGGCCACGTGACGAAGCCTCTCCATGTGCCTGGCACCTGGCGGCGTTCCAAGCGGCGAGGAGGCGCGTTGTACCTCGTAGTGCCCTGTGCACCGCGTGTGCTGTATGGTGCTATTCAGTGTGGTGTACAGTGGGGGCGCCGTGCTATTAGGCTACGAAGTGGCCCCATGTCGGCGCCTTAACCAATACGCCCTGTACTCTGCGGGTAATATCACCAGGCGCGCACCTTGATGTGCCCTACAGGCTGCAGTCAAGGTACTTGGTCTCACAGTGAGGAGGTGGGGACGTTTGACTCTCTTCAGCGACGAGCAGTGTGAAGATGAAACCATCCATGGCTCTACGGCACGCTTCTCTCGGGTTTATGCCACGGACACTTCTCCATAGTCCCAGACACTTGCGCTTTACCCTTACGGATGCCGTACCTGAGGCACTTTGAATGCGGCGACGCCTGGCTGCAGGTACCGATGACAAGTGGTGCCTGGATCGTCGAAGAGCCTCCTATCATGAGATGTCCATTGTTGACTTCCTTTACAATTGTCGCCCCCGCTGGCCTCCCCAATTCTCCCACTCCCCTCTTGTCCATGTGCACATTCAAGACAAAGGTAGAGTTTGCGTGGCAATGGTGGTCAGAGCCGAAGTTTGTATCAGAGCAAGGCAACCCGAGCCGGCAGCACCGAGCTGTTTCTGCAAAGATCCGTCTGTTGTGTAACACATCAAATTTGCCAGCTGTTACTTGTGAAAGAGGGGTTGAATCCCCTCCAACTGACATGCCGGTGTCAACCTATGACGGCTCACGGTCCATCCATGTCGATTAGCGCAATCTAATCCCAAGCCTGGCTCGTATTTCCTGCCTAGGCGAGGTGCCATGTACGCCAGGTTGGCAGCTTGCTTCTGGCACTCGAGGCTATGCCGTGTTGTGTGATAAGTACTGCTGGTGGCTGCATGGAAAATGCTGTCACTGTCACAGACTTACAAACTCTACTTTGAACTTACTGCTGCGTAATTTTCGCCATTATTCGCTGTATTAATATCTCCTGCATGTTACCCCTTTCCTACGTTCCTTATTATGTTTGAAGCGAGACTTTTTACATATTGCAACTATGGATTGTATTGATATAGGGATGTTTATATGAAAGCAAGCTCCCTGGTCCTTGTCAGCACTATCTAGTATGTGATACTACCTTGGCCCATCCAAGGGCTGTTGGATGGAAGAGTCTCCCGTCGTGATAAGCTACAACGAAGCATCAAATGAGGGCAAGGTCAATTATAAATTCCGTCGAGGTAAGAACGGACTCACGTGTTTAAAAACATTCGGCGAACAGGTTTGGCTGGTCAGAAGCGGACTTTATTATCTAAGCTACGTTTCTTGCTCCAGGGTTCACCATTATTCATCAGGGTTCTAGCTGGCTCTCTTAGTTAACACGGGTGCTGCTGATATGTTGGCTAAACAGGTGTTGCTCAGGGTATCGGCGAACGAATCTATTTCCTACAGAAGAAGGCTCAGCTAGAAAAAGGACGTGCTCGTTCCTCGAGGCCAGAGCTCAACCATCGTAGCATCGGAGATAGATAGAGCAATCATGAAGTACTTCTTGCGAACCAGATCTGTTGGTTGATTGCTCGGAGCCTGCCCGTTTCAAATGCGTCTCCGACCACCCGCCTGTCGGCGCACATTGGCCCAGATGCCGCCGTATTCATTTGACAGGCATGCATCACACTGCTGGCCGAGGGGAGCATCCGTTACCCCTTCTCGGGCATCGTTTGACCACAGTTGTGTCACTCATAGTTTGCCTGTACAAGTCCAACATGGCTTGATGGGTGTGGCGATGACGAACGTTTCTCTCGGCATAACTGTTATGTAAGCCAAGACGAAGGATGCCCCTCTCCTCTCCTTCTCGTCCTTCGTGCTGTATGCAGCAGCGTCTAGTCGATCCCCCTGGAAATACTTTTATTTTCAATTCTTCTCAGTTTCCTCTTCTTCCTTTCCCTCTTGCCGTCGGGACAAGCTCTGCTGGCCATTTCCTGTTTTTTTTTCTTGGTTGAGACTTGTGCCTCCACCTAGTCCTTCGTATCGCCGCCAGAGTCCTCGACAGGACCCCAATTGTTTTCTTTAGCACGGCGCGCCTCTAACCCCAAAATCAACCCCCCCCTGGCCTGATTTTCGAGCGCTGGGCGGCGCAGCCAAGTTCTCCACTGCCAACCGGTCTACCGTACTTCTGTACGAAGTACAGCCACCCAGATAACCGTAGTCAGAGGTACAAGGTGGTAATTCCCTTCCTCTACCTTACCTACGTCCCTAGTATAGTACGACTATAGGACTGGAGTTGTTTCTTCAGCTCGTATTCGACAAAACGTTCGTCCTCCAACCAAGCCTTCCCACCTCTTCTGCCCTGTCGAATCCTCCGGAGAAGCCCAACGCGAAAGCGATCGAAGAGGCAAATAGGGGCCAGCGTCGATAGATACAAAAGGCGAGAGTCGTCGGTTGAATATCAGTGGTCGTCGTCAGCGAGAAAGTGCCCAATTGACAGTGTCGACAAGCGAACCGCAGATCTGGGGAGGCTTTCTCACGAAATATCATCTCGATTTTCGCCGTTGGTAAACAACCGAGACAGAGTTGTTACACCTGACGATCGAATATACGATACAAACATGGCCACGCCTACTCCACAAAACGTCATTCGCAGGTATGAATAATGATTGAACGGCGGGCTTCTTCTCGCGTGGCTTGAGCTGTGCCAGACACTCTCGTAGAGTTGTAATCGATGGCAGCAAACTTTGACGTTAGAGCCCAAGCTAACCCAAGGTGTTCCCGTTTAGAAAGCTAGTCATAATCGGAGATGGAGCTTGCGGCAAGACGAGTCTCCTGAGCGTCTTCACACTTGGATATTTCCCAACAGTACGTCCCCTTTCTACATTCATTCTGAGCTAGTCGTGACTAATCATTTCGTAGCATTATGTGAGTTCCCTTCCACACTTGTATACGCAAACGAAACCTTAACAATTGGCGATAGATCCCCACAGTCTTCGAAAACTACGTTACCGATTGTCGAGTAGATGGCAAGTCCGTGCAGCTCGCCTTATGGGATACAGCTGGTCAAGAGGACTACGAGCGATTGCGACCCCTAGCCTACTCCAAAGCACACGTCATCCTTGTAGGCTTCTCGGTCGACAGCCCTGATTCTTTGGACAATGTCAAGCACAAGGTTCGTGGTCTTGATGCCTCTCCTAGTACTACCAATCATCACACTAACTCAATATGCGAGCTATATAGTGGATTGAAGAAGCCGCACGTTTGTGCACAGGGGTGCCCATCATTCTCGTCGGACTGAAGAAAGATCTTCGCGAAGACCCCGTTGCGATTGAAGAGATGCGTAAAAAATCGCTTCGCTTCGTTACTCCACATGACGGCGAGAGCGCCGCACGCGAAATAGGAGCGAAGAGATACCTGGAATGCTCCAGCTTGAGCGGCGAAGGCGTCGACGATGTCTTCGAGGCTGCCACCCGAGCCGCACTTTTGACCTTTGAAAAGGGTGAAGGCTCTGGCTGCTGTGTTGTTCTGTGAAACCTCTCACCTCATATTGACTTGAGACACATTCATAAAGGACAGTTGCCATCTGTGCAGCAAGTAAAAATTGAGTCTGCATAAACGGCATAATCGTGCCACACCTTGCCCGGTCAAATGTTGTCGAATATCTAGAAATCTAGCTACGATCCAGGCGGCATTTCATCAGGGCCACCTGGCTTTACACTTGACGACCCGACGCTCACTGAAGCAAAATAGCCGTTCGCTTTGAACGGGGCAGATGACAATCATTTCGGGAGGGCCTCCAGCTCACCGTAGAACCGACGCACAGGACGTCTCTGCGACCCGCAACCTAACTATGGTCCTCATTTACCGTTTCTCATTCTTGTGGTCATACTTAACATTCTGGTTATCTGGTAAGCGAGCTTTTGCAGCGGATCAGAGCGTTTCTTGTATAAAGGAGCGGCTTTGCTCTCTGTATTAATATGGTGGATGGCATGGGACAACAGCTGGCAATCTGTTGTTGCCGCGGTGTTTTGGGGGCTTTGTCAAGCAAAACGCGAGTTAATATTGTTTCTAGCTGCCTGCCATTAATGAAAGTGATGATTTCTTTCGCCCTGAGGGTCCGAGTAGAATATAAATCGTAATTTAAAGTGACTCAAGTAATCAACTGATGTATGATGTAATTTTATACAAGGTATTACAATACAAGGGCATCTAAACGTGCCAACATTTTTTGAACACATCCCTCCCGCTTGATGGCACATTGACCTATCTCTTCCACCTGTGATCCCAAGCTTCCTTAGCCGGCGTGTCTGTCTGAAACCTCGCATATTCGATTGGTACTCCGCTAGTTCCATAAATTCCCTTCTTCTCCATAGCAACTCGGTATAGGTATCCCTCGCCGCGCGAGCCTGGGCCGACTGTTTTCCGCAACTCCTCGCAAGCATTATACATGCCAGCGTGCATCCGATTCCTCTCCTTCTCAAGGGCATTGTTTTGTTGCCGGCGGAAGAGTTGCCACGCGCGGTGAATGGTCCAATGGCGCAGGTGGCGGAGACGCGCCATTCGAAGTGGAGGCGGTGCAGGAGAGAACATGTTTTGTTTGAGAATCTTGATGCGGAGGTAGTTCTCGGACCTCGGGGCTTTGCGATTTCCGCCGCACAGTGGTTTGACCACCGCCACCGCCACCGGCTGGCTTGGGCGGTTGCCGAGCGAGGGGTGAGGTGGTCGTGGAGAAGAGTCGAGGAGCCATGCTGGAGGACGGTAGAGCGGGCGAGATGCTCATTTTTCGGGAGAAGAGCCCACGGAGAGAGAGTATGGAGGTCATTTTGGACGGAGAATAAAGCAGCGCGTTTGGTAACTATGTGTCGGCTGCGTCGATCACCGGCGTAAAAGAAGAGGATGCTCGCGTTGCCTGGACAGAAATGCTCGTATTTCGAGTCGGAGCGTCAGTTCTAGATCCCTTCACCGGTTGTTCGTATTCAGAGCCAGAATCAGAAGAGTCAGCAGGACCAAAACGATCCTCGCAAGCAGGTCCTTGATTGTCCCAATTGCAAGTTGTGTAGCTCAGTTCAAAGCCTTGAAAACCTTGTCCGTCGTCCGCGTTGACGACAGATTCTTAGTTTTCCGAGTTACTGGGTATGCCGCCCAGTCTGGGGTCCTGAGAGCCTTGATTGCTGCTCTTGTTGGTGCCTCCTGGATTCGAATTGATTTGGTCTTCTGGCACGTGGTCTTCGGTTTCAGAGGCGTTCCAAACACTAGGACACAATTGATTGACAGCTTCTAGTGCAGCAGTGACGTCTACTCTTGAATAGCGCCGGGTCGGATGTTGGGGGTCGGACAGGTAGCTACAGTGTTGGTATAACCTGTGTATATCCAGCTACAAAAAAAAGTTAGCAGTGATGGTAGCAGAGTATGGGGGCAGAGGTTCCGTCCAGCCTCGGATTAAAGTAAACCCGACACTCTATCGTGGCTTTGGATGCAGTGGCTGAGGAAGCGCCACGGCATTTTGCAGGAGAGTAAGCCTTGACTGTCTATTGCCAGTATGTCGCCAACCACGATGCACATGCTCACGCAGTGCTTCACCTGTATGCTGTATCGTTGACCAGCCTGATTATCCCAGGTGAGGGGAGAGTAATAACTAGTCTCGCCTTTTTCTTCAACAGCTTCTCGTTTACCAGGACTACTGTGGCTGGACGGAGGCTCGACGGGGCTTAAATGACGGGGTGGGTGTGACCTACAGGTTTGTCTCCATTCTCATACACAAGTATGTCCTTGACTTTAGTTGGGTGAAATAAATTCTGAGCTGCCATACTTGCTGTGCGGTCCTCTTCGGCATCGATAGTCTCTTGGAATGTCCGCCCAGTGGCTTTATGAAGCATTTCGAGGAGGGGTTGGACTTTGTCGACAATCTCCCGGGCTTTGCAGACATGATGCATCTTGGCCAAGATGTGGGCAAACTCAAGTATCCTGCGGCTGGAGCGCATTCTCCTCACAACGTGACCCGGGATGGGTTTCACGTTGGGAAATGTGGCCACCCACAGCTCGTTCAGTCTCCCCATGGCTGGCAAGAATATCTCCCAGGTGACGTTGGACAACCCGTCCTTCTCAGCAATAATGGACTCGACGTCGTTTTGGGAATCGAAGGCAACAATGCTGAGAATTACCTGCATCACATCTCGCAGGATAATGTTCAGCCGGCACAGGTACTCCTCCATGGGACGTGGGACTTGGCCGCAGTAGAAGAAATGTCTGAGGGAGTTGTAGGGGTTCACGTCCAACGAGGGGACATAAAACATACTCTCACAGTCGAAACCCTGCACGCTTGAGTTATCTTGCCTCCAGTACCTGAAGATGTAGTCACCTGCTTGGTGGCTCTGGTAGTACTTGGGGCCTTCCAGCCCGCAGGCCACGCGGACAACAGCAACATCACCCGGATCACTGTCTTCTGTCATAACAATTGTCTTGAACGAGAACAAACGACCTCTGGCGTCGCTTAGATCGTCCCAGGCTTTCATTTGTTGCTCATGATATTGACTGAGATGCTTCGTCTCTGTCATTCTCCGCTGGATCTCGTTGACTGCGTCGAATATCGCCTTGCGCCTGTTCGCGTGATTCTCAAGATATCTTGAGTAATTCTCTTGCTCTTCTAGTTTCATCCACCGTGACTTTGCTTTAACGACCCTCTCTTCTGCATCGCAAAAAGCCTCGTCGGCTGCTGTTAGGCTGCTGACGATGTCGCGATACTTTTCATCCTCCGTTTCATCATAGGAAACCCAAGAGCTCTCAAAACCGTGGCAATTGAGAAAGGTGCTCCACGCCTCCTCATTATTGCCATTTTTTGGGGTTGCGGTGATGCCTGAAAGATCCATACTCGCTGTCTTGCGCAGAAATGCAGTATAGTATGCGAGTCCTGCAAAGTGTTAGCAGAAATATTAACAAGTAGTTGTACCAACTAAAATTACGTTGCTTCGCAGTATTACTGCCGGTGTGTAACTTGAATAAGTATTTTAAAGAGAGGTTGACTACTTTGGATTTATTGGCCCAGCAAAGATGTTGTTAAATCAACATGTGTAAGGTAAAGAAGGCTCAGAAGGGTTGAACTGATTGCTTCCCAGTGATAGATACTGGTGAGGGAGAAATCGATTTATATACAAAAGATCCTACTCAACAGGTTTATACGGAAATCTATGTCCTGAATGCTGCTTCTCACTACTAATTTACTGGATTTCTTCAATGCGTTAGAAGTGCTACAAAATACTACATGTCGGAGAAAGGGAAGCGAAACTATCATATCAAACTTTCGTTATTGTTGAACGTAAATGAAGCAATATGTCGAGGTATCTCCGATAGCTCGCAACGTTGGCGGTGTGGGACTTCTCAGGATGAAGAGTTGAACCTTCCTCAGGAGCGCACGAAACTTTTGAAAAATTTCATCAAGGTAGGTGCAACCTTAAAGATGGTTTTATTCACTGACGGTAATATATAATTCTCTTGGTATCCTTCCCTACATCGATGTCTGTTCACATGGAATGTTGGCATACTGTGGAAGTTTCTTGAATCTTCAAAGTTGTCGCTTTCATAGTGCCAACACCTCAGAGAGTCTACTCTACGCAGAAGTATACCATGCTGTCAGGACAAGATCGATCCCCTAGGAGCATGCCGACGGCTTCTAGGCGGGTCAGGGGTTTCGAGAATTCAGGAGAAGAGCCTCTATACCGATATCGCCAACGCGACGATCAGTCTCCCAGCGAGACCGAAACCCGTCCAACGCAGGAAGGCAGCCCTACAAGATCGGGACGGCATAGTTCTAGAGACCAGAACAGGGGTATACGAAATTTAAATGCCCCGTACCGCCGTTATCATGGATTTCATAGCACTGCGACAGCGAGGCGACCAACTGTGTTACCGCAAACTCTGAGTGATAGTGAATATGAATCCGGAGACCTAGAATCACTGGGTTCTGTCGAATGGACAGACGTCACCAGAATGGCAATGCAGAGCGCCGGCGGGCGATCCTGGTCCGTAAACGAACCTAGAAGGCAACAGGACGTAGAAGCCCAGGCTGGAGTGGCGGATTCCGCGCTACGGTTCGACGATTTGGACGCCGAATTTCTGTCGGAAGAATCTGACCTGGACTGGGAGAATGAACAGTTCGATTACACAGTCCCCGTTGGACGCCTGTTTCTACAAGAGCGAAATGCCATTGAATGCCCGGCCACCCGCGCTGGTGCGCCTATCGGCATTCCTCGCCTATCTAGTCTCGCCCGAAGATTACGACATGTCAGCAGCATGACAGCCACTGGAGCACGAAACCTACACGGCCGCGTGATTGAGACCTACAACGATCCCGTGAGAGCGGTGGACGGCGCTTATCGAATGGGGCGCCACATCGCTACAACCACGAGGCAAGCGAGCGAGTCAGTCTCCAGCGAAATTTGGAGAGCCAGTGAAAATACGGCTGCCGTGGTTGGGGACTATTGGCCAGGTATTAGACTTAACTTGGAGAATACGTTGGCGAATGGAGCGAGTGCGGTTGTCCGAGAGGCTACCAGGGCCTTGACGCCATTGGGGGAGCATGACGGGGATGTTGAAGAATCTGACGAAGACGAAGAATGGTCAGAGGGGATGGGATATTAGTAGAATAGATGCACAGGGTGCGGTACAAATTTGCTGACGCATTGGGAGACGTTTTAGGGGCATGTCTTGAGTATTAGGTGTTTTGTGGTATGATCTCCTGACTGCTCAAGAAGATGGCAACCACGATATGGCCGCTTCATATTTAAATGATGCACAAATGAAGGTCAGCGATCAAACACGAAACATCATAAATATGAGATATAGACGCCAGTTATCAACAACTGTAATCGCTCGATCGTTATCGCCGTCTCTCTGACCATGTTGTTCCACACAAGTGCAAGCAGCACATCAGCAGCGTGCAACTCCCGACGATGATTTTGAGCTGGCCTCACAGCCTTCAGGATCTGTCTAAGGGCGTCAACAACGTCATCTCTGGTGGTTTTTGGTAGCGGACGCTGGCGTTTCTCATCAGAGTGAACCCGCTCCGACGTCGTCGAACTCCCGTCGTCATCCAGCAGAAATCGAAGGCGTTTTTCCGGCTTACCACTTTTCGCTCTTCTGTTGCGCAATTTTTGGAAGAACTCGTTTGCTGTAATCCATCAATTATTTTCCGCCAGAGATGAAGGTAGATGCCGAGTAGTAGCTTGAGTTGGTGTTGGTGTTGGTGTTGGTGTCCCAGTATAGAGTGGGTTGAAGGGAAAAAAGACCACCCCCAGCCCCAAGTTCGTAAATAGCCAGAACCCCCATAGGTACTCCTAACCCATCCAGTCCTATCACAGAAAGTCCGTCCTAGTCCAACAAAGTTGGTTTACAGTGAAATGGCAATGAAATTGGTCGTCGACTCGCCGGTCTTCGTCCTAGTCCCGTTCTGCCATAGTGTCTGTCACAGTTGTGGCATATCAGCAATGTCACTTACACTATCGACGTTCCCACCCATCATGTTACCGATCGCGTTTACTAAGGCGGCGACGCCTTGGGCCAGCGCCTTGTCGATCTGAATGCGTTGAGCCGTTACCTATTTCTCCAGCTTTGTGTGTTGGTTTTTGCCACATGAGTCACTGTATCTTATAGCGCCCAGGCGAGGCGTTTCAGCTGCTGGTGGCTTACGACTTAGGCTGCCGTGGAATGCATCGTGACAGCACAGCCTCACCAGATTCATTATCTACACTGGACACTCTTGCTGGCCTTCTAAACGGCGGTTGCAAGTGAGGAGAGAGATAAAGAAGCTTAAATAAGGAAATCTCTACGGAGGGGCGAGAAAACAAAAAGCAGTCTTACAGTTCCATCCTCGTCGTCTACCCCATCACTCTCCCAAACGCCCGACACACATCACGACCGCATAAAGCACTCTACGGTGGCCATGACCAGCCTCAATCTGCCCCAAGAGACTCTTATAGCGCTGGCAAACTCCAGTCTACATGACAGGATCGTGGGGTCGCTCTTCGGGTCTGCCCTCGGCGATGCCATCGGACTATACACGGAGTTCATATCAGCCGCCAACTCGGCCATTGCGTACCCATCCCGCAAGTTCACACTCTCTCCATCCTCTCAAACAACTCCATTCCGACGGGACGCCCATCGAGGTCCTCACAAGCCGGGTGACTGGACCGATGACACGGACCACGCCATGCTCATCCTCCTCTCGTACCTACACCACGACGGCGGTCTAGATCCCCAGGATTTCGCCTCACGCCTACGGATATGGGTGCAGATGGGTCTCCGTGCCCTGGATACCCTTCCACTAGGTCTTGGCCGGACTGTCGGTGCCATCGTGCGAAGCAAAAACTTTCTAGACGACCCAGAGGGCAGCGCAAGAGTCCACTGGGCCAAGGGCGGCTATCAGGTCGCCCCGAACGGGAGCTTAATGAGGACTCATCCGCTCGGGTTGATGTGCTTGAGCAAAAGCCTTGAAGAGACGTTCCAAGTCGCGGCTGACTTTTCGGTTGTGACGCATGTTGACCCCAGGTGTGTCGTTTCCTGTGCGATTGGCACGGCGCTAGTTCGGGGGGTTGTGCGTCAGGAGTTGTCCAAGGAAGAAGATATGGACGATATTATAGAGAAGGGGCTCGCATGGTATGCTGGTTACCGGCAAGTCGCGTTGCAGGATGAGTCGAAAAAGGATGAGCCGGAGTTGGACATTGATGAATTCAGGAGATACGCCAAGGTGGATGACATGGCGGAGCTCTGGTTGGACGAGTGGGACAAGATAGGCTACGTTTACAAGACATTTGGTTCTGGAATCCACCTCTTGCGCCTCGCCATCCGCCAGACCGAATCGTCGACTAGCACATTGCAAGACCAATCCTCCATGTTCGAGTCACTCGTCACAGACCTCATCATGCGAGGCGGCGACGCCGACACAAACGCCTGCTTTGCCGGCGCCCTCGTAGGCGCATACCTGGGATACAAGGCCCTGCCTCCCCACTGGCGCGACGGACTCCATCACGGCCCCTGGCTGATGCAGAAATCAGAGGCCCTGTGCAGAGTTTTGGGTGTGGTGCCGGGGGGTTATAGCGGGAAAGACGACGGGGACACGGCGCCGGATGGAGGGAGAGGGTTATTGACGGACGGGCAGATGGAGGAGAAGGTCATGCTGTTGCAGGCCTGGATGGCGGGTGAGGAGAGGGAGCGGAGGAGGAAGGAGGAGGAGGCGGAGAGGGAGAGGGAGAGTAAGGTGAAGGGGAGGTGGATGAAGTGGAGGTCGTGATGGTTTATATATCGTCATTGTGCCCATGATGGGGATGTGTTGAAGGAGTATGTTTGGATGGTATATCCTTGGCTAAGACGGCGTGTCTTTTATATTTAGAATGACGATATTGATAGGGATCTTTGTAAATTAAACAAAACTACCTAATGCAATCAAGTTACTCTCTAAATCCAATCTCTCATCCATGTCCGACAACAACTGCCCAAATGAATGTGTTCAACGCAATGATTGCCTTCCAAAAGAATCTTCAAAAAAAATACATGCAACAATCTGTATGGTTGTCTTCTTCAAAAACAAAACTCCATGTCACAACTCATGCCCTCCCTCCGCAATTCAACCCGTCAATGTAGACTTGAGTCACTTACAATCCCTTCCCATTGATTCGCTCTACCGCAATCGCATATGCAGACAACGTATCCCCAACCTCACAGGGATCGTCTCCAAACTCGACCTTCTCAAAGCCCAGGGGACGGTCCTTCTCCAGCGCCATCTTGCCCATCTGCGCCTGGCACCGGTAGCTTCCGAACCGGAACTCGACGACAGCCCGACCAGCGACCCGGATGAGGTTAAAAGTCTCGTCCACCTGGAAGATGAACCTGTCCTTGAAGAACTGCGTAAGGCTCTCCTGGTTGACGAAATCTGCTCTCCCGGTAATGATGAGGACGCGGGATGTTCTGCCCGCCGACGTCGTGTCGCTGTTGGCGGCTGCGCCGTACTTGATTCGGTTGTGCGCGACCCTGACGTGGTATCCGCGTATCACAAGGGTCTTTATGCATGAGAGGCTGATGAATTTCTGGGCAGCCTCGGGGGTGTAGAAGACGACTTTTGCGGCAGCGGTCCGGTGAACAACGTAGTCTGGGCTGTTGATAAAGCTGCACCAGACGCGGCCGATGTTGCGTATTGAGGCGAGGAGTTCCGTGTGCGTCACGTTGGGGGGCAAGTTGGTCAGCCAGAGGGCACAGTTCTGATCTGAAGTGAGGTGGTCCGCGCTGGCGTTGTTTTCAGTGTGCATGCCGTGGTAGCGGCTTGAGAACCGAGAGAAGCTGGGCGACGTGGAGCGGCATACGGAGCTGGATGGTTGAGCGTGGGGGAATGCGATCGAACGGTGCTGGGGGTGGGTTACTGCGAACATGGGAAGGAAACCGGTTATAGGTTGGTTTTCTCTGTCCTGGCAGGGGGGCTTGGTGGAATACCGTTGCCGGCGTGCGTTTGTGGTGTTGGATGTCTGGTCGAGGAGGTGGTTGAGACCATGTTCGGTGGTCTTGGGACCAGTAGGCACGCCCACGATATTCGGAGATGCCGAATTAGAGCTGGCAGAGCTGGAAAAAGAGGAGTGCCTGTCGTATAATTTCATCGACGGATGCTCCTGGGAGGCAATGGGCTGAGCAGGAGCAGGTCCTTTCACGATACTAAAGCGACCGGAGCTGCCAAGCTGAAGAGGCTCAATGGGTAGAGATTCCCGGCTCAGCCACGCGATGCTTCCCTGGCCGTCCCCTTCACGTTCAGGGCTGTCGTTGCAATGGCCATAGGCGGTATCATGGATTCGAGAGACATGGAGCCATGGAGTATCGAGCTGGGCTCGGGAGTCAAATGCGTCGTCGGTTTGTCGGTGTTTTCCAGGCTGGCCCATCATATTCTGCGTCACGATACCCTGAGCGTCCTCTACAAAGTGAGACTGCGTCGATTCCCAGAGTGAATTCGATGTTGGCCTCGTGTTTGAACGGACATTTAGACTCCATAGGTCTAGCCTGTGTGGTTCAACGGCAATGGGGGAGCCGAAGGGGTAGTCATAGACGGCGGCAGAACATGGCTCCGAATCGACATACCCCTCAAGCGTAAGTCGATCGAAGGTATGGTGGAGGTCTTGCATGGTCGGATGGTAAAGCCTAGGTTTGGATCGAGCATCAATGTCGCCGTGGACTGGAGGGGGCGTTTTGGGCGTGCTTTCATGGGTGCTGTCGGATCTGAGTGGAGAGGTTGAGGGGGCCTGGGAGGTTTTGTCTGGGGCGATGGTCGTTTTTGCATTACCGTTTATCATATCCTTGATGTTCATTATTGGCATGGGGACTGAAGTGAGCTTGGGAGGAATGTGAACATAATAGTACGAATGCGGGTGAACATGGGGTGATGTTGTGGTGATGGTGGCAAGTATGGTTGAACGCAGCACGAACAGAAAATGGGGGCTTCCCGAGATGGCGTCCAGTTTCACAGCATGTAAAACTTGAATCTCGGTAGATAAGAATACAGGGTGTGAGTGGCAAGTGCAGTTGGGAGGCGTCGAAGTCGGCGAAAACGAGCTTTATGCAAACGCGGCCTGCTTCGCCTCGCGTGAGTGCAGCCATCCAACCCCCCTTGCGCCCACCGCCATTTCACCCGTGACCTCAGCACATGTCGCTAGGGGGAAGTGTGAATCACAGATCCGGTAGCTATGAGTGCTCGCTCGCTTGCGTGGACGGTGTTCTTCGTGTCGAGCGCGGCGGGGGCAGTGCTGTGTTGAGCACGGGGATGTCGGGTGAGAGCTGGCGAGAAGGAGTTGGCGAGAAGGCAGACGCAGTTTCCGGGTAGCCACCGTCTTGTCTCTACTGTTTGTTAGAGCAAGTTGTTCGCTGCAGCGTTGGAGCTGGTGACAAGCGGGTGGTGGCATGAAGGTGTCGACGCGCTATTGCCTCACGGATGTGAATGAGCGCTGAATCAGACCGTGGAGGGAATCACCGGTGGTTATGCCTATGTGTAGGTTTAGCATTTTTATACACGCATAGTTAAGTACGAGATGTGTTTGTACGGCAGGCCAAGTGCCATTCAGGGGTAAGCACACACAAACACACGAACCAGTAAACATGTTGAAATAGTCATGAGCGCGCACACCGGTTTTATCTCGACCGGCACAGTAAATAGTTTATTCGCTTAAATGGCCCCCAAGCCCACATGTTCGACAGAAGGTGGTGGTTGTCCCCAGCGTGCTCGCTGGCATCTCCGTCTGCCGCCCAAGAACTAATCATCCTCGGCCATTCCCACGAATGCCCACGTCTTGATCCTCAGCGCCAATCCCTCGAGATTTGTTCCTTTGGCTGTATTGCAGAGCCGTAGGCAGAGCCCCGTCTTGAACAACGAGATTCCCTGTGCTGTTGCCAGCGTGCCATTAATGGCAGGTTCTGGGGGGTGATTATTTTCTTGCCATGGCGTAGACGTGTTGTTTGCGCCTGAGTCGTGGACCTTCATTAACTCTGGTCCGAAGCCTTGGTCGGCGACGGCTAAAATCGTAGACTTTATCGAGAGCCGTAATAACTATTGAACGGTTCAATAGCGCCGCCAGCTTCTCCCACCCTGATATAGAGCCGAGATTCTGATATCTTCGCACGCTAAGCTGGTCCAGCTCTCCATGGGTCATCACCCATACACTCGATCGAATGCTGCCATTCCAATAATGGAGTGCTACAGCCCTTCGCCATGGTGGAATGGGGAGCTAAACGTGTTCAAAGCAATTCCAGGCGAGAGTGAGACCGATATACATGTCTCCTATATGCCCCTGGCTAATACTATGACACAGCGCATCCTATGTATTATTATACACGATACGGCACTTGGTATAAGAAAGACCTGCCCAGCACAGCATCATCTCCCCAACGGCGGCGCCATAACAAACCACCTCCCCTTCCAACCCCCAAACCTCCCACAAATCACCTCCCTCGTCCTCTCCCACGGCACCCCAAACGCCCCAGAATTGAACATGGGGGAGTAAATCACCATATCCTCGCTCTTCCACGCCGTCTCCGCGTCACCAGCCACCATCTCATCCAGCTGTGTCCTCAATTCTCCCAGACTCGCCCCCGTCTGACTCAATATCAGCTCCAGGCCATCCCTCCCTGGCTTTCCCGTCTTTCTGTTCCTCCTGCCGTACCCATGACTCGTAAACAAACAAACAATGTACACTCGCGGTGCCCCGGCCTCTGTGTCCTTCTCCTGTGGCGGGATAATGAGACACCGGCCTGCCAGCGACCTCGACGGCCACGCCGAAGGGTTCGGCTTCGCGGTGTGGCAAAACGCTCTGTACTCGTTGCAGGCGGCAGGGAAGACGCCCGCGAGATCAGCTGCAATTCCAGAACCCCATTCGCCGAGGCAGTTTGTTGCGTGTAGGAGGAATGAGTTGGCGGGGAGGTCTCGTATGGCTGTTGTGGTGTGCCCGAGAGTAAATGCTTCGGCCATGTTGCGCTCGTCTGGATTGAAGACTACTTGGCAGTTTATAAAGATGACTTTGGTGATGTATGTGGTGGATAGTGTTCAAAGTGCAAGTTACAATTGATGATAATTGTGGTGAAGATGATGATGACATGTTGTCTCAGCGGCGATCATCACGATTAAATATGAGCAACGCCTCAATTCGGTCTGTAGCGACATCTGAGTCACCGGCCGGTCAACAGCTGCGCCCGCTCAGCCTCACGCTTGCAGAGCTAAGAAACGTCCACTATTCCAGTCCGAGTAGCATTGATTTGATTTTATTTTTTTTGGTGAAAAATTGTATTATTTCTTTCCTCGATACACTGTAAATGAATGCAACGCCGTCCTTGTCGTTAACACGCAAAAGTATTCTTCAATCTATCTTCCGCATTCCCAACTACCCAATCAAATATAAGCAAATCGTATCTTCATACTCGTCATCTCACTCCCCCAAGCGTGCCTAGTCATACAAGCTTTCATCTATATCCGAGTCCTTGTTTGTATGGGGACTCGTCACCCGGATACCGCTCTCTAGCCTCTCCAACGTCACCATATACCCCTTATGATGACACCAGTTGTATACCATGCGAACTGCATTCTGGATCTCGCGGCCGTTTAGTTGCCAGAGGCTCAGTTCACGTATGTCCTCGTCGTCCAGGGGCTTGTCTGATGCTGTTGGACGGGCTTCTGCTTCGTCGACGACAACTGCACTCTTCTTTGCTTCTGTCGCAAGTCGTGCGTCGACCCCGCGGGCGAGGAACTTCCGCCATACGGCCTCACGAGCATCGCGGCTTAGAGACTTGAAGATCAAGTGCAGGCTGACTCTGCTTCGGAAGGCCGTATCGATGGTGTCGTACAGGTTGGTCGTGAGGAAGAGGATTCCACGAAAGTACTCCAGCTCGCGCAAGAAGATGCTGACAAGTTCATTCCTGTGAATATCATTGGGGTTGCGCGTCGCCATGAACACATCCGCCTCATCCAGTAGAATAACGGCGTTCCACTCAGTCGCCATTTCAAAAACCCTCTTGATGTTGGCGCCCAACGAAGAAGCATCGATGCCAAGGTCCTCGGCCTGGAGGTAGAAGAGGGGTCGACGAGTGCGATCTGCCACGGCCTCCGCTGTCAACGTCTTTCCAGTACCTGGTGGTCCAGACAATAAAATAATGAGGCCCTGACCCTTGCCGTGAATGACGTCGTCCGGTTTCAATCCTCTGCTTCCAGGCGTGTTGGCTACCGCCGTTGTCACCGACGAGCGACGTTTCCGAAAAGGCTCATGGTTCTCCACAAAGGATAGCACAAGGTCCTTCTGTTGCTCGTCATAGACAAGGTGCGAAAACGCCTTGTCGTTCCACACCATGGGTTTGATGTCCTCTATGTAGAATTGCACTAAAATTGTAAGTCATGGTTAGTTACGGAAGGGGTTTCTCTCCAGGTATCCATCTCCGATTTATCCACTTACCCCAAAGCCTGTTCTTGAGAGCGTAACCGCCGACCATACCAGATATGAAGGCTATATCTTGTTCCCGGGCCAGCATTTCCTTCTTGTTCTCGGCCTGTTGCTTCTTGCTCAGACGCCTCCCACCTTGCCTGACATTGCCCTCTCCTTCGGTCTCCGAATCGCTCATGTCTGAGTCATTGGAAGAATCGATATCTCGAGCGGCTGCACGACCATTACTTACGGCAGAGAGCATGTCTTCTAATTGGTTGATCCTGAAATCAGGGTCCTTGTTCTCCCGCTTGCCTTTGACGAGCTTGTATTTGTTGTAACCGCAGCAATCCACCAAGATACGGCCTTGAACATTGTGCTTCTCCGCATGATCCTTGGTCGGGTGGATGGCGATGCCGTCGTAGCATAGGTACGCCAAATCTTGAAAGTCGAGGGCTTTCTTGCCACGGGATATGAGTCTCTCTTTTATCGCATCGGCCTTGGCATGGAACTGGAGTGGGTAGTGCTGTAGGTCTTGGATCGAGACGTTACCCTCAAACCCGTCGATGTCAAGCACCTTGCTTCTCCAGACGAACCTCTCGCCGTTGAAGACGACGACTTTTGTGGAGAGGATAAGACTTTTTCCATTCTTATGAACCTTGTAAGCGGTATCATGAACCTTGCAGAGAAATTCCGAGTTTAGTTCATAACTGTAGATGGTGGAGCCTCGGGGGAACAGGGTCCAGGCAGTTTCGAAGTCGACGAGATTGCTTGCGTTGAGATGGTTCCTCTTGCGCCTCAATTCCGCAAACATTTCGTCCATGATACCCACGAGCAACTGCAGGTATGGCTTCAGAGGGTCTGCTGCCTCGGTACGCTCAAGAAGGGCAGCAATGTCTTCCTGGCAGAACCACAGAGGGCTAAAGGGGTGCTTGAACTCGGCCGTCTCGTTGATATCCAGGCGGCAGTTTTCCTTTCTCAGGATGGGCTCCAATGCAGCGACTAGCAAAGGATTCTGCACCTCAATCTTGTGGAACATGAGGGGATAGCGCCCGGAGATGGCAGGCTTGCTGCGATTTTTGACCTTGTACACCTTCAACGCAGCACGCTCTTGGATGCGGGCCGCAGATTTGGAAAGTTGCTTGGGCGGATAGTCTACCCAGTCGTATTCGTTCGGGTTGGAGTTTTTTCCTTCATAGAGCGTCTTGACAACAACGTCAGAGCCCTGGATAGATTCACGACCGCCTGTTGTGGGTGTTTCGCCCTTTCCCTTGACCTTGCCCTTTTCTGCGAGGCCATTTTCGAGCTGTTTGGTCAAGTTTGACTCTTCCTTAGTTCCGAAGACCTTGCATCGCCATTTCCACACCAGCTCAGATATGTCGCTGCGTTGGATGTCGCGAAGGTCTCTAAAGCTGTGTATATGCATGATGGAGAGATGGCTCTACACAGTAAGAGCCTATTTCTTTTCTTTTCCTTTTTCTCCTCCTTTTCCCTTGGTTTCTGCGATGGTGGAGTGACAGTGGTGGTGGTGATTGTGAGGCGTTAAGGCGTTGGAAGAGACGGGGCATATAAACAGCGACAAGAGATGGTCATATGCTCTGGCTGGAAAATGGTGGCTTGGCCTCTTTGTTTGACTCTGTCTCGGTTCTGGTTCCGAAAGCCCCGTTAAAGCGCCTCTCTGTTTGCCTATGTTGCTGCCTATCTGCATCCGCATCGGCATGCATATATCGAGATATATGGCAGGGAGGACTTCGTTTGGCACCTGGAGCCTTGCAAGGCACACCCACAGGCGACCCGGGAACCAGCATTAGGGTGTTGATTCGCTGGCCGGCCCTGCACCTTGGTGTTCAGCTGAATGAATACGTGCGGCAGTACCCAGTCTTGTTCTAGCCGCACCGGCACTGCGAGGTAGTGTCTCTCTCATCTTTCTGATCTCTCGTTGCCTTGGCTGTGCTGGTCTGCTCTTCGCCTGGCCACCTCGGGCATAATGTGAGCCAGCCACCGAATGACTCAACAACTCTGGGATGCGCCGCATTGCCTAGCTGCCTTGCCATGCCTGGCGGCGTCACAGAGCACCAATTCCATTGGCGACGTTTTCGTTCGCACTGCCCGTTATTATGGTGTGCCTGCACTGCTCTTCCGTTGTTTGTTTCGGCTAAACAAGACGACGTGATCGGTGAGGCTGAAAACGCAGTTGCCGGGACACAATTCACCGCCGGTAGTGGTTATGATAGCGCACCTGCACACCAACTCAGCACAGGGGCTAGCTGATTATAGCGCATACAACAGTCAAGGACCTGGTAATAATTGACAGAGCTTAATCCGCCTAGTTCGCACACCAGAACATACGCCCACTGTACCTGGCAGGAAGAGCTGTTCTCACCTGCCAAAGTGAAGCCCCACTACTTACTACCTTTACGAGATGCTCACAGGGAAACCTGGCTTCGACAAAAGGGACATTGAGTATGGAGGCTGAACCATGTAGCCTCATCTGTAAGTAATACCCCAAAGAGAGAGCATCGGAAACAGCCTTGCTAACATCGACCACGTTGATTCAGACTCGGACATTTGTTGCTCACTTCTCTTCATATGCTCTGGTGCCCATCATATCCTGGACCCCCAATCAGCAGCCACTGTTGGCAACAAGTCACAAATCAAACATTGTCCTTGGCACAACATGCTGGGTTGGGTTTCTCAGGTCCTCGCTGGTAATTACAATATCCTCTTTCGATCAACCCGAGACTTTCAAGTCTCTCTAAGACTTCCTGTCAGCACGCGAATCCTCATTGCCGCAGAGCACAAGCTTAGGTATGAAGGCCGTACTGAGCCAACCGAACTCGAGTCGGCCACAGAGTTAATAGTCCAGGAACACAAGGACTGGGATTGCTGAAATCATCATGGCGTACACAAGGACGGCTCGGGATGCGAGGCTGGCCATCACTTCCTCAGCGGCCTCGATGCGCTGAAGAGCAGGATATTGGGCATGTCACTTAAGGCTCCCAAGTGATGTCTCCTTTATTGCCAATTCGGAATCTGGCAGGCATTCATCCGCGCTGTCATCGTTGGTCGATCCCTCCTCTGCTATGAGACTGCCTACGCATCACATTTGCGAAGAATCCTTTGGGCATTTACGCAGGACGGAATTTCTTACATCGAAACCCGTTTCGCCATCAACTACCGGTTTACCACCAAGTGTGATGATGGCACCCGCGAGTACCGACAGCACGAGATTATGTAGCTTGTGTCCGACGTGATCAGGACGAGAAACCCAAGATCAGGGCGGCTGGCTTTGCGTTCCGCGTCATCAAGGTGATTTACGTATGCATGCACATGGCGACTAGGGAGGCCATGAACTAGTGCATGAATACCTGCATAGAGCCCAAACAAGACTTCCCCGACATGAGATGCAGTGAGTGATGCTGAATGTATTTCCATGCCAGATAGACTGCGTCGACTAACAAACGCCAACAGGTTTCGACTTGCAAAGACAAGAGGGCACTGAATACCCGCTCAAGTACTAGGCTCCCCGAAGAATTACTCAACAAACGTCAAAGGATCGCTGCCCTCGACCTTGACCTACCTTCTACCGCTGTGCAAGGAACGGTACATCACCGTCGAAACATGTCCAATACCCAATGAGTTCCTTGGGCTGTGCCCGACGACAAAGACGCGCCATGTCCCAGTTTTGCTCACAAATTGTGTCCCTGGATATTGGAGGCGAGACGACCCCGATACTCCTTCACAGAAGACTCTGTGACTAATAATACATCCAGCTCCAATATCTTTTCGCACAACTTCTATCAAGTCATGATGGGGAGCCACAACATGTCCCTCCTCAGATAGCGAGTCCTTCCCGGATGGGGCATTGAGCACAGCTCCATGAGTGTTGAAATGAAAGACGAGGTGACCAAAGAGCTCAGCGAAGCATGGAACAGTTTCTGTCAGTGTATGCTGGAAACAAAGGGCAAAAGGGGGGGCAACATAGTTTGAAACGATGGGCAACTAGGTTCTAAATGAGAGACAACGATGAGCGGGAACTCAACACGGTAGAGGCAGCCGTGAATCTTCCGTCTCAACGTCAAGGTTCTATATTTCCAATCCAAGCCTATCCAAGTCGCGGTGTACTTTCAGCTGTTAAGCCCAGTAGTCTTTACCAGGGTTCGCTGACAAACTTCCCAAATGGGAGTTGTTGTATGTAAGATAGCAATCACCCTTATTTAAGCCAGCCAACTGAAATTGAATAGTGACTGGAGTCTTTACAACGGGACTCTACTCTGACGCTCGCATTCTAATCAAGTAGTTGAAAGGATATAGTTTGTTCGAGAATAACCTACCTGTCAATGCAAAGTCTCTTGCTCTTGCTAGCACTCAATCCTGCGTTATCCTCGTTGACAGAAGGTATTCCTCGTTCTAGATATCCAGGAGTCAACCCTCTACCAAACGCTGTATTTGTTACTGTTCATCCTTTGACCCTCTTCGCTACAGCTGCTATTCGATAAAACACAAAACATGCCCTCGCAAAACCACCTTTGCTCATCTCCAAGTTCCCCGTTATGTTTGTTATATGGTGCTGATATGCTTCCTCTGTTGTGTATTGATGGTACCCAGGAAAATCTTTACACTCGTCTTCCAAGAACATCAGTGGTGGTTCCTAACTAATGGTGGTGGTTTACCAGAAACGACATGTACTGTACATTCATCTCTTGATGGCACTTCTCATCTCATTGAGTTCTCGGCTTCAGATTCCGGCTCCATACGGGCATTGTTTCGTCTTCTTCAATATTGACAAAAATAAGTATATGATACAGTAGCAATGTGAAAACGGACCATGCCTGACTTTGGACAAGGCGAGGGTTCTCAGAAATGAGCAGTAGATCCTGATCACGACATCGCTCTCGGTTGGGCCAGTCATTAGCAACCTTGAAGAGTTTGAGACGAATGAATTCCTCGACAGAAGCCGCTCCCGTTTGCAATATTCGAGCATCACCGATAATTTTTGCCCTTAATGATTGCCTGGTTTCCCTCAACAGCCCGCCTCTGGATATATCCCCTCCATCGACAAGCATTGCGGCTAGGACTAGCACGTCAACTTTCACGCATGAGTTCATATCATATGTACTCAATCCTTGCTCAGAACTTCAAATACGCCTACCAACAGTGCATTAGCGATAGTAAAGTCCATTGCCTTCTCTCATACTAGTTATAGAATCGGTGATGTCCCATCTTGCCTGTGAAATACACCTCGCAGACTATCCATCACTGACTGGCTAGATCCTGGCAGATTTCCCTGCAAAACTGCCCTCATCCTTACTAGGCTCATAGTAGGTTCATGTGAGCTGGAGTTGGCTTAGAGGTGAAAGAAATATATCTCTCAGTAGTAGACTGTGAAGCACTTGCGGTATGAGAAATAGATCTAGAAAAGACCTGTATATTAAGGCCAAGATGTTCGACGCGAAGCGAAAAGCAACCAAAAGCATCTGAAAACGACAGTTAATACATGTGAGGACACAGTGATACGTTTCTGAAAGAGTGGCATATGGTACAATAAGCGCAGTCTTCTTCTCCCCTCCCCTTACCGGCGTCAACTTGGCAACATTCACATGCACTACATGATGAGCCTGTGGTGCCAAGAACCGAAGCGAATCTCACTGCCCATGAGAACGGCGAATAAGGAAAAATCTTATCTTCTAAGAGTGAGGTGAACCTCTCGATATGATATGCTGGGGCTTTTCCTTACCAGCCGCGCCCATTGAAGCATATTTCAATGCCTTCATCATAAGTGAGATTCGGCAAATAGATGCTTGGACCGGGAAGCCAACTTGCTCGCAATTCCCACACATCAATATGCGCCTTTGCAAGTTTTACGCAACTGCACACCCTGATGTCGCAAAGGTATGGCCCCGGGCCAGATGAATAACCATAAGACTCAAATAGGGGGCATGAAAATGGGCAATCAAGATTTTTGCATGCAAAACAGACAGCAGGCTTCCAATGTCAACTTCCCCTATTGGAGACTACGCGCCCACAAAGTACAATCGTGTATCAAATGCTATCCATAGATCAATTCAAGGTAACCCGATGCTCCGTTACTCACAGATTATACACCTCCTCAGAGTATGGTGTCACTAATACTCATATTTTCAAGTTATATGTCAATGATTATAAGCTATGAACTAGAATAAGGGGTTGAGTATATCAGTCAACGGTTGTCGGCGGTCAGTCCAGGATGCAGGACGTTCCCGGCACACGTCGTCGTCGACGCGAGCTCCAGGGCTCAGAGGCAACAAGAAGGGGATACGATCCCTTGGGGCCTCGGCGAGGACATCATCTTTCGATAGCGAAAGTCGAAAAACTCGACGTGCCATGAGTTCCGACGACACCGGGCGTCAAGCACGGCACTTAGGAGCTACAACTGTTTCTAAGTTTGCCTAGTCATTTCAAACTCTTGGTAACCGTGATCTGATCAATTGTTATACGGAACAAACTGGTCAATTTCAAGTATGATGGGCTTGGAGACACGCCTCCCTCACTCCCCATTCCATACAACAGCTCCAAGAAACCGACAGCGTGTCGTATCATCACAGCTGGCGAACCTTGTTCAAGTTCGCAATGTATCCATCACTATACATCGACCAGACAGTCATTTAGACTCCCGAAAAGTATCGGCTGGTCTGCCTTTCTCCGGTTCGCAAGGCTCTGCCAGCGTATGAATTGATTTATTTGACTTTCAAATCGGCTAACCTGGGAGAGTACGGTGATCTCGTAGCTCTCACTAGCATTCCTCCTCTGACCTGTATTTGCTAACGAACCTCCATCTTGTAGACTCTGTACCCACAATATCACAGTGTCGATCTGCGTCAATCAGATAAGGCAGAGAGTATGAGGGCTGAGATTATGTTCCAGCGTTCGCAAAATCCCTCAGTCCATTCCACTAGACGACATGGGAAACGGCCTCCAAACCGGTCTAGACGTCTAACGAGCCAAGCCCACAGAAGTTGCTCGGATATGTCTCTGAGCTGACTCGCCTGGACTCGCCCCTTCTTACACTCTCCCCGACCACGCCAGTTCATAGCGACAAATGACGGGTGGGCTTCTCTCCCCTTCGGCCGGAAACCTGAATGCTTTCAAAGCACTAACAAGCCCCTCAAGGCCATCTCCACCTCGACGACGATAGTCAAAGTCAAAAACGCCTCCCTTCTTGTTCGAAGTTCCTCCTTCTCCACTGTGGGCGAGATTAGCATCGACGACGGTTCCCAGCCGAGGCAACGAATGGCCTGATTTTAGTTGGAAACCATGTTGCCACATTGGACATGTCTTGGGACAAAGGTTCCTATTCTCCACTTGCACAGTGCCTCCCGCCCTTGATGAGCCGACTTTAACTAAACATGAAGCTTTACGCTAGAAGCTCTGGCTAGATCGGAGCCTTCCACTTCAATCAGCCCACTTCATCGTCCGTTATCCCGTGTTTCCGTCGTCCATCAGGATGCCGAGAGCACCTTTCCCACAATTATACAGTGGGTTCGACTACAGTAACCTCTATTTTAGCGTTGTCAACTTCTTTCAATGTGCAACAATGGCACGTTCGGCCGATATGGCTATTGACATGCGTCGTTGATTCGATGTGCATCCCGTGTCTGGTATTCCCAGACTCCCAGTGTGCAAATTGGAAGGCTTGCAAAGTCCACACCTCCTTTGAAGGCAGGGTCCCGACACTAGATATTAACAGTGTGGTATAGATCATTCACCTCCCAGCCTACATGCTTCTCATATTACTAGGCTTGAGGGACTCCTACCGCCATTGTGACAGAATAGGTAACACAAAGGTGTTATTTAATGGATATCGTCTCACATATTGGATGGTCTAGCAAAGACAACAGTTAGACAAATGACAAATCATGACCTGGAGGTCATCTCAGGGGGAGTTTGATACTGACGCCTCAACTCGATCTTTCTCTACCAGCACTCGAACGCAGCCCATACCAACATATCAATCGTCTACACGTACAAGATAAAGCATGCCATCCCAAGTAAAGACATCATCTCCCAGCAAACGATGAAGCAGCTGAAGAATATCTAATGTACTGATATCCTCAACTCAGCCACGCCAAGCATTAGCCACCGTCACCAGCCTCACATCACAATACCAAAACGTCAACAACCAACTCTCAACTCCACCCCAGTCAGTCTCCATTCTCAACGGAGACGCTATCCAAGATCCATCCTTTTGACTTTACAACAAAGCCCCATCCTTCCCAACGACTCCGGCCCTCCGTGGGGACCAAGGTTCACTCCCGCATACCATACCGTCAGGCTCCAACGCATCCAGCCTGCACTCAAGCAAAGGAATGCGACTTTGCACTGGACCCAAACCAGAGAACAGACTAGAAGCTAGAATCAGGCCACGGCTCGACACCACCTCGTCTGCCATACCAACGAAAGGGTCATGGCGTACATTCCTCACCAAGTTTCTTCTTCCTCTATTCCCGGCCTCGTACGACGACGGGTGGCTATATGCCTCACCTCGCATCGCCTCCGAGATGTGGCTTTTTTCCTAGACCCGGCCGACGCTTTTCGCGCAGAGCTCTCCACAGCCGCGTTCTCGTCGCAAAAGCATGGTGCCACTGACATCTCACTATCTCAATCATGAAGTCAAATCTTCGGCTCCAAGTAGATGCCTGTGCCGAGATCGTTTCCGACGTGACTGCCGGGCTCCCTCCGTCAGCGAGCGGAAGAGGCAACAACTGGGCATCTGGCCAGTAAGCATCAGCGCAGCATCGCGTTTTCCCGCCCTCGCGAAAAGCCTCGTTCAATGTGTCACAGTCCTGGGCCACCACTTCGCGTATTCATCCGTCGTTTCTTCGCCGTAGACAAAGCCGAGCTGCTCACCCAGCCCGAGTGTCTGATGTCTCTGGTCTCCGCTGGCCGCAAGATTATCCATCCCAGACATGGACGCCCGCCCAGCCTCCCAAGGAGCTCTCTCTCTCTCTCTCTCTGTGCTCAAAGCAATCAATTACGTGGACCGCGGCGAAGCCACCAACTTACCATTCAGCCATCCTTCCCTCCCCATCCTACCACCACCCATAGCAAACGCCTCGGAATGTGACCTCTCTCCAGGGTCCGGGGACAATACGCAGGCGTTGGGGCTGAAGCAGGGATCATGGGCACTCCAACTGTCTTCCTTCTCAACTCTGCACTATACGGAGTACTCCAGGGGAGGGCCGCGCCTCGCCCGATAAGCGAACGGCGAAGGCCATGCGCGCATACGGCGCTATCCCACACACAACTTTACCACACAAGTTTGAAATGGCGTCTGTGTGCTTCGTATTTACCAGCATTATCATGTGCACAATAAAAGTCCCATGACGGCAGGAATCACTGCGCCGCTGTCAAGACACTGGCGCAGGATCCCGAGACTGCACCGTGCCGCAGAGGATGGGTATCATGTCCTGCAAGTCACCATGCTCGTCATCAAGAATGGTGGTGATGGCCCAAGACTCAATGCTACGACACGGCTGTCCTCGTCACTATTATTCCGCCGTCAATAACCCAGCACTGGGCGGGCGCAGGCGCGGAATGCGGAGTGCGCGTAATCCAATCGATGCACACATGCAGTTGTAGCCCTTGATTCGCGAGTCACCTATCCTCAGTGTCCGGAGTCCGGACACGCATGCTGGCACACAAGGGGGACAATCCATCCACCTGTCAAAGCGGTGTAGAGCACTCGATGGGACGTCCATAGTTTAGATGCGGGATGAGAAGCACTCGGCGTGTTGTGCAGGAGTGGCCCATTGCATTCACCGAGAAAGAAGCAAAGATGGATATGACGCTGCATGCGTAATGTACGGAGTGACTAGTGCCTAGTAGGCCGTCTTTGACGAGAACATGCGCACGCCCAAGTCCAACATACGTAGCTGGAAAAGCAACGAGGGCCGCCCATCACAAAAGACGACCACAGAAGGCAGTGGTAGGAATCCGCATGATTGCTTATTCAAGCCATGTGGAACAACGGCAATTGCTCCCGCCGCCACCAGCCGACACACTCTGCACCTCGCACCGCAAAAAGACGTTGTTGGCCGTGGGGAAATATGAGACATCACAACCCTCTGTGGTTTTGGCGCTCTGGCGGTGAGCAGAGCAACTCCTGGCCCAGCCACCCTATTTGGCAGACGTGCAGCGAGGCGCCTCCACGGGCCCTCAAGCACAATCAAAAGAAACGATACGGACCGGATGGCGATTCCAGAGGGCCAGGACGGACAGGCGGGCAGACAAATCGTGCAGGTAAAGAGCGGTCTGAGTGGTATCGGGATGCTGCAGCGTGAGATGCGAAGACCATGAGCGATGCAAGGTCAATCAATGCAGCTGGATGCAAGGGCGGCACGGTATTGACCTGATGGACCGCTGCATGCTGAATCTGCTGTAAATGGGCAGTTGTGAGCACAGAGGATGAGATCGACACAATGCAAGACGGCCTAGAATGCTCAACACTCTCTCCCGGAATGCATCACTCGCTGGAGCCGTCTCGCTAGCTATTCTAGTCGTGTTCATCCTCAGTCAGCGCCGTCAGTAAGCGTCATCGTCAACAGCAAGAATCCATGCTTCACATCGTGTCAACGCCCGCGTGCCTCATGCACCGAGCCCCCCAGCCATCACCAGAACAGCCACCATCATCAAATCACATCAAAATCATCCAGCCCGCCATCTCACTCACCTCATCTCACCAAACCCACCACACAAGATCGCACGGACCATCCCATGGACCATCCCATCTGCCCATCTACAGCCGACTAGCACCGTGTCCGCCGAAGAAGTAAGTACACATCACTGCATTCATCCACTCGCCAATCTACAACCTCCACCGGCGCCCCATGGCCTCCATCGCCCCAATCACTGCCTCCCTCCGTCTCTTCTCCAAACGCTGCTTGTGGGTGGCACACTCAAAGTGTGATTCGTCATCTCCGTCTCTGTCAACCATGTAACCAGTCACTCACTCACTCGCTTGCTAGCTCGTTCGCTCCGTTCTCTCTCCAGCCTCGACAACGAAACCCGGTCGCCGCTAATGCAGACACTCTAACTCTCTCAGCTGCTCGACCACCTCATGCCACAACCACCAAGTACCCTGCCAGCCTCCCTCCTCCAACAACACCGCAAGTATCCGTCATGCAGTACATCAGTACATTTGAATATTTGCCTCATCACTCTCATCCGAAAACATCAACACCTTCTGATGACCCGCCATCCACTCCATCCCGTCCCACCCAATCTCACTTCTCCGTCCTCCCCCATTCGCTCGCTCCAACAAACCAAACATGCCAGAATCTTGCCCAATCCCCATCTCCGTCATGCACTCATACCTCACGCCAGCCATTCGTCCCACGTAACCAACCCAGACAGCCCAATCTGCCGAAAACCGCCCACTCCCACTGCAACCCTCCCCACCACTCGGCAGATGCGACGCTTCCTCTCTGTACGACCCATCCAACACCAGACAAAATCCTTTACGACCGTCTTCCGGTGGCCACAGAACACCCAGCTCTCAGCGTTGCAGTGCGTCTGCTTCCGTCTCCTAGCCCCAAGTCCTACATGACTAGCACCCGGGGCGTAATTGGCAGATAATGCTCCTAAACTGTAGCCATTTATGGCGTCGCAGTATTACTTCGTGCATGCTCTGGCGTAGGACCAGGGGATGCCTCGGGAGCACAGGCGGACGCAGTTCGCCAAGGCATGGATGTGGCAAATATTGCAAGATAAGCTATCAACAGAACATGCTGTAGCCATCACTGCAACTGCAACTGCAACTTTCCTGCCAACCGCTGGCGTAGTTTACCAAGTAAGAGTAAAATATAGTAGTCACAGGTATGCATGCATCACTTGGATAGTGCTATAATTGATTGATGTCAAGGTGGCATCTGCCATACTTTCATTCATGTTTTTGGTTTTCCGAGTCCCCTCATCACGAGAGGACATATGTATTTGCTGCTCGCTGCCAAGCGCAGTACCAATGGGCTTTGAAGCCCGAGTATCTATATCGTTCGTTGTCTCAAACAGAAAGGTACTCCCCATACATTCCCATACATTCCCAGGTTTTCACACCGCCCATTCCGCCCAAGACAAACGTTAAGTTAAGAAAAAATTGTAGACCGGCTCTTCTGCCTCGTCCAAGTGAACGTTTCCCGCCCATTCCTATCCGTCCAACAGATAGAGAAATGAGGCTGTGATTAAATATATTTGTTGTTGTTGTTAATCGTAACACTCGCGGCCGTTTTTTCATCTCATGTTCCAACCCAATCCAGAAACTCCCGCCCGATCCCTCCGGGCTCCTTGTGTAAAAAAAAGATCAAATAAAAGGGGGGAAACGTAAAAAGTCAACTGTGTGGCTTTCACAACAACTGGTACCTGCGCCGTAGTTGATGCATAATAAAGCTTGTGAAATCTCTCCCAATAACATCTTTGTCTTGCCCACGAAACAATTTTGGCAACTCCACGCTGATAATAAAATAAAATAAAAGTCGAGGTGGATGTGAATAATAAACGGTGATGAAGCGGAGATAAGGTGTCGTTCAATAGATACAATGTTCGTTGAAGTGAATTTTAGCCGTCTCAAATGAATTCCAGGAGCGGCGACGTTCTTTTGGTGCAACTTCTTTAATCGGTGGAAGAACAGTAGCTTATCGATTGCGTATCCAAAAATGTGCTTAATAACAGCCTTGAAAGGAAGGCATGAAAGGAACTTGCTGGTGAAAGGATACATGGTTCTGCATGATGGGAACCTGTTGAACGTATTTGACCACATCCCACAGAGGAAAGTATGACCTTGGTTGGCATGGTGGCTGCACTGGAACCGGTGCCTGTATAGGAACTGGCATTGGCATGGGTGCTGGTTGGCAGTGGAGGGGTTGAGAAGGCACCACCAAAGGAGCCGGCACAGGCCCTGTGTACTGTTGAGGGATGAATTCTTGTCCGTGGTAGACGGGGTGGCTTCTGGGCTCCTCCATGTCGAATTGCTGAGTGACGAATTCCTGGGCAACATGATGCTGCTCCTGGGTGAAGTCGTCATCCAGATCATCAATGGTGGAACCCGTCGATGTAAGTGATCCCTCATCCGAGGAGACTGAGTCGGGTGAGGATGCTGACTCGTACTCGTAGTCGTCAACAATGGCGTGCTCGTTGTCCAGGTCCTCGATGGTAGGAGTGGCGGGCATGACAGGCATAACGGGGACGGTGAAGGCAGAGCAGGCAAGGATGCGGTTTCGGAGCTCGGGAAGAGTGATTCTCTGCTCCGGGTTGGGGTTAAAGATGCGACCAAGAACGTCGTTGAGCTCATCCGACAGAGGTAGGATGGTCTTCAGGAAGTCCTGGGAACGAGCGTACGCTCGGTAGGTGGAGTCCTGGAAAGAGGCCTGCTTCCATGGGTTGCGACCGCAGGTCAGGTTGACCAGGATGACTCCCAAGCTCCAGACATCGTTGGGTGCGCTCATGTAGTACGGCTTGCGGGTAGAAGGATCTAGACATTCTATATGGAGAGTTAGTCACTGGTATGGATCCGTCAGGATGAAGAGAGAAATACATACCTGGACTCATGTAAAAGGTGGAGCCACATCCGTAGTCCTCAGATCGGGGATCGGATGTGGCGAGACCAAAGTCGGCAAGCTTGACGGTGTCGCCATGGTCGGTCACCAAAACATTCTCTGGCTTCAGATCGCGATGGTAGATTCCGAGCTTGTGGCAATGCTCCACGGCATCCAGAATCTGGAGGAAGATCTTCCGGGCGAGCTCGTCCTTACCGACGTACAGGCCGCGCTCCGTAATGTTGAGAAACAGGTCGCCCTCTGGGCAGTACTCCAAAATCACGTAGATGCAGTCCGGGTCGTCGACAATCTTGTGCATAGACAGGACGTTGGGGTGCGCCGAGGCCAGGTAGTGGAGGCGGATTTCGCGTTGCTGGTAGGCGACCTGTCGACGTTCCAGTAGGGTTCCGTCGGAGTTGAACTTGCTGAGGCACTTGACGGCGTATTGGATGCCTGTGTGGACGTCGACAGCTGAGTAGACGACGCCGTAGGCACCAGTGCCAAGAATCTCGTTCAATTGCAGCTTTCCTTCGAGCAGTCTTCCTAACCTCTCCTCGGGGGCCAACGGGATGCATCGAATTGTCTTCAAGGACGGAGGAGCGCTGTACTTGGGGTGGTCGTAGGCCGGGGAAGCCGGCGGCGTGGGATATCCATAGGGAGCATGGTGCTGCATGTTATGCGACTGTAAATGGGGCGGGAGAGGAGGAGATATGTCCTTATGGGGTTGAAAGGACTGGGCCAAGCAACACCAAAAGGTCAAGGAGACGTTGTGAGGGAACCGGACGAGGTGAGGTAACACGTCGTCGAGATTCAAATGGCCAGATTAAGTCATCCAAAGTGAGGTAGCAGGAGACAAGTCGAAGTGTCGATATTATTAGAGTTGAGGTCTAGTTGCAATACAGTCCTGAGGGCCGAATCAACGGATCAAGGAAACAAGACAGTACGACAACAAACAGCTGTGTATAGTTGGGTCGCCGGCGAGAGGTCAAGAGAGAATAATGATTGGAAGCGGTAGAATTATTGTTGTAGGATAAGGCAAGGACAGTGAGGAGGCGACCGCTGGAGCGTGAGGAGAGAAGATGGCGAAGGGAGGAGGTTCGGTAGATATTCAAACAGAGAGAGAGATAGAGTTATGTCAAGGAATGTCGTGAAGTAGTCGAGGAGATGGATGTAAGTGGTTGCAAGTCTTCGGCCGAGGCGGGCAGGCTGAGGTAGATAACGGTGAAGGGACGGACCCAGCGGAACATTGCGAAGAACGAAGCGGGTCAGTGGTGCGGGAGCATGTCCTGTACTGGGTGCGCAGGTATCCAGGTACAGTGCATGCCCACAGCCGAAGGGGCGAGACGCACTGCGCCGGAGCGTGAGGTACCTTACTGCTCTGGGTGCGTTACTTTGGCCACGGGTACCACATACACCCTTGTCTCATCGACGCCAGAGCCAAAGCGTGGAAAGGCTAGAGGCAAAAGGCCAAGCTTCAGTTGATTGCAGACGGGAAAGTGCCAGAGGCTGGTACGTACCCTGCGCCTGCCCTCCACCCACTTCCCCTACGGAGTCGTCACGGAGGGGAGTACGTACTCCGTACGCTGGTACAATTTGAAGCGCATCGGGCTGCAAAGCTACCAAGGCTGTGATTGCGTGGAGCATCCACAACAGAGACCCATACCTGACGCTCATCCTCACACCCCCGGCCCCTGTGAAAACATTAACTGACATGGATGGGGCCATCGGTGGGGCCTCGGGTGGGTCCACCATGGGAGGGGCTGCCTGTCTTAGCCGGCAGTAGTGGGAAAGTTGGAAAGCAGTAGCGCCGCGCAGGCTTCTCACCATCTCTGGCGGGCTCTGGCGGGCTCTGGCAGGTTCTGCTGGGTCCGCAAGGTCGCAGTGGATGGCAGACTGCAAGAGTGGGTAGTTCCAGGTGGGAGCACTAAATTGCGTCGAGGGCTAGGGCGTCTTAGTGGGCGGCGCTATCATCTACTGGGTACTCATGCAGCCAGCTATTCTTGGTCCCCAAGCAGTCAAGGTTTTGGTCGCCTGCCTTGATGCTTGGACCGGGTGGGGGGCGCGGCGCAGACGAATGGTTGTGGACAGATTGTCGGCTGGTGTGTGCGTCTGTGTGCGTCTTTGTGTGTGTGGATGGCTGATGGCTGATGGCTGATGGCGGCGCTGGTCAAGGAAGACAGACCACATCGAACGGGGACCCATCTCGCTTTGCTCATCATCCACACACACAATACCCTCGCAGTCACTCACAGTCACCCACACATCATTCCTGGTCTAGAGAGTCCTAGTCGTGGGCGGTCAGTCATGGCTCGTTGACGCACTCACCCACATTGCCACACCACACCACACACTAGAGAAAACCCAGCGCACCCAAGGCACCAGAGTATGCCACCTGAGTCCGGCCTGGGTCTTCATCGAGAGCTAGTCCTAGGCTTGTCGCAGGGATCCTGGGTCGCCGTGACGCTGGGCAATCAAGCAATGTACGAGGCGAGGTCGCGGATATGGCATGGGCATGGTCTGACACACCCTCAGGAAAAGTGGCTCACTTGTGTCATCATCTCCTGTCTCCCTCGCTGAGTCCCTGAGTCCTGACACGCACACTTTATTCTGCTGTGCCCGACTAACCCGCCCGACGCACTAACAGCCATGCACCCACCCTTCTCACCTGACTGACTGACTGTCTTGTTGCTGGCGGTTGTTTTTGTTGTTGTTTTATTAATTCTCTTCCTTCGGTACCCATCCCTGCCCGTTTGCAAGCGTCTAGGAGATTCCAGCCCCAGGCCGAATCCACCAGTAGTGGCGACTGTAGTGGGTGATCCTGCATTCTCAGTGTACTGTCGCCTGTATTGAGACGGACTGGCTGACGGACTGGGTCAACTGATTAACCAGCTACCGCGTTTGTGTCTACTTCGTACTCTGCCTGGGCTCTATCTAGACGAAAGCGCCGCCGTCTGTGGCCTTGCATGCTCTCCAGGGGATCATGTATTTGATTGCTGGCATCTGACTGGGATATGAGCGTCTGCTAGTTGGATAGACCTCGACACCCAGTCCGCCTATCGTCATTAATCAATTTCAAGCCCCATGACCTAGGCAAATCATTATTTCGCTCGACTCCTCTGTACTGGGTTTTGGCTTTATCCAGGCTAAGCCTTGCCCAGAGGTCACTTTGACTATCGGAATGAAACAAGATATGCCGTCATGGTCATGACACAAATCACAACAAGAAGAATAAGAAATATACTTTCTAAAACATTCATGCACTTAGCTCCAGCCGAAGCTTTCACGCTGGTGTCAGTGCAAAGAAGTGAGTTGTAAGGGCACCCGTGCAAGCCACTAACAACCGTCTGGCATGGAACATAACGAACCTAGATCCCTTGTCCATGACTGCACCAGTTTATACGCCACTTATTATCAATCCGCGACATTACTTGGTACATCTAGTCGATGGTGAGTTGACTCCTATCTAGTTAGTCCGGAATGCATCAGGTCACCGCGGAACGCCTGGGCGGGCATATCTTCGTGGTGAAGGCCCTGTGTGCCTCCTCTGAGCCCTACATGACAGCAGATGGTAGGACCATGTAGCAAAGCAAGCCTTGGCGCCAACAAGCCTCCTGGTGTAGATGGCTTTACCACGATGTGTGTTGGAGTGGCTTGGTTAGTGACGCTGCATGCTTCCTGCTCCCTGGCTGTGGGTGGTTTGCCTTGTGCAGATCGTTGATAGTCATGCAGCCGCCTGCCTATCTTGAAAACTGAGGCCATTTACCAAAGGCGAGGTGGGTGCATGGATGGCGAGTTGGCGCTGCACGACTTGGGCCACCCGAGAGTGTGTGCCATGTCCGTGTCAAAGGTGTGTACGGGATGGAGGCGCACTGGTAAATCCCGTATCGATAATCGGGCTACGTGTTTTATCCTGTTCCACTATGAACGGGCAAATGGGCACCCGCACCGGGCCATCCAGGATAGTCGCCACAATTGACGCGTCGGAGTGGCTGGAGCGAGTCGTATCCCTTTTGTGATCGGGGGTGGGGCACCTCGCCTTCACAAAGGACGAGCCAATCGTCAGCTCCATGCAAGATGTGCGTACTTGGTTGAAACGAAGGGTTTCTCTGTCCACCTCTGCTATGAATGTCTGTCTCGCCTAGGTTGATCATCGTGTTTACTAGACCAACCAAAATACCAAGGGTTGGACCCTGGATTGCCAGTTGGTTGGCAGGGACAATTTGATTCTCATACCGGTTTAGATCAACAGGAGGGAGGCATGAGTCCCAAAATAAATAATAATAGCATCATCTTAAGTCGGCGGCAAAGGTGGACAGGTTATTGTTCCGAAACAACCAACTGCACAGAAGCCGTCATCCTGTACTGCGTACGACGCAGCTGCCTCTCACTTACTGGTTGTTGGTTGTTGACTCAATTAACTTCCAACCTGCAGACAAGGCACATTGGCCGGTGGGTCAACTGTCGGAAGCAATATTATGTGGCCAGTTGGAAGCGCTAAAAGGAGGGTGGAAGGCCGCATTCAGTGGTCACTTCATCCTGCACCTACGAGGAGCTGCATGACGCGCCTGGTCTTACAACAACGGACATGTGTCGACGGACCAAAACAGACCAGTGTCCGCCAGCGTAGGAGTGTGGTACTAACGTCTGATTGGGGACGGATCCCGGAATGCTGCACACCGTCTCACTGCTTGTCGACCTTGGTAGGCATTGAAACTCGCAGCTTTCTTTCTTCCTTGGTGCTTGGCCCTGATCCAAGAACAATAGTGAGGCTGCCAGCCTGTTCGAATGTTACACGAGATGGCTTGAGAGCTAGCCTCTCCAATATTGCCAGGCAAGCCTGCATCCATGATGAGAAGGCGTTTCGCCCAGCGGTGGTGATGTAGTCGTCACCGCAGTGTAGGGTAGCGAGCCTACATGCTGTCTTGAGCGTCAACGAAGTGCTGCGTGCAGCCAAGGCGTATTTGGCCGTCCGCGGACCACTGACTGTCACCCACCACCGACCATTTTCTGCCACTCAAATGGAGCTTTGAGCACATTCCTTCAGCCTGACAGTGGCAGCCAATTCTACACGCTGTACCCCGTGCTCCGTGGCTAAACAAAAGAAAATAGTGGCAAGCAGGTGCAGCAAAAAAAACGGCTCGGAACAAGGATGGCCTTCCCAAGACCAACGTCTGACACACCAGCCATGCGCAGCCAGGGCGGTTGGAGATCCGTTGCTGCAAAAGTGGCTTGTCTTCAATTATTTGGGGGTTCATGTTGCATATTGCCTCGAAACACGGGCGAAAGAAGTGCAGGCCCGAGTGCCTCGTGACGCCAGTTGTCTGTGCTTGTGTCTTGCACCCTCACATTATGTGACAGTATTTGTGAATTCCACCAGTGGTTTGTTTTGCTTTGATGGCAGACAACCACTTGTGAAGTGTAGTCATAATGGGTGACGCCATGTCGAGGGAGACATGTTTCATGGGCAGAAATTGAACCCTTTCGTGTGTACCTGCCCCATATGTCTCGTACCTGCCATGCACGCCGCCACGGAGTAGTGACCACGAAGGGTAGGCAGGTACGTACAGTGTCTCTATTCGGCGTGTCTTGTGTGTCATGTCTCGTGTTGTTGGTGACCAGCAATGCAAAGCAAAAGCAAATGCAAGGCAGGTGCGGCTGTTGGCTGCTGTCACAGTGCACGTCCCCACGGCAAAAATGGCGGTCTGCACCTCATGGTTCCTTCCCAGATCGCCAGCATCTCATCTAAGCACGGCCCTGGAGTATAAGTCACGGGATACGCACCTAGTCCCCGTCCAGCCTAGCGACCTGAAACCACCTCGCACCCTCATTGAAGTAGCAGTACATCTCTCGTGGTGGACTGTACGTAGCTGTCGTAGCGTGGAGAGCTGCTCTGCCGCACCGTCCTCATCGACACCGGTATGGGATACTTTGCGTCATGTATAGAGTACCCACCTTAGATGCGCTGTTCATTCACGGTAATTTCTCAGGGCGGCTGCGCCCAAACGAGGATCCAATACTACCCTCTTGTGCCCCACCACCCCACTGCTTTCGCTCTTCGATAGGCTGCTCTCATCAAATCAAACCTTTGGAGCCGGTGTGTTTCTCCCTCTCTCTTACGGAGCAATCGATGCACAGTCGAGAGAAGTCTAATGCCTCATGGGGCTTGCCATCGCAAATCTCAGATTTCCAACAAGAGAGAAGCCCACCCGCTAAAATAGCGTCCGCTGACCAGACAAGCCAGAACAGCTGCAAAACTACGCACTTCTGGAGCCTTCTGCTCCATGGACTCCGTTGTTGGCAGTTATTCTACGGGTACTTGCTGGATCGAACCCGGCGTCTTTGCAAAGCCCGAGAGTCAGCGAGACGTGTGAGACGGAGTCCCAGCCCCTGAGCAGCCCACTGGCCATCAATTCGATACGCATGCAAGACTCTAACAGCTAGATCACATCACCTGCTTTTTTTTGTAGGGATTTTTTTGGAGGGGAGTGTCTTGGCTCTTGAGGCCTCAAACTCCATCACTGGCATTGTTAATAGGGACCGGGGCGTGGTGATGGGCACAACGAATATCTAACTGCTACACAGAGTTCTTTCCACCGATTGACGCTTCGACTTCTACCATGCAAAACTATCATACGCTTCCCGTAGCACCACCAAGAGCATATTGAGTGGCTAAGTGGATAGTTCCATTCTGCACCATGACCGTAGCATTTAGATGCCACGCAGTCATCTCGCCTCATTTTAAGAATGCAAGTCAACACGACGGGCTGAGAGTCGTAATTACTCCATGGTGGTACGGAGTAATCTACATCTCATGTCGGTGAGGTATCATCCAAAGCCACGGTGAAGACCCCTAACTAGCAAGTGTGGAAATCGGTAATCTTACATGATGCATTGAGAAGCCGCCGAGGGCGAAACACTCGCAAACCACTCAGCCGTTCATTGACCGTCTAGCCATGGATTCAAGGTTCAAGGGTAGCGATCCATCACTCGGCCTGGCGTTCAACCTCAATTCGTACATCGTATCTACAGCGAACTACTGAGCCCAGGCGATGCCATCCTAGCACTAGCCTGGCAGACATCCAAAACATTTTGCTTTCCTCTCCCCACACTAGCCGCAAGGTGGATGAACGACGGCTCACAAAATTACCCAAGTGGTGCTGACCCCAAGAAGCCACATTGGCGAAGTCGAGCCGCTAGCCTGCAATGTGCAGTTAATTCGCGGCAGACCTGTGATTGGGGCAGCAATTAATAGCACCAGGGCCGATCATCACCCACGCGCCCAATGACCGCGGGCGCCAGCAGGCAAAGTCGTCACAGAGTGTGTTCCCCAATGCCCTTCCCCAAGTGGCTTTTTTCCGATTTGCCCAGCTGAGCTGCGCCCTCTTCCGGCGCCTTGGTGGTGCAGGCGGAGGAGGATGGGGCATGCCCACCAACAGTCATGTTGGAGCAGGGAAGACAGCAGCATCACCAGCCAATAGTGAGCGCTAGCACACAGTGGTTCGCTCTCTATGGTTGGGAGGTTGATGCCGCGGATTCCCTCGACTTTGACTGGGTGGGTGCTCTGCGTGTGTGTGTGAACACCAACTACAGACAGGTTCGTTATTAATAGGTGGCTGTCTAGTCCTACGGGCTACGATATCACGGAAGGAGGCGTGTGGGTGTCAAGCATCGAGTTGGTTGCTTTGGATCATCGCTTGCGGGGATCGCCTCACGTTGGCACCGTCGACGTTGTACATGATTTATCGGTTACTCTGCGTCCACAGACACCCAAGCAGGGCAGAGATCTTGTTCCCGCGGTGGATGGTCTGTTCGTAGCGAGGAGACGCTATCGACAAAACATGACACTGTTCCTTGCCCGGAGGCTTGGTGGATGGACTGAGTGACTGACGGGCTTGATGGCGGCTTGTGCCTTCCCGCATCCTTGCAGCCTCTCGACTCTCCCCCCCCCCCTTTCCATTTCCAACAATGGCGACCCATGAACCATTATTACCTAATTATTGACTGCATCGCCCAGACATCCCAACCGCCATCCCACCAGCCACCAGCCATTAGCAACCACCCAATACCAATCACGCATCCCAACCACCTACAGCCAGACAGCCTCTCCAGCGTCAAGCCCAAACCCAAGCAAGCTCTCTGTCGCCCATCTTCCGGGCTTGCCTGTTGGCCTGTCCGCCGCCTCTTGCTCGCCATGCCTCCACCCATCCATCCTCATCATCCTCCATCCACCCTTCACCACACCTCCCTCCCCATCATTAGAGTTTCGTTTCCCCCTCGTGGCCTCATTACATTGGCGGCGTGGCCAAGTGCAATCGTACCACTCCGAGCCAGCTCGATCACGCTATGAATGCCACCGAAAAGCCACCCCCTTCAGAGTCGGCCCTCTCTGCCTTCTTACTTGCTTCTGTGGCGAAACGTGGCTCCCAAGGTCGCACTCACTTCCCCACACCAAAGACATTTCCCCCAAGACAGATAACAAATCCCATCAGACCATAAGCACATGGGATCAGCATTTCGTATCGACGACGTAGCTCAGCAATGCGACCAACGGGATCACCTCGCCGGACTCCATCTTGTGCTTCTGTTCCCCCACGGCAGATGGGAGGTGTCTCACAGCCGTGTTCGCTTGGCAGGCGATGTCGTCCAAGGCCGTCCCCGTCCACTAGCTGTCCCCCATGTACTATGTAAGATCTGTGACTGTGATGGTGGCACTGTGCGTACGGAGCATTCCCCAGCCATTGCATTGCACAAGGCATCCCCGACACCCACCTCGAGGTGAAATCCCGTAGTCGAGGCGTCGGTGCATAAACATGAAGCATCCAAACAATCAATAGCTCCTCGCAGATCCCGCCGTGCCGGATCCTGCACCATACGCCGCTGATACAAGAGCATGAATGGTATCAATCAGCATGATTAGCTCACTTTGTCAGCCAATATTCCTGCTGGGCTAGATTCGGCGCTAGAAGGGGGATTGATTGTGCAATAGACTTCTGCACCAGCTGACCACACCTTGCCACCCACCAGCTCCCCTAACCCAGCTGGCAAGCCGGGAGACTGGCGGCGCTGTGTATTCATGCGAAGGAGAGAATTTTCCTGTCACGCCGCGGTGCTCTGCTGTCATCGGTGTGGCCGTGAGGCTTTGACTGCACCCGAGCGCCTTGCCCATGACCCTGAACGTTCGATCTCGGCCGTCTACAACGTTGTCACGACTGTCTCCCCATTTTGCTGTGCCGCTGTATTCCGCATTGTGCAGAAAATTCTGATGGTCACCTGTATTGAGAAGTGACGGGGCCATGTATGTGTTTGCCACGCGGTCTCGAGCAGGCAGCAGAACAGTCTCGACTACGTAGATACCGGCCAGGTGTTAGAAAGGGCCTGCCTGAGCAACAGGCAGCAACACTCTTGACCCCGTGGCTACGGTCGCCGAATGGGTCCATGGAGATGGCTCTGGAACGGGGTGTAGCCTGCACTTTACCTCCTTCCTGGAGGAGTGGACCTCGCTGGTGCCGCCGTGCCCGCAACCCGACCGGGACCCACTTCGGCGCCGTCTGACCTGCAGCTCGACGACAACACCACAGCCCGAAGTGAAGTTGTTTGCCTGAACGGCGAGCAACGTGATGGAGATGCGCTTGCTTCCGTGGATGGCAATAGCGCCAAAGATGCCTAGACGTTGTGCCCACGCGAAAATACAACGGCCGCGTTGAGGGCGCGAATTCGCGTCATGCGGATCTGACTTTCAAAATGTGAGTCTTAAAATCTAGCCTCCGGCGCGAGACGACAGCCCTTTCGCGACTTGCGAATTTGATTTCCTCGGCCTCACGCCTGATATACGCAGACACATACCCACACATCTATGGACTATATTTGGCATCCTACAACACCACGACGATGCGCTCCTCCCTTGCCATACTCCCCCTCCCCGCCCTCGGCCACGGCAGCGTAGACTACAGCTACACAATCTGGAATGGCCACTGCCCCTGCGACCCAACACCACCGCAGCTGCTGCACACTACAAGCGCGAGCACATCGCGGACGAGAGGTACCACCCCGTGTACCGCAATGCAACGTCCCCGACAGCCACAGGGCGCGCACACCTTCTCCGCCAACCACGTCGTGTGCACCGTCTTCGCCGGCACGGCCTACGAGGGCCCGGCTTGGGCGGTACGAGAGTAGAGGAGCAGGTGGAGTACGCGTTAACGGTAGTTTGGATGCCACCATCCCTGGTCTGGTGGTGATGCAGTGTATGTACGTGCCTTATATTGGCAGAGAATCCCGTGACAGGGGGAAGAGAGAGAGAGAGAGACTGGAGACTCGCCGTGTCTTGGATTTCACGAGGGCCGAGGCGAGGCGCGGGGAGGCGAGAGAAATGGAGGGTCTGAGACAAGTCGTGCGGTACGGGTAACCCGTATCGAGGGGCCTGGACAAGGGGGCAAGTGAGGTATGGGTTGACGGGCCAATGTGTGCCACGCAGCGTCGCCGGGGAGAGTGTGCAGAGAGAGTGTGGTGGCAATGACGGGGGGGAGGAGGTGGCTGGAACGGCGGGTTCTGGATTGTGTCTCTGATGGCGGTTCCGTGTGTGTTGCTGCGCGGTATGGATCACGGGAGCGGGTACGGATAGACGGACTGGATTGGAGGCACGCTGCTCCTGGGTTGGATGCGCCCAAGGCGCGGCCGATGGTGTTGGTGTTGGCGTTGGCGTTGGCGTTGGCGTTGGCGTTGGTGTTTTGGTCGATGTTGTCGACGCTGCCGATGACGTTGCACTGTGGCTAGTACGACCGCCGCGTGTCTGGCTCGCCCGTCATGTGCCACAGAGGCCGTCCTCATCCTCCCTTGCCAAAAGCAAGACCCCCCGCGAGCGCGAGTGCGAGGCACCGTGACCCAGTGCATGTCGCTGTCTCATGTCGTGGCAGAGTGCCACCGTGTCGTGGTCGGCTCGGGACTGGCTGCGTCGAACCCTTCCCTGCTTGCATGTCACGCCGGCTGTCCACGGCCCATCGCCGCTCACTGCCCACCGCTCACTGCCCCTACAATGGCCACTGTCACAGCGCGCTATGGCGCCTCGCGGCCCTCCCCTCCCCTCTGACTGCCTCGTGCACTTCCGTGTCTCTGTCCACCACCCTTCATCCCACTGTAAATGCGACGCAGCGCCGCGTTCCAGCGACAGGCCAGCCCCAGTGGCTGCCTCCAGTGCACCGTGACCCCGCTGAAGGCCGCCCGCCCTGCCAGCGCCAGAACCTTCCCCGGGGCTTCGGTGGCTACTGCCCTCCCTGTGGTCGCTCTGCCCGCCCGCTCCCAGCGCCTCGTTTCAAAGGGTCCTCTCTGCAGGGCCCTGTTTTTCCTTTTCATCCACGCTCCGTGCATATGATTCACATGACTATCTATTTCTGGCGGTTTTCATTCTTCTGCCCTTTTTCCTTCTGCCTGCGTGTCCCGCGCCACTCCATGCACTGCATGCACCGCATCGAGAATTCCTTTTCCCAGCCGTTGGTGCCATGCTACACCCCGGCATCTCCATCGCCCTCCATGTCCGCTGTCCCCTGGACGGCCATGTGCTGCGTGCCCGCCGACGTACCCCGTATCGTCCAGCACCCGGCATCAGTGGGCATGTAGGGGGATGGAGACTGGAGACAATGATGGATTGTTCCAACAACCCCCACCCCATGCTAGACACGACCATTTTTCCTTCTTTCGCCGCATCGCATCTTCAGATACGGAGAATGGAGTCGTGAGGACATGGCCGACCGCCGCCGCCTGACTCCGTTGGCAGGGTGCAGGGTGCAGGGTGCAGGGTCCAGCAAGTGTTGCGGCCCATGACGCCAGGTAGCCAGCTCAGTGGACGGTGTGGAGCAGAGGGCCCGACGGCAGATCCTGCGCTGTAGCAGCTGCCACGAGCCGGCCGTTGGCCCTCTGGGTTTGCCACCGATTGATGCATGCCAGTCGGGAGAGCCGTGAACGGATGATGTCGTCGCCAGCACGGTGGTGAAGCTATTTCGATACGATGCGACGTGGGAGTGGATGGCAGGATGCAGATGGTGGACTGCGGAGCCTTTCCTACGTCTTCGTCCTGTCTTCCTCGATCAACTACCGGCACTGCCTCGTACTGGACTGGAAGCTGCTCTGACCACTACGTAGCGTCCATCCGCCCACAGATCGCCACAGGGACATGCTGCCTCTGGCGTCGATGCCCTCGCCATCAGCGTCGTCGGGCTCCTTTCACATCCCACAACACCAATTCCTCCCGGCACAGCTACCCCAGGACCCTTCGTCGATCACCAAAGACCAAACAACCCCAACCCGCGATCCCAACCGATGCGCTGTCCCAGTCGGCCCGTCCAGAGCCCACTGCCCCCCAAACGGCCGTTTCGGCCGTGCGACGACGTCACAGATCTTCCGTCTGCCTCAACCGCAGCGGGCAGCCCCCTGATACCGCCAGTGATGTGATACAGATGCGTCCACGGCGCTCTTCTCCTGAGACTGTGTGAGCGACGTTGCTGTGACAAGCTCTTGACGTCAAACCGCGAGCCCTCCTTGCCTCAGGCCGCCCTAACATGGAGACGACGACGATCAGCAGTCCCCGCGTTGATAATCCATCAGTCGCGGTGTTTCGATCACCACGATCAGTCGTCAACGTCGACGTCACGATCATCAACAGAGAAGCGACTCCCCCTTCGCTCGTTGCCTCCCTGCTTCCCGCCCACCTCACCGACTCATCCACCGCTGGCTGGCTGGCTCAACGCTGGTCGTGCTGTGGCTGCAATGCGTGACATCGACCCGCCCAGCTCGACAGGCTATTGTTTCTTTTCTTTTTTTGGTGCCATTCTTCCTTTTCCCTTCTTATTGTCTGTGCTTCTTCTAATGCGATATGATAACAAATAGCCGGCCTACCCATGGGCCCGATCATCGCGTGCCTCATCGGCGATTCGGACCCCCTCAGGCGGCCTATTCCACTCATCGTCACCCTCAATCTACTCCGTACCAATCGCCAACTAACTTGCATGCTAGCCCGTTGGCCCCACCACAGAAAAAGACGGCGATGTTCGATGCAGCACATCAGCTTCCCTACAACCTCCCTCTCGTCCCCCCCAAAACGGCAGCTACTCTGTGACGGCCACGTTGCTGTTTGAAGCAATTCGCTCCGGCATACACGCAGTGAAGGATAGATTGATCGTCCATGCGCACCCCCATCGCCTCAACTACATGCGCCCTAAGCCAATCCGCGCTGAAGCTCCTCCCGCTGATCTGGCGAGGGAGGAGCTTGGAGGGCCATTCATTGCGCCCTGTGTTGGGCCTGTGATGAACACGCTCACGGGGCGAAATCACCTCATTTCTAGGTCGAGATCCTTGGCGCCCCTACAGCACCGTAATCGTAGTCGTCGATTCAGCTCTACGTCTGTATAACGTCAACATGATGCTGCGCTCGTCCCGACCGTGCGAGCGCATGAGAAATAGGCTTGCTACCCACCCGCCGTTTCAAGCCCTGAACCCCAGCGCCTGATCTGGTACACAACACTGACCATCAAACACTCCCCTTAACCTATTCCCATCGTAGCCTATAATGCCTACCTCTCAATTCCACCTGTATCCATTGCCTGAAGATATCCCATCTCTTGGCCCAGCTCTGAATAACCCGCACGCAAAACGCCCCCCCTTCACTTCAATCAATAACGCGGCGATTAGTTTTGCTGATGCCCTTAAACGTCCCGCGTCATACAATAGAAACGGATAGATCCAGCTTGCCCACCCACCTGAGGCGCCCTCTGCTCTGGCATCGTCAGCCAACCCCGTCATCGCTGCGGCCTGCGTAGCCTGTAGCAGGCCCGTAGCTAGCCCGTGGTCAACGTAGTTACACGTCAGAGCTAGTTTGAAAAGTAGACGGGCGAGACAGCATACATCTGCCTGGTCCTAGGCAACACTTGGAACGACTTGCAGGCTGTCGTACGCCCCCCCGCCATCCAGCCATCTCCAAAAAACCACATCACATCACAGCACGGCAAGCACGGCAAAGTCATCCTCGCACCAGGCACCAGGCATCCTCCAGCTCACAAGACATCGGACCATACCTACTGCAGCGGACACCGTTTGCTGCAGCCTGCATCACATCATCCAACCCACCTCACCATCCACCCAGGCCACATCATCACCTCCGAAAGCCCGGAAACACGAGTGGGGACGGAATAAAAAAGGAAACCATCCAGGCAGCCAACCTCGCGCCGTGTAACCGCTGCTTCGAGGCCCTCGCCTCCGTCACCCGACCGGACAGTGATCAGGCCCTCCCGTTTGACATGCACCTAAACAAACCCGCATCCAACCGCAGCGGCTGACTCAATGACATCCCGGTGTTTGAGTCTGTCTACCTGGGAACCGGCATATAAACGCCCGGTTTGTAGTAAGTTGCGTCGTCGCAGCCCGGGAACAGCGGCGCCTGGAGTGATTGGCTGTGGATCGCAGACTCTGAGGCGGCTCTGCGAGGACTTGCGACAGGGGTGGCCATGGGACCAATAATAGCACATCACACACTATAATTAGGTGCGCTGAAAGTGACCGACACATGGATGGAAAGATGAGGCTCACCAGGGGTGTGGGTGGGTAATTACGCTTGGGCGGCTATTGTGTCAGCCACCGAGCCTCACGACGGCCTCGCAGCCAACGGCGGCCGTCCAATCAGCCAAGCAAGAGACGGCGAGGGATCGGGACTAGACCTCTATTTCGTGCGCAAGGCAAAACGGGCCTCAAATCCTCGAAACGAAGAACGTACAGGGGGACAGCACCAACTTGCACACACACACACACACACACACAAGCACACACCCTATGCAACAATCAGACCGTCTCATCCTCACTTGACACACGGCCAAACAAAGGCCACTCTCAAGAGCACCTGGCGAAGCGACGGTGTGTTCAAGACCCTGAGCCGGGGCATCACTACATCGGGCGAATTAAGCTTCTTCCTAGATCCTCGTTCTCGCAGAAACAGATCCTGGCAATTCCAGCTCACGCTTTCCGCACACCGGGACCCACCTCCATAAATAGGTGCAGCCTCGAAGCGCGAGCAAAAGCCAGCCTCATCATCTGTCACACAGGGAGGCCCATCTCCCGACCCTCTCTCTCTATCATTTCTACCAACCCCACAGGCCAGCCGTCTTGCATATGACTTTGGAAAATTTCAAGGTGCGCGCACCTTGTCCACCGGGATGCCTGGGAGGGTGTGCTCGCAGGTGCACGCCGGATGGTGACACGCCTCAAAACCATGGCGCTTCGACGCCCGAGTTTGACAGCGTAGTGAAAGCCTATTTACATCTTCGTGTACATGTACGCAAACTAAACAGCAGCGACCCTCACTACTGGCAATAGTAGAGCCTAACCTAGCGCCCGCAACTTGTGGACTGGAATAGGTCTGCGTGTCACGTTGGGACCGAGAGACTCGACCCTGCCAACATTTGAGTCTGGTCCTCACCGCCCTCGTCGGTATGAGATGTGACCTCGGGACGACGCAGATCAGAGCAAAGAAATATCTTAGTGTGACGTAGCACAGCAAAACTCCATATATTTGCTCATTGCTCGTCGCTCTTGGTCGCTAGCGAATCTTCCCTCTAATGACGCTTCTATCACATCGTACAAGTAGGTATCCATATAGCCATAATTTTGCGCCCACATCCATCCTTCATTAGCCATCTCCATTTCTTTCCATTCTTCTGTGTCCATACCTCGCACTTACTCCATCTAGCGACGTGAAGCACCTATCTTGGAGGTGAAAAAAGGATGTTTCAATGCATCCAGCGGCTTTAATCTTTTGTCTGGGTTCAGGGCGAGGCAGTGGTCCAGTAAATCGATGAAGTGATTCATCTCTCTCGACTCCGTATCATTCATGCCGGCAGATGCCGCCATGAGACGAGTTCGTAGGTCTCGGGTCGGCTTGACCATTGGTAATGTCCTTACCGCTGTCTATTATTGAGTCAGCAAAAAGACACCAAATCTAAAACCACCAATCATACGAATCAAGTAAACCATGAGAATCAACACATCGGTTCTTCTATGCAGCGCCCACCGAACGCGAGTCTTGGCGCTTGCTGCAGAGGCACTTGAGTGTTCAAGTATTGGCACTGGTTGCCTTTTACACTTGACGCACAAGTTCCTGACCTATATAGCACTTGCAACATGGTACTGGATTTCAAGGCACATAGGCTGCTGCGAGGTAAGTAGGGGTATCCAGTTGCACAGCTGTCCCATCGGCTAAAGTGGATGTCTCTTCATAGGCTGATGCTATCTGCTCAACCATGTGTAGCCTATATTTGATAGCTCCGAGGCAGCCTCTGGCACTGGTAGTCCGAATAGAGAGTGAGGCACTTGCATCAAGGGCGACTAGGTATGATGAATCGAAGTATAAACAGTCGATAGGTGCCGAAAAAAAAAGGAGAGAGGAAGGGGGATTTGGCTTGTATGTGAAAGCAGGTGGTGCCGAACTGTTGAGATAAATACAAAGGCGAAGAATCGTACCTTTCCTAGGACCTTGTCGCGTTCAACGCTGACGAACTGCCCGAGTTCGTTGAAGTGATTTCCCGCTAACTGGCCACGTTTGAAAAGCTTGGGTGTCATCCGACCACGAATTTCCATGATGCTTTTAAGCATCTGATTATTGCTGTCACCCGTAAAGAGAATCTTGCCCGTATAGAGTTCATACAGCGTGCAGCCGATGGACCACATGTCAACGCCGTAATCATACTCCATACCAAGAATGATTTCAGGTGCTCGGTAGAATCGACTGACCAAGTACGGTGTGATCTCGGTGTGTGCTGTGGCGGCATCGGATCGATCAATTGCTGTGCCTAAATCACAAATTTTGAGGATGCTCCGATTCTCATTGACCTTTTACTAAGTCAGCTGCTTTCTATACTGCCGAAACAAGAAGGATGTAGGATGATTTACCAAAATATTGTCCGGCTTCAGATCAGCATGTATGATGGTACATTTCCGCATATGTCCCAAGGCTACAAATATTTGGTACGCGTACGCCCTCGTTGCTCGTAGGTTGATGCCTACATTGTTCCCGAATTTGCGAAGAACCTCACGCAAATTGAGGCTTAGGCTTTCGAATGCCATGCACAAATGTCCTCGGAAATCAAACGATCGCTCGAAAATGACAATGTGTTTCTTGTTCTCGGCATCTGCGTTGTTGAGCTTTTGCAGGATGGCAATCTCAGTGTAGCCCCCCTTTCGCAGAGCATCATTATTTCGCATCATCTTGATGGCGACGAGCTTCTTTGTGTCGAGGTCAATAGCCTGGACAACCCCAGAGAACATTCCTTTACCAAGTGTTGTCTGAATCTGATAACGACCATCCATGACCTCGCCAACACGGAACTTGTAGTACCCATCTTTATCATCACCTTCGAGGATGCCGCCCTTGCCGTTCACAGGTGCGGCGCCGCCTCTTTCAGCTGGAGCCAAGGAGTCGGCGGGCTTGGTGGTGTACTTGTCTTCATCAAACTCGTCGGCGAACATGTCGAAATCATCGTCATCATCTGCAGCAGACTCATCCAGCTTTTTCTCAGAGGTTTCATGGGCTGCTTCATTGGGGTGTTCGGTTGTTTCAACAACATGGGGCTCACCATGGACCACAACCTGGCCGTGCCTGAGTCCATCTCGGCGCTCGTCTTCTTGCATATCGATAGTAGGGTCATAGTCCGCTGCCGATGGGCCATCATCGTCGCCTTCTTTAGATTCCCCATGACTGTTCATAAGATATTTTTCATCAAGGAGATCTAATCCGCCGGGGAATGGCTCATCGTGGGATCCTGGAGAGCGTGGAGATGCAAAATCTGAGCCATTGGTCAGCCTGAGTTCTATCATATCATTTGCACAATAGCATACTTGAATGTGGTGTTCGAGGTGTATCCGAGTCGGCGGCCTGTGGTGTCCCCGACTGTAATGAAGCTGGAGAAGCTGCACGTGCTTTGTCGACCGCTCCTACAGCGTGAAGGAGAAGCGGTGTTGCGGAACTCGACTTGGCCAGCAATTCTTCACGCCTTTTGCGGCGACGCTCAATCTCAGCATCTTCGTCGATGTACTGTGGTTCCTCGAAGTCCTCCTCAGGCATCTTTTGCTCTTGAAGCCGAGTGCTATTTGGTGGATCAGCCTTTGTTTTACTATTATTACAGAAAAAAGTGTATGGCGTACGTTTTCTCGGAGGCTACGCCTTGTCCAGTTACTTTACCTGACTTCGCAAAGGTCTGTCTGGGGGCAGTGTCGTCTCTGCTGGAACCTCGGCCGTCCTCATACTGGAGCACCTGCCGTGAGCCCTCGCGTCTGGTTACATCACCTCTTGAGAATCGGTCTTGAGTCCGGACAGGAGAACGACTTTGGTTTCGATGCTGTCTGTTATTATAACGATCTCGATCGCCATTTCTATGCCACTGCTGGTTGCGATCACGGTCTCGGTTACGTTCGCGTCTGTCGTCGTAATAGTCCGTATCTATGGGTCTCGGCCCATCCACGTCGTCGTAAGAAATGCGAGAACGCCTATAATCGTTTCCGGAAGTCTCGTTATATCGTGGGCGTGTCTGTCTTGAACCACGGTCGTCTCTTCGAGGGTGCTGATCCCAATCGTCGCGAGACCTCTTGAAGCCTCGAGGTGAGCGGCTTCGTCGTGACGAGTTGCTGTGTCTCGAAGCAGAGTCAAGATCAGGGGACGAGTATCTGCTTGGTGGTCTATCTCGACGGTTAACGCCGCTTCTTTCAGCGCGTGACAGAGAAGATGCCTTCAGCTCCTGAACATTTTCCTCAACAATTTCGCCTTCGTCCGAACTCGAGGCCATGATGGCCCTCGGTGAGTCCTTCTGGACCTTTTACTCAGATAATATAGACGGTCAGCGAGTGAACAGGGTGATTGCAGGGCGCAACAGGAATATAGAGTCCAACCAGATCAGTCAGCCTTGACTCATCCAAAGCTCAGGTCAAGAGGAAGCCAAAAAGAAATGGAAGTAAGTCAGATGAAGAAGTTGATCATAAGAGAAGAAATAAGGCAGCACGGAGTAAGAGGGAGTGGAACGACCGAGCTGGAGCTATCACCAGGAAGTCTTATGTCCTGGCAACTTAGGGGTTGACGGATGCTAGATGGTGATGATGATGGTGGAGGTTTCAGTCCCGTTTGGTCATCGACATGCAGATTGAGTAAGGCTGCGATGTATGTGGGGTGCCTTGGTAATTACATAAGCGGACAAAAGACCCCTGTTAGCTAAGCCTCTAGATAAAGCCTAACTAAGGCTTGGGTGTGGCGCGGTGCGCTCTAGGCCTCCAGCAGAAAGTCGCAACTTTTCTCGGCGCTACTGACCAGAAAAAGGCCCATCGTTCAACTTGACCTTCAATCCTAAGCTACCTTCAGCAGGCTCAGCAGTGTGAGTATATTCTTATACTTTCGCGTTTCAATAGAGGTATCTTCTTCGCAATAATGGGTGGCACAAACCGAGAAGGCAAGTTTCCTCAGGCTCCCCAATAACCCCTCCATATTTTCATATAGCCATCGCTAACCCCTCCTCCAACAGGTGGCAAGGTCAAGCCCTTGAAACAAGCCAAGAAGGCTCAGAAGGACCTCGACGAAGATGATCTGGCCTTCCTCGAGAAGAAGCGCGCTGGTGCGAACAGCCCTAATATCCTACCCCGACATCTCGTCGATTCTACAAATCACATGTGAAAATACTGACTGACATGGATAATAGAGGAGAAGGCTCGCAAGGAGATGGCAGCCAAGGCCGGAGGCAAAGGCCCGCTGAACACTGGTGCTCAGGGTATCAAGAAGAGCGGCAAGAAATAAGCGAAAGCTGACTGACATTGCGAGTCCGGTGAAGGCTAATCTGGTCGATCGATATAGACCAATTGGGCGTTATAATGTGTGCGCGCGATGCATGACGATGAGCAGCCTGCTATTCACAGGCCGACATTGTAGGTCAGTGATTTACGGGAAATGAATGCATGAATCATCAACTCGGCCGTGTACCATGTGCCTCTATCAGTGAAGTGCTTTGGATGGCTTATGCCACGCAACTCCTCTGGTGATGGATGTCGAGTGTTGGCTGCGGACCAAAAAGATGCAGTTGGTTCTTGGCGATGCTAAATTTCGCGAGCAGCCACTAAAGTAAAAAGACTCAAGACCTCCCAGCCAACTGCTCTCCTCAGAGGAAAGATTGGATACAGCTGATCATCATTTTCTTTTCGCTCTGTAGTCCCACTTGATCCTTTGTCTTTCGTCTTTATTTATGGGAGTGTTTTGTAAATGAAGCATCGCTTTTAGCCTCGGAGTGCTAAGAGCTTACATGTGAGCCCCAACAAATTCACGTTGGCGACTCAGCAAAAAAAACACCACGACTCAGTTAAATACCAGACTCAAACCCCAATTTTTTTTGTTCAAAAAAAAAAAAAAAGGTGCAGACTGCCTGTATTGACGCGACTAAAATCATACATTTATCCGTGTTTTCAACCGCAGTTCTTCGTTATTTTGCTGGTGACACATCATCTTGACTAGGGACCTACTGCTAGTATTAGCTGTTATCACTGATTCCAAACGCACATTTCAACAGACCGACCTGATATGGTCAAGAGGCAAATATGTCTCAAAGCACTCAAGACAACGACCTTCGCAGGCGCCATGCTTCTCTAAAAGGCTCTCCTGCAGAAACCTTGGTCAACGAAATCAAAACTGCAGAGAAAAAAGTCAAGACAAGCCTCCACCAGCTTTGGGACGACCTCCCAGACTGGCGGCGTGACAATGCCTTCATCCTCTCAGGCTATCGCCAAATCCGCGCCTCATACATGCACTCATTCCGCTCGCTATTCTACTTGCACAACGAGTCGGTCAACATCTGGTCACACCTGCTCGGGGCGCTCGTCACAATTGGCGGCTCGTCGTACCTCTACCATGTCATCCGCCCGCGGTACGAGTCCGCCACCTCCTCTGACGTTGTGGTCTTCGCGTGCTTCTTCGGTGGCGCCACCCTCTGTCTGGGTATGAGTGCTACCTTTCATGCGCTCGTGGATCATAGTCGGGAGGTTGCCAAATGGGGGAATAAGCTGGACTACACGGGCATTGTGGCTCTCATTGTGGGAAGTTATGTGCCAGCGCTGTATTATGGCTTCTTTTGCAGGCCGAAGATGTTGACTACGTATTTGGGACTGGTATGTTTGATAATACGCTTATGCTCAAGAACCAAATCTTTGTTTACTGTATTGGCGCTTACCATTTTGACAGATTTGTCTGCTTGGAGTCGGATGTGCAATTGTGTCTTGGGTGGAACGGTTTCGGACCCCGAAATGGCGCCCATACCGAGCCGCAATGTTCATCGGCCTGGGGTTATCTGGAATCATCCCCGTCCTCCATGGCATCTCTATATTTGGATACCGCGGTCTGGAGGAGAGCATGAGCATTAGCTGGGTCATCTTACAAGGTGCCATGTACATATTTGGCGCAGTGCTCTACGCGGTAAGCAGCCGGTATTACATGTTAATGGAGGAATTTTGGGCGTCAGCTAATCAAGAGACTAGGCTCGCTGGCCAGAGAGGATCTCTCCCGGGGCTTTCGACATCTGGGGAAGCTCCCACCAGATCTTCCATATCTTTGTCTTGTTGGCTGCGGCAACCCATTTCTATGGCATGGCGAAAGCGTTTGATAATCACCACACCTTGACGGGATCGCAATGCATTATATGATGGATAAACTTTTGTATAATAGACTTGTAAAATAGATTTCAGCTTTGAATACATGAGTTGTACTACCCACCACTCACTCGTAATAGCGCAGTTGTTGATTCGCATCTCAACCTTCTAACCCGATGTCTAATACATTAACAATACCTGACGCCATGGCTGCTGCCGCCCAACACCCAAAGCCATCGTTGGGATTCCACTCTACTACCGTAATTCTCGACAATGGTTCATAGATAATAGATCTCGACGGATCAGAGCCGCCAACAGTCTCATCGTCGTCGTCATCATCATCATCATCCGCCGCCTTTTTTGACCCTTTGCCGCCTTTCTTACCCGACCTGCCTTCTGTCTTCGGGTTGCGATTTTTGTCAACAGCAAAACCTCGCAGTATTCGCGAGACTCCACGAGCAGATGCAGGTGATGCTGGTGGGAAGAGGTTGGCAGGCCGGTGTTCATGTTGCAAGATTCGTAGGCGATCAGTAGGTGCACGGCGGCTGCTGAATATTTGTACCTGAGCATTCACACACCACAGAGACCCATCTTGAGTTCCAATAAGGAGGAAAGGGTGGGTACGACCAATGGAGAGACAGGAAAGAAAGCTGTCACCTGTAAATATCCTGCGAACGAGAGGAAATTGGGTGTAGTGCATGAACCCGATTATTGTGTTAAGGGGGTTAGCTGTCGGATATACTGAAAAGAACCCAAGAATATGGTCACTGTAGCCAAGAAGGTTAGGTTGTGTATGTATTGCCGAGTTCTGCACCTCTGTAGTTTCATAACTGGGGGCTTGGAGATCAACGAGCTTCGCAACACCGCCAACTGGGGTCGACATAACGACGTATGGAACAGTTGGATAGCCTGATACCATATCTATTATATGGTTATGGTGCACAGGGTGTCGGGAGAGAAGGCAGTTGGGATATATAGACCACAGAGCTATTGAGCCGTCAGAATAGCCTACTGCGATTCGATTAAAAACTATCCAAGTCATAGATGTCGCTTTGATTGTCTCCTCATTTCGCAGCGATAGTGTAGCAAGCGGTTCAACCATTTCTAGAATAAGTTAGATGTAGAGATGTCAACGACATAGGATTAACCTTACCATACGTCCCGTCTCCATCCTCACTAGGTTCAATGACGTACACACTTCCGTTGCCAGACAGAACTGCCAAAAGACGGAGTACAGGGTTCCATTTGACCCGCCTGGCTCGCCCACCGTCGAAACATAAGGTCTTTTTCAGATGTGCCTTTTTGGAAGAAGGTCTCATATACCCGTCGTCGGATTTCTCACCCATCAACTCCCAAAGCTGAACAACGCCGTATGTCTCAAAATCTGGCTTAACAGACTCCTCTTCATAATTATAAATCTTTTGGTCACCATGGGGTATGACAGCTAAGGCGAGAAGCTGGGTGTAGTTATCGCTTGATTGTGGAGCCCAGCCCATGCCGAGAACGATACCGCCTGTGTCAAGAACCCAACCCGAAGGGATATTGGCGTCCTCTCCGGCATCATCTCCAACATTTTCAAGTGGTGTTCCAATTGCATTTAATGTGATAGCGGCACCGGGGCTAAACTTGACTTCGTGGGGAGAGGCTGCTGAGTCCATCAAAAGAGGCATTTCAAGTAGTGGGAACTGGTATTGCACTGCTTGTTCGGGGTGTAACATCTGAGATCTTCTGGAAGGTAGGTGGCCTTTTAGGGATGTATACCAACGCTCCGAAGACTGTGATTCCATTTTGAAGAACCCAGGGGCCCAGACTCCCTTATTGGTCCGGCCTGGTTTACGTTCAGTCTCTTTTGGCGGTAGAACTGTCCAGCCCATCCAACGATCAAGCAGCTTCTGCGCCAATTTTAGTCGCTCTTGTTGCGGGCCATACCATATATTGAGAAGAGGTAGACCCCGAAAGCTTCGCTCGAAAGGCCCCACGTAAGCTTTATACTGGTGGCCATCCTGGGGCAATGATTCTATGTCTAAATACCCTACCGTCCTAGGAGTTGACGGCTTCAGAGGTTTGGTTGGTTTCGCACGTTTAGGAAGAGAGCGATTACCAATACCCGCATCGCTGATTTGAGCTTCCTCTACGGCGACCACATTGTCGTCGTTGTCATCGTCTTGGCTCTCTGCATCAGGCAGTATTGTGTCTTCATCAAACGCTTCATCCTTTTCCTCAGCATTTTTGTGGCGCCTGCTACTTGATGCCTTTTTTGCGTCTTGCTCATCCGCGGATGACTCGTCAAAATCGTACTTCTCAACTGTGAAGCGTTTTGTGCGATTTGAGGTTCTCGTTCGCATGGTGGCACGTGTATGTGAACAAGTTCAAGCTGTCATGAGTTCATAGCTTGGATAATTGGCGAAAATCTACTGATTTTTACCTAACCTGGACTATAAAATGGTTTCAGACTCAGCGACTGTATATCATAAGCCTTTTATGTACAAGCTCTGATAAGTTGTTATGTTTATAGAATCTGAGCTTTGGGGGTTACACTATCTTGAGTGATAGATGGCGGAGGTGATTGGTGAAGAACTAATCCGTGCTGATTGTAAACAAAGGAAGATGTTGAGATTTCTTGAGAATGAAGGTTAGTATGGGGAGCGTCATATCACTTTAGCAGTATGGTGCTCATCCCCGGTTAGATGCAGTCATACAGAGAAGATCACTTACTATACTATCTGTCTAGAGACCGAGCTCACTAATTGAAAGAAGACCTGATTGTTGAATTATAATTAAGAATAATGATATGAAGAATCAAGTACTTCGACGTATGACACTATGATGAGGAAAGAGAAGTAGCCGATAATTACCCGAACCTCATGTCACCACTCCGTACTATCACTAGTACTGCCTACGCTATAATTAACTACAGTCCCATCATAGGAAGATGCTCTAGAGTTCAGACAGTCAGAAGGGAAATGCAACCGAAGCATATTCCCCATTGAAATCGCAACCATGAGCGCACCTGAGAGGGCTTCATCAAAAGGCCATTCAAGAAACAAGTCATCAGTAACGCGATGTTTGTTTCCGATCCATCATGTCGCATTGATTCCTAGCGGCTGACCAGTTCTTAGCAACGAGGCCTAGGTCGTCTACCAAAGGTCCCCTGGACGTAGACGAGTTAGTAAATGGGCATGCAGAATATGACTTGAATAACCGTTAATGAAGTACAGTGACCCATTATCTTCGCCTGCATCCCCACAAACGGCACAGCTGAGCCCGAGGACGGCCCAACTGCCCCAGCGAAGTGTGTCGTCAAGCCGTTCTCGTCAACCACAAGCCTCGCCTGTACCCCAAGTGGGAGAAGCTAGGGCAAAAGACTTTTCTTTCCTACTTCGCCCTGAAATATACCACCCTCTTAGCGCCTTAAATGTCCCCTTGGCCTTCCGAAACTCAGCAAAGCAACCAAGCCCCAACGAGTCTCTGGAACAGCTGCTGGCAAAGGGTCATTTTCGAGCGGCAGCCATTGCCTCTGTTGCAGAGCTGACAGGGACTGGAGCAAGTGGTAGCATAGATTCACATGATGCCAAGAAAATTTTTGGGCTCTTGTACACGCGACTGGCGTGCTTGACGCTGATTGACGCGACGCCCCTGGCAGCTCAGGAAGTGAAGGCATTAGAAGACTTGAATGATACTAGGACTTATGTGGATGAAGCGACAGGTGAGCATCTGGTGCCGTGGGAGTTGCGAGTTCTGAATGTACGTCTGCAAGCCCTCGGTTTCAGTGACCATCGTCGTGCGGTTATGAGCTATCACGACCTCGCCCGGGAAGCGAGAGGACATGCCAGCCACGCGGCAAGCCAACATGACAACTCGGCTAGCGAGCTCTGGAAAGCTCGTATATATGACCTGGGGATCAAGGTTGCTGGAGCACTCATCGACATGGACGATTTGTCAGGCGCTGCGCATCACTTGAGTACCCTTCGGGATCGGGGAGATGGTAAGATGGCACTATCAAAGGCACTTCTGTGGTTGCATCTAGGAAGTCCAGACCGAGCACGGAAATGCGCCCAACAGTGTTCCAAAGATGCCTCAAATACAGAAAATATCATCAGAGCATTATGCTACATGGCAGATGCAGATTATGAGGCCGCATTGGAGAAGTGGGAAGATCTACGAGGCATAGTTGAGGATGAGATGGTTGGCGTAAACACGGCTGTGTGCTTGCTATACCTTGGGAGGATGCAAGAGGTAATGATACATCCGTCTTGGCAGTGTGAAGCAACATATACTAAGCAGAATGAATAGGGTCGCGAGATATTCGAAGGCCTTGTGGACTCGGGCTTCGCCTCTCATACTCTACTTTTTAACCTTTCGACTGTGTACGAACTATGTACGGAGAAGAACCGAAATATGAAGATGAAGCTGGCAGACAGGGTGTCACGTTTGGAAGAGTCGCCTGCTGGGTGGGAGAAGACGAATGGTGCCTTTAAGCTGTGACAAAGCCGGCGTTGAACGGTCGGCCATAAAATTGCAGGTCTGGGGTGCTGTCAGATGCATACATCTTCGGGAATCATTTCAGAACCACCAAGATAATACGTTGGCTGTGCGACTGCTGCAGCAAAAAACTACGACGCCGTGATTTGATGAATCGTTTGAGTTTGTATTCATGTGCTGGTCGGTCGGTACTGAACCCCTCTTGTGTAGGCCGGCTATAGCAGGACTGAACCGGGGAGGGGCAGCTTTGGGACAAATTAGGAGAGCCTGGCAATTGACCAACTGGCAGAAGACGTATTATATACAAGGGGTGATTGCTTTCTACGACTGTTAAGCCAAAGGCGAAGAGGACACCCCTTTCTTCTTCCGGCCTTTTTACTATTTTTATTGATTTTTTAAACTACTGTAAGTGACGAGATATTGTCGACGCTGTCCCTTTTCTTAGTCGAGGATGCCATGTTGGTTTGGGGTGGGACCTCGGCACCTCTCCAGCTCCGCTTCCCCAACTTTAGCAGCGGCCCCGTTACGTATTAATATCAACGAAGGGTAGGTAATCATGACTTGACCACGACAAAATAATCTGCTTCTCTATCTTTTGGCATCTGAAATCCCTAGCTGTGAGTAGTCTCCATCTCTTCAATTGAACCCTCCACTGTATCCTAACCTCGTCTAGCCCATCCGTATCTGAACATCTCCATAAAAACATTGCTAGCAAAGCCATCTCACAAAACACCATTAACTATGTCGGACCGCGTCTCCCAAGTCGTCGGCCATCTCAACTACCCCAAGGGTATGCTGGCAGGGCAAGTTGCCATCATCACTGGTAGTGGGCAAGGAATCGGAGCTGAGACCGCCCGGCTCTTTGCGAATGAGGGAGCCAAAGTCGTGGTTGCCGATATTGACAATAGTATGTATCAGCCACCTTGCCGCCTATGTCTATGCCTAGTTCAATACCGCCATCTCAACGCTCAAACAATGTACTCACATCCACCACAGAAAAAAGTGCTGAGGTAGCCGACGCCATCAACAAAAACGGCGGCCAAGCCATCAGCGTCCCAGGTGACGTCCTCGACAGTAGCTACATCACCACTCTCGTCTCCAGAGCAGCCGACTTCGGCAACGGCAAAATCCACATCATCGTTAACAACGCTGGTTACACCTGGGACGGCGTCATCCACAAAATGACGGACAAGCAGTGGGAGACGATCATCGCACTGCACTGCACCGCGCCATTCACTCTCGTCCGCGCCGCAGCTCCCTACTTCCGCGTCAAGGACGGCGAGTCCCGGTCCATTATCAACATCTCCTCCACGTCAGGCGTCCACGGTAACGCTGGGCAGCTCAACTACGCTCTTGCCAAGGCTGGTGTGGTTGGCTTCACAAAGACCATTGCCAAAGAGTGGGGTCCGGCTTTTGGCGTGCGGTCCAACTGCATTGCTTTTGGGCATATTCAGACGCGGCTGACGGCGGCAAAAGAGAAAGGGGCATTCGTTCAGGGACCGGATGGTGAGAAGATTAGCCTGGGAATACCTCAGAAGCAGACGGATGCCCAGGCTAAGGCTGGTGGTGTGGCCCATGCGGATATCCCGCTGCGGAGAGCTGGGACGGCCACCGAGGCAGCAAGCAGCATTCTGGCTGTGGCAAGCCCTTTATTTTCATATGTCTCTGGACAAACCATCATGGTCACAGGCGGCAGGAATATCTGAGAGGTTTATGCTATGACCAAGCGCATGATCTTCCGTGCCTTTCTTTTGTAGATGAACAAGGCTCTTTATACATATTAAATCTTGGGAGTGCTATGTAGCTGTGAGGAAGCAGATACCATGATATGGGCACATAATAGGAAATCAGAATGAGAGGGAAATGCTGGTATTTAATTAGTAGTATATAAACGGTACTCTACTTCCCGCCGAAACGCCTGCCACCCGTCACCCTCATACACTAGACACACAACGTAGGAGTATTCATCATGGTCCCTTTCTCTTACACCTTGAGCCAGAGCGAAAGCACCCCCTTGGCGTACTCGACAATCTCATCACCGCCGAGCTTACTCTCGCCATAGACGCGATCGACAAACGAGATGGGTACTTCGGCAACGGAGAAGCCCATGGCCTTAGCGCGCACAATCATCTCCATCTGGAACGTGTAGCCCTTGCTCTCAGTGCTGGAAATGACCTTTTCTAGCACGCTCTTCTTGTACAACCGGAAGCTTCCCGTGACATCACTGACGCCCGGACGCAGAACGGTATCGGCAAAGAGGTTGGCCCCGCGGCTGACGAACTTACGCTTAAGGTCCCAACCAAAGACCCCACCGTTGCCTGCGTACCGTGTGCCAGTGACGATGTCATAGTTGGCCTTGGCCTGTAAGGCGACCATCTGGGGGATGAACTTGGGGTGGTGGCTGAAGTCGGCGTCCATGATGATGACAAAGTTGCCGGTCGCGAATTGTAGGCCGTGGACGTAAGCGGTGCCGAGGCCTAGCTTGCCTGCACGGGGTTTGAGGACAACGTGGGGCGAGTAGGCCTTGATGAGCTGGTTGGCGACGTCTTGTGTTCCATCGGGGGATCCGTCGTCGATGATGATGAGCTCCCAGTCAAGCTTGCTGCATCGTGGCATTAGCATTGCTGGCTGGTCTGAATACTCTGGGAAGGAAGGAGGAAACAGATAAATGACAAACGTACCTCTCGGTGAAGGTGCGGTTTAGCAACCAGGCAATAATGGGGAGATTCTTCCTCTCATTGTATGTTGGCAAGAGGACCGAGTACTTGTTCTTCGATGCCTTTGCAGGTGCCATTTTGTATGGTTTGGAGAGTTGACGAGGGGTTCGGGGAACGGGAGGATAGATACAGCCAATTAAGACACAGCGCAGGAGAGATCAGTGGGCAAAGGAGTGTATTGAAGTTGGCTTGTTGTCGCGTTTGGCAATGATTGCAAGAGTCGTCCGCGCTGCCCTCGACATACATGTCCCTACCACAAAATGGGAAACCGATGACTAAGCACCCCTGAATTGCTTTTGGTGGACCGCCAGCCAGCTACTATGCCCCCTAGCGTCTATGTAGTCCCTTGATTTATAGAGACAACTGACAGTAACCGTCGCTGTAACATTGTAGCAAATGACCTTCAACAGATTGCACCGACAGTGAATCTGGGTAGTAAACCATCCATTCATGTTCCTCGTTTACAAATTTGGAGGCTGCAAGAGATAAACATTTTTGTTGATATTTCGCCCACCGTATAGGTCTGCAGGTATATGTTAGAGGAGCTTATCCTCATCGAGCAATGCGTCTAAACTTGCTCAGTTACTTGCACCTTTCAATCCTCAGTTCGCCTTTGACGCTCCGTTTGTTCGAAAACCTTCGGGAATATGCGAATTTCTCAATGAATGGAGAAGGGAAAAGGGGTTCAGAATCAATGCTAGGAGTTGGGCAGTGGAAGCTGAAGACTTCGTTTCCGGTTTGGCTGGGCAATTAACATATGAGATACCGACTGCCAGAGAGTTTGATGGTTTGGTAGGAGGGACTTATTTCGCTGCATTGAAGAGCGAGGGAGACGGGGGTTTGCTGATGGAGCTTTATATAGCAGCGGTTTGAAAGGCACGGGTTTATTCTGTTGAGCGAGTGGCATTGGATCTGGCTTCTGACCAGACCAACATCTTCAGGCTAACCGCCTGGTGCTGGAGCTCCACTGTGATGGCAACTGCCAGTGATTCACTAAAGTGCGGCCCGCCCCGAACTTCAATTCAAGAATAGGAGCCTCCAAAAGGCAGAACTCGCCAGAAGTGTATCGATAAAGGATTTCGGTTTGGATATACGATACGGCTTGGTCTGACCAGTCGCACCGGTAGGCTTCTGCAAGAGCACTAATGTTTACAAGGCAGGCAGCATTAATGGAAACGGGAGGCAATAATTCTCTACGACCAGCTCGAAAGGAAACTTTTAGTGCGAGGTTGGCTGTGAAGAGCCTTCCCAAGGGCGGTTCTCTCAATTACTTCAAGATTAGGCAGGCATGGATGGATGGTTCTGACGCTTGTTCGTTCCGTTTGCAGCTGTGGCGCAAACCAGAGGGAGCCAGCCTACAACACTAGCACAAACATCACCAGCACTCAGCGCCGTATGAGAAAATGCTCTAGCCCGTCCCTCCCATTACTTGAGACCCTGGGGGCAATTTCATCATTTGATTTCAGTATATACTGAATGCGACGCTATTAAAAGAAATGATCCCGCCCGGTAGAGTTGGTGCTACTAATCATCTAACGGCATACATCAACGAGCTGTTGGAGGGGTGTTTACTGGGGCTCTGTCGGCTTAGTGGCAGTGCCATAACAGTGACGGCCAGGTGTATTCTGGTCTACGTAGCACCGAGCAGTCTCTTAGCTGCAGACTGTCTTGCATCAACCAGTCTTGCTTGCATGCCGCACGCACCTCGACCAGGTCTAAAAGCAGAGCTATCAAATGAGGTCAACGGACTGATAGTCACTTGTCCAGAGTTTCCCCGCAAATGTATCGGCCCCACCGGCTGGAACCGTGCACAGCACATGTCGCACTGTACCTGTTGCTCCTCATCCCACCCGCAAGCAGCAGCCGTTTTCTTGCAGGATGTGTCGCCACCACCGAGCCACGGCATACTGTGCTCCATCCGCCAATGATGATACTGTCTATGCCCGATGCAGCAAGAATCAGGGCTGGTCAATGCCGCCGTCAAACCCGTTCAGGTCTTTCCAAGGGCACACACACTGCTTGGAGGCTTGACTGTGGACTGGCACGCTGGCACGCTGGACCTACCAGCTCCCGCCTCCCTCTTCTTCGCTTCTCACTACTGGGGGTCCTGCTTGCGTCGCTGGTGCGGCCCATTTGTCCAGCACCCAGCCATGCGATATTACACTACCAGTTGTTGCTGACTGGCAGGTTCCTCTGCACCCCGAATCTGCGGGCAAGGAACCTGCGCACATCGACCCGATGATGCGAGACCATGTTGAGGAACAGCTGTGGAACCTCTGATGGCCGCCTCAGTTGAGGCATGTCGTTCCCATCTTGCTCCTGTCCTCCTCGCCATTTCCCCGTCCCCATCATAACTTCTAGCCGCCAAAGCTCCTGTCTATCCCTCAATTGTTGGTCAAGAAGCGACCCTTGATACAGAAACCATTGTCCAAAGAACGACTCTGTCACTCACAACCAACCGCGGCCACCCATATCGAGCGCAACAAGTGGCTCCAGTCCTAGCTACCAGCTCTTACGTCATCAACATGTCCGACGGTACTACTCCAGCGGTCGACAAAGGTATTGAACCTAGAGAAAACGCTCTCCAGCTCATTTTCGAGAGAGCATGTGTCTTCGCCCGTTTCCTCTGTCTAACTTGTCTTCTGCTTGTGCTGCTATTGCCCCCATTGCGCGCTGGGATGGCCTCAATTGCACCTGTCCAGTGTTCAGTGTTGTCTCAAGCATGAAGCTTCACCTTCCGCGCCGTCCGAAACAGGCATGCTGACAATTTCGTAATACAGTCGATACACTTGCGCCTACTGTCCCCGAAGCACCAGCCAAGGCCCCCAACTTGGACAATACGCCATCTCTTGCCGTGTCGTCTTCCGGGCCGGCCGTCAGCTCGGCCACAGTGCCCGCGCCAGAGACGAATAACATCTCCGATGCAAAGGCAGCCCCCAAGGAGCAAGCTGTGTCTGAAGGAGCTGGACCTGCCGTTTCCGCGCCTAAGCCAGTGGAGGTGATGAGTGTACCGGAGACGCCAATCAATGGAACAACTCCAGCTGGTGGCACCCCGCGCCCTGTGTTGAACATACCAGAAGAACCCATCCAGAAGCCTGCTGCTGAGTCGGCTCAGCCAACTGGAGAAAAAGAGCCTCTACCGACTCCCACGGCCTCAGACCCTAAAAATGGCACGCCTGTAGAGCCACCCGAGGAGGCGTCTAACTCTGCAGAAAAGTCTAGAGAGACCACCAACGCTCCTCCTGGTGCTCTTGAAGAAGCCAAGGAAAACAGCACTGAGGCAGACGCCCCTAAAAAGGCGACTGGATTGGCTCCTGGAGAGAAACGCAAGATTGATGATGAAACCAACCCAAACAGTACCGTATTGCCGGTGCTACCCACGGAAGACCAAGACATCGACGCTGCCCGGGTTGATAAGAAACCCAAGATTGATAATGATGCAGGTGCGAAGCCCGCTGTAAACGGAGGCTCGAACGGCAAAGCGGGAAAACCCAAGAAGGAGAAGAAACCGCCGGTTGTGGGCCGAGCGTTGCGGAAGACGCGAAGTCAGGGACCGGTAGAAACCTGAACCGGACTATAGGCGGAGCGTTCTATTTAGTCGGGAAATCAAATTGCGGGCGGATCAACAGAACAGGTTGGGATGTGATGCCTGAAAAGGTGATGAGCTTCGGTGGCGAAAAAGGTTGTTTATCTGAAAAATACTCAATTTGGAGTATGTTGATTGTAATGTACATTCGTGTCACGAATACAATAGTTTGGACAACTTTGATGTGCTCAGCACATTTGTTGATTTAGGCAGGATATGAGTCCGGCAACCGACATTCTGCAAATGTCTCTACCCAAACCATCTCCTTACCTGACGAACTGACCGTGTTTCGACATGCCAGCGGCCCTTAGCCTTGAACAATCGTGTTTTGTGAACTTTATGTATCGTGACACGCTGCAATAGTGTAAATGAGTTGATCGAGAGCGACATAAATATGTCTGCCAAGGAACGATTTGATGAAATAATATGTAGTAATTGGACTTGTACTACGGGAATGAGAAGGAGAAAAAAGCTGTCTGAAATAATCGACAGCACTAAAATTGATGAAACGAATGCTCTGATGGAGATTTCAAAATATACATAGACGACTTCACATAATAGCAGCAGAACCATGAGGACGTGGCTTCGTGTGACCATTATGTATTATGCTTTTGTAGAACTGCCAACAGAGCCAGTTAACTCAAACGACTGGACGCATAACAGTAGATATCCTACGATGGATTTTTTTGTTACCGTTGATAATAGTTGTATTTTACAGAATTCTGTTGTCTCAAGTTCATCTCTTGACGCATGTCAATTAATGCCCTGTATTTTTTGGTATTTGCTTCGTACGGAGTACTGTGCAGCGAACCAGATCTTCCTACACACTCCCGTTTTGGGTTAAGAAACGGCAACGACGGACAACAGTCCAGAGTCTAGACTCGAGCTAAAGATGCTTAGCATTGTTGCGACACGCGTCATAGTTAGTGCTGTTTGTTATGCATTCTTGATGGGGAAATCTGTCTTGTGCAATGTTGTATGGAAACCTCATCTGGGTTCAACGAAAAGTATACCTACTGTTCGTCATAATCTGATAATAATCGCGATCCCAGGGTGTGCATCAGCCTCACGTTAAAGTTAGCGCTGGCTACTGTATTTCTCAGCCCCGGTGTGGGCGATAGAACTATCTGCGCCTCATGCAACCACTAGGCATTTGTTTCGAGACCGCCAACGACAGTGGATGGGAATGGAGGATTCGAGACTCGTCTCCCGCTCCAGTCTGGTTCCGCAATGCACACGGGAGGAAGTGTGATGGTTGCAATGGAGGCAGTGGCGAAAACGAGAAACAACAGAGTTAGTGGTGCCAAGGAATCTGATGTGCCTATGCCGTGCCGAACGCTCCCTAGATCGAGGTAAGGCTCCAGGGAGGTGAGTAGCTTGTCAATAGGGGAATAGGGACCTGCTTGGAGTACTGGAGGTGGGCACGGAAGGCACGGCAAGCCAATCCAGGGAAGCAAACGACATATTAGTATTGAACTGGATGCTACTACTCTACTTCTAACGGCAAATATGAGTGTACGGCCTCCTGTTGCGTTTGGTTTTCGGGAGGCCTACACATCTTACTTTGCAGTTTGTGGACGGCGTTTCCGGCTCGCTAGTTGATGTTCAGCCTCCATCACGAGCTCATGGCAAATAGTGACACAGTCATCATCCATTGGAGGCCTGAAATTTTGTTTTTGGGTTGTCTGTGAATGAGCTGCACAGGACCAGCACTACCATCGTACTTGGGCTAGAAAGCGCTACTGAAAGAAAACCTCCTCACACCGTGTCAATTGCGGAGTCTTCCCTACCTTCATCGGCTGGCTCCGGGATGAGGCAGTGCCATGTCTATCTCACCTTTGCGTCTACGTAGTGGCACTGGGTTTGTTCTTGTTCTGTTCCTGACTACTACTCGCTATCGGTTAACCTGATATGTATGTAACAGGGACGATTGTGGAAACCGGCTTCTTGAATTTGCGAAGGCCCGTCTTGGAAATGCTCCACGTTCGTATTTTCACTGCCACCGCCCACTATCATGCAGCGACGAGGGGGCGTATCCATAAGACTCTACTTGGGACAAAAGCACAGGTACGGAGTAGATAAGCCCTGTTATGTCACCATGGGGTTTCAGCACTGGTTGAGGAAGGCGACCGGAGGAGCCCGAAAACTGGGGCTCTGCCCCCTGATGACATTTCGCACCTGGCACAATAGGACTTTTGAGTCCTCTGACGGGATAATTGATTTTGTTACGCCTGGTGAACAGTGAGAGTGGGTGAGAGTGGAGGTGCCTTTGCTCTGTCAGGACTTGGATGCCTCTGGATGGATACCTTGATTGTTGAAAATGCTTGTAAGAAGTACAAAGTCTTCGATACTTCAAACTGCATACAACTTCAACGGCTTACTAAGTACAGAGCACCTACAAGCACCAGCCTTTCCAGGGACCTGCCAAAAACACAGAAAGCTTGGCAAACTTGAGAGGTTCTAAGGCTCTCTCTCATTCCCAGTGAGCTCGAACCCACCAGTGCCACCACTCCGTATTTCAAAAATAGCTACAGCCGTTCTCCGGTTCCAGGGGCCAGTTGGCAGGCCCCTTGGCCAATCAGGGCGCCAGTAAACAGTCATTTTGCAACTTGGCGCCTTGCCTGGCCCGCTCAAATTTTTCTAGGCTGCATGGTTTGGCACGTAGACACTGGAACCACGCCAGTGGGCCTGTAGATGTACTCTTCACAGTCTGCACTATGAGTGGGTACTTACCTTGCCTTTTTGTTGGTGTGCTGAGTACCAAAGATTTTCTCTCATGTAGATTGCATCTACCAGTTACAGTGGGTGAGCGTATCCATCATCCATGATCAGAGCTTAGGGCCGATGGTACCTCTTTGATCGCGAGCGGATCCCCCAACGTCTCATCCCCAATCCTGCATCATCATTCTTGACTGGTGGTCTCTCGATCTCTTTGTTTCCGTTTTCTCCCTCTTCTTCATTCTCATGACTCTCATCTTGTTTCTTTGTTCGTGTTTTCTTTACTCCTGCGCACACACAGCGTCTCTCGTTTAGTTGCTACCCGAGTTAAACCGACCGCCTCGACCATCTTTTCTCTTCGCCCTCGAGCTTGTTTCAGGGTCTGTCTCTCCGGCATTCATCGCGCCGGTGACATCTTGGTTCAATTTTGACCATCATCAACGCCTCCATATAGTTCAGCCCCGAACTCTACGAGTGCTAGTGCTACCCACTGGTATCACCAAGAAAGGAACCGACTTGAACTCGAACCGTACAACCGACGGGGATTTTAATCGACTCGACCCGTGGTAACCTTTGTTCGACTCTACATTATCTCGATTGCGGTCGGATCGTGGTTCCTTCGCCTTGGGCGAAGATTTGTTGGATCATGATGGATCTTCGTGACTTGGCTGGGCAATTACTCCGTAGGGATGGGGAAAAAAGCACTGACGGAGGGCAGCAGCTTCTCGATCTGCTCAAAGACCCATTCTCTGGACAGGTAAGCATATAGAAGTTGGAAATCAACGCAGCAACACAGTTCATCCGATAATTGTCACTAACTCTTGCGTTACAAACAGCTCCAAGCCGCCTCCATTTTTTCCGCTCTGGGCATCTCTCTCGGGTTCACCACCTTCATCGCCATTTGCTTCTCCTTTCTACGACCCTACAATCAGGCAATCTACGCACCCAAACTTAAACATGCCGATGAGAAACATGCGCCGCCACCACTGGGGAAGCAACCCTGGGCTTGGATCACGCCGCTCGTCCACACTCACGAGGCTGCTCTCATATCACAAATCGGCATGGACGCAACCATTTTCCTTCGGTTCGTTCGCATGTGTCGCAACATGTTTCTCGTTCTTGCCTTGATTGGTGTCGGCATCCTGGTGCCAATCAATGCCACATACTCGGATAACTCCAAGAATAATAGTAAGGTCAAGTGGCTCGATACTATGACCCCGCGAAACGTCTCACCAAACGCTCTGTGGGCTCAAGTTGTCGTGGCATATCTCTTTAACCTCGTGGTTGGAGGCTTTTTGTGGTGGAATTATAGGAGGATTGCCCAACTGCGCCGCCAGTACTTCAGCAGCGAGGAGTTTCAAAACAGCTTGCACTCTCGCACTCTCATGGTAAGCTGCTTTGAATCGTTGAGAATCCGTACAGACGCATCATTAACACTGTGCTTCAGCTGAATGACATCCCCAAAACTGGCTGCTCCGACGAAGGGATCGCCCGACTTATTGATGGAGTTGTACCCAACTCCTCATTTGCCCGTACTGCCATCGCCCGAAATGTCAAAGACTTACCTGAGCTTATCCACCAGCATGACCGAGCCGTCCGAAAGCTGGAGAAAATTTTGGCCAAGTACCTCAAGAACCCTCAGCAGCTCCCAGCTGCGCGGCCTGCTTGCAAACCCTCAAAGAAGGATAAATCGTTCGATGGTCAACCCTCGGGACAGAGAGTCGATGCTATTGACTACTACACTAGTCGTATTAGGGACCTCGAAATTCAAATCAAGTCTGTTCGAGCGAGTGTGGACAAGCGAAGCACGATGCCTTATGGGTTTGCTAGTTACTCTGACATCGCTGAGGCGCACAACATTGCTTACGCCTGTCGCAAGAAGAAGCCGCATGGTGCTACTATTCGCCTCGCTCCGCAACCTTCGGACATTATTTGGCGCAACATGCCTCTCTCCAGCGCAAGTAGAAGCCGGAAAAGATGGATTAACAATTTCTGGATCATCATCCTTACATTTTGTGGATTGGGCCAAACGCCATGATTGCTATTTTCCTTGTGAACTTGAGCAACTTGGGCAAAGTGTGGCCTGCATTCCAAAGAACCCTCGCCGCTGACACCACTCTCTGGGGTGTTATTCAAGGTATTGCGTCGCCCCTTGTCATGTCACTCGTGTATCTTGTACTTCCCATGATCTTCCGCCGCCTGTCCATCAAGGCCGGCGACCAGACAAAAACCGGACGCGAAAGACACGTTTTGGCAAAATTGTATGCCTTCTTCATCTTCAACAACCTCATTGTTTTCTCTTTCTTCAGTACTATTTGGACATTTGTGTCCAATGTTGTTAAGGACACCCAGAATGGCGCAGATGCGTGGGATGCTATCTGGAAGGAAAACATCGCCTACGGTACTTTTGTATCCTTTTGCGACAACAGCCCATTTTGGGTGACCTACCTATTGCAGCGACAACTCGGTGCTGCCATTGACTTGGCTCAGCTTTGGCCACTGATTCAAGCGTTTTTCCTGAAGACGTTCTCGAGCCCTACACCAAGAGAGTTGATTGAACTAACGGCCCCGCCGCCTTTTGAATATGCTAGTTACTACAACTACTTCCTTTTCTACACGACTGTGACTCTGTGTTTTGCAGGCATCCAACCGCTTGTACTCCTAGCAACGGCTGTTTATTTCTGTATCGACTCGTACCTCAAGAAGTACCTGATACTCTATCGGTTTGTTACGAAAACCGAATCAGGAGGTCTATATTGGCGGGTCTTGTTTAACCGCCTCATCTTCTCGACCGTTCTCGCGAATCTGGTTGTTCTTCTCACCTGCTGGGTCAAGGGCCTGCCCTCTCATATCCAATTTTACACCGTTTGTCCTCTTCCGTTCATTATGATTGGTTTCAAGTTCTATTGCTGCAATGTCTTCGACAACCAAATTCGATATTACAGCACTCGGAATGTTACGAAGCATCCCGAGGATGGCGCACAAAAAGAGACGCGTCATCAAAGCGACAGACTTGCTAATAAATTTGGACACCCCGCATTGTACAAGAAACTGATTACACCCATGGTACACCAAAAAGCGCAAAACTTGCTGCCATCCGTCTATTCTGGACGACTCACTGAAGGTAGAGAAGGTGCGGCAGCGGATATGATGAGCGTCAGCGGGTATTCCGACACCTATGCCTTAGACCCCATGCAAGGTGGCAAGCTCGGTAAAACTGTAAAAGGTGTCCCTGGCTTCGAATTTGTCTCGGAATCTCACATGGATTTCGAAGTACTACAAGAAACCGGGCTGAATTCACAGACGAACATGGTGGAGGCGAAGTTTACGGTCAGCCCGACGATATTAAGCGAACTGGCACTCCCGGATCCCTACTGAGTGAAACGGCATTTTCAAGGCCAGGAACCCCTTTATCTGGCAGGTCGACGACGCCTTTTGGCGCAAGTGATCAGAGGTATGCCATGCAGGATACAAGTTATCAGTCATACCGACCACCACAGGGCAACGCATATAATGTGCCTTCAAATGAGTATCTTCAGCACAGGCCATTAGGATCTGATCAATTCAACCGTGGCCGTAGTCCGCTGTACGAGCACGACAACGGAAGTGCATCTGCTCTTGTTCAAAATGCTGCAAATGTACCCATGGGAGGTCGCTCGTACTCACGGGGGGAGTCAACGGATCGTGGGCGAATGACACCTGGTGCTGGCATGCCTGGAGCACAACCCCCAGCGACAAATCCGGGACCGTCTGTAGGTGCACTTGGTGGCGGACCTCGCGGGTATAGTGGACTCCCGACTGATGAGTACGTCGACAACCAGGCGACCGATCCCACACAGTACAATTATTTCCGGTCTGGTAGCCGACCTTCAAGGCCACCTGGACAGGGATGGTAAAACTGTGTGTTGGCGGAAGGGGACAAGGAGGTGAAAACAGCTTTTGATTTATGAAGGGAGCTATAGCAAGATATTCAAAGCCTGGCAAGTCAAGGGCTGATATTGCATTGCATTTTCTGGAATGGCCTGGCGTTTGGATGATAGACTGGATTTTGTATTACAAAGCAACACCTTGGAGGTGTCTGCGAGTCAAATATTTTGCATGTAGAGTCGTGATGGTATCACGCAAAATAATAATTCAACATCCAAGAACCAAACCATGTGTGCGTGTGATTCGTAGTTGGGACGTCTATGTTTGTGACTGACAACGAGGTTAATTAAGGGTGACCACTAATGTTCTACTTGGACTAGCAATGCTTTGTTTGTATGCTGCGTCCCTCTAATATTCAATAGAACTAATAGATGAGTTATAAAGCATTAAATATTGAGACTATGTACTCCATGCCTCGTTATTCATTCACTCCCCCCTCCTTAAATCATTTATGCCACAGAGTTATGCAGCCGTTCATGCATGTATTCTATACAAAACCTTCCTGTCTTGCAGAAAGCATCTGTAAAAGCAGTCAGATCCTCGGCCAGTCCAAACATGAGTTCCTCGGTGACGATGCCGTCCTGCCATGAGAGACCAATAGTGAGGGCGCCGCCAGCGACGCTGGCGACGTTGACACCAAAGGGCTGGCCGGTGACCATGGAGCTGTTGGAGAGAGCAGGCGGGTAATGCGAGCTGCAGTCACGGGAGCTGACGGTTCGTTCTTGATGACGCCAATGTTGCTGATTTCCCATGATGCGTTACGGGGCTGGTGGTCCATCTTTTGGAAGTAGTCGAACCAGTCGCTGACATACTTGGTCATGCCGATGAGGTCGTCGGAGGGGAGGGTCGAGAGCCGGGCACCCAGCTCTTCCTTCACGCGACTGGCATTCTTCCAGATGAGGGCGTCGATATCAGCATCCTGGGCACGGAATTCTTTGACTACCAGGGCGGGGAACTCATGGGTGTATACTGTGACGAGAACGCGAAGCGTATCATTGAGAGACTTGTCTACCGTGGGCTTGAGAAACGGCCGCAAGCTGATGGGCGTGGTGGCCTTGAAAGTGGGAGCTTGGGCGGCTAACAGGCGGTGAGTCAGGGAAGCGAGTACAAGGGCATGAAGAAGAGCCTGCAGAGAGGTCGAATGGGCCTTGCAGGCGCTCAGCAGAGCAGACAGTGTCTCGGGGGAGAAGTCGATGGCTTTGATGCGGGTTATGTGCGGGTGGGAAAAGTCTATTGGCTTTCCGGCCCAGGGGTACTTTTTGCTAGGCTTCAGCCATGAGGGACCGATGGAGTCCCAGATATTGCGAATCATGAACGGGACGCTGCAATTGAATGAGATGGCGTCCTCTTGACCTTCAGGCAAGATCGGGGGAGTTGGGAAGGAGAGCAGATGCGCCGCCTCTGGGTTCGGAGGGCCATCGTCGGGGTTGTTGAGAGCAGATAGCAGGTCCTCATGGAAGAATTTGCCAGAGGTGCCATCAAAGAGAGCGTGATGAAATGCGAAGATGATGTCGTGGCTGCCCTTCAAGCTACCAATCGACTCGGCAGTCAAGACCTGGATCCTCCATGCCGGAAGAGTGTCCACGTTCTGCCAGAGCTGGTCATGGTGCCAACCGTGCCGCGTGGCGACGACGTCTTCGTACTCCTGGGGTGTCTCGCAGGATATTGCGGTAAAGGTGATGTGCTTTTGAAGGTCTATATGCGGGACGTGGCAGAACCGAGCCTGATTGGTGTTTTCGCCGACGATGCCAACGCGGAGCATAGGGTGCTTAGCAATTACTTTCGACAAGGCATAATATAGCCCAACCTCGTCCAGGCCGTTGCCGCTGCCATTAGGTGATGGCGAGGCGAAGTGGTAACGGCTTGACAAGACGACGGCGCGGTAGACGCCTAGGTGGTGGCGTGTTGAGGAATAGAGCTCGCTGCGGTGGTTAGCCTTGGGGTGGATGGTTTGTCTTGGAGACGGCGTGTCTTTTACATTGGTGCTAGCTTTCGGAGGAGCGTGGGTGCTGGGGGCGCCCTTTCTGCCATGACGGTATCTGGGGCAAGCAGTCACTGGGGGCTACATGAACGGGTTACGACCGAGTTGAGGCCCAAAAGGACGTGGGCACGCGCGTTTTAATGCATTGAAACCAAGGCGCCAAGCGGTCCTCGACGCAATAAACAGGGTGAGCAACAAGTCCAATACAAGCGGACTTTTCGGAGAGAATCACGGACAGACGCAGCCGGGTGGCATCAAATCACAGGGCTGGACGCCGGCGCCTTGGTCCAAATGGGAAATGAAATTATCTATCTAGGGGATCCACGTTGGCGTTGAGGCGGTTCTTGTAGAAGTGGAGGAGAGTTTAACCATATTTGAGGTGATATGATGGGGGGGGGGGGGGGGGGGGGGGACGACGTGATGCTGCGTCAAAGCCCCGTAGCAGACGATGTTTGCAGGGCGCAGGGCGTAAGGCGTCGGGCAGCTATTTTCTGGATTATATGTTGCCTAACAGACAGGCAGCGAGTTGCTCGATATGAAGAAATGATGAGCGAGGTGCATTCTTCTCGTCCAAAACTCCGTGCCAGAATTGTTCAACTGGCTTGTCACTGCCCAGGACTAGCTGGTTCTGTGCTGTAAGCGATGTTTATCAGGCCCAGGCGAGATCTAGTGTTATCGATTAGGAACGGGCTTGGCAAGACATGCACCGGTCTTGGACACGCTTTCCCGCTTGAACAATGCAGACAAACTAGTTGTCTTGGCCAAGATGAGACTGTCTCGGTTGAGCTCCGTAGATGGCTGCTTTCATCTCAAGAATAAAGTAAATATGCCGGAAGCACATCGTGTCAGCGCCTTGCAGCGTAGTGCTGCCATGTGTCCCAGGCCCGGCACAATGGAGTACGCCGCCTGCGGCCGTGAAGGAATGTTCATCTTGTTTCCATGTGTGCAGTACTTGATTTCCCGGAGAGTCGCAATACGTATCGGCTGAGTGGTGTTTTCTCCAGATTATTCGAATTGGTGGGCCGGAAAATGTATGGTTGGAAACACCACGCACTGACTGCGGCGTGTTTCTCCCACGATCATTTTCAGAGGACCTCATACCCATCACTGACACACGCTCTGGGAGCCTCACCATCTTTGGCCAGGTCTACTCTACAAACATTTAAACTTTACTCTATGCTTGTGCGTAGAGATATCCCTTCTGGGGAAACCATAGCGAAAAGCGCCCAAGAACGCGCACATTCCGTATTCCGTATTCCGTATTCCGTATTCCACAAGTCAAAACCGCATCCTCATTAAAAGTCGCCATACTATTGCCACAGTGAAAGAAGCCGAATTCCGTCTTGATTCAGCCACCATGCAGCTAGCAGCGTGCACGTTCAGCACCATATCAAAACTGAGTCGCTCTATCTGGAGATCAACAGCGAGAACGTGCCTCCACGAAAATGAGCTCTGGAGTGTTCGTGCGGCCTGACCTGCAGGAACAGGGCCATTTTGGGGCGGTACGCCCGATAGCCGCCTTCCACCAAGGGCTTGGCTAGCGGACTGGCCATGGATACCTTGTCAACTGGACCTCTCTGCCTCTGTGCACCTTCGAGGGTGCAATGTAAAATGGCTGGCTTCACAGCCACTGCCTGCTAATCCACCATTTTACATTTCGCGTGGGCCGGCACTACCAAGTGAAACCACCAATTTCAAGCAGCGCAATGCAATGTGCAGCTGACAACACCACCCTGTTTGATAGCCGAATCGGAAACCTCGTAAGTCACGCTGCTTATGTCGATTGCTTGTGCGACACAGCTGCAGGCGGCAATAAATGACTGACTGAGCTGGCCGTGGTAAGACGAGACAGCACTATAAGGCTGCCCCGAGATTGGCCACCGCTGGCCGCGCCAACCACTCAAGCTACACGGTGCTGCAGTGCTGCAGTGCTACAGGGTGTGTATTTCATTCGTACACCATCAGCCCTCAAAAAGAACAAAAGAACCATTGTCGGCTCGTCGTGAAGGCCCTTGGTGCCGGCAAGCCGTGCCCCTGTTTCGAACGGAAAGAGCTGTCCCCATTGTACAGTGTACTTGGCTGGCTGTCAGAGACAGACGCCTGGGAGCTGGGGTCGACAGGTGGGTAGATTAGCGCGCTAAGGCCGCATCTAGTGCCACGTCCTTCCGCAGACGACACCTGGAGCTGGCGCCTTGCCATCCGCCTGCAAAGTTCATGCAACTTTGGGCGCACTACCATCTTGGGTCCGAGGCTATTGGCGAAAATGGATCCTGGTGGCTTGCTCCACGCGTTCAGTTCAGGACGTAGCATGCCAGTGGGTAAGGCTTCTTGCACGCCAACGGCAGGTACTGTGTACCAATTACGGCGAGTTCGCCTGAGCGTGGCATTCGTGGCACTTTATTCTTCCTCTGACTTCCTCGTCTTGGTTTACGCTAACTAGTGGCTTTGGATCTTTCCGGCTACCCCGACTATGGGGTTCTGGATCCTATGCAAGATCCACCACAAGGCCGTAACAAAAGCCTGCGTCCTCCCAATTGCCCGCTTCCTTCGTCTGTTTGTTGTTGATTCACCCTCTCTCACCGTACGAAAGATTCCTGGCTCCGGTCGTCACGACTCGAGATAGTGAAGCAGTCTACATCCTGCCTCCTTCGCCACCGGTCAATACACAATTCGGAACTCACCATGCGTTCAGTTGCTGCTGCCGCCGTGGTCCTCGCCGCCGGCGTCCTGGCCCAGGACTCGTCTTGCACAAAGGGTCTGCGGATCATCGTCGCTCGAGGCACTGGCGAGGCCAAGGGGACCGGTCTCTCCGGCCCAATTGCCAACGAGGCTGCCGGGAAGATCAAGGATTCCGAGGTCGTTGCTCTCGATTACCCAGCTACCTTCTCCGACCCTGGCTACAATGATTCCGAGGGAGATGGCGTAGAAGCCCTGACCAAGGACCTCCTCCAGTACAAGAAGGACTGCCCCGATTCCAAGGTGGCTGTGATTGGCTACTCTCAGGTATGGCATGCGGAAACCGGGTCGAACCCGACCGTGAACCCGGAAGCGTAAAATGAAACGCTCAGCAAGCTAACCAGAGAACTTGAACAGGGCGCCCAGGTTACGATGGATATGCTCTGCGGAGACGTAGGCGGCGGCCTTTTTGAAAAGGCGACTGCTCTCGACTCAAACATTGTTAACGATAACAGTAAGCGAATGCCCTGCTGGCTCTCGTACCCGCTAGCCACCGAGGCTGCTGCTAATGGAGATTCTAGTTGTTGCTGTCGTTCTCTTTGGAGACCCATCCCACAATGCCACTGCACCCTTCAACAAGGGCACCAGTACCAAGAACGGAGTATGACATCCCATTGGTGACCAATGTCGCAAAAGGGTTGTGGAGTTGCTAACTGGTTCACAGCTCTTTGTCCGCTCAGACATCTCCAAGTGCAAGTCATACGCCGACAAGGTAGTGTCCTATTGCGACACGGGTGACAGGTACTGCGATTCGGGCACGGATAAGTTAGTGCACGGCTCGTACTTTAAGAAATACGACCAAGATGCTGTCGACTACATCGTCGACCACTATGAGTCGTTCAAGGGCTCTTCTGGCTCCAAGACCACCACCGCTGCCTCGGGATCTGCCACTCCTTCAGGCAACGGTACCTCCACAGCGACGGGTACCGCCGTGACGAAGCCCACGGGCGCCTCCAACTCTTCTGCCTCGGGCACCACCGGCACCACCAAGGCACCGACGGCAACTCCCTCGAAGGACAGTGCGGCTGGCGCTGTGGTAGTGAACGGGCTGTATCTGGCTGTTCCTGCCGCGCTATTGGCACTGTCACACATGCTTCTGTAAGGGGAGAGAGCAGGGTGTCTGTTTTGTACATTTCCAGTCATGCGGGGGAAGTTGGATTGATATCTTGGGTTAATGGGAGGTAAAGGAGCGTCGGCGCCAGCCATGCTAGTTCATCTACTCGAATTTTTAATACTTAGGCGGAATTAAATTGGAGTTCTGATGAGATACCGCGTGAACATCTCTCACTTTCGTCTCATGCTTCACATAAAGGTGTTTAGTTGATGTCTCTCAAGTTGTGCCCTGCTACTGTGAACATGGGCAGTTGTATGTCATTTCTACGATTACACTTTCTCTCTCATTAATGGGGTAATTGTGAGGAGTATTGCCTGGAAATGATTATGCGCAGGATTAACCAACACCCCGTAGGACTAACACTGGCTCGGAGGTAAAAAAAAAAAAAAAAAAGAAAAAGGACGGTGGTAGGAACGGTAGTAGAGGGAATGGCTTCACATCTCAATTCGAAACGTGATAGATCTCATGTCAACTCTAATCACGACATGCTGACAAACGAGGGAGCCGAGACGCATTAGCGACTGTTGCGGTGAGAAGACGCGCCGATGAATTGTCAGCGTCGTCAGAAGATGCGAAGCTAGTCGTCATGATGCAGTATCATGCCCAATAGTATAGATGAGCTGAACGAGTGGTGCCGAGCGACCTGCTTGGCGAGCCGTTTTAAAACCAAAGCCTGAATCTCTAAACTTGCTCACGGAATTAATAATGCGAAATTGCAAGTTGACTTCCTGCTTAGGAAGTACCGCCCTTGCATATACACAGACATCTTTTTCGTGTCTGCAAGAAACGACGCCGGAGCAGCAAATGTTGCGCCTTACAAACTACCCACAGTGATACCCTGCGCTTCATACTTTTATTGCTTTCCATGTCCATAGTATGCCCCAAATTATCACCTCGTGCGGAGCCTGATGTGCCGGAAGCGCCTTTTAACTCCGGCCCACTGTGACTCTTACGGGTGGTATTTTCGCGGCGTGTGCATTCCGCCAAACAATGCTGGCTTGGGATCGTTGCGATCTAGATACATAAGTGGGGTGAGTTTGAGAGGAGATGCCATGGTTTTCCACAACGATCAACCACCGTAGCTTCCCCCCACCTGCATCTTCAGCAAACAGCAGCACGATGCGAAACGTTTAGCAGGCAGGCAGTTGAGGATCATTTCATCATTACAATGCTGGCGATATCGGTGTACAATCCATCACCGCGCCACCGTCGCTGCGACTGCAAACCCGAACCCGGACCCTGGGGATCCAAGATGGATAACGGCTTTTTTCTTCACCATCGCAACACACAAGGCGCCAAGCCCAAAACGGCAGCCAAGGCTCATGCCTGACCGCCCACTTGACGACATCAAACGCCACACTTCTTAATTAAGCATTTGCCCCCCCCTCATTGGCTAGCACCACCTCCCCACGCATCCTCACCATCTCGAGATAGCAGCATCATGACGCCCTCAGTGACCCATCTGAATAATACAGTCAGCGGGTCTCCAGAAAACTGCCAACGAGCACGTTGAAAAAATGTGAGAAATGCGGAGTATTGAAGGGGCAAGACCGGCAAAAATACACATGGTTAACGGTCCCCAAGGGCGTCCGAACATTTTTCAGCCCCGCCGCGCGCTGCGTTGCGGCCCACGACTTGATCGTGATTCGGAAGCCAAGCTTCACTCTGCCCCCCGGACGCCATTTTGGGCATTTCCGAGTCCACATTTTTTTTTTTTGGGCTGTCACCATCGGTGGGAGGCGTTCATGGAGCTGTACTTAAGGATGCTGCGGGTTCTTTCCCTGGGCGGTTTTCTCAGGTTGCTTATTTGCTAGACTTTTCCCATCTTATTAGAGTTTCATTACCGTTTCTGTCTTTATATATCTAGTTCCGCCTCTTGTCCTTGGTTCCCCAAGGACGGCTTTAGCTCCGATTCATCGCTCTAGATATATATATATATATATATAGAGTGGACCCTGATATCACCTTACAAGCTCGCCAGAGCAGTCTCCTCGACTTACACGCACATCCATCTCCCAACACCACCATCGCCAACAACATCACCGTCGATGACAGAAAGACCGGCTCCCCCCGATTCCCGGGACAGCGTTCTAACCATTGGTTCCGTATCATCAGAGCGCAGCAATGGCCCCGACTACCTCAATAAGGCCAATCTCGAGCGCCTCGGCCGCCAGCGCCCGGCTATTCTCAAAAACTGGCTCATCGAGGTTGGCTTCGTCTTCACCATTGTCATTTCCATGATGATGAGCGAGTTCTTCATCAGTGGCTTCAATATCATCCTGCCGCACGTCTCGCAGGACCTCGACATACCTGACGCTGCCAAGACGTGGCCTGCTGGTGTGACCAACCTCACCACCGCTGCTCTGTTGCTGCCGTTTGCTCGCCTCTGCGACATGTACGGTGGCCGCTTTGTCTTCCTGGGCGGTCATGTCTGGCTCCTGGTCTGGTCCATTGTCAGTGGATTCAGCAAAAATTCCAACATGTTGATCCTCTGTCGCGCAATGCAGGGTATGGGCTCAGCCGCCTTTCTGCCCTCTGGCCTTGCCCTCCTCGGCTGTACCTATCGGCCTGGTCCACGCAAGAACCTGATCTTCAGCATCTACGGCGCCTTTGCCTGCATTGGTTTCTACTCTGGCATCTTTCTCGGCGCCGTAACGGCTGAGCTCCTCGACTGGCGATGGTACTTTTGGCTTGGTGCCATCATCGTCGCCATTATTGTCTTTGGTGCCATATTCTTTGTGCCTCGCCACCTTGACGACGTCGACCCTGACGCTAAGATGGACTGGCTAGGAGTAGTCACCATTGTTCCCGGCTTGGTTCTGATTGTGTATGCTTTCACTGACGGTGGCCATGCACCTAGTGGGTGGGCCACACCTTACATATACGTAACCTTTATCATCGGTGTGCTCATTCTCCTGGGGGCTGTCTATGTACAAGGCTGGGTGTCGGCCCAGCCTCTCCTCCCGCGAGACCTCTTCCGTCCCAAGTACATGACTCGCCTCGTCACTGCACTGTTTTGCGGCCTACGGTGTGTTTGGCATATACTTGTTCTATGCCAGCTTCTAGTAGGTCATTGTTATCCTGTCAAAGACCTGGCATGTACTAATATCGTGCTCTTAATAGCATCGAAACAGTTCTCGACATGAGCCCCTTACTAACAGCTGCGTGGTTTACCCCCTTTTGCTGTGGGAGGCATGGTCTTGGCAGTGGTGGGGGGTTTCGTCCTGCACATTATACCAAATCGCATCCTCATGATCATATCCTGCCTTGGGTTTATCATTAGTGTTCTCCTCTTCTCGCTGATCCCCGAGAAGTCTACCAGCGGCCCATCCACCAGTTTCATCTACTGGGCCTACGTCTTCCCTGCTATGTTGTGCGGCACCATCGGCGTGGACATCACATTCAACGTGACCAACGTCTATATTACCACGGCCATGCCCCGACGCCTCCAAGCTTCCGCTAGTGGACTCATTAACAGCCTGCTCTACCTCGGTATCGCCTTCTGGCTGGGCATCGCTGACCTCGCCGTCGCCACTGCGGTGAAATCCAAAGGAGAGGAGAATTTGAGCAAGCGTGAACAGTACAGGATTGCCTTCTGGACTGGTCTAGGAGTTGCTGGTCTGTCTCTGCTACTCACTGTGACGATCCGTATGGGTCAGGCCTCTGCTGGTATGACAGCCGACGAAAAGGCGGAGATGGAGCGCGATCAGATGAGGCAGGCTGCTGGCGAGCCGGTGGCAGGGATCCTTACGTCTGACCCGAAGACCCAGTCGCCGCAGACACCTGTCGGCGTTGAGAAGAACGTGGAGGGTGGTGAATAAGGAGCAGCGGTTTGAAGAAGTTTTTCTAGTATCTCAATGATGGCATGATTGGCGTAAGCGTGCATTAAAATAGCATCTATTAAATATAATATAGAATGGTGGGAAAAGGATATAGAGCAAATAGATACACTCACCTCACGTTGCGGGGCATTAACTACAAGAGAGACGAGTAATTGTTCATCTATCTCATGTGCGGGTGACGCGATGAGTGGGACTGATGCTAGTGAGTGGACGGTTCTGCCTCATCCATCTCCCAAGTTTCTTTACTCTTCAAACCCAGACGATTACTACCTGCGATATGCAGTTCGGCTAAATACGGCAACATATAATAACTGCGTCGGCTGCGTCGGCTGCGTCATGACTATTCAGAGGCTCGGCATGCCGGCATCGGCTAGCCGTCTCCTTCCCTATGTATATCCATTCCATCCATCCAGCCGCGACTGGCCGAGGCAGCGGGTAAGACAAAAATGCCGTCTTTTCTCAAGAGTCCAATTTTGAATTCCACAAAGCAACACGTCCGTCGCCTTTGCTCGTATGTAGCTGCTCTTGACTACATCGTCGTACTTGTCATCCGCCCCCCATGGATCCTGAAGGTGAAGATGGAAGCAACCAAACTAACACGTTTATCAACAGTGCACAAATGGCAGTCGATAGGAAGAATTTACTTCTCGTGACATAGTCAAAGATGTTTGGGTCAACAGCCTTCAACTTCCGCTCCATAGACTTCCTGATCTAGAGGTCGCTGGCAACGGGGGCCCAGCTCTACCCTCCTCTTACAAGATTGGTCTCATGGCTCAAGGATCCATCGCGGCGTCAGCTCTCGCTGCTTCGCTGCTCTACAGTCGCCGAAACCAGATTGATCCGCCGCCTCGCGTTATTGTGCCGCTTGAGCATGCAGTCGTCGAGTTCATGTCGGAACGCCTCTACTCTCTCAATGGTAAGCCAGCGCCATTGGCGTGGGGCGCCATAGGTGGCTTGCACAAGACTTCGGATGGCTATGTTCGCTTCCATGATTCCTTCCCGGGCCATTTGCGATACGTGCTTGATATGCTGAACCTGCCTCACGATGCCACGCGAGACCAGGTTGCGGCGAGAATCTCAGGCTGGGCTAGTATTGAATTTGAGGATACTGCCACGGCACGAGGAGATGCCGCGGCCTATGCACTGCGATCCTATAGCCAGTGGGATGCCCTGCCGCAGTCCAGGGCTATCGACGAAAGGCCTGTTTTGCTTCATCAAATGCAGCAGGGAACCCCGCCATCGTCTCCAAAACCTTCTGCACGCGACAGGAGGTGCTTGAGTGGGATCCGTGTAGTTGAAATGAGTCGCGTTCTTGCAGCTCCTGTCGCCGGCAGAACGCTCGCGGCTCATGGTGCAGACGTCTTATGGGTTACGTCTCCGAACCTCCCCGACCTCCCTATCACGGATAAAGACGTGGCTCGTGGGAAAAGGACGGTACAGTTGGATATACACGACGGGAAGGACAAGGCGCAGCTCATCGAGCTTCTTAGGACGTGCGACGTGTTCATTCAAGGATACCGGCCAGGGAGTCTAGCAGCATACGGACTCTCCCCCGAAGACTTGATGCGCCTGAACCCGAACATCATATGCGCCAATCTGTCGGCATTTGGGCCAAATGGTCCCTGGTCCCATCGCAGGGGCTTTGACTCCCTCGTTCAGACTTGTTCGGGAATGAATGTGTCGGAAGCAGAGCACGCAGGTGAAGGCCAGGCGGCGCGGCCAACGCCGTGTCAAGCGATTGACCATTCAGCGGGATATATGATGGCTGCCGGAATCATAGCTGCCCTATATCACCGCGAAAGCCAAGGCGGTGCCTGGAGAGTCGACGTATCACTGGCCGGCGCAATGAAGTACTTGCGAAGTCTGGGTCAATATCCCGGGACTAGTGGCTTCAACTGCAAAGGTTATAGAGGACTGAGCGATGTGCCTGTGGAATTCCTTGAAACTCGAGAGACAGGATTCGGGACAATGACAGCAGTGACGCATGGCGCAGCAATACAGGGCTGTAGTGTCCGATGGGATACTATGCCCAAGCCGTTGGGGTCGGATACGCCTGAGTGGTCATCGTGATGACTTGCATGCCCAAAGAAATCGATATACACTTCAGTCAGACCTCTCCAAGGAACATGACACATCGCCCAATCCCCTCTTAATATCTATGTATTTTATTAGACTCTCTATCTGATCAAGGTGATGGGAGGCCTTTCCTATCAACAAGCCATCGTATGTCAACAGTTGGATGAAAGTATAGTGCTAGCTAATCCCGCCTAAACCCCATATCTCGCGTCTCTCTATCGGCCTCGAGTCTGATTCAACTGGGTTCATAGGGAAACCGGGGGGTGGAACTCCATGATGGGAAGGAGAGTAATGGCTACTTATGTTTGAGTAGGGTGACTGGCTGCTTATATTGCTTTGGCCAGCCCAGGGGCTGTGTTTGACCGCTGCTGTCTCCGATTCACTTGTCGGGCCCTGATCCTTCCTCCTCTTGAGGAAGTACCAGATGGCTAGCCCCGTGGCGGCGATTGCCGCAGCGCCGCCAACGACACCACCCACAATGGCTCCCACCGGTTTCGATTTAGAGGATCCAACACCTTCTTTATTGTCTTCAACTCCGGTGGCTCCTGGGGGAGGTGGCCCCTTATCGGTGGCTGTCGGTACAGCTCTGGACGTCGATGTTGAGGTTGATGACTCTGCATTCGTTGTCGAAGGTGATGTTGGTGTAGATATCGAAGACGTTACTTGCTCGTCCAGGTCAAATCGGTTGACCTTTGAATCCTCACAACAGTCCTTGTTCTGGTCCGGATTACAGCAGTACTCATGTTCGACACACTTCTTGATCACTAGCCATGTTTCGCTTTTCACTATTTACAGAACGGAAGCCTCCCGTCAGCCGGAACCAGACAAATAACAGCAACGATCGAGTGGATTGGAGCTATGCTTACCTCCAGGACATATGTCCGCGCAGCCAGAGCCGTCTTGGTTCTGGCATGCTGAACGGTAGTAGTAGTGCTTAGGGTACGAGCACAAGCCATTAGGCAGGCAGGTATCACCCTCTTCAGGAATGCAGCAGGTCTGGAAATTGGTATCGGTGCTGCCACAAGGCTCATAATTGTATTCAGTGGCAGCGTTACCGTTTGGGTAGTAGCATGTGCTGTTCTTGGCCACGCAAGTCTGGAGGAGGTGAGAGGAAAGAATAACAACCCCAAGCGTCGACCGCATCACGAGTCTCATATATGATGACTATTCTGCGATAAAGAACTATTTGAATCGAATGTGAGTCTTTGTCGTTGTTCCCAATTGCGATATATCTGTCTAGCTAGATACAGACACTACATGAACATCAGGGCTAGAGGACAGGCGCGACTAGGTGAGAGAGGATGAGCAGCCAAAAAAAAAAATTGTTGATGGAGAAGAATCGGTCTAAGCACTGGATTCAGGAGGATATATTTTGCTTTTGCTGAAGGCAAACAGGAGCGCCTAGGGTGGCCGCGTACTTGGCATTATTCATCGCCGGGCGGCTGGCTAGATGCCACCCATTCAACCAACCCACCCGTTGGGTAACGCAGAGAGCCTTCCCGGCTTATATTGCCGTTCCCTAGCGTGGGTATATTATCGACATGGCCTTGACAAGGCTCTGGGGCTCAAGGGCATAGCCAGCTCGTGTACGTGGCAACGTGGTAACCTACCGTAAGTCCTGCCCGACAGCGGCAGATGCATCTACATCCAGCATCACCCGAACACAGCAGCCTGACGTACCACAGTCAGTCAGCCAGTTCCACGTCCAGTGTCGTATCCGAGCATCAATTTAATCCCTCCACCCACCGCAGCGAATCACGCCGTCGTTTGACGCTGCCCATGTTGAAGGATCCGCGGCCCCCAAATGAACAGCCAGCCACAAGGCTGTAGGCGAACCAGCTCAGCGAACGCCGCCCAGTCAAGTTCAAGTCAGAAATAACCTATTGCTCTACTCGGCGTAATCTGGAACATCAAGTCATTTAAACCTTGTGCTTGGGTAATCAAGGGGCTCTCTCGCCTTCACCTTTACCACTGTATTAAAATGCAATGGCCGTACCAGTGACCCAGCAGTGTGTAGAAGTAGCGTCGCCTGGAAAGCCGTGCAATGTGACAACAATCATGCGAGACATGCATCCGCGCTTCTCTTTTATTCTCATTGACTATACATGATCCCCCCCCCCCCCTCCCAAATCAGCATCACGTATAATGCTGCCGCTGCTGCTGCCAGGACTCAGGTAACTCTAGTAGGACTTCTGCTTAGCAGCAGCTCACAGTACTACGTAGGACAGCAGACGAATGATTCCGACGTAAAGAGTTAGCCTAAGACGGGAGGGCATGCAACCGGCTTGAATCTCAGGGCTTACGCTGGCAATCGTGCCCTTTATGTCGTGGTCAATCGGGAATGCTTCAAAAGCTAGTGGCAGCAGTCAATGACAACTTGCGAATAACATCAAAGTGGTAGTAGTCTTGCTCCATGCTCTAGTGATAGTACCTACTTGGGCGCTAGACTAGCTCAGACACCTACACAGTTCTCAAACCCCTGTCGGATCTGATACTGAAAATCGAAAACTCCGCCGGTTCGGCTAGATGAACAACAAATAGAAAGAAAGCACCGAAAAATGTCATCCTGTCACACAACACGTTTTCACCAATTCATGCCATGATGTTGGAGCAGCCAGAATCCTACCCTCGATTTTCTAGTCCCTCCTTTTCATCCTCTTTCGTCCCATTAGCCTACTCACTGCGTTCGCAGGACACCTCTAACCATGCAGTCCGCAGGTTCGTTCTCGCATGAGCTGTCGTCTCGCCTTATCCTTGTCTGCAGATCATTAGTTAGTCCGTATACCAGCATCATGAAAGAGGAGAAGAATCGCGATTGACTTACCTCCATCCCACACCAGGAATTCGTGCAGACCTGAACCAGCTGGAACCATAGGCAGCACTGGAACCTTCTTATCCGTAACCACCTCCAACAGCGCTGGGCCATCAGTGTTGATGAGCCACTTCAAGCTCTCAACGACCTCTGAAGGCTTTGTCACTCTCCGACACTGGACCTTCATGGACTCGGCCAGCTTCATAAAGTCTGGGTTGACCTGATGTGTGTGCGCATATCGATCCTCGTAGAAGAGGTTCTGCCATTGCGTGACCATTCCCTGCTCCTCGTTGTTGAGCACAATCACCTTGATGCCAATGTTGAACTGTGCAGCGGTGGAAAGCTCCGTCAGGGTCATGTTGAAAGACGCGTCACCATCAATGTCGATGACAAGCGAGTCTGGTCGGGCAACCTTTGCGCCAATAGCAGCGGGTAGTCCGTAGCCCATGGTCCCGAGGCCTCCTGATGTGATCATCGTGCGAGGGTGTCTCCAGCGGAAATGCTGTGCTGCCCACATCTGATGCTGGCCCACACCGGTTGTGATGTATGTGTTTTCTTTTCGGTCCGCTGTGACATTGCTGAGCTCCTCAATCAATGTTTGTGGCTTGATGAGGCCGTTGCTCTCATCGCGATCATAATGAGACAAGGGCCACTTGCGCTTCCATTCATTGATCTTGCCAAACCACTCTTTGCGGTCTTCCATGCTCCGAGACGTCACATTCGGGAGCAAAAGCTTCAGGTTGCCAGCAACGTCGCCTTCGACTGCCTCGGTGGCCTGAACGACCTTGTTGATGTTCTTGGGCATGATCTCAAAATGAACAATGCCGCCCCGCTTCTCTGCTGCGGCAGCCTTGGCTCCGGGGGCGAACTTGCCGATATTTAGAGTGACACGATCGTCAAATCGCCCGCCCAGTGCAATGATAAGATCCGCCTCTTGCATGGCCATGTTGGCGTACGCCGATCCGTGCATACCGAGCATATGCAATGACTTTTCATCAAGCTCGTCGAAGCCACCCAGACCCTGCAGAGTCGTCGTGACGGGGATGGATGCCTTATCTGCAAACTCTCTCAGCAGCTCCGGGCCTCCTTCCGACTGGATAATTCCCTGACCTGCATATATCACGGGCTGCTTAGCTTGATTGACGAGTTTCGCAACACGCTTGATGGATGCATCGAGCTGTCTGCGGCTAACCTGCATGGCGGCACGTGTAGCAGCACTGGGGAGAGTGGGTAAGGCGGTGTCGGTAGGGATGGCTTTCCTTAGGATGCCGGCTGTGATGTCTTTCGGCAGATCCACCAAAACGGGTCCAGGTCGGCCGCTTGTAGCAATCTCGAAGGCCTCGTTGATTCTGCGGGGCAGTTCTGCAATGTTCTTGACCATGACATTCCACTTCGTGCATGCTCTTGAAATACCAACAACGTCGGCCTCTTGAAAGGCATCGCTTCCAATGGCGGTAGTCACGACCTGACCAGTAAATACAACCATGGGAGTTCCATCTGAGAGAGCATCCTGCATGGGAGTGATGACATTGGTTGCGCCAGGACCAGATGTCACCAGGACGACACCAGGTTTGCCTGAAGCCCGCGCGTAGCCCTCGGCCATATGGCCTGCACCCTGTTCATGCCTAGGCATGATGAAGTCGAAGTGTTTTGAGTTGTAGATGGCGTCGAAAACGGGGGAGAATGGCGCCGCCAGCATATCCAACTATAGCGCAGAGTTAGCCCATGTATCTCTGCCTCTCTCTTTTTTTTTTTTTGGCGGCCGCCGAATCGAGTTGGAAAGTCCTGCCGAGTACGTACATATATGCTTGACGCCTTGTCTTAGCATCATCTCATGGAAGATTTCTCCACCAGTCTTGCCGATAAACCTATATGTATACAGCGGTCAGTAGTGTCCACTAAGCCGGTATTGAGGTTTCCAAATCAACCATGGTAGCTGAGGGTAAGTACGTACGATTCGTCCATTTCACTGCGCTGTGAATTGGCCAATGGTTGAACATGATCTCGACTTGACTCTTCCGCATTGAAGGCCGAACTCGGGATGGAGCGCACCTGACTATTGTAGACACCACTGGTTAGTTCTCGTTGCACTTGCAGTCACAGGTATAATTTGTCACGGGGAAACTTACGGGGCAGCTGATGGTGCCGCGGTAGCTTGATTCCTCTGGGAAGAGGGCACCTTTTTCGAAGCTCGGACGACGGTGGGTGATGTGACGGAGGTGAACTGTCGTGCCTGACACAAGGTCTTCACGGCCTTGGAGGCCTGGCGAGTGCGCAACATCGTGACGGGAAGCCGGGCTTGTTAATGTGAGGGCGTAGGCTGGAAGAGGGGTTGGGATAGGTAATGGCAACAGCCAGAACCTGGACAGTCTCTATTCGAGCACGGTGAGGCAAAATAGAGGCGCGGAGTATAGTGTGACGGGTGGTAGGTAGCGGGATGAGGAGAGAGAAGAAGCTCTAGCTCGATTGGCAACACAGCCAGGAGAATAAGAGAGTCTGATATCGTGGGGTTGTCAACACCGTGCGATGTCCAATATACAAATCAACCCAGAGGGTGGCGGTTTAACAATGAGCAAAGGCCCAATGGAAATGGCACCGACTGAGGTGCTTGTCCGTAGAGTCAGACGAGCGATGCCGGTGCGTCGCTCACAGGTCTGAGTGCTGGGCCAGTAGTTTGCCCCGAATTTCACAAGCCAGCCAACCAGGGGGCCTCGAAAAAACTGGCAGAGAGGCGCTGGCTGGTTGTTGTGGGGTTCAATTTTTCGCCCTCGACTCGCCCCACCTGGACCAAGGTCGCGAGCCCTGTGGGCGAATCAGGGGAGCCAGAGCTTCAGTAGGCGGGACTGGAGACCCCACATGGTACCTGTCCACCACCCTACGCGACATGCCACCATGCGTCAGGAAGGAGGTCGGTAAGTACCCTTTCTTGCCCTTGCGTGCTGGCTGACGAGGTGGTTTCTGGAGGAGGTACTTGGGGCACGTTGTCCGTATGTCGGAGTTGATCGAAATTGATGTACCTATGATTTAGAGGCATGTAGGCCATGGTGCTGAGATGTATGTACCTACGGAGTACCTCAGAAGCCCAGAAGCCTACTCCATACATGTTTGGCAGAATCGAGACTGAACGGTGGTTGGCAAGCTGTATGGACTTGAAGGTAAATATATTGTAAAGGGTAGCAGGCCATCGCGGAATTGGGCGAATCATTCGATCACTTCAAGCCACTTTCCTGCATTGAAATGCCATTTTTTCAAACAGTTGCCTGTACCACCTGCACGGAGTCACCACAGCCAGAGCTCCCCAGAAGGTACCTGGCAATCGCCATGCGGAGAGCGTCCCCGACAACGTCACATCACCCAATAAACCAGCAATCAAGGCCAAGGTGCTCTGTATCTTCAGTGGTGCCAGTGCAGCTTTTGGACCCCACCAAACCACCAGGATGAACCACTGCGATACCAACAGTCTGCACAAGCACGCACTCACCCAGAGTACTCCCATCGCATCTCGGCCGCAGGGGCAGACAAGAGCTATGTGCTTCACAGCCCCAAAGCAACCGTCTTCAATTCCCTTCTGCCCTCTCTCTCTCTCTCTCTTCTGTACCTCTCAAACTTCTTCCGCAAATGGAAAACATCTCCAGCGCTTCCAATGCGCAATATATTCCCCTTGACGACTTAACTTAGCCCCCTCGACCAAGACTCCGACACCGGTGGCAGCTGCCATTGCTCCGCACCACCCACGTTAGCGCGCCTGTCTACTTCGTACCTCGTCGGCAAATGTTATGTGAACCAGCGTCAGTCACCCCCCGCCTTCCCCAGGCGCGGACAACGACATCCCAGGAAGGCTGCGGTCTCTTACTGTCTGATTGATAGGCAGTTGGAGGCAGGGGGTTGACCACCCTTGGTCGGACCTGCACAAGATTGAGTATCTAACTTCATTATACTACTTGACTCTCCAAAAAAAAAAAAAAAAATAGAGAGAAATATGTAGATGATTGGAGCCAACTTAGCATCATCATGTACCTAGCTCAATCCGCCGAGGCCATAGCATTGCTTCAAATTCGTAAGGCCTACATTTTCTACTTTGCCTAGCTTACCATAGCAGTCACAATTCTTGCATACGCAGCCCCTCCAGTCAAGACTTACACCGTGGTCGTAACAACAGAATATGTGGGATCAGTGTTGAAACGCTGTCCATGGCAGTCGCCCAGTACGGTAGGTAACACCGTCACCAATCATGCCCAAGCCTCTCTCACATAGAGCACATTACAGTCTCTACGAAAGGAGATCCTATCGTTGTTTCAAGCATACCACGTATACTTAGGCAGTTTGGTCTGTTTGTACAGCCCTAAAGCACTTCCGACAATTCGCATTCACAATTCGCACAGGTGCAGAGGCGAGGGCAACAGATTGACTACCATCCTTTGGTGACATGCATCTAAAACTCCATTTGCTCGCTGGCTGGTGGTATCATCTCCCTTCCGTAGGCCCAAAGCCACAACCTTCCCAAATTACACGGCCCTCAAGAGACTCTCCGAGGCCGCGCCAACAAACAACAACGTGGTATCTTTTCTCCAACTCGCACACAAAACACAACGCCTCATTCGACCAATCCGTCTCACTGTATTAGGTATACATTATCATTTCCGCCGCTGCATCTAGAGCAGGGCAATGAAAACCAACTATAAAATAAACTGCAAGTGTAAAGTGTATGTAGTAGAAAATGAGTTGTGTCGAAAAATAGAAAGAAAGAAAAAAGATCGATAAAGACTGTGTTCAAGATGGACGGACTAGCATCGCAGTGATTGCCCAACATGAACGCTCCGGTGTATCAATGGCATTCAAGATGTTCTGGCTGGCCAACTTCAAAAGTCGGTCATGGCATCATATCAGCACCCTGAAATATGGGCATGAGAGTTTTGGTGATATGTGAACGGCGCTGGTTTGGAGTAGAGAATTTTCATCGTGAAAGGCGGTCTGGCCGCTAGTCGTAAGTGTATCGAATGGGCCATCTCCTTTACAGCCCCATCAAATTAGGCACCATGTTCACCCCATCTGGGCCAATGCCGTTGTGTTGCGAGGCTGGCTTTTTGTTAGGGCGAAGGGCCTCCATGCTAATGACTCGACTCCACGAGGCAGGTCGTTTATGCGGTACGGGGGTTGGTGGCCGCACTGTTGGCACCGTTGACACCTGGCTGGTGTTCATTGAATAGTCGTAGAATCCATTGGCAATGGCGGGCTGCGAACTGTAGTCTGGGAACGACTCCATGCTGACCCATGAATTGTGCGGGTTCTCGAGCATGGGTATGTGATACATCATAGGAGTGTCGACAGGCGTAGTCATCTGCTTCGGGAGGGATGTCGGGGCTTCTGGTGCGAACTTGGGGGCATCTATCGGCCAAATAGTCTCGTTGGGGATTGGGAAAGGAGTTCCTGGATGCGGGCCAGCCGCCAAATCATCTCCCATTACAGTGTCCCCACTGGTGCTGGCTGGTGTTGAGGGGCGCGTCTCACGCTTTGATTGACGGTTGGGAAGCCTAAATACGGAGTGTGAAATACTCGATCGATATTTTGAAGACGCCGGGCTCGTGCTACCGATACTGGCCTTTGTGAAGATGGCAGAATCCGTCTCGCTAGTGTCGTCCACGGTCGTGACAGGCGATACAGTCCCTGCATGTGTCGGACAGCCGCTGCGCGTCGGCAACTGGAAGTACATCTCAATCTCGCTGGGCGGGGGCGTGTTGGCAGAGGTAAATGGCGGCGTGCCCAGGATGAAGGCCAATCGTACCAGGTTAGAGATGTCACTGCCGAGATGACGCGACTCCAGCATGCGTCTCAAGTCGCCGGAGGAGCGAGACCGCCAGATGAGCTGCTGTCGTTTCTCCTTGGGCCAGATGCACGTTTTGAAGATGGGCTTCACTTGCTGTTGTCGCATGAGGTTTTGGACCAATATCCTATACTCCCAGGCATTCACATCAAACCCATCCTCGAAGTGCTTGGCAATATGCTCAAAGTGCTTGTCACGCGTTGCCGACGCCTCATCCACGTTGGCCGCCTCGAAGAGTCGATCCTTGCAAGAGGCGAAGCCGCAGGAAAACACAACCTGAGGGCAGAGCTCGGTGCGAGCGGCGCTGTTGGGCAAAGCCTTCATCCTGTGGGCATCTTTCGCATGGGTGCTGTAGGCCCTCTCTGTCGTGAATGATAGGTGGCAACCCTTGGTTCGGCATATCCAAACAATATCCGACCCATGAAAGTTGTGGAGGTGCTTCTTGAAGTCGCTCTTTCGCCCGAAGCCGACGGGGCTGTTGTCTAGGAAGCACATGGGGCACTGGTACTTCTTGGACGTGGGAGCGACAAGGCGCGGTGACGGGTGTGAGGTGATATCGTTGTGCGGGAGGGGTGAGGCAACAGCGGCGGGCGAATCGAGCCATGATCGTTCGCAGAGCCGGCTCGGCTCTGGTTCGTGGACGGATGGTATATCAGTATTTGGTGGCTCCGGCCACGTGCATTGCGTCTGGATAGATGCATCGTCGGACCTGCATTGAGATGCCTCTGAGCTAGTCCAGGCTAGTGAGGGCGCACTGATGCTGCTCAGCAACGTGTTGGCAGAGAAGGTGGATGCTCGGGCTGGGACATGTTAGAACGCGGGCTGATACTGGATAGAAAACATCATTGGTGTGGACGTACAAGGCTCTCCAAAGCCAGTCAAGGCACACAGCAAACTCTGCACGCCGTATCTCTGAGTGAGGTTAAAGAGTAGCTGGTGGTCCTCGTCTGACAACGGTCGCACGCTGGTCACGCTGGCGTCGTCGGGTGTGGTGGTGTATGGGAACATGATGCGCGAATTGGTTCCCCACGGTTTTGGACAGCCCGCTCAATGAGGTTTCAGCGATTCGAGATGGTGAACTGCAGCAGCAAAAGTATGTGATGCAATCGAAAGATATATTTAATATAAGGGGGGAAAAAATATTGAGTGAGGGAGCCGTTTCTCTGCGTGAATGAGCCAAACGATGAGAGACTTTGAAAAAGGCGCTGTCTAGTCCAGGTGGATGACTGCGTCCAGGCGACAGTACAGCGAATTGTAAAGAACGACTTGGACGGCAACGACGACAACCAACACAGCAAACCACGGCCACCACGGGCCCTCTGGGTCGACCACCTCACCTGGGATGGGGTGAAGTCGAGGCGAGAGGCGTGCGCTGCGGAAACGAGAGGTTAATAGTCGCGATGAGGCTCACGACAAGGTCGAAGAGCTGTAGGTAGTACGCGGCGGGCGGCGGATGACAGATTGACGGGAGGCAGGTGAGATGCCAGATTGATAGCGTCGCCGCAGGGTTGAGCTCGTGGCAGAGCGCGGTATTAAGGACGGCTTCTTGCAGAAAAGTGTGCAAGTGAAGGGATTGAGGAGAGCGACGAAGATGGAGGATGGATGGAGACGGAGAAGACACTCGGGCCAGGACAAGCGAACGGCGTCGAGTTGAGACTGGAAATGAGATGGGACCGGCAAGACGGGGGCACGGTCGATATTGCAACAGAAAAGGGAACTAAAACAGAGAGAGGGAGAGCGTGGTGTGAGTTTGAGGTGCGAGATGTGTATGCTGCTTATTAGGAGACGAGGAGGAGAAGGATGGGCGAGTCTGCCAGCGTCCAGCCAGGTAGGTACAGACACACGCAGATACAGGCATGCATGCAAAATGGTAGGTACGTATCTCAACTTGGGGGCGCAGACAAGGCAAGACAAGACACGGATACCTAAAGACAGGCAGAGAGGCGGGCAGGGTCGGGCACCATGAGAAGGGGAGGGAGGGGAGGAAACAAGATATGGTGGAACAGGAACAACCGGGGAAAGCCTTCTAGAAGATCTCGGAGAAGATCCCAGACTACAGAAAAAATGAAAAAAAGACCAGGGCCGCCCAAAGCAGATGATGACATGGATGCGCCCAAGACATGCTAGTTTGGATGGACAAGGGTGTGTGGCTGGTGGTGCTGTAGTGGTGGTGGTACGTGCTGGTGGGAGGGACGCGGTGCTGGCCAGTGGTTGAGCCGTTAAGTGGTTGAGCGGTTGAGGAGACCTTGGTGGGTGGTTGTGGTGGTGGTGGTGGTGGTGCCCAGCCTGCCAGCCTGCCTACCTACCAGCCTCTGCAGTGGTGGTATGGGCCCGAGGACCAAAAGAACGACGAATAGTAATTAGCAACACCAACTAGGGCGGTCGTAGTGCCTCGCACATGGCATTGCGGGTGTGGAAACTCCGTCCAAGTCCGTGTCTCTCTGCGTCTCTGTGTCGCGCGCTGCTGAAGATACTCAATCTCTGGCTCGCCCCTGTCGCCACGATCAGCCGTTCGCCGTGCTAACGGTATTATTATAGGCTAGGTACGCCGCTATATAAGGCACCGATTGGTGCTGTGGCGCTGAACCAGCCAGAGCATCGGATGCGTGCATGGCCGCGCCCTCACGTTCTCACAGTCGCCGAGGACGCCGCTCATGCAGCTGCGTAGAGAGACTCTCGAATCCTCTCCAGGCGTCAGCCCAAGGGCCCGGCGCGACTCGTTTGGTTCGTGTCCACGCTGGGTCGGCAGCGGCATCCCTGTCTCAGAATGCCCCGTTTCAGGAACGGCGTCATTTCTCACCGCTGCCGAATGCAGTCCTGAAACGCACCACGACCCCTTAGCCAGACGACAGGGTTTGTTGTGCAACCCGGGCTACCAAACAGGCGGAGGGCTGCCACGGCCCACGGAGACTACAAGTGTGAGGGACCCAGCTCGGGCCTGCAAGGCCAGCGAGCCAGCCAGTGGGCACGACGACTCTGTCCCGTTGGGCCACTTGGCGGGCGTCTGTGCTGAAGATGGTGTGCTCGTGTGGTACCAGAGCAAAAGGTGGATACGAAGTACATGGGAACTTGGCCGTGGCCACCAGGAAACAGGCACGGCTGAGTGGCACCAGCGCAGCGCCAAGTAGCAGTATGCAGCAACCGCGTCCCAGAATAGGTGCGACTAATTAACTCTGTGAAGTGCATGTACGGAGTACATTGCGGTGGTGGTACCCCGTTGCACGGTGGTGGTGGTGCTGCTGCTGCTCCTGCTGCTGTTGCTGCGTTGCCATCATCCACTCCAGCAGTCTGGCAGCCTGGCAGTGTCCACCAGCCACAGTCCACTGCCCACTCAACCACTGTCCACTTCGACCGTTGCACCGCTCCAGTGAGTGGGTGAGTGCTCGGTCAGTACTCACTTCTCCCTCCCGCACTGCCATTGTGCACTCTCCACATTTAGCGCGCCGGGGGGACAACCACATCCCAAGGGCCGAGTGAGGGCCAGGTAGGACCGGGTAGCCAGTACCTACTAGGATGCCTCCCGGTCCCGCCTGGAGTCGCCGATGGCCAACCGCCTGGCCAACCAAAGCGCCAGTCTTGCTGTCGCCTGACCTCACTACCCGTGTCCTTGCCATGTAGCCAGTACCTTCTTCTCTCTGCGCTGCAGCCTTGGTCATCGACCCATCGTGCCTTTTTAAAAGGCAGATGCGATTCTTACTGGAGCCACTAAGATTAAAACGTTCGCGTCATCCAGATATTAACCTTTTAGCAGCGTAATTTCTGGCCCGTTGCACAGGCTGCGCGGCCCGGCAACGGCAACTGGCTGCTTCGTGTGGACGCACATCATCAAAAGCTGTGCCCGCCAATCTCAAGTTTGGCCCCCGCGCAGTGCAATCAATCCCCCTTGTCTATGATCACAAGTGCATTAAGTTGCGACCTCGCGGACATGACTCCCTTCAAGACCCAACCACAAAGGGCGTACCATGACGGCTTCATTGAAGAGGATTGGTGCGAAGGTGTTGTGTTGATCCATGAGAAGAACTGGATCGTCGTCCATTCATGAGCCGCCGTCCTGTGTATAGAGTACCTCGTCCCGTGCAGTACCTACGTAGAGAGTACGTATCGACAACGGCCCATCCCACCCAGTCCACGGCGCGGGCCGCGTCCCTCGATCCCTACAATGTAGCGACCCACACTGACCAAGACAAGTCCAAAAAAAGAAGCAACGCTGGCCCCTTCCATTACGTCTCCACTACAACGGGATGCTTCTGCCGCCCTTCTAGAAGCGCGCTGTTTTTCGGTGCAGATTCTGTGACAACATGCAACGCGATGCGATGCGACGTCGTGCACGTTCAAAGCGCCTCCGTCTCGCGAATCAGACGGTGCAGACGCCGTCTTCGTGGACTTCAGCGTTTACTCTCGCTCCCCCTCGATTCACTACAGGTGATACTATTGTTTAGGTAGGATTGGTTGTTGGCAGGGAGTATGGAGTCGCACCGTAGCGGAGGTCCGCTAGTGACTGGATGAGAAGGGTTGGGAATAGCGAGGAGTGTACATCCATTCACAGACAGACGTCTAAAACCTAATTACTGTATCGGAACGTTCATTCCTCAGCCTTGGTGTGGTGTAGAGAAGCACCGCGCATTCACAGGCTCCGCTTCTAGGAACTATCCCCCGTCGCCTAGAAACGGTGAAGGCAAGATTCAAATCCCCGGCACGTGTGATTCATCAACATTGCATGCAGCATCGCCGCCGTGTCGGATAATACCTGGAAAATGAAATAGAGACGTGACGGTGTGCGTCGTATCGCCCGACGTTGCGCGTTTGCCATGACCCGGGGCGCGACCAGGGGCAGGTTATCAGTGCGGGATACCAAGATGCTGTACGGAGTACTCTGTACGTCCAGCGAAATGGCAGGGCGAGCTTTGCTACAGTGTGGAAATGGACAGCCCCTGCCCCCTCCCCCCGCCTCCCCCTTTTTATTTATTCTAGAAGAATGGAGGCAAGCCAAGGCAATATCGGGCGGGTTTTATAATGGAGGATTGAATCCCGCTCACTAAGAGCCTCCGGACATGTGTTTTGCGCAGCGGGTGTTTTGCTATGTCTTCAAGACCACGGCGGGACCGAGTGCGTGCGAGCGGGTGGCCTGGCTACGTCGCGAGAAGACTTGTTCTAATGCGAGAGCCGGAAGGGAAAAATATCCAACCGTCTCGTAGTCGTGCCTAGCTATTGTCTCGGCGGTTAGCCAAACCCCATTGTAAACCATGGCCCGAGCCATCTGCCATCCACCGGCCGAGAGCCACCTCGTACCATCACGGACCACGAAATCAGGCAACAGATGGGACATGCAGTGCCTAATACCAACGAGGCTCCAAGTGGACGCTAAACACTTCAAGCCCACCTCGTACGTACCACACGTCAGGCAGGCTACACCAGAGGCGGGAAACAAGGCCGATAAATGGGAAGAAGAAAAAAAAAAAACCCCCCAGTATGTGCCCCATTGACCCAAGGCCCATGTCGACTCTAGCGCTCCTGACACATCGGATCTAGATATCCCAGCCGTCTCGGCAACGCCGTTGCAAATCAGAAGAAGAATCTAGAAGAAGGGAAATTAAATGAAGGAAGCCCAGCCGCAAGGTACCCGGTAGGTGAACCACAGCTCGCCAGGCACGCACTGCATCGAAACACATACAGATACATCGGAAGGCGTCTCCAAGCCGGCAAGCGAGATGGGCCTGGTGCGATTGACTCCCGGGGGGGTGGCCTGGTTGCCCGATTGCCTCGGGCAGTGTCGACGTTAGTGCTGGTACCTGGCGCCATCATCAATATCACGAAAGGGCTGAAACTGGGGGCATTATACTTGGTACAGCGCTGTGCTATTTCGCCTGCAGAACGCGGTTCCTTGGCAACAAGCATCTGGCATCAACACCAACCCAAACAAACAGTGAGTGAGGACCGCGTGACTCGTACTCTGTTCGCATTCTCGAATTGCGTCACATTCCACATTGCGCCTGGTACTACCCCCAACCCATGAATCAAAACTCCCGCATGGACGTCTGTAAAGGCTGCATACGTCCCAACGTCAGCGCTTCTCAACCCCGTCCAGCGGGAGCCCCCAGCGCCGCGGGGAATGCCCAACGCCTCGAGCTGCAGCCAGTACTTTGGTCAGGGCCATCCCGCCGACGCGGCGGAATGGCCATATGGGTGAATGGACCATTGGCGTGGGCTCTCTGGCCGAGGACTAATTACTGGGCTTGACTTCACCTCGCCTCGCCCATATCCAGCGTCTGGCATTCACGGAGCAGAGAGCGCAGAAGAAGGCGTCGGACCAAACTGCCCCGTCTAGCAGTCCCGAAGAGGTCTCATCCTCGCCTCGCGATCGCCTCTCCTCACCTCGCTCCATCTGATAACGTCGCCCAACCGCAGTGCAGCGTCGCTCCCGCCACACGCACCCCCGTTCATCCAACCTGTTCATGCCCGCAAGAGATGTCATGGGCGAATCGAACAGCCATGCGGACAAACGCGCGTGTGCCTCCACACGCACGCGAGCGCGCGTGCACACACGAACACAACGAACGCCGCCAGCCTCGTTATCTGACTTTCCTCTTCCGCAACTAACCTGCACGCTGGAACTACGCTCCATCCGCTGCTGAGCACTAGCCTTCTCCTAAGCCTGGAAGGATGCCAGCCAGATAAGCCGTCATTTCTAAAAGCCTAAACGGGCGCTAGGCTTGTCTGGCAGGGCTGCCGCCATCAGTCCACGGCCAGAGTAAGCGCATAGGCTACATCCACCGTCAACCTGTCCCGGCCCGTATGAGTCGTCAAACACGCGGATGCCTCTCAGATTCAAACGCCATCTCCTCCCATCTCATACCCTCGATGGCCCTCTGCAAATATGCCCTCACATCAATCAATCTGCCCTCCACCTCACTTGAAACACGCACTCACACACTTCCCACGCCATGTCTCTGAGTCCCCCAACCACTGACTATCACACCGCCACAATCCTGCGGACCTGCAGCCATGGGATTATAAATAACAGAGGCATCACAACGCTGCTTACAACACTACGCGTATCCATCCTCCTGCTTGCTGTTTGGCCCCCACCCTCAGCTCTCCGCATACACGAAACACACCTGCAAACCCAAGCGCTGCATTTCCCATAGCCGCCCATCGCGCCTCCTGACACAAAACACCACCTCACTCACTCACAAGCCCTCGTCCCCTTCGCATTGTCTTCCCCTTTCTCTCATTCCCTCCCGCCTCCCCGCGGGATGCACCAACCCAAGACATTGGCCACCACCCCTGGCAGCCTTTCCGCCATTGTTGTCCCTCAAGGTCCTACCGCACCATTCCCACCGCGGCGGATAACACTTGCCAGATGGAGATGAACGCTCCGAACGCCGTCATCGAATCGGCACCGCTCGTTCGGCTCGTCATTCCGCTCATTCCATATATACGGAGTACATGTGCAGTATTCCGTGCTGGCCATAAGATGCGCCAGGGAAGGTCTGTGATCTTTGCCCGGATTGTATGGGGTATTGCACGCTTAAACTTCTCAACCCTAGCGTGAAATGCTCGGCAGCCAGTCACCACAGAGAACCGGGCCTCCCTCCCTCCCCCCATCCACCGCGCATCCCAGCCGCTTCGTCTGGAATCCAGCCCTGCACCCACGCAAGCCCTCCAAAGCCCCCTCAAGCCAGTCAGCCAGCCCATCGTGCCGGTGAGAAGGCCGCCCTTCACGCCACGTGGCAATGAAGTTGGCCTTCGCCTCCCTCCATGTGCTTCATTAATTAATATCACGCAAATGAAGCAGTAAAACAAAAATAAAATTGTACTCCGTGTTCACGGACATTTCCGCATCTAGGAAGCAGGTGGAATATTGGAACGTGATAAGGGAGTACGGCTAACTTGATCGAGCCGGAACTTCCTCGTGCGCGTCATAATGCTGGACCACGACTGGACTGAGTCAGAAGTGTCATTCGCCGTGATATGCAACTCAAATGTATACATGCCTACAGGCCCCGTCCGTTGCTTAGGTCGTCCCGACACACCTGCCTACACATGCTAATCGTTGTCCGTCGACGACTTCTTCAGCCCTTCATCGTTGCCAGGTTTCAGAAAATGCATTCGCTTCGACTAACCCATGCAGAGTGCATACTCCCGAGGCACTGCACCCTTTCAAGTCATCAGGTGGGCTGCACATTTGATCGCATGTTTGAGTGTCAAACTGTTCTCTTGGCTTTGTGATAGTGTACCACAAGTTTAAAGTTAGTCACAGGAGCAATATGCGTAGTATCTATCCTTATCTGGACTTTGTCCCTCGTACTTCATTACTGGTGATAGAACTAAAATCCTATCGAGGGTATCATCCACTCTACAACGCCATCGCCATGGTGATGATACATTAACATGCAGAAACTTGCACAAATCCTCCTCGATCACAGGATTGTTCATCGCCCCCAGTCACAAACCCAAGCACTTAACCTACGGTCAATAACTTCAACTATCCCCATACGGCAATGTAGCTTCTAACCGTCTAATGAAGACGAAGAATATCAAGAAAATGCTGAGAAAAAACAACGCCATAAATTAGAGGAAAAAACAATGGTCTAGGGTATCAATATACCAATTCAACAAACCAGCATCAAGCCATGCAATCAAGTCTCCTTTCCACTCATAGGATATCACGACAATCGTCCAAACATTAATGCGCCGCGCAGCAGCGTGTTCCGACCAGAAGAGGCAAGCGAGTACGGCTTGAAAAGTGTGCACACTAAAATGCATGTGAGGATTCGTATGCCCCAAACGGACTGTGGTGTGGAATGCTGCACCCGTCCGTAAGCGTAGGACTTTGTAGCCCTGCAGCGGAGTCATAGGAACTAGAGAAACCAGGCTGGTACGGAGGGATATAAGATGCATCGACAAGGTGACCATCGGTCATCTCCATGTCTGTCTCTGGTGTTGCCCCTCTCATAGATTTATAGTGTACTAATTCAGGGGACAGTCCACCATGAGGACCATGTCCAGCCATAATTAGAGGCTGCTGGCCAAGAGAGAATTGATCCCTTTCAAACATAGATGGGGAGGTTGTCGGAGAGTGATGAAATGCGTAAGGTGGCGTCACTGGGGCGGCTCCAGAGACTGGTACATTGCTTCCCATGGTACCCTGTGTCAGAGGTCGTGACGAAGAAGGCCCGGTTCGAGGTGGCAGACCTTGGCCATAGACATCCTGCTGTACTTGCTGCGACGAGTAGAAGTCAATCATGCCCGAGTCAGCGCCTCTTGGAATCCTAAAATCGAATGCTTCGGATCCGCTGCGTGTTGACGGTATAGTTTGAGCAGCTTCTTCGTACGCGGTATTGTGCCCTGGAATGGCCATCTGACACCGGCCTTTGACTGGAGTGACGAAATCGTCTCTGAATCTTGGCGCAGTTGTCGTTCCTGAACCTAATGAGATGGAATAGTGAACCAGAAGCTGCAAGTCTCCAATATGTCTTGTCTCAAGACGCTTTCGTAAAATGTTAGTAGAATGAGGATGCCATCTTAAACGGCCATGATCAGCTTCTCGCCAGGCGGAACTCGACCAGGCTCCCATTACACCAGATTGCCGGAGTAGATTCCGAAACCTGGCTGAATAGGTCCAGTTACCGCTATTGGAGCCTTCATCAAAGTGTTTCACAACATGACCGACATACTCCTTAAACGTTGTGGCCGCATCAGCATCAGTCGCCGACTCAAACACTTGTAGGCAATTCTCGAAGCCACAAGCAAACACAGTCTGGGGGCATAGTTCGATTTTGGCGTCATCGAGACTCATACGAGAACCCCCATGTGTGTTCTTGAGGTGAGATTTGTACGCAGTCTGCCAGTCAAAGACCATTTTACAGCCCCGGTGGCGGCAAAACCACTGTGCGTTTGTGTGGTGAAAGTCTTCCATGTGCCTTTTGAGGTCGTTCTTTCTAGTACAAGTTTTGACGATGCCCTCCTCACTGCAAAACCCGCAGGGAAATGCCCCCTTTGGTTTGGGGGCATTTGGGATCGCGCCGATATCGTCAGCGTCCCAGAATGTGTCATCTGTCGAAGTTGGCCGTAGGTCGTCAGACCGACTCTTGTTATGGAGGGGTCTTGTTGTGGGTGCGAAAACGCCAGAGGAATTTCTTCCGTTTAAGGAAGATGTGTCCGAATAGTTGCCAAAGTTGCTTGTCGATGCCTCAAAAATGTCTGATGTATCTTCAGGTCTGCCAGTCGAGTAAGACCCACCACTAAAGAGTGATGCTGAATCTTCACCTGCGTAATTCAATAGTCAGCGGTGTTTGTTTCAAGTATGTGCCATGCTAGACGCCAATGATATATTCGATCAATCAAGCATGGGTGCGTGGATGAGACTCACTCGACAACGGTCCACGGCCAGTTTCTTCCTCCATGAGCCGCCCTAGCTCCTCTTTACCGTATTTGCCCATCAAGTGTCGAATCATCTGGCGGTCAATTTGGTTATGACATTCAGGTGGTACGGAGATGCCCCCTCCTTCCTGCCAAACTTCTGATGCCATTGCGATATGTTGCAGTCCGGAAACAAGTAGAAGTCGGGGCGCCGAGTCGAAGATGTTCGTAGCATGAGCAGGCTACGCCTATTTTGAGGGGCTCACAATCAGGTCAGCGCGCGCGCGAGGTCCCCTTGTTCTAGAGCTGTATGATTATCGCTTTTTGGAACGTAGTACGGATGTGGTTCGAGTTAACACCACAATAGAAGATCAATTGTCGAGGTTGAGTCTGAGCGAAGAATAGGCCAGGGCCCAGAACGATGTGCGTCGAATATGATAATGCAAGAACTTCAGATATGACAGTATCTCGCAAGGAATTGGGTCTGGCGCGTCCGAGTAAAGTATGTTAAGAGCGGTGTCCAGTCGTGACCGTGTATTCTTACTCTCATGAGGCAGAACTTGACATAGGATGTGATGTATATTCCCCGTCGGCCAGCCACAGATGTGAGAGAAGAGATGACGATACCAATGTTGAGCCAGATATGTGGCGAGAGAGGGTAAAAGGTGGAGATTGTTATTTATATATTCAGAGTAGCCGGAAGGGTAGTAAGGAATCGATACTGGTGATGAGAAAGGACAGAATAATGAGGGTTCAATAAGAAAATATCGTCGGTGGCTCCGGCAGACTGTGGAGATAGTTTGCTTCTCTTGCCTGGTTTCTACATGTAGATATGTACAAACGCAGTCCCGTCTCTGCAATGAATAGATGGAGGTGGAAAGGTTTGGAGTCACGGGCCAGCAAATGGTGGATGCGAGCGTCTCTTTATGGAATCAGTGTTTGTTGAAGGGAAGCAGCATCTACCGAAGAGGTATAGCCACTAGTGCGGGCGTGAAGCAGGAGCCGGGACGAGGAGACTATGGGGCATCACAGACCCGCCGCCGCCGCCGCCGTTGAGGAGGAGGATGGTGATGATGAGAGTGATGATGAGGGTTGATAGACAACGACGGGTGACGGCTGATGAGCGACGGGGCTTGATTAAGGCGTTGAGGGTGTGAGGAAGAAACGGCATGGCCCTGGGGTGTCCCGTGCTGGCGGAAAGGGTGTGTGAGCTAGGAGCAGAGATACTAGTGTGAATAAGAGAGGCAGGGATGCCATGTACAGAGAGAATCCTGGAGAAAGTACACGGCGATGGTGACTGATGAAGAGGAGGGTAGGTAGAAATAGAGCAGGGCAGGGGGATAGCCATAGGGTTGGAGAGATGGCAAGCAATGGGCAACCCACTTGGAATTGTCCACTTTCGAAAAGAGACAAATGACTCTCTAATACACGAACCTGCTTTACTGCGCAAAATACGCGGTCCATGTACCAACAAGTACTGACTGCTGTAGAAGGCACAGAGAATTGAATCTTATTTGCGTTTGGGAGTGTTTGGGGTGGTTTGTGGATGCATCCGTAGGCAGGTTGATCTGCTCTCAGCTGCTAGGTCCATACAAGGCTAGAGCATGGCATTGCATTGCTCTGTTGAGCCATGGCCGGCCAGCAACGGTCGCGTGGACACAACCTAAAGTAGTACAGAGAACAGGAGGAAACGGCGAGCTCACTAGGGGGAGTGCAGCGACGCGCATACAAGGTGGCGGGCGCGTTGCTGTCTGGCCCGATAATTCTCTGCACGAAACCCATGGTGAGAAGTCGATGGGGCCACGGTCGATGGCTCAATGGAACTTGCATGCGGTACGAGCGAGCAGTGTGCTGATTGTCAGACTCACTCGAGAAATCGTTGCCATTGCATCGGCGGGAACGGCTTGAACGGTTGAAAGATGATGACCACGGCAGCGCGGAATGCAGGGGTCCGGAGCCGTGAGCTGTGGAGCAGGCGGCACGCAGAGCAGGTCCCCAGTACCTCAACCTGCCGTAGGCGCTACGAAGCGGAGGTAACAATGTGAGCTTTGGGGAAGCGCAAATTTGTTAGTCAGTAATTAGTGTGCATAGGACTGCCAAGATGCCACCAAGTGGTTGAGAACGTAGTCCTCCGCACATGGTCGTCATAAATACGACACGCCTTCATACTACCTGACTTTAGAGCTTACTTTAGCCCGGCAAGCTGGCATGTCAGATCTTGTACAACGAGGCCAGCTGACACGTAATCACCTGGAAATAAGGCAAGCAGGAGGAGGGTAGGGAAAGAGCGTGGCGATCGTCCCACCGTCTTCGTCTTTCGTACCGTCTACCCATCTACCCCGTACCAAGATACCTCACACACACCAGCAACTACCCATTCATCCAGCAAGAACCCTGCCCAATCTTAATTAGCAGCAGGCGCAGACCAGGCTTGCGGGTCTATCTGGCTGCACTTTCCAACTCATCTCCATCCCTGTCAGGCCTGTCTCTCCAGACTACGGATTCAGTCCACCTTGGTTACCACCCACGTACCCAGGCCCGGGTAAAGCGTAGGTGTCTGGTCTGGATGTATTCCGACCTGAGGCACCCGTGGCGCTACGGAGGCGCTGGCCCGTTGCTTCAAAACCCACAGGATTGTCCATCAGCTGGCCGGGGAGGAGGGAGGCAGACGGGGGGTGGTAGGACGGTGGGAGGGGTGACGGGGACCGGGGAGCTGGAAACGACGCCGATGGCAGCATCACCTGCCTGGGGATGCTGTGCGTCGTGCCATGGTGTATGCGACCCAAGTACGGTCTGCCAAGTACTCGAAACTCGGATAGTAGCAGCAGGAACAGGAGTACAACGCCTTGTGGTCAATCGTTCATGCCGGTGATGCCATGTACGCCGTGCCTCGTACTCACACAGACAGGACCTCGTCGTATATTGGTTGGCTGTTGGCTGCGCAGAGACGTGATGAGGCGGCGGGGTGGGTGAGCCGAGTTGCTGGGACGAACATGGGCTCTGCAAGCGTGTAGGAATCTGCTGAGAGACCTGGTGCCAGGGGTGTGTTGTGTGGTGGTGGTGGTGTGCTCATGCTTCGCATCACGGTCCGTGGGCAAACTGGCGTACCATGTAAATGAGACGTACCTTATTGGTGATGTGTGAGATGCACCAGACTGGAAACGTCTTGTTTGTCGCCCGTTATGGATGGCACTTTCACTACTCGCCCTTGTCCGAATAATAGGAGTTTTATCGATGCCCAAGCTAGTGTCGGTGCAGGTGATGCCGAAGCTAATCATCTTCGCAGCGTCGCAGCGAAACTCGTTCCTATCAACCAGGAATTGGTACAGTCGATTTCTCCCTCACTCTCTATCTTACCACCCTGCTTCCTTGCTTGCTTGTTTGTTTTTTAACTCCTTTTTTGGGTGTTCACCTTGCCACGTTTTCCCCTCTTCTGCCATAGTGCATTGGTACTTGAATAAATGACACCTGCTTGACCAGTAGAACTGTTAATAATGCAATGGATATACCTGCCATCCATCGCGTTGCTGTTTTCGGTTTGAAGTCCTACCACGCATGTTCCGGTGGACGTGTCTGGGTACATACCTAGCTAAGGTAGACAAACCTTTCCTGGAATATTAATAGTTGAGCTGTTATTACCTTGGACTCTACCGCTCAGCCCAGCAGCAGGCAATCAACGGCGTCGATAAATGGTAACAATAATTCGTAACCCGTTCCCCTTTTCAGATGCATGGGAGATGGATCTGTCACCACAAGGCTCCCAATCCCTGTCAGCTGTTGTGCAAGGACCAGGCCCTGCCGTCTGCTCGGGACGGCGGCGGATGAGCACCAACGATGTGCCGGCTGATTGCGCTCCCCCACAGTTGAACCCACTCAGGCCACTCTGGCACGCCCCCAAATAGATACGCGCACTAACTAGCATCCTCCCGTGTGCATGCTTGCGATTGGTACTCGACCGCCCTGCCCTGGCCTGGTGCCCTGGTGCCCTGCCTTGCTTGTGTTCGCAACAATCTGCGGCGTTGTTGCGACGCTCCCAGAGACTATCCGTCAATCCTGGCGCCACCAAAGAATGCCCCATGGCAGTAGTAACAGCTAACAGCCACTAACATGCCGCAAAAGAATGCGGAGCAACAGCACCGCACAAACCAACAACCCAATTTACCAACCAACTTGCAAACAAGCCAGCCAGCCAGCCAGTGCCTAATGAATCTACTCTACCAATCGCGCCAAACTGCGAACCCACTCTTTACTCACCGGCCAGTTCCTGGCGAGATACGCACGTCCCTACTGGACCAAACGGCGAGTCCGAAGATCTCAGTGCCTCACAATGTGGCAACCACGACAAAGCGAGACATTGACCCACGACCCATCACCTTGCAAACGTTGAGGCAAACTTCCCACCAGCCATTCAGTCCACTTGCAGGCCGTTGGGGTGATGTCTTGGCTTAGCTCGCTGGCCAAATCAGTGGACACTGGACAGTGGACAAACAGGATCTAGAGCATGTTTAGCGGCAGGCACTAGCTGTCTAGCAGCAAACGAGCTTCCGACGCCCCCCAACTCGCCATCAGAAGAAACAATCACACAGCCGACCAAACAGTCACTGGTTTGCCGCCAACGTAGCCATGACATGTACCTGAGGCACTTGCAGTGTTTCGTTAAGAGAATGCTTCGTGCTGTTGTTCTTTGCAAGACACGGTTTATAAGTTCCCATGCTCGGAGGGACACAATTGTCAATGCACCCTAACACATCATTTTTCATCTTTGAAACTCAAACAGCTCGGCGCATAATGTCCACTGTGATGCGCCTTCCAGTCTCAGGGCGTCTTTCATTGTTGTGGTGCGAGACCCGGGATAGGTGTTAGCACCGGGCATGCCTGATAAACAAGATAACCTGGTAAATAGGCCTCCAAGGGGTTCCATCAATACTGGCCAGTGCTGCCGGGTAACTTGGATCTACAGCCCTAGAGCAGGATCATTTATTAATAAAAGCGCGAGGAGCGGCTGATAGATGAGATGCTGGTGGATACCTACCTGTCTGTCCCACGTTATTAGTTAGTGCGAAGCGCCTTGATGTACCTAAATAGAGTCTAGTCAACTGAAAAATTGATTGGCATTAGCAGAGTAGTATCACAGGCTGACTGTGACTCTGAAACCATGGCAAAGAAAAAAATCTGGTAACTAGGGCCATCACCTAACAAAGACGAGAACGAAGTACTTCGTACTTGATACCCAACCCCAAATCAAACGGGTAGCCATTGCGCAGCCAAGCTAGAGACTCGATGTGCAAGGGTATCCCAAGCATGCTCCATCCATCCACCCATCAGCTTCTTCGCAGATGAGACCGGCAGCAAGCAATGGCTGCTCCCAAAAAATGGCTTGGACCGGGTTGACGGGGCACGCAGCCGGACTCGGTTGTCATGTTGCACCAGGACCTGAAAGAGGACTGGTAGGATTGTGCGCTTCACGACCAACGGACACCCGCCGTAGCCTTCACATCCAGACATGAGGGGGTTACATAGCTGGACTCGGGAGGCGTCCAATGGTTCTTGCCAGAGGGGCGAAGTCGAAGAGGCGTTTCTCGGTGACTCGGGTGGCGGTCACAGCGAATCATGTCTGTTATCCGTTACCTGCGTCTCCAAGTTGCCTACCTTAATGTACCGACCTGAACTTCAAACAGTGTTTGGTTGGACATAGCTGGGGCATAGCAGCTGGGACGGCCCATTCTGCTACTGCCATACCGTTTACAGAATAACTGCCAGCTAAATCTAGCCGAATTTCCCGGAAAGAGACATTGCCGTCGAAAACTCCCTAAGCGTTTTAGCTATGGAACTACGGATACTCTGTAGTCGTAATAGCATCTCCCGGCATCCTCCCCGGTACTCTAGTCAATCACCTGTCTCGACGATGTACCAGGGGAGGAGGGTGTGTCCAGCATCTTGGCCGTTGAAGTCAAGTTTCAGTACTCGGTAGAGTAAGTCCATTACCACTACTGTACAGTCTCCACCCTATTCCCATGCATACCCGTTGATGATGTTCTCCGGCCATTGGAGAGCTACTGTTCAGGCATACGCTACGGAATCGAGATTGGAGGCTAGTCGCCCAAACCCACTCCATAGTACTAGTGAGCTATTCAAAGGGATCAGCTTCAGGGATACAATCCCGCTACACCTAAGTACTGTGTACATTGTAGATCCCAAAACTTGAGCATCGTTATCACACATTAAGGAGTAGAGAGGTAGTTTGGGTTCGGGGATATTGTTAGATCGACGAACCTCATCGCATAAGGTGCATAGGCAGTATCGAGGCTATAAAACATAAATTTTGACTCGTTGAAAGTCTATATGTTTCAGGTAAACGAGGTCCTGGCTGCTGGTTTCCTTAGATGCCGCTACCCAACTTGACGGAGGACTCAGTAATTTACTGGTAGGATTTATTATTGTGTACCGCTCGCCATCTACCCTGCCTGACAAGGTTGCAACGAGTCTGTGAGACCACGCTTTGAGTCCTGTGCCTCCGAGTACCAGGTGCCGTACTACCGGTATCGCTGGCGCTGCACCAAGCCCCTTCAGCAGGCCGGGGCAAGACAGGGGCATCCAAGTCTTATTCGCCAGCGAAATGCTTGGTTCAGTTGCCTGCCTTCTGCTTAGATGAGCTGCAGTCAATGCACTGCGGGATGGTGGGATAGAGAGGGGGGGGGGCTTGGGGGTTGCTCCATTTGCGTTTACCCCCACTGAGCAGGGCGGAGAGCACGGCACGGCACGCCACAAAGCCAAGACAGGGATCCGAAGAGACCATATCCGTTAGGATGCAGAATACTCATCATGGCTATCAGTAGTACCTCACAATGTTAGCTGCCGAGCAAGCAGAGCCATGCGTCGTGCTTTTGAAGGGGCTGGATGTTAATATGAAAGGCCCTTCCTTGTAACGCATCTACTTATCTCTCCAAATTGCCAAATACATAGTTATTCATACGTAAATACCACAATGCATCCCGGCAAACCGAAGACTGGTAGACAATGAAAACTGGGCTACAGGTTAACGGATCCGCGGCGCTACGTGATTGATGCTCGGTACTTGAGGCTGCATTCAAAAAGGACTGCGATACGATTACTAGAAAGATACTGTAATCAACAACTGAACTGAACGCAACTTAAACAAAGCGAAAGGAGTAAAATCTTACGGGAGGGTCCGAGAGACCGTTAGGCCCGACACTACGGGTGACGTTGTTGCGTCGTTCCTAGACTCTCCTAGTTTACTGCTCATCCAGTGACTGGCCAGCCAGCTGTGGCTTTTTTCAACTGCTGTGATCGTACGTGCAAAACCGAAGCACGCAGGATCTATGAATCGTACACCAAGTTTCAACAAGGACTGATACAACTGGCAGTCTCATGATGGTGCCTGCAGTATCGCAATTACGAATGACAGCATGACGGCATGGCAATTTTTGGCAGGTGCGCGGATACCTTCGGATGTATTCTCAAAACGAACCAAGGCTTGGGCCGACTGTCTACCTTTGCAGCAACACCTTGTGTGCTCCGCATGAAGGACTTCGGACTGTACTCTGGATTGATGAAAAGCACTACCGTGCCACTTCATCATGCCTATCCAAGGTTATTGCGGCTGATCATTCCCGTCATCTCTAGGACAGTCCCCTGTCTAGGTTACATATTGCCTTGCGGCTTGGAGATGCATACGTGATACATTCAGACCTTCCTTACCTTAAAGAGTATTACAAATGCTAGTACTGCGCATGGTAATAGCACTACTCTACAACCAATATTTTACCTCTTCCCGTCTGCCTAGCACTTGCTCGTTACGGATACACGGCTTCCTCGCTGTCCCTAACTCGACGCTGTTTGTTTGACAACACCTCCAAGAAGCATGGCGCCAACATTCCCGTTTGTTCAGCTCCTTGACACTGGCTTGAAGCAATGCATGCCTGTCCCAGCACCGGCGTATCAGTCCATCAACTTGGTTCCCCCAAAGTGTCTTGGACTCTTGACCTGTCATATTTCTTATGCGCCCCTTGTTTCTCACCATCTGCAGTGTTGGAGCGGCACGTACGTGCAGTACACAGTACGTATGAAACGGACGGATAAGCATCGTGCCACTGGTATTGCGAGCCAGCACAAGGTATATGCTACAAACAGAACCACCTGTGAGACAGTGAATCCGACCGTGTGGGACCTAATATCTAGTCAACTCGTACTATTTTAGGAGAAAAGCCATTCATCCATCGTCAGCTTCAGCCAGGCATGATGACATGGGTATGCACAACCTAAGCCCGGTACTCCGCAAGGTACTGTGACAACCCGTTGGTAGCTCTTCAGCTTCTGAGGTATTTGCTTTGTGCTGCACTGATTTATGCCTAGTTACCGCTTACATTAGACTAGTCGTGTGTCCGATGAAAGTTGAACATGTCAAAACGCCTTCAACAGTTTACTCGGACATACGCGCCTATCCACGGAGCATCTCCAGCAGCACATCATCATAAGCCACTCCATTCACTCCAGACTTGCAAGTCGGTACCACCACCATGTGCTACGTATCTACCTGAGTACTAACATGGGATCTCTCTCTTCCCTGCTCACATCTCAGCTTCCCCACCTAATAGGACCCTTGCACGCTTGCCTACAGCGAGATTGTGGTTGGGGGGCATTCTCATCATAGTCGGCTCCGGGCTGGACTTGAGAGAGTCGCACCAGGAAGAAATCACAGCAGCCGCAACCTACACCAAATACATTACCGCTCCCAAGTATTTTCATGGTTCTTTGTCTAGTACAATTATGAATTATCATGTAATGGAAGCAAACATTAAGGGACAGGCTACGATATAGCCAATGCTTGGCACCGCCAAATATCCTCAGAGTTATACTAGGAGTTTGTGTGAAATTTGGTCATATGATGTCCATCCACCCACCATCTTGACGTCAAGAATCGGTTTAGCGTCGAGCACAAAACCAAGGCGATACTCGGTCTTTGACACCATGTCTCCAGATTACATTTTGTTTCCCAGATCTACCGCCACAGTCGCGACTAGGCTCCGGGCTACTGCGTGCCGTTTGTACAAGCAAACTGGCCCGGTTCCGATTGAACTGCACGTGTTTACCAATATCCAGTTCGCACGTAAGGATGGATAAAAAATAATTCGGCAAAGGTAATCTCGGTCTTCCATTTATCATATAAACAAACAACAGACAGTGTCTAGAGAATACCCCAAACCTAGAAGCAATCCATCCATCCATAATTTCAGAAAATATCCTACCTATTCCGGCCGTCTTACTCACTACAGTGATTGTACCACGCAACCACACTGTTCTCTCTTCCACCAAATCACATCACGTAGCCTTCATCTCTCAACCGATGATTGGGGTTTCCGTGGTTCCGGTTATTGCCGCTCTCTACGGAGTACGTACCACTCACTACCAGTACGTATGACAGCCTCACTCCGTGATCAATCTCTCTTCCCCAATCCTTCAGACTTGCCACCTGTTTAGTCGCATGGATTTTTAATCCTAGCTATGCCATCTTGGCTGAGATATATCCTGGTGGCCCGTCAGCTTTATAGCACCCGAACCACTGGGGTTGACGTGCGCTATTGTACATGTATCTCCTCCTTCATACTTCGTATTATGTCAAGTTCCCTTTGATGGAAGCATTGTAACGCGCCTAAACAAGCCAAGTCGTAGATGGTAGGCACCACGTAGATAGCACCAAGTCCTATCGAGTTCTCTAAAACGGCTCCAACTGTCAACACTACCGCCTTGCAAGATACGTGATACACAAAGTAGGTGGTCGGATATTGAGGCAGCCATACCATAAACGAGGATGTCAGAACCAATTCCATCCGTTCCCTCTTCGTTTCCTCGCCTCACGGACCCACGCACTGTTCAGTCTCCCTGTTGGACTCTACAGCATCATCACCATTGACTCGAATCCCTTGATGATCCGTGCGCCTATGACAATAAGCAAATTTCGTCAGACTGTGAAGTATATACGCCACGAGCATTCAATCTAGTCCGGATCGACCTTACTCGGGACCCCCTTGTGCAACGTGCGCAACGTTTGAAAGCGAATTGCCGGTGCACCTCTGTCGAATACCCACAGCTTGATGACAACACTTCTGCTATCGAAACCCCAAACCCCAAACATGATATCATTCAAAGCTTCATACGGGCCATTGCATTGTGGTGGATCTCGGTGATTGCCTATCCTGCATCTTTAGCAACTATTAGCCCGACGTAACTAAATCGATCCACGCCGGCCGCTCCGAAACTCAATCTAGACGTGTAGGCGTGAAGAATGGGCTAGGTACCGTCCAACCTTCTTGAATATAGCAAACAAACATTCATTCATACACTCTAGCCACATCTATCCTGCCCAAGTACCTTCCAAGTTTGGCAGCTGGTCATGTCCCGTCACGCTCGAGATGTCGCATCCAATCGTTGCACTACCTACACATGGGATAAGACTGTTAGATCTATAGGGTAGTTGGATGTCTCTTGGTCTCTCACCAACACGGAACTAATAAGTTGTGTAAGGCATTTCGTTTGCTAACCACATGCATGGCCATTCCTTCCCTCTCGCTCCTTCCCGCCAATGTGTGGTTCTTTTCCTGCTCCTCCACTTGGTCTCCTATTGTCCAGCCTTCTCACCTTCGCTTTCGCCGAGATGTGATGCTCCTGCCTTCACGCACAGCAAGCACAGACCCCTTTTGAGCCAGGTCACACCAACCAACCTGCATAATCACACTCATCTTCAGCACGGATTTGTTGATTTGGTTCTTGTCACACTGCCACTTTTGAATCAACGATCTAGCAAGAGATCTGGCTGCATGTTTCACCTCCTCTAACCGCCAAAGCTTCACTAGGACAAGCCTCCAACCCTTCTAGATCCCTGTGTAAGCGTCGCACATGCCACTGAGTGGTGTGCCGGTTGTGCCTGTCACTGATTTTATGTTGCGAGGGGTCCCAATGAGAAAGGACAAAGTGATTCATTTGGCGGACACGACTTCTAGTGGTGCCCTTACACGGCCTACTTTGAGATCCGTGTACTTTATTTGACACCATCCTTGACGGCATAGACGACACTCCCGCGGGCAGGCCGGCTCACCACCACAGCTTGCTCCTTTTGCTCTTCCGTCAAGTCAAGTTTGGAATAATATTCCCTCTCTAGAGCCTCCTTCACCGCTTCCACCTTGTCTATCGGTACTAGGTGCACGCTGCATCCTCCCCAGCCTGCACCGGTAAGCCGGGCACTGTAAGCCCCTGCCTGACGCGATATGCTACAGAGCTGGTCGATTTCCGGACAGCTACACTCGTACAGATCCCGGCATGAATCCTGTGTGTCGTTCATGAGGTCTCCTAGTTTCTGATTAAAGGCGACTGTGTCTGTAGCGCCGGTATGGATAGGCCCCTCCAGTAATGCAAGGAACCTGAGGACACGCAAAGCCTCAGTGAAAACATGCAAGGCACGTTGGCGAAGCTTGAAGCGCTCGGCACGGATGGGAAACGATGACAAAAAACGCTTCTCAAGTTCTGAGATAGAGATGTTTAATACCTTGGCAATTTCCTCCCGTGTATATCCCTGTTCTTGTGTGAGCGTCTCCTTGGTGGTCTTGACGAGTTTCTCAAGCTCCTCCTCCTTAGTGAGACTCTTGGGAGCTGAGTAGTCGGAGCCGCCTTGGTGGAAAAAGTATGCCTCATGGAAGCCTTGTAGACTGGTCTTCAATGGCCCAGCATCTTCTGGCAAACTTGTCCCAGGAGGATTCAGGATGGCATTCAGGACGGCAGCCGCGAAGCTTACTTCCACGACGCGCAGGTTGTAGTGTATGGGACCAGTGACTTGCTTATTCGAAGTCACAAAAGACTGTGCCACTAAAAAGCATATCTCGGGGTTTGTAGGAGGTAACTTGACTGACTTAGCAGAAAGACTGGGACTGAAGGAGACAAACAAAGCAGAGCCTTGTTCAGAGAGAACAGATGCTGCCTGGTCCATTCTATGAAGATCGTCAGCTTGTTCAGAAAACAATTCGCAAACGTGTCGGATTGGGATGAGGAAGTGCATGATTCTCATTATCGCAACTTACCCGCCCGAATTGACCCCGACAGCACGCTCACTCACAATCGCTAGCTCCGTCAGTTCTGTTTTGTCGACGTGAATCTCCCCGTTGGCAATCATGACGGCCAAGGCACTGGCGCTGACAAAGGCGGCACTAGAGCTCAAACCGCCGCCGACAGGTACATTGCCATCCATTACGATGTCCATATTTTGCGGCTTGAATGACTTCCCGTTTCTCTTCCTTAGAATCTCGAGCGCACCGCGAAGGCCACTTTTGAAATAGTTGGTCCATTCGAACTTGGTTGAATCGATTTCTACGTTGCTGTCAATAGGGACGTCGAATTCTTTGGTAGGAAATTTGTCAGGTTGGACATTGGCAATTCGAATCTTGAACGTTGTGGCACTGGCGCCTGTCGGGTTGGCTGATACGGCGATAATCGCATCGGCGGTTATGGCCATGGGCAACACTGAGTACAATGAGTAATCGATGTGTTCACCGATAATATTAACTCGGCCCGGTGATCGGGCAATAAAGGAGGCCTGGTGACCATAATTATCGTTGAAGACGGAGAGTAGATTGTTCCACCGGGGTCCTTCGGTGGCAATGGCGCCGGACGGGTATATGTCAGCTAGGGAATTCGCGACGGGTACTGAGCCAGACATAATGAGCAAGAATGACCGAGAAACGGGATGAGAGGAAAAGAAGGAAAGAGAAGAGCAGCCGCGAAAACAGAAATAACAGCGACGGCGACGCTGTGTTTAAGCCTATCTGAAAGCCCGCTGACAAGGGAAATTCTAGAAGAGCAGAAAAGGGAAGCTGACGTGTATTGGTCCGCGTGGAGGTTGAGGACTATAAAGTCAAAGTTCTGGCGACGCGCTCTCGGGTGGTCTTTAGCCCTTCGTCAATGTTGCCCCTCCATCCTAGATCCCATCTATCAGCAGGGGTGTTCTGACGTTAGTCTCGCAACCCTTCGGCACAACAGTTATTACGCCGATCATAATAGTGTCTCTCGATGCAAACCTGGGAACCACGCCCGGCATTGACTGGCGAGTTTGCCTCTTCAATGTTGTCTCCATGAATGCAGATAATCTATATAGCTGGACAATACAGGCACCTCATGCTTAGACTATGGTAGGTAATTTAATTATCATGCCCCACCAGTGATGAACTACTGTCTCTTAGGATGTGTTTTAAATGAGCTAATACCTGCGTCGGACGTTTATTCGGGCAACCGTGGACCTGAGGTATAGGCGCACGAGTAATATTCGTTTGTTCGGCCCTGTGAAGATTCTTCTAGCCGCCGATAAGGTGCCTTGGTAAGAGACAACGCTTCGGAGACAGAAACCCGAGGTTTGCTTGTTATTGTTTTGTATGATTTGCGTTGGGTAAGAACAGCAAGGCGAAGTGTCGATTCAAAAGACAATGATCATACAGGTACTATGGCAGGTTGGCAGGGCAAAACACATGAGACTAGCGCACTTTGTGTCTGCCGAGTCTTTCTACAATATCTGAACCAAGCCGCACCGTTCAGCAACATAAATGTGTAAACATCGAGTTCAACGTCTCAAATGATGATTTTTGATCTGGAGGGGACGTTGATAGTAATATTTGCACACTTCCCAGTTGCTCGATTTAACAACAAGACACAGGAGCTACAATTCGGGTTTTCTGCGTGGCTCGCATCTTCTTCAATGTGGTTCTGTGATAGTAAGGAAAGAATAGATGACTAGGCAGTGTTACCTAGATGCCTATATTGCCCTTGATTTTCAGGTCAGGTAGTGAGTCTTAGGGTGACAGATGAAGCAGCGTTTCTCAACGTCCTAAGACAGATAGATGCTCATAGCGAAAGCTTGGGGTTATCAGTAGGCTTTGTGTCAGGCTAGTCGCGGCACTCAGTGATCGGCATCTTAGGTGCGCAGCGTCAAAGTTAGGACCCAGCCTAGTAGTGATTGGTAGAGTCACTGGTAGCACTTCAACAGAAGGTCTAACCAACCTCGGAACATATCACGTTCCCCAACGTCATTGCCTCCTGCCACATTCGCGTGACCAATCAATAATATTTCAGTGCTACGAGTTACATTTATAGTTTGCAACTCTGCGTTGGCTATCGTCCCCCTTCATGTGTGGCACTGTGTTACTATTTCCACAGCGGCATCTGGTACACAACAAGACTAGATTAGTACAGTACTTGTCGACGATGATGCCGCTCGCGTGCATTACATCAACATCTGCAAGGAAGAAACTGAGGCGAAGGGGACATCTGGACTAAGTGTGCGTGCCGCAATATATATATATGGTGGGGCTATGCTCTAAATATATTTCCATCAGATTCCCTACATGCAGTTGGGGCAAGTATTGTGATGGTCTGTTAACCTGTGCCCATCACTTAGGTGTCTACACCACCAAACTACTCTGTAATTACTCCGTACTTGGTACTACACTGTGTGGAGGAGGGGCTGAGGGGTAACAAGTGACATATCACTAAGCCCAATGGGGAAGAGGGGCAATCGCCGTCTTGAGGGTAGCGACTTTGAACGCCCAAGATCGCAGCGGGAAGACGGATACGGAGTACTTAAACCTACCTCAAGACCCTTTACCAGGTACGATTCTTTCTCCTGTCACCATCCAAGATCAGACTAACACATCAATTTTCATCTAAGAATCACTAACCCCGCACCACAGAAACTCCGCTCCATCACCACCAACTTATCAATCTTTCATTATGGGCGACTGCGGATGTTCCACCTCTGGCTCCTGCGGCTGCGGCTCCAGCTGCACTTGCGCCAACTGCCCTGTAAGCATTTCTTCTCTCATGAATAGACTTGTCTGATGGATATTTGGAATGGAAATCTAACGATGATGGTCTCTCCTTTTCCAGCACAAATAAGCAACGATGGCTCTTGAATGTCACGGCTATGATTTATAGTTACAAGACTTGGGGACTATGGTGCATTACTGTCGTGTGTTTTGGCTGGAACTGGATGCCAAGGCGGCATCGGATCACTCATTCAATTGCTGTTGAACGGGGTACCTATCGGGTCAAGGCGTAGTCTTGACAAACTGAAACAACAAGAGAAAAAAATTATGTTGTACGCCTAAACGTTATCGCTTCTCGTAAATGCGTGGTGACAATCACTTGCGTGGTGTTGTACGTACATTATTTGATGTTTAAAACCAAATGGTATTTGACCCACCTGCTTATGCTGGAGCGCAGAGCATTGTGTATGAATGTTCGGAGAACAAAGAGCATGGGCTAAAGTAACCCTATAAATCTAGTCGATTTCTTTGCTATCTATGTGTTTGGGATATCGAGATGTCACACTCTTACGATGACGTTGTGAACTATTCATTTATTTACAGGGCAGTTGAGCCTGTAGGAATTCTATGGCTACGAGATTATTGGTAGAAGTCCTTCGCACCTTAGGCATCATAAGCTGGGATTGCTGATTGGCTACACTTCCTATTTGTGGAGCTCTCTCCCACTGCTGGTTAGTGTTGGGGATCAACAAGGCGTGCCTCGGACCACTGTTCAAGACAACATCCTCATGGGATTGATCGATGCAAACGAGCTCGAAATCCGCTTGATCAACCTGTGGCTCATCTCAAAATATCACTGCTGCATTTTCATGCGACAAATACTTATTCTGTTATTGCTACCTAGCCTCTCCACAGCTGCACTCGCCCTATCCTCGCTAGCCCTGTGCTGGCCGTCTTCTCATTTCCACAGCCTCCGACTTACTCCTTCCTGCCTTTTTCTTCTTCAGCGCTATCCAGGTCTCCAAATCTACCATGCCAGCTTTTGCGTATTAATTTAAATATATATTGTTTAACAACCTCCGATTTGCCCTTCTGAGCATCATGGATGGCTCATCGAGCACTCGATCAACCGATCCTGAACCTCTTCAGAATGCCTCCCCGACCTTGCCTCCTATGGCCCTCGAAGCGATTACCGCGCCGCGTCCAGAAGACGCACCCAGACGATGCTTCATCTGCCTCACGGACGAGGATCATACCGACCCCCCTGGGTCCTGGGTCGACCCTTGTCCTTGCACACTGGAAGCACACCAGGACTGTATGCTTTCCTGGGTCACCGACTGCGAACGCTCCAACAAACCCTTGAAATGCCCCGTTTGTAAGTCAGCGATCGAGATGGAAGGTCCCTGGGACCCTATTGTGGCCATTAACGATACGTTGCGCAAGAGATTCACCAAAGCCAGCCCGTTTGTGCTTTTTACATCAGTTTCTATGGGCATTCAGTTCAGCATGCAGATGTATGGAGCTATGGCGCTGTGGAGCTTCTCGGGCAAGGACGCACTGTTACGTTTCATGTTAGGACCCGACCTGGTAATTGATGGGAGAGGTGCAGACGGCCTGAGATTCGCCAAGGAGAGGATATGGAATGCCCTGATTTTGATGAATGTTGCACCAGCACTTCTGGGAGGTCAACTGCTTCCGGGGCTCAGCAACAAAATCTTCCTGCCTACGGCATCTTTTGTATGTTTTCACTTCTTGGAACCGAAAAACCCAATACTTGTTGTACTTGCTAATATCATGGCGTTGTAGTATGGCATATACCACATTCTTCATGACGACTACTTTTTCAGCTGGCCTCCGTCACCACAGCTAGCTATGGCTGTGTTTCCCTACATTCGGTCAGCTTACCATAGTATCTGGAGAGAGCTGGTTCTACCTTATGAAATCAACCTTAACCGGCAGATTTTAGGGTTGCCCGCCGTCGAACCTCGGGCCAACAATGCAGGCGGGATCAACCGACGTAACCCTGACCGTAATGCCGATGTTGGGATAGTTGGCTTCCTGCAGAATCTGCTGGATGCGCTTGATCCGGATGATGAAGAGCAGGTAGCTGAAGAAGTCCAACCGCAGGTACGACTGGAGCATGGAGAGGGAGATGCTGAACAAGGCGATGACGAAGGCGGGGTTATGGTCGAGGTAGTCATTGAAGAAATCATTGATGACGGAGACGAAGCATTTCAGAGACATGAAGTGCCAGGCGAGGAAGAACAGGCTCCTGGCGTGGAGGCCGGGCAAGTCCCAGCAGCCGATGGTGTCATTCCTCAGAATCATCATCAACATGACGATCAGGATCATGACGACGTACCCGCTCTGGAAGAAGAGCCTCAACCGCATCATGAGGCACCTCCAGCACCACCGGCAAGGCGTCTTGGGCTCGGTGCCATATTATCTAACATGTCTAACGCTATCGTCAGCGCTCTTATCCTGCCAGGCATTTCTTTTGCCATGGGTGAAGCTCTACGACTAGTACTGCCAAAGACATGGACGTCCACCATGAATAGGAATCTATGGTTGCGGTACTCAACTGTGCACCGCCCAGGCCTATTACAGCAGCAGTGGGGCCGTAGCCTGGTGGGCGGTTGTCTCTACGTCGTGCTGAAGGATGCGGTGAGGGTATATTCAAAGTCTCGTAAGGTAGCAGCTATGAAGAATCGCAGAGTAAAGAATGTGGAACGCCAGAGACGCAAGAAATGAAGGCCTGAAATGAAGGCCGGAGATGGGGATTTGATGCGTGTATATTAGACAAGGAAAGGGGATAACACAGCGCGGCGAATTCTACAATATCACAGGGCATAGTAAGGAGTTTATAGGTTAATGCGCATTGAAATAGTTGGCTATTGCTATAGTATTAGCGACAAAATAAGGCAGATTGGTAGGTGAGGGATAATGGCTTTGCTAAGATACCCCTCTACCTACCTGCCTGCCTTAGGGAGTGTGAAGATAGAGTTGCTATATTGTAGTTGTGACACTTAACACGAAAGGAACTGTAGAGGAAGGACCCTGTAGATCTTGGGTGAGAATTTAAGGGGGGGTTGTTTGCCTCAGTAATACCTACGTTCGGTACCTACGTAGGAAGATAGGAGACTACGTTCATTCACGAGTGTAATTATGTCAATTTATCTATCTTGAGCGCAACAATGTCTGTGGTGGTTGACAAAGTAACTTGCCTGGATGATAGGAACAGAGAACTCTCCATCTACTTGGAAGATTCCAGCACAATGATATCTTACCGGGTGGACGTTTGATATCGACTTAGCGGTCTCCGTACCTAATCGTCACCCAAGGCAGCACCATGTTACAGCGAGCCACGTACAAGTCCCTCTACCAGCGTATTCGTGATAATTCAGCGACACAGCAGGTCCCCAATACTTCTTAGGCGACCAACCCACCACCATTGATTGGGTCGCGGGGGCTACGTACACGAGAAAAGATTCCCACTTGCTTCACACCAGCAGTACCACCGTTACTACGTTTGAACCTCTAGCTTTCTCCTCCTCTTCTGACCACGCACCTCTGTTCCTCGTCAACCTCAATTTGTATCGCCCGTGACATCTTTGCCCTCAAGATTCACAATGGTATGTACCAAGTTCTAAAAACTACAGGACTAGACTAATATTTCCCCCCCACCAAACAGGCGTCTCAACAAACATCTAAACAGCGCCTGGCGCTAGCTATCTGCGACTTCCTCACGACGTCCACCACCGACGGCAGCCTCACAGCCGAGGATAAAGATTCTATCGAAGTCGCAGTCAATTGCATCGGCGAGTCGTTCAAGGTTGACCCGGCCGACAAGGCTGCTGTTCAGGCTGCCATTGGGTCCCAGAGCTTACTTCAGATATATTCCGTCTACGAGAAGCTCAAGTCTCCCCCTCCTTCTGCCGGCAGCAATGCTGCTGGTGCCACTACCGAACTCTCCGAAGAGAAGAAGAAGGAAGCCGAGAGCCTGAAGAGCAAAGGCAATGCCGCTATGGCTCAGAAGGACTATGGCTCAGCAATCGACCTGTACACCCAAGCTCTGGGCATTCATCCTACCAATGCTGTATTCCTCTCCAACCGTGCGGCTGCTCATTCCGCAGCAAAGGATCACGCTTCAGCCAAGATCGATGCGGAGGCCGCCGTCGCCGTTGATCCAGCATACACCAAGGCTTGGTCTCGACTAGGCCTCGCCCGCTTCGCCCTCGGCGACGCAAAGGGTGCCAAGGAGGCATATGGCAAGGGCATCGAATACGAAGGCAACGGTGGATCCGATGCCATGAAGAAGGGCTTCGAGACGGCCAAGCGCCGCGTCGAGGAGATGGAAGCTGAGGAGGAGAGCCTCCCCCGTTCGTCTCCCGGCCAAAGCGCTGGTGCTGGCGCTGGCGGAATGCCGGACTTGGGAAGCTTAGCTTCCATGTTTGGAGGTGGTGGTGCCGGTGGCGGAGGTGGTATGCCAGACTTGAGCTCCATTATGAGCAACCCCATGTTCGCCAACATGGCCCAGAATCTGATGAGCAACCCTGATATGATGAGCAACTTGATGAGTAATCCGCGTCTGAGGGAAATGGCCAATTCGTTTGGCAGCGGAGGTGGCATGCCTGACCTCAACAGTTTGATGGCTGATCCCAATATTGCTGACATGTGAGTTTCGGCAGCCCCATTCCCCTTCTACTCGTCCCTCTCTGTTATACCTTGATACTCCCCGGCTGTACCAAAATACTTACTCTTCTTACAGGGCACGCAGCATGATGGGAGGTGCTGGCGGCGCAGGTGCTGGAGCCGGATCTGGCGGTGCTGGTGGTGCCGGTGCTGGTGGTGCCGGAAATGAATCTTCATAAAAGCATTGGCCAGTTGGATGAACCGAATGACGTCCTATGTTCGTTTGCTGGGCAGTGTGTTTAGAGGCTCGGCATCTAAACCTTCGTTTACATACACCAGGAGCGAGCCTGCGCTAAGATGGTAAAAATGAGTATATGAATACATTCAACTTCGTAGCTTTGATTGAAATGATTGTTAGTTTTCTCATCGCATAGCAGTGTACTTGCAATTCCTTGAGTTTGTACTGTCAAGACTGTACGCAGCTTTAAGTGTCCAAAGGCATTTCCATATCTGAACTAGGGTGTTTATTATACTCGGCTCGTATGGGTATACATACTCCTCATACAAATCGTATCCTGTATGCCTACATTCCCCAAGTTGAAGTTTTAGATCACTAGGTGTGGTAATGAGGGAGGAAAATGACACAGCAACGCCTCGCAGAACCAAACAGAGGAACTCCGGAATACAGTAGCCTCTACAGAACGGCAGAGAAAGCGATACATTGACATCCCGGAGTGAGCTGGCATTGCCAGACAGGAAGCGCACCAATTATAAGAAATACGATAAGAGGAGAGTGGGAAGAGACATGTGGCTCAAGTGCCTAAATAGGCACACACCAAAGTACCTAGGTAGGTACCTAAGCAGGTATTGGTAAATTGTGAGTTGTACTCTACTTCAGCAAACTCAAAGGTGTTAGAAAGTTGTACGTGGATGTGAATGCCTATACTGCCTGGCAGCTCGAGTAGAGAGCGAAGGAACAACAATCAGGAGGCAGTAGTCAGCTTCTACGACCAAGAGGTCACGAACCACAGACATTCTACCTTCTCTTACTTGCCCCATACAAGGCAGGTATGAAGCTGCAATAGCTTTTATGGCTTTTTTGTTTCTTAGCCTGTCAATTCCACTTCTCTGCCAACGAGAGGCGAAACGCGTTAGTTGAAACCGATATGAGTGATTCGCAGTTTTGTGGTTGGTTATATCCATTTTCGTCGTCTGAATTTGAGCGAGTACAAACTATGTATACCCGAGACATCCGGTCTAGATCAAATGTGCGATGGAACCACACCTGATATCATTCTCCGAGGCCGAGGGAGTCGAGATGCAACACAGCAGAACTGAAAGTTAAGGTTCCCTCCGGGTTTCTCGTCCTGCTTGCCAGTTCAAATATGTGGGTTGGTTTGGCGACATTTGCAAGAGCACAAGTGTGTATCTTGAACTGCAAGGCCAGAAATATTTCGGGACATAGATAGAAATGTTTTCCTGGATAACAGCTATATCCGTCCACCAGGCCGATTAGGCACGCACGCACGACTGCTGTAACAATACCTGATGCGACATGCTAAGGCCATGTTCTAGACCTGGCTGCACCAACATGCGGAGGAAAGAGGATTGCATATGGCAGACTGCAAACACAGGAGGAGACACACTTGGTTGAAGGCATGTCTTAGTTCACATTGTCAAGTTTGAGACATGACAATAGCATAACCTATCGGACGGACTACGAACACTTTGACTGTACCGAGTATTGACGTCTCAGCATGATACACATGGACAGGTGAAAAGTGCGTATACATGTGCAGTAGTGTTGCACCCTTTGGAGGGCGCATCTTTTTACCTGCTTCTGCCACTTATTACCACATATTAAAATGTATTCGGCATGAAAACCCCACCTTCTGAAGATTTTAACCACAAAACTCCCCCGATTAGGCAAACAACGGCGAACTGTTTCTTTAGCCATAACCCCCAAAGGGTAATTCTCGCCGTTGTGGTACCCCTCCTGCCCCTCCTGCCCCTCCTGCCCCTCAAGCGACCCAGATTTCCTCTCCGTCATACCACAATTGAGACACTCGTAAGCGATCGCTATTCACATCTACACTCTCGCTATTTTTCGCCTTTTCTTCTCGGCCTGCAATTGTCAGACGATCTGGCAACGTGACGTAAAATTAGCCGTATCGGGGATGTGCCGCCGTAGCAAGCACGATGTTGCTGCAAGGCAATTCCGGAGTGGTTGTCTGAAATACTTAAAAGGCACCAGACGTTTCATTTCACCCTTCGTAAATCATTGAAGCTTCATCTGCAGTTTAATTCTTCTTCACTTGCCAGATTCTTGAGAGGGCAAGTGATATTGTTGCATCACCTTTCACTTTGAAAAGCCTCAATCCTCACTTCCCATCTCCACACCTCTGTCTTCCTCATGGCGCCGTCAGCCACTGGTCCATACACTGCGGGTGCTCATACCGAGAAATTGGGTCGCGACCTTGAAGATGTCTCTGATGCCGTGGACGATGTTAACTGTATGAAATATGACACCAAGTCCAAATTTGACACCGAAAAGGACAAGTCTCAATTTCGCCAATATGAGGATGCCTGCGACCGAGTCACTGGCTTCTACCGAGAACAGCACGCAAAGCAGACAGTAGCGTATAACCTAGCGGCTCGGAACCGCTTCAACAGTTCCTCTCGCGTCCGCCCAGAAATGACGATTTGGCAGGCCATGGAGAAGTTGAACACCCTAATCGACGAGTCCGACCCGGACACATCCCTTTCACAAATTGAACACCTTCTTCAGACCGCTGAGGCTATTCGCCGTGACGGAAAGCCGAGGTGGATGCAAGTCACAGGACTGATTCACGATTTGGGGAAACTTATGCTTTTCTTTGAGGATTTGGGAACTCAGGGTCAGTGGGATGTTGTTGGAGATACGTTTCCCGTTGGTTGTGCCTTTGACAAACGCATCATACTCCCCGATACATTTGCCGCCAACCCTGACACTCATGACCCCGTTTACTCGACCGAGCTTGGAATTTACTCTGAGGGCTGCGGCCTTGACAATGTCATGCTAAGCTGGGGCCACGACGAGTATCTCTACCATGTGGTTAAGGACCAATCGAAACTGCCTGAGGAAGCGTTGGCTATGATTCGCTACCATTCTTTTTACCCATGGCACAAAGAAGGAGCCTATCAGAAGCTGATGTGTGACAAGGACTGGGCGATGATGAAGGCTGTTCAAGCATTCAATCCATATGATCTGTACAGCAAGAGCGATGACGCTCCATCTGCGGACGAGCTCAAGCCTTACTATTCGGAGCTGATTGACGAATTTTTCCCTCAAAGAGTTCTCAAGTGGTAAAATTGCATTTCATATAGAAGGGAGTTTGAGGAGCTGGTGCTTTTTTTTTTAAATCCATCATTGCAGCGTTAGATCATACATATCCGCCGAAAACCCAGCGGCTGGGAACTGTTAATAATAGAGAGACTACTGAAGTCCAGTGCTTTCTGTAAACTGAGCCGTTTGTTCTCTTGTGTATCGTCATAGTGCTATGCTTGATCTTGAATAGGAGCGATACTGTTTCAAATAGAAAACGCTCTCGTGGGCAACATACAGATAGGGGCGAGTTAGCATCGGTCTTTTGATCAGTGCTTTGATAATGTTCGCGCTTCTACAAAGCACCTAAGGAGCATGCATGCGCAAAACACATTTTCGTTTCTTTCGGGTATGGTCAGGTCTATGCGCTAACATAAGCCCTGCGCTGTAAACAGATTAATCTTCACAGGAGGCGTCCGAGCCGGGTTTGTGCTTCCCACAATTCACCGGCCAGTTTCTTGATGAGCGTGTATAATTTCTTTGCTGCACATAATTCATCAGCGCTCGCCACATTCCTGTATTGCAATTTACACAAGGGTTGTTGTTGTTTACCTGCATCAGTACCTGGCACATACAGTTTGTGCCAATCTCCACACTGATTTCATGTATTAAGGATTTCACCTACTTAGATCCTTTATTAATACGATCAGCCATTCGTGCTGATCATGGCTACTAGTAGGCCCTGTCACCGGTTGTCAGATTCTGAACTAGTAGTTTCAGCATCATCCATTCTTCACACCTTGATGATCACCGCCATCTGCCAAAGGAAGGAAATGGCTGAGATATAGTTATGGGCTTAGCTCAATCGCCCTCGGGTCTATCTATCTATCCTGTTGTACCACTGTTACTAGCGCCGTCGTCATCCTGAAAAGGGTGCGAGTCATATATCAGCCTCTGATCCAATGTATGTACTGATTATATGGCAGGAATTCTGGGCCAACTGCCTCTACTACAGCCGTTGGGGTACTTCGTAAGATAGGGGTGTAATGGTGTGCACAACCGTGATTACCGGCTTCGTCTGGTCTAACGTGACTGGCTTCCTCTAGACGCCAACGAAATATTATCCCAGCTGACGGGCTGACCGTAATCATGGAGGCCCAAGGGCACGGGAGGGCATTATCACAGAGTAGGTGGTTTTGCTTCCCATTACTTACAACTAGCCACAATCATACGTCGGCTACCTTGAGCACGCAGCCGGCTTTCTCTGTTCGTCTTTGATGTTTCAACTTGTCTTTTGCGACGTTGACTGAGAATAAACCGACATACGACACAACACTTCAATCCATCCATCACCATGAACGCCGATTCACCGTCACTTTGCATTCCTCCCGAGGTTCCCATCCTGATATACAAATACCTACTTGTTGTTGGAGGGAGGGCCAGAATCGCTATTCGAAATCAACTGAAGGAATAGAGTAGCCGTAAGAGAAGCGGATCGAAGAGTCGACGCTCGGCATACTTCACCTTAGAACGATCCATTGGAATGCAGCTGTACGAGACGATGTACTATTTCGAGGGTGATAAGTTGCATCCAGATATACTGGCCGTCAATCGGCAACTCCGGGACGAAGCGTCGTATTATCTATGTATGAAACACACCTTCGACTTTGGCGCTGATCTCGAGGCCGTCGTGCCTTTCCTCAGCGACAAAACACTTACCACAAGGGGGTTTATCCAAAATATAACGTTGCGAAAGGGATGCTCCGTATGTGGAATTGACACCGATGCATCCTCTTGGGCTGCAGCCTGCCGCTTTCTTGGGACACTGCCTAATATCCGCACATTCAGGATTGTCATTACTGGTGACAAGCCTCCACTTCCCTGGGATGGACCGCAGGAACTGACCTTGTTGGACATACGCCTACTCTATGCCACGCGACACGAAAGCATGGAGTGGGTACGGGAGCTGGTAGAGTTCACCTCAGTCGCCGAAGTTGAGATCGTAGCTGAACTACAATATTTTCCGCAACCAACGACGACAGCAGCCATTATCTTTGCTGCATTTTCTGCATCTATTGAAACATCGTTTGTGGAATTTCTCCAGACTGATCTGGGGTTGATGGCAAGAGCAGTCTCGGCAATTGAATAATAATAAAAGACGGCTGAAACATTGGCCACATATGACCCCCAGCTTTTCCCGAACTAGTGAAGTTAATAGCTATTAATAGAGCACAGCTTTTCATGCGTATCGATTGGGAACATCTGAAGAAACGAGGTATGCTAGTATTTCTATTGAAGCAAATGGGTTTGCAATTTTATTTTCAAAGTAGATGGAGCCATATATAATCTTACACCAGAAATGAAGACACCTTACCAAAGACTTAAATATTTGAGAGATATTTGGAGGCAGATAAGAGGTTGTGTTGTAGACTAGTAGCTACGGATAGGTGCTACAACCGACTCACGTGACATTACGTTGCGCGTCCTGTCATTGTTCAAGTCAAGTGAGCTGCCTTGCATCATCCTAACCAATCGTGACTGAAGTCACCAGCGCCAACTTTATCCTACGTTTTGGTTGCTAGCTTCAATCCCTCTTCGAACCTCAGCTGGCATAGTTTTCGTCAATTAAGGCCGCAGTGCTTCCACTGGCCCTGTCGTTCGTCGTTCGTCGTCTGTCAATGCCTATCTAGAAGCTTTATCTCCATCATCGCCTTCTTTCAAGCTGCCCCGCGTCACCGAGCTAAAATATGGCGACACCGGCTCCCCCAGAGGATCAAGCTCGCCTGCTTGAAGATGCTTTGGTTGCCGTGAGGCAACAGACGTCTCTCATGCGAAAATGTCTAGACGCACCTGGGAAGCTCATGGATGCTCTCAAGTGTTGGTGAGTAGCTGGCGCTGATCTACGTAGCTGTTGGAAGCTGACTCCCTGTCCTCGCGAAAACAGCTCGACACTTGTCTCAGAACTACGGACCAGCAGCTTGGGCCCAAAGCAGTACTATGAGTTGTACATGTCCGTCTTCGATGCGTTACGCTATCTATCCGTTCACCTCCGCGAAAACCACCCCGTAAACCACTTAGCCGATCTCTACGAACTCGTGCAATATGCTGGTAACATCATCCCACGGCTATACCTCATGATCACTGTTGGTACGGCGTACATGTCCGTTGAGGATGCACCGGTGAAAGAGCTCATGAAAGATATGATGGATATGAGTCGTGGTGTGCAGCACCCGATTCGAGGGCTCTTTCTCCGCTACTATTTGTCCGGACAGGCTAGAGACTACCTCCCAACTGGTGATGGTGACGGTCCCGAGGGGAACTTGAGCGACTCTATCAACTTTATCCTTACCAACTTCGTCGAAATGAACAAGCTCTGGGTGCGTCTGCAACATCAAGGCCATTCACGAGAGCGAGAACAGAGAATACGGGAGCGAAAAGAGCTGCAATTACTTGTCGGAAGCAACATTGTGCGGTTGAGTCAACTAGTTGATCTGGAGACTTATAAATCGGGCATTTTGGGACCCTTACTGGAGCAAGTAGTTCAATGCCGCGATGTTCTGGCTCAGGAGTATCTTCTCGAAGTCATAACTCAAGTATTCCCCGACGAATTCCACCTGCACACCCTCGATAAATTTCTCGGAGCCGTGTCACGGTTGAACCCTCATGTTAATGTGAAGGCCATTGTCATTGGTCTCATGGACCGACTATCCGAGTATGCCGAGCGCGAAGGTCCTGGTGAAAAAGGCCCAGATCAAGAAAAGATTGAATCAGAGGCGTTGGCAAACCTACTAGAGAAGGTCAAACTGCAGAAAGAAAGGCCTGCCGCCCAATCCCGATCAGATGCCGAGTCGAATGCGCCAGGCAATACAGACGAATCCTCAACTGATACGAATGGCGACCAACCAGAAAGCTCTGAGCCGGCGGCTACTGACGATGCAACCACCCTGGCGGAGAGCTCTGCTGCATCTATTGCGGAAACAGAAATGACGGCTGTAGACGGACAAGACCCTACCGCCCCAAACGTGCAACTTTATGAAATTTTCTTTGTGCAAGTCAAGAATTTGGTAGAAGTACAACATCTACCCATCGCAGATACTATTGCGCTTCTTGTTTCTCTTTGCAACCTGGCTTTGAACAACTATCCTGAACGCTTGGATTACGTTGACCAAATATTCGCCTATGCAACCACAAAAACGAGAGAAAACATGAACAATGCAGACTTGCACACCCCTCATGCTCAGCAAAGTCTCCTGTCCCTTTTGCAAGCTCCATTGAACCGATACGTTTCCATATTCACGGCTCTCTCTCTACCCACCTACGTACCCTTGTTCCAGTCTCAATCCTATCCGACCCGTCGAGCTGTTGCGGGAAGCGTCGCTCGCAGTGTTTTCAAGGGACTGACGAAAATAAGCAAACCTGAGCAATTAGAAAGCGTGCTTGAAGTTATGTCAGTACTCATCAAAGAGGGGACGCAGACACCTCAGGGCTACCCCAGCGCTGCACAGAGGCGTACCGTTGAGACTGATGAAACCATGGAGGAACAAGGATGGCTGGCAAGATTGGTCCATTTGCTAAGTGCAGAGGATAATGATACGCAGTTTAAGCTGCTACAGATGACCAAGAAAGCCTACTCTGAAGGAAATGAACGCATTCGTACGACTACCCCGCCGCTGATAACGGCAAGTCTTAAGCTTGCAGCTCAGTTCAAAGCGAGAGAGCATTACGATGATAACTGGGAAACGCAAAGCAACGCGCTATACAAGTTTATGCACTCAGCCCTAAGCACCCTTTACACTCGGGTCAATGGTTCTGGGGCCGCGGAAATGGCGCTGCGACTGTTCTGCGCAGCTGGACAGACGGCTGACATGAATGGATTCGAAGAAGTTGCATATGAATTCTATGCCCAGGCCTTCACCGTCTACGAAGAGACCGTGTCGGACTCCAAGGCTCAATTCCAGGCTGTGTGTATCATTGCTGCGTCTCTTCACCAGACGCGCAATTTCGGCAAGGAAAACTACGACACTCTTATTACCAAGTGTGCACAACACGGTAGCAAACTGCTACGAAAACCAGACCAATGCCGTGCAGTTTACTTAGCTAGCCATCTGTGGTGGGCCAATCCTAACACTTCCAAGGGGGAGACAGATGAGTCCGAGGTATGCGTTCCATTTTTGTCTTTCCTCGTCCCCTAATACCCTGTCCGGACATCTTCCTCAAATGGAAGTCAATAGAACAAGAAGGAGAGGACACAAAGGATTTAGTTTGCGATGAAGAAACTTATGCTAACAAGCACAGCTGTACCGCGACGGTAAGCGAGTGCTCGAGTGTCTGCAGCGAGCTCTCCGTGTAGCAGACTCGTGCATGGAGACGGCGACGTCGATAGAGCTGTTCGTAGAGATCCTAGACCGCTACGTCTACTATTTTGACCAGCAGAATGAATCTGTGAGATTCTGTCCTCAAATTATACGCCGCATCAAGGCAAACGGTAGACTAACACGGCGTGCAGGTAACAACCAAGTATCTCAATGGGCTTATTGAGCTTATCCATTCCAACCTTGCTGGCAACCAGCAAGACTCAGCACTCATTGAAAGCAGCAAGAAGCACTTCCACCAGACACTCGAGAATATTAGGAGTAGGCAGTACGAGGGCATCGTGCTCTATCCCAGCTAGAGAAGGCGAGAAGGCGAGAAGGCGACTAAGGGTGTCGTGAGCAGTCATGGGGCAGAAAAGCTGCATGATTCGTCCGTCGATGAAGTGCAACTCGAAACCTGCATGTGCATGATGGCGATGCAATTTATCCGTATATTATGTAGTGGTACCTGATGCAGGCGGCAAGCCAGATTTGTCGAGAGCGTTGTGTAAATAAGACTATGTGCCAGGCTGATGCAAAGAACTGAATTTGGCTCTTGCTTGCCTGTAGACTAAATCATTCTGTCACGGTGTTGAAGTCCACGTGTCCTGTGGTGTATGTAGTGAATATTTGGCAATATTAACCAATGACAGACCATTTCAACACGGTCTTTCATTCCAACAACAAGAGAAGCTTCTATTGCCCTACAAGGTTATGTAAATTGTGCGCATCTTCGGTCTGAGGATATACTTCATGATGGTTTGAACTACTATGAGCACGTTTTTTTTTTTCTGATTTACATCTTACTGTATTAGTGCTAGCGCCATTACCTATGATATGAAAGTACTAATTTGTATTGGCAATGTCGCAAGACGATGGCTCTGACACGTAAGGTAATTAACCAACAGTTGGCTGGATGGGAAATGATGGATTGAAAGGGGCGGCTTTTGCATGTCACAGCCTGTAACCCAAGGGGCTCTGGCGCTGATTGTGGGAGGAATCCTAGGAGTAGATGTGAGGACAAAAGCGCCATGTGTGGAGTAGTACCTCTACTGGCTCAGTACCCTTATTTAGGGAGTAGGCCCACGGTGTCTTATCTTCTTCAACCATAACTTGCTGCTTGGTACCTTTTGAAGAAGAGAAAGATAGAAAGAGAGAGACTTGGCAGTTATTTAGGAATACGCATATTGGGCCATATTTGGAAGCTAGTTTTTTTTTAAAAAAAAAAATAATTATACCACTAGTATTGAAATACGTCATGATAGGAGAATAGTGTTATGACTCTTGAGAGTGCTGCATTTGATGGAAATCCGGAGTAGTGCAGAAGTACAAGTACTCAGTAAATTCAGCGCAAGTATTGGCGCCAAGTCTGAATAATTCAGTAGGCTTCGCCACATACGACCCCCTAAACAGTACCTTTGGGCCTGCCGAGTTGATGGTTTCGGGTTACATGCTTGCTACTTCATACTCACTAGTTTCCTCCCAGTGTCCGATTTAGACCTTTGCGTGCGTGTCTCCCGAACTTCCACATCAAATCGTCGTGGCATCTCGCCCTTTTGGCCATTTGAAGCCCACACCACCGACGCACCATCTTCAGCGTCAGTTTTCTCGTTGGGCCATGCCGCGCACCTTACGCGTGTCCCCTCTTTTGATACTTGGAAACCAGATCTCTTGAATACTCAACACTCCTTTCCCCTCGACCGATCGTATTAATCTCTCCTGGTTACTTCGTCTTCGGTCTGCATGGCCTCGTCTCGACATTCTTTCTCATTCTCTTTACACATGCGCAGGTCGCGCATATAATCCACCATTATGCCGTCAGAAAAAACTCCTTTCTACGACCCGGTGCCGCCGACATATGACGAAGCCTTGGCCAGTACTAGCCGCCGTGATGGGGATTGGCGCAACTCCACGGTTCCCCCATTGACAACAGGAATGCCACCGAGACTTGAGTCGCGATCCTTGCTGGCGCATCCCACCACTGTGCCTGGCTCTTCGCGGCGGCCTCGTGACTATATACCGCCGACTGCCGAAACCGACGGATGATGACAGTCTGTGGGGATCGGACAGCGATGACGAGTCCCTCAGAGGCAGCCACAGATCCGCCAGGAGAAGCAGGAGGGAGATGGAGGTGAGGGCCTGATCGAGTACGAGGCTCAATATGGGGCAAGGCTATAGGCTTTTCTGGCTTCACATTGTCACTACCTCGATGGAAGTGGTCTTGGAGGCCGAGGGTTGCCGCGTCTACGTATTCAGCTACCCCAACGGGCCCCAGAATCTACTGATGAGACTACTAACGAGAACCAACCCGAGAGCGACACCGAACATCCCCAAGGCGGTGGGGGAATGGCCCAAGATCAGCAGTGGTCACGATACTGCTCACTTTTGCTCGCTTACTGGCTCTTTTCATCACCTCGGCTTCTTTTACTTTCTTTTCAACCAGCGGCTTCTTTGGGGGCCTTTCGTCACAATGGGGGCTGGGTATCGATTTAATCCTGAAGACCATCCGTTTTGCCACCTTCAAAATAGTGTTGACCCTCAACGCTTACGGGCATCAGTCAAGCACTATTCTAGTTACGCTCATATTGCAGGCACCCAGGGAGATTATGCTACAGCCCTAGATATGAAGGCCATGTTCGAAGGGCCAGGTCTTGACGAGGTACCGTCCGATGAGTACTTTCGTCTACGTCAATTACCCGCTCAAGGATGGTCGCGCTGTACAGATTTTGGACAGGGATGCAAAGAAAGGCTACCTGGAGCGCTAAGCTTGAGGAGAAGGACGTCGGTGAAGAGACAGCTGGACACCAGACATACTCCATTTCATGGCCACTCGAAATCCGGCGAGTGTCAAGAGGGCCGCTTATTTACGCCAACTACGGCTCTAGGGAGGATTTCCAGTCGCTCAAGGACGAAGGGGTTGACACGAAGGGCGCCATCGCTCTTGTTAAATACTACGGCACTCCGGAGAATCCTGCTCTTAAAGTAAAAGCAGCGGAGCTGGCTGGCTTTGCGGGGTGTATAATCTACAGTGACCCTGCTGACGATGGATTCCTGAAGGGTAAAGTTGCCCCGCATGGGCGGTACATGCCTGCCGACGGCGTTCAACGAGGTTCGGTCAGTCTCACGAGCTGGGTTGTCGGTGATGTCTTAACTCCAGGATGGGAGAGTAAGAAAGATGTCCCTCGTATGGACCCCGACGATGTGGCTGGGCTGGCCAAGATTCCTAGCCTCCCGCTTTCATGGGTGGACGCCCAGGTTCTACTCCAAGGTCTGAAAGGGCACGGCAAGAAAGTGCCAGACTCATGGAGAGGCGGTGTCCCTGAATGTAGGCGAGTGGTGGACTGGTGATGGAGCATCGCCTATTGTTCGACTAAAGAACGAGCAGGATGAGAGTAAGCAGCAGTCCATATGGAATGTTTATGGGAAAATCATCGGTACGGAGCAAACAGCAAAGTCCATCATTCTAGGGAATCATAGAGACGCCTGGGCTTTTGGCTCGACAGACCCGCACGCTGGTACCGCTATCATGATAGAAGTAGCTCGGATATTGGGAGACCTGGTTGACCGAGGCTGGAGACCTCTTCGCACCATTGAGTTCATGTCGTGGGATGCAGAGGAGTACAATCTCGTTGGCTCTACCGAATTCGTCGAGAATAACCTGGAATCGCTACGAGAAAATGCCTTTGTTTATATCAATCTAGACGAGGTGGTTCAAGGAAACGAGCTTCACGCGTCAGGCTCGCCGCTTCTCGAGAAAGCTTTGGTGCGTGCTCTAGGTCGCGTTGGTGATCCATATTTGAACGCAACTCTCAAGGAACTTTGGCATCAGCGACATGGGGAGATCGAGGGACTAGGCGCTAGAAGCGACTATGTAGCATTTCAAGACATAGCTGGAATAAGCTCACTTGATCTCCAGTTTAAGGGTGAACGATATCCTCGCCACTCCAGCTACGATAACTTCAAGTTGGTGGAGCAGGTCATTGACCCAGGTTTTGTTTATCACGGGCTCATGACTCAAGTTGTTGGTCTACTCATGCTCGAGCTTTCTGACAGAGCAATCATGCCTTTCGATACGGTGACGTACGCTCAGCGCCTCAAAAAGTGGGTGGAAGACTTGGAGCATTGGTCGGTGGAGCAGACTAGAAAAGGCAAAACCAAGGACGACGCCGCACTGTCGTTTCTAGAGCTGAAAGATGCGGCTGAGCAGATTAAGCTCAAAGCAGAGTCGTTTGAGAAGTGGGAGCAGCGCTGGGACCATCTCATTAGATCAAGCGGAGGTTGGGAGGCGACCGACATGGAAGAAGCACGCATGTCGTACAATAACAAAATGGCGTGGTTCGAGACGGCCCTGCTGGACCTTGAGCTTGGTGGAGGTGTGAGTATATCCTTTACTTACGCTTTCCTCTTCTCTTCTGTCTTAACTACCCCCTACTCTTTTAATATCAAAAAGATAAAAGACCTAACATCAAATTCAGATTCCCAACCGCACACAGTTCAAGCACGTCGTTTTTGGACCGCAGCTATGGTCAGAAGATGACAACGCCTACTTTCCTGCAATCCGCGACTCAATCGATGCGAAAGATTGGAGTCTGGCCAGGAGAACAATCGCTAAAACGGCAGTGATTTTACGCCAGGCGGCGTCGGTCCTGGAGATGTAACATATAAATCTTGCACCACAAGGGTTTCATCTACGATGGAGGCTGATACAGCTCCCTGAAGATGTTCTCTGCTTTTTTTGTTCACTTTTTTCCTTCTTTTTGGACTATGCTTTGTTCATGGGTGGTTGGAGAGACTGGTACGGTATATGTTACCAGAGGCATTGCACGGAGTTTTAGGTCTTTTGTTGTTTTTAAAGTCTGTGTGAGCTTGAACAGGCTTTTCCCCTTCTCTTTCTGCAGGTGTTTGGTATATATCTAGGGTCTCGTGTCTAGGCAATCATTGAATCTCATTTGTATGACTCTATCATACAATGTTTGATGTATTGTCACCAAGCTATGCCTACCATTGATAGCTTGCTAGGGTGCTTCAACCAGTAGAAACAGTTTGGTTGCTATAGCGGAAGATATATAGCTGAAGGCAAGAGCATGTTGTCACTCTTCATTCATGTACCGAGTAGAATATGGTGCAACACAGAATACGGTTCGAGCTCTGAGCATAAAACTAATCTTAACCTCACTACACTAAACCTAACTTTTACTTCTTCAAGCACCCGCCATCTTCGTCTCATTGAACTCCCCAACAGATACCAGCTTTCCAATAATACCATACTTCTCACTAAACCTCTCCTCCCAACCCTGCAGCGCCTCCATCTCGTCCGCGCCCAGCCCCTCAAGGGTGTCGAGCGGCGCATCCAGATCCTTGGTCAGCATATCCTCATCGAAGCTACCGCAAGCCAGGCCGCGGCTCGCATCCCTGCCGGCAAAGTTGGCGTAGGGCCCGCCTGGTCCGTAGAAGTTGCGGCCGCGGGTAACATCGAAGACTCTGCCCCGGACGGCGAGGTAAACGGGCGCTCCGTTCTCGCCGTTGAAGGGAAGGAGGGTATGGGGCGTGTAGGTGCGGAATACGACGGGGGGTTCGCCTCGGGGGATGACGGCCTTGGGGGGCGGTCGGAGAACGAGGTAGACGGTGTAGGCGACGACGCTGATGAGGATGAAGTTGAGGGGGGTGGCGAAGTCGCCGCTGCGTGTTTGGAAAAAGAATTGTGAGCGAGATGGCATTGTTGGGTGGTGACTGTACGATAGAATTTCAAGATAGGAATGTATAACCAGAAATAAAGGAGTTCGCAGCGGCACTTACCTTGCTGGCACTCTAGCAGCTTCTTCCATTACCCGATGCTCGACGTATTCCATGTTTGGTATTGAGGCGGGGTGCGGTAATGGAGGCAGAAGCGGCGGTGATAGTTGCAAGGTATAAGCGCGATTGAAATGAACTTGGCGGCTACAGTGGCTGGCTCGGCCTGAGATTCAAGATATCGTTGGCTCGTTGGCTCGTTGGCTCGTTGGCTCGTTGGCTCGTTGGCTTTGCCCTACTCAGGTGTGCACGGAATGTGAAGGAAGTGTGTCCTCGGGGTGCTTGAAGCTGTTGCTCCGATATACGTATTAGGTTCCGAATTACCCGAATTACCTTGAGAGCTCCGTGCCCCACCAGTGTGTGATTGATTCACCTGTCGTCAATGCCTAGGTCACTAGGAAGGCCAGTTATTATTACAGTACCAACAAATTAGCTTTACACGTAAAATAAAAAAGCACTCAAACGAAGGATACTTACCTACTAATTATTTTACGCACCAACCAAAATTAGTCCTGTGGAAAATGCAAAAAATGGAGAATGAGGGATTTGAACCCCCGACCTTCTGCATGCAAAGCAGACGTGATGCCCCTACACCAATTCCCCACTAATGAATAATCTGTAACTTATTTAGATAGATGAATGTTTTGCATCTGTATCCATAGTAAGGACCAACTTAAACGGAGCCCAGAAAAGCAGGTGTATGAATCAAATTATACTTCCCTTTGTAGTAGCATCTATCAACAACTTGGGATCAATTGATTAGGGGATGGGACTTGTTCAAAGAAGTCTGGAGGTAGTAAGTGGGATGAATGATCGACTTGTGTTTACAAAACTAGAACGACGACATCATAAGTTAGCAATCATACCAGTCAGAGAGTGAGCAGTATATCTATCTACCTTACGAGTTGATTAATATCTTATTCAAGATCCCCTCACAGCAGTCTTTTTGATCGAGTAAAGTGAATCATTAGATCTAAATGTGGCTTTTCAGCCTCACCGAGTGACTCAACCAGCAAGCCATATTAGTCCTCCCCGTACATCAATTTGTGATGCAATAGGCGTCAGTATTCGCTTCTCCAATGAACATACGATGATTACGACGCTAACGCTCAGCTTTGCTTCGTGCCAAGTGCAACACGACTGCCTGAAGTACCAGGTCCTACTCTTGGTGGCAACCTGAGTGTGAGTATATAGTCCGCCTGTATGAAGCTGCCCTCACAGTACTTGTAACAACAACCACCAGCAAGCAGAGCAGCACTTTGCTAGTCGCAACAATCCTAGCTATAATAGAGAGCACACCCAACCCCCTTCTTTGCACTGTTGCCATCTATCTACACAGAGCCTTCCACCTCAACCTTAACCCTTTGAGGAAAAGAGAAGGAGGAGAAATGGCTACCAGCAATTCGGGAATAAAAGACCCAGTCTACTTCTGGAAGGAGACGGACCCAGAAACAGGGTGGCTATCACAGTGGTTCTATTGTCCGTTTCGTGATGACAAGGACACTAACAAGATCTACAAGACGGCTGAACAGTATGTTACAGCTCTCTCACGTCCCCCTTCCCCCTTCCCCCCTGCCTTCATTCTCAGCATGACACCTCAAGATGACCCGTCTCGCTCTCCGCAGTTACATGATGCACCACAAAGCGCTGCTATTCAACGACGCTGCCATCGCCGCTCAGGTCCTTAGGGCCGACCACCCTAGAGAAGTAAAGAGTCTCGGGCGAAAAGTGAGCGGCTTCTCAGAAGAGGTTTGGGTCGCAGAGCGGGATGCGGTTGTAAGGAAAGGCAACATTCTGAAATTCACCACCGCGGTATCTGAGAAAGGCTTCAATAAGGGAACCAACGCGGGTAGAAACGCCGCTCCCCTCGATGGCAGTCTCCGGAACATGCTGGTAGGCACTGGAGATAGACAACTCGTAGAGGCGAGCCCTTTTGACAGCATCTGGGGTATTGGTTTCACCGCCGCGGATGCTAACGCTCAAAAAAAGTATTGGGGGGAGAATCTCCTAGGCAAGGCTTTGATGGATGTGAGAGCCACCTTGAGCAGTGCGGGAACATAGCAGTCCAGAAGGAAATGATGGCAACTTGTGCTTCTCATGGAGTCGACGCTCTACTTGGGCAACTTGAGATGTGTTCAGTTATTTCAGCTAAAATGGATAGCGCAGAAAGTGGATAATTAATTGAGCCAACCTTGCACCATCGGTGTGGATGGTGGAAAGGAGACTCATTCGTCTATATCTTCTCTATGATCAGATCCAGCTTTTGACCCTCACTAGTATACAAGATGCCCCATCACCTATCAAGACAACCAGAGTGGTGTTTCGGGCGATACCCCAAATGTCCCTCTTCTTTACCGTCATATCTCATGAGCCTTAAACCTCCCTGGCATGCTCAACTGATTGACGTATTTGTAATATACATATTAACACAGGCTTTTTTTTTTGGTTTTTTTTTACAGCGGTTTGTAGCTGTCGTTTTGCCATTTCTTTTGAGTTTAATACCAGTCCCGTCCACTCTTCTGCATCTCGATCAACCGCCAGCCTCTTGTCTCAGGGTTGTTGACGTCTTCAGGCACTCGGGTGATTCCAATAGCGTAAGTGACTAGCTGGACCTTGTCCTCCATACCCGCCGCCAATTCTTTGGTCTTCGCGTTGCGGTACACATGGACTTCTTGAGTGCGGCAAGTGACGATGAAGACAGGCACGTCGCCAGGGTCCAACATCCGAGCCCGTAAAATGTCTACATTTCTAATATCAAGGATGCGGCCATCTGACTTCATACCTGCTTGGAGATATTGTTTCGTGAGAGCTTCATAAACTGAGTACTGAGCAGCCGACAGCCAAAGCTTCAGCGTCTCAGTGTCACCTTTGACATAGGCATCCAATACTTCTGGCAGCATATACTCCCTCAGCTCCTGCAAGAATGGCTCGACCTGGAAATTGGGATCCATAGTACGGAATCTCTTGATAACCATGGCGGTCTCGTTCTCGGCAAAAAACCCGCCGATACGGTCAGTAATGCTGCGTGCGGTCGAAACAAGGGGGTTCTCTGATTCCTCGTATCGACCCTTAACACTAAATAGACCTTGCACAAATTTATTTGTGTCGCGGAAGTCTCGCCATGCCTCTTTCCAAGCGGCATCCTTGTGAAGTGTGACGTTTGTTCCCGCGCTGCCGTTTGTTAGCCATGTATCAATTCAAGGAGACTCGACTTGTGGTAAGCTTGAGAGCGACATACTTGGGGTCCTCCTCCATGACTTCAGAAAACTGGCTGCTCCCGTGGTGCTTCTGCATTGCCCTTCTCTTCTTCCGCTCCTCTTTTTCCACCCAACCACCATATCTAGACGAACTGCCATCGTCAATGACATCCTTTACATTCTTGTACGCTTCGGTGTCCCGAATCGGTTTGGTCGCCTTGTCCACAGCAGTTCCTGTTGCGTTGGCAGCAGCTCGCACACCTTTCATCATCGACGTATCCCAGGTCCACGACGCCCCTTTGCCGATTGCACCAGCAGTGGACTTGACGGCTCTGGTTGCAGTGGAAGAAGAAACTGCTCCTGTAGATTTCTCGTATGCCTCGCGCGCTCTACGCACAGACTCGCTTTCTGTGAACTGGTGTGCGGCCCGCTCCAATTTGCTTGGTTGACTCGTTCCACTCCTTGGACTTTTGAAATTCGGAGCTCATTGTCTCTGTAAACACTTGCCAAGGAGTCTTGTCACCATGCGGTGGAGGTGGTGGGGCATCTTCTTTTTTCTCCTTGCCATCGTCCTTTGGGTCTGATTTTTCCTCATTCCCTTCTCCTTCCGTTCGTTTCGCATCTTCCTCCTTATGGTTGGACTCAGACTCCTCATCTTTCGCCTTGGGTTTATCGCTGTCTTCTTTTGCAGTGGCTGGTTCTTTGGCGTTGGCTCCGGCCTTATCATCTTGACATCTTTGACTACTCATGTGTAGCAAGCGGGCCTGAATATTTTGGGAGGCAGCCAGCCGTAGTAGAGTGGAAGGCAAGGTTAATCGTATTGAAATATTCAATGCCCGAGGGAGTGTATGACACGATAAGGTCGACTCATGGTAGGCAGCTTTCCGCGGAAGCTGAGATATTAACCTCCGATAGGCGGGTGATCTACCAGAAGAGTATTTTAGATGAGCAGACAGCCTTGAAAACGCATTCTTCGTATTCGCCACGCTGCGAACAAGAGAGTTCATTATAAGAGAAGGCAAACGCGGCCGAAAGCTAGCCTTTACACAGGGACAAGGCGAAGGGATAGAGGAAAGGGGACTGTGACTGCTCGGTGCTCGAAATTTTAGATTGTCGTGCCTTTAGCTTTGTACGGCTCCGTAAACTTAGTAGTAAGGTACTCTGTATGAATAAGGTCTTAGTTCAGAGCGGCAAAATTCCGGCAATTTTTTACATTGTCCGGGCCAGGTTGGGTACGTACCGCGTCTACGTATGGAGTCACCATCGACCTTTTGCTAAATTTACGCATGGCATAACTGCTGTCTCCCTGTCAAAATACGCAACGCCTGACAGAGACCAAGACGAAATGAGTCGGCCGTTAGCGACTCGGCTTGCGGCTCAAACGTTCTGCCCAAGTCGTTCAGCACCAGTAGCAACTTCGACTTTCCGCAGTATTCGCTGGCTGTCACAGTCGAATGCGCGACAAGATGCAAAGCCTGAGACGCTGAAAAGGGTGCAGACAAAGCCCAAATCTGAGACTCTGTTGGAAAGTATCTACGGCACCTCGCAGGCTTCTATGCATCAGCCTACACAGCCAAACGCCATGGCGAATCTCTCTCAGAGCATGGTCTTTCAGGCACTCAACAGGTCCAACATCGACACCAGCGTACTGTCCGGTAAAACGCATGAACCAGCCCAACGAAAAGAAGATGAGTTAGAGCCTTATCACTTCCACATATACGCCCATAAGCATAACACGCATGTCACCTGTACGAAACCGAATCGAGAACCCATAATTTCACTGTCTTGCGGAAACATTGGCTTCAAGAAGTCGCGGCGTGGAACTTTTGACGCGGCTTACTCCTTGACGAAATATGTGCTGGAGCGACTCACTCATACGGGATGGCCAATGAAGATACAGCGGTTGGAATTGGTGTTGCGGGGTTTCGGTCAGGGAAGAGAGGCGGCTGTTAAGGTTCTCATGAATCCTGAGGGCAAGATTCTGCGGGACAAGATCGTTCGGGTCGCTGATTCAACAAGGATCAAGTTTGCTGGAACAAGGAGCGAAAAACCTAGACGCTTGTAGAAAGCGCAAACTTAGACAATCTTTTGTACAATATATTATGTATCAGAGCAATGAACAGCCACCGGGGGGGGGTATTCAAACCCGAGAAATCTCAAACATAAATCACAAGATAAGGTAGATAGATACAACCCCAAAGCGTCAGAAGAGACCACATGAAGTTTCTCCCTTCCACCCTGTAGAACGCCAAACGCAGTATAGTGCACCAATGAACCCCGAAAAGCGAACCCTAAACCCATTGGTGACAGAAATTGGAAGAAGCACCATCGGCCCTCAATGACGAGGAGCTCTCTCTGCTGTAGGAAGACGCCTACCCTCTATATCTCGCACAACTTGTTTGCCCTTGCCACTGCCTCCCCTCCGTCTCTCATCCTCGCTATTCCATTCGTCTTGGTTGTTTGCGACATCCGAGAGGAAGTGAGATCTAAACTGCCCAAGCATGCGAGACTCCTCGCCGGCATCATCGTCATCACATTCGTCATTGAGTAGCCGTCCATCCGCGTCATCGTATTCGGGGGGTTCGATCCAGTCCCGGGGAACTACGCAGGGCAATGCAACAACCATACTCGCAGCTCGATTCAGCCAGCCTGGACCCGGAGTGCCCGTCAATTTGTGGCAGAGATAAGAGGTAAAGTGGTTGCAGTTCTTTGTGAGGAGGTTGTAGGAAGTGCCGACAAATTCGTCAGAGGCAAGTCGAAGTGTAGCATCAATCTCATCTTGCGTTGCCAAGGTAAACCCGTGGAGAACTTCGCATTTGAAAGTGCCGCCCGGAGGCTCTGTCCTGGGCTTGGTCCAGTAGACGCCGGTGACTCCTCGTTTATCATGCCCACCATATGCGTATTCTCTACCGTTGATCACAACACCAGAGTGAAGAAGTGAAGCCCCGAAGGTCCATAGCACCGATGAGAGTCTGCCTGCCTAAATATGTAATAAGCATGAGGTCAGCACATCAATGATGTAAAAGAGCCAGCGCATCCGGCATCGACGGAATTATCATACCGGCAGTAGATCATAGACATGTATTGTAATCTCTGTCTTTTGGAGCGACAGTGTTGACCTGTGCCTACTTGCACATGTAGGGGCGTTCTGTCGCGGGTTATCTCGAGGTGGCATCATTAACGCAACAGCAAGTTATGCTGAAGCTTTGAATGCGGGACGAAGTCGAAGCAGGCCGGCTGGTTGGTGGGGATTTAGGAAGGTAACTAAACATGCAGTCCAATTTTAAACCCTCGTCAGTGACGTATTCTAAACTAGGCCGAAAGCCTCTGCAGTGTCTAACTTGCACCATGTAGCTATCTACTATTGCAATTCAACAAATGATGCACCCTCTTCCAAACTATCTAGGTGTACAGTAGACAGTTTCTACGAATGCGTTTCTCACGGATGCTACCACTAACATGCGAGAAGCCAGCCTATCCATTACTACTGCAGCTAGAGCAACTAGAGCCAGTGCCAGAACCGAAGTTAAAACTCTCCAACGGTAAGTCGTGCTGGTCAATGCCGCAAAATCTGTTGCTTCAATTACGGTAAAAGCAATGAGCACGTTTTATTTGTCTGAATTTGTTTTGGATTAGGGAGAATGAGAGTCTTAATTTTACTAAATTTGAGGAAAACCAACCCCTCGCAGTCGATATCATCAACACACGGAATCAGATCAGTGTATTATTTAATAATACAGACAGCATCGAATGAAGAGAATAGACTAGGTTTAAAGTTATGTGATTCTTGTGCGGGTGTACCAAGGTTTAAATTTGAAAAAAAGGTTATCTCATTCATAACTAGCTCGCCGTATAGTCTTGCATAGAGTGGCAATGTAAATCTTTCTCGGAGGGCGCAACTAATAACCTGCTCCATGCATGATTCCGCATAAAATGTTGTTGAGGGACAGAGAAACTTGAGTACTACCAAGAAGGTTTATTGTAGTGATTAGCTTCCAAGTCTACTGGAGGCAATTCCGTACAAAGCTCATAGATTACCAAGAGACACAAGGTAATTAAACACATCATCTAAAGATTGATAGAAATATCAAAAAATTAAACACTTCAAGTCTATGTTTTGTTAATGCAACCCAACTGGCAGATCAGCCGTCTAGTCATGCATTGGTCAATCGACCGGGTAAATTCTACCTCCGCTTTCCGGAGATTTTCACCACACCCACAATAGCGAAATGAGATTTTAGGTCTAATGGGGCCAGCGCTCGAATCTAGCTCAGTCACAATTTCTTCTCGCGCGAAGAAAGCAGATCCTCTTCATCCCCAAACCACCTCATCCCTTCCTCGTCTCTCCTTTCCTCATCCCCAATCCCTCGTCAGGGACGCCTCATATTACACAGCGGCGAGCGAGGCTGGCATAGCAGCCTACCGTCCGCCATCGTGCCTCACCTCTTTTTCTCCCCATTCTCTTCTCATTCAATCTTCTTTGTTCCCCGCGCAGCCCGGACTGCAGCCCTTAACCAACTGCTATCACCCAAACACAACCTTTTTCATACATCTTTGCCCTCTTTTGCGAAGTCAAGAAGCAAGATGCCTCCCAAGAAGGTGGTTCAAGAGGAGAAAATTCCCCTGGGCAGGCCCGGTAACAATTTGAAAAGTGGGATTGTGAGCAGACCTGCGCCAAAGTTCTCCGGTTCTATTGTAAAGTTGCTAACGCTTTGACTCTTTTCCCTTCCAACTAGGTTGGTCTCGCAAACGTGGGTAAATCCACGTTATTCCAGGCTATTACAAAATGTTCTCTTGGCAACCCAGCTGTATGAAGCCCCCCGTCGCCCACTCTTCTTCCGGGGTGCTGACAGCCTGAAGAATTTCCCTTATGCCACCATTGATCCAGAAGAATCTCGCGTCATTGTTCCGGACGATCGATTTACCTGGCTTGTGAAAAGTACAAGCCCAAATCTACAGTCCCTGCCAACCTGACTGTCTACGACATTGCTGGCCTCACCCGAGGCTCTTCCACCGGTGCCGGCTTGGGAAACGCATTCTTGTCACACATCCGTGCTGTAGACGCCATTTTTCAGGTTGTGCGGTGTTTTGATGATGCCGAAATCATTCATATTGAGGGAGACGTTAACCCCACCCGAGATTTGGATATTATCAGCGAAGAGCTGAGACTGAAGGACATCGATTCTGGTGGAGCAAAGCTCTGGAAAATCAAAAGAAAAAGACCAGGATGGGCGGCCAAAGCCTAGAACTCAAAAAGGCTAAAATAGAGCAGGAAATGATTGAGAAGGTCCTAGCTTGGCTCAATGACGGCAAGGACGTCCGAAAGGGTGATTGGACACCGAAGGAGGTAAGACTATCTTTTCCTAACCACACTGCTTCAATTTCTCATGTTCGCTTCACTCTTGCTTTCCTGATGACAAAAGGCCCAATGGCCTGATCTAATCCCAGCTCTTCGAATGCCTCACTTATTAACGCTAGAGAGCATTATGAGATGAAATTCTGTCTGATTGTAGCATCCCATTAAATATTGCTCTCATACTACCTCACTGATCAGCAAATGCGTGTTACTAATGTCAAATTTTGTTGCAGATTGAGGTCATCAACCCTCTCTTCCTTCTGTCAGCCAAGCCCGTTGTCTACCTGGTCAACTTGTCTGAGAGGGACTACGTTCGGAAGAAGAATAAGCATTCTGCCTAAGATTGCTGAATGGATCAAGGAGCATGCCAACGGCGACCCTATCATTCCTATCTCAGTCGCTTACGAGGAACGCTTGTCACGCTTCGAGACTGAGGAAGAATCAGTAGAAGAGCAGAAAAAGGTTGGTGTTGACTCGGCTTTGCCTAAAATCGTTATTCAGATGCGAAAAGCTCTTCGACTAGGCAGCTTCTTCACAACCGGAACTGACGAAGTTCGACAATGGACTATTCGCACTGGAACCAAGGCACCCCAAGCTGCGGGAGTCATTCATGGTGATTTCGAAAAGACATTTATCCAGGCGATTGTATACAACTTCGATGTCTTGAAGGAGCTCGGCGACGAAGGCGAGGTCAAAGCCAAGGGTAAGATGATGACAAAGGGCAAAGACTACGTAGTAGAAGATGGCGACATTGTCTTGATCAAGGCTGGAGCCGCAAAGGGCTGAATGTGATACCCTAGTCCGTTATGAAACCCATGTATCTAGAAGGCGATGAATCTGAACGAAGGCGTAAAATTCTCATAAACCCATCTTCATCCAAGCTATATAATATCAATGTTGTCTAAATTCAGATTGTGTCTCTGTAAGCGAAACGACCTTTTCTCATAATAGAAAATAAATCACGTCAGTTAAAATGAGCCAGATCCAAGCTACCTATGATGGCTTTCATGGGAAGACTGAGCGAGGATTGAAAGACGCGGCGTTCAAGGAGTAGCAAGTAAGATGGATGCATTTGGAAAGACTTTTTATTTACACGGTTGGGACCATAATAGCGCGATCGTCTTTAACCGACGTTTGAACTGTCTAATCTCATGGAAGTCTTCATCTCTTATTACTTATCTTAATGAGACTTGAATACATTTGATCCATGGGAGATAAATTAATAGTGCGAAAAGCGCAACGGACCTGCCGTATAACCCCCTTACACTCCTCCGTATTTAACGCCCCTCTTTCCAAGTTCTTTCCTCCCAATAGCATCCTCAGGCCAAACCCAGCCTCTACTCCTCTTTGCCTCGCGCTTCTCAGCCAGTTGCGGCTGTGGAATCCACGAGTCTCGGGGTCGAGCCTTGCGACGAGTGCCTTCTGCGGGTGCCCCAATTTCAGCCTTCCAGTGAGCTTGGCCATCCAGAGTGTTATTGCCAGCCATCTGGCAGAGTGCCCAGAGAGCCAAACAAGCAGTTATAGGTGGCTCAGAGGGAGACTTTGGTGCGGAGCAATGGGTGGAAGCATCTGTCAAAGGGATAGATGTAATTTCCAGGTCCCCAAAGACAGGGATAGTTTCGATCCCATTCCGCACGACGACAAGCTCAATCTCCGTGAGGATAAAACCATAACGGCAGCCGTGTTCGCGCATAGCATGGTGGATCGCGGCAAGTCCACGAAGATATTCGACTCGTTTAATATTGCCTTCGACGCGCATTCCCGTATTAAACCGGTCAAAGCCCCGGACTATGCCAACAATGCGGGCGGTAGGTTTGCCGCCAAACATGACGGCTGCTGAAACTGATCCGCCGACAGCGTTAACTACGAATAGGAGATCTTTCAAGCCAGATGATGGCTTGGAAGGAACAGAAAACTGCAAAGGTTGACTTGACGAAATAGCCAAAGCTGAGTTTAACTTGGGGATGTAGTAAGAGGAGTAGATTCTGTGGAGAGAGTACTCGGTCTCCGGGTGACGGTTGACCATAGTGTAGGTGCGGTAAGAGCGGGCCCGGAACTGGAGTATGGAGTAAGGCAGATGCCCCGGGAAGCGCGAGTACGGCTGCCATATTGAAGGATCCCCAAGGGCAGATATTGCGAATGTCCCACCAAAAGTGCTTGGTGTTGGGATCTCGGAGGGGGAAAGATATGGTTCGAACCAGAGACGCAGCAGGGTTGGGCGCTGTGAGGAAGGTCATGAGAGTCATCGAAGGTACCGAACTTGAAGACTGTCCTGGAGTGTCGGAAACGCTCAGCGGTGACACCGAACGGCGAATGCAAGGCGGGAATATGAAGTCGGGTGACGATCTAGTAGAGGGAACGGAGCTGGGTACCAGAGACATTTGGCGATAATCAGTGAAGCTCTGCGACTCAGTGGTAGGGAAAGCATCTACCACGCAGGCGATGGACGATCGTCGGTAAGGCATATCATTCTGAGCAAAGCTCGCAGGAGAGTACAGCAACGGGGCCACGGATGCGGAGTCATCATCATCCGAAATTAACTCCGTTGTGGCAGGCGGATAGCCATCAAAAGAGGACATATGAGCGAAGGCCATGTTGGAGAGCGTTTCTGGATTGGTGAAGCTGCGAGCGTGCGCGGCATAGGAAGGCATTGGCGCAGCATGAGACATCGGGGCCATATGGGTGTAGCTAGCCCGTGGGGCAGCCGAGCCGCTTGATGCGATTTCTTGGTCTTGGAAACGTATCTTGGGCAGAAGGGCAGGGCCATGTTGGTGAATGGGTGGGCTGGTCCGAGGCGGCGTTGTGAGATGTGTGCAGACAGAGTCCGCATTTGACTCAACGGTGGAGACAGCCGAGTATATAGAGGATGCCTTGGAGGATGAACGAGCATGACGTCTGCTATAGGGAAGCTCTAGTAGAGACGAGTTGAAGACGAGACTTTGAGCACCATCGCTAAACATGCCGTGGCAGTCTTGCGGAGGTGGTGTCGTTGTGGGAGAAGGGAAGGTGAAGTCAAAGGCTAGGTCTGCTGCCAGACTATAAGTTATACTCCGTGTTAGTTCAGGGTGTCATTGGGAGTATTTGAGACACAATACCTGGGGTGATAAAGAACCAGAAAATAGATAGTGCCATATAATAGATGCCACACATCAAGTGAGTATGGAAGGAATACTAGAGAGGTACTTACGCGGACATTGTAACGATGGCCGGAGATGGCGACGAGGAATTCGAAGTAAATGATTGAACCAGTCAAGTCGCGGAAGTACGAGGAGTCCTGCTCCAGGGCTGTAAACTCTTCAAGAAGAAAAAGTTACTCGAGTAAGAATATTAATCGGACAGAGGAGAGAGGGACTGGAAAGCCCGACGCTCAAGTACCACAGTCGTTGGAGGTTGTGGAAGCAATGTGTCGTGTAGGCTTATCGGCTGCCCAGCAGCGGAGAGTGTAATCTAAGTGAGAAAAAAAGAGAAAAAAGAGGGGGAAGAGTTGAACAAGAAACCCCAAGTTGAGAAAACCCGTGTATGTTTAAATTCACAATAATGACTAGGACACGAGAGAAAAGGCTACCTGGTTGAGGCGGACTGAGGCGGCTTCTTATCCTCTGGTCGGGTTCGTTGAGGGTTTGACAGATCATGGGCGGCTCTCGATGGGTTGTCGAGCATCGCATGCCAGCCAGTCAATGGTTGGGATGCGACTGCAAGGGTGCATGTAGGCTAGGGCCAGATTACCAGCGGCCATGATGACGGCCCAAGGATCTGAAACGCGGTTAGAGAAGAGACCAAATGGGACAAAAAGGGTAAGAGGCGACGGGACGGGCGACGTGTGGGCGTCCAAGTCGTGTGCGTGTTCCCATGTCTCTCTACTATGCATCCTGCAAGAGCTGCATCATTCGCGTTGTGGATGCGTGTGTTTTGCTGGGATGGCGGATGAGCGTGGGGGTGAGATCTGGGCTGTGGGAGGATGGGTTGTCACGTCCCTCGTTGTGGTACTTGGCAGCGGCGCGTAAAAGAAGGCAGTACAAAGGCAGCTAACCAGGAATGGCGGGGCGGGTCGCTTCTTGAGGCGGAGAGAGCGCGTATATGCCGGGGCGTGTCGTGACGAGCTTGACTCGGCGTACAGGAAAGTACTTTTTACATGGATCACCTACAAACTAGCCACTCTGCGCCAGCAAAGGCAGCCCAGCACGTACTCCTACCATGGCAATACATGCCCCTCCCCGTCCTTTGCTCATCGTTTGTTGGCTTTTTTTAGAGCATTGCCCACCAACCACCGTGCAGAGATACTGCTTGGCGTCGCTCGGATCTAGCGGGTCGCTGCAGGCATGGGCCTCATGAATGGCCAGCGCCAATCCGTGACTCACTTTTTCATCTAGACCTGCTTGACCGAACATGAATAGATGCACATTCATAAGGCCTATGGGCTCCTCCTTGGCTGTGGTTGTACTTCGCACTCGACGCGTTCTTCTCCGTCTTTCTTCATCGTTCAGCTACACGTCGCGCCCACAGTATCACGCTTCCAAGCGAGCTAAAGCCCTCTCCTGTTGTTGACAACTAGGTCATAATGACGAGAGACGTGTCGTGAGGATGGATGAGGTAGCAAAGTGGCTCGCCGAGTTTCTTCGCGCGAACTGATCGATGCCAGGCAGTCACCGTATGTATGTAACCTATTTTGCCATCAGCCCAGCTCGGTAGACGCCCAAAATTTCCCTGAGCGCTTAGTAGCAAGCAAGAGCTAAAGGTAGCCCCGTTGATCTATTACGGTGTCGGAAAAGACGAGACACGCTACGCTGCACGTAGATGCACCTAGTAATACGTATTTACTACATTTCTACTTACTTGTCATCGGTCGTTTCGCTCTAGCAATACACAGTAAATTGCCGCTCCACAGTCGGCGGCTACAGACATTTCAAGGACAGCATGTCCAGCCAGCCACCTCTTAGGTACATACACAGTGAGCAAGAGCAGTACGGTGGTGCTCTGCTACCTTCTACTCTGTAGGAAGTACTTGGTGCTATCATAACTAAAACGCTATTACATACTCCGTAGGTTGCCTATGCATCCTATTCCATTGCAGGCCAAGTTGGAAGAATAGAATGGTATGGAGTGGTAAACAAAAACATGCCTGTAACGGAGGAATGATGGGGTCTGAATGGCGAGTGAGAGTTTGCTCTCCACAATCTCTTGAGTCTCAATATGAGCCGCAAATTATCCAAACCCCACCAGCGTGTTCTTGGGTGCTACAAACCTGTCTCTGATTCGCCACGCGCCACCAGCCATCGCGCCATCCATCGCCTATTGCCTGACCGCAACACGTCAGTCACTGTCACGGGTGGCCCTATTCGTCACTGCACAACCCGAAAAGAGCGCGCTTGAAAGCAACGCACCCCTGTCAGCCTGTCAAAATGTTCTCTCTGAACATTTGGCCCATACAGAACGCGCGCGCATCGAGCCTGCCGTCCAATCAACTCTCCCACCTGCCTTGCGCGACTACGCTTGTCCCTCGCTCCATGCTTGGTGCAGAATCCACCAGAGAAATCAACTGCTACGCTTTTCTTTGGATCTGGTTCGGCGCGTCCAGGCGAGGTCTATACTATCAACCCACGGTCCCATTTCGAAAAAAAATGTAGCGTTATAAGATCGAAATTCCAAGACTTGCCCCAGGCATTTAGGTACTCCTTATCGAGCAACAGGAACCGTATCAGCATGCATGATAGGTTACCTAAGATACCCCTACCTTACCCAGCAATTGCCAACGAATGGCTACCAGTGGTAGTGTATTATGAGTGATGCCATTTGTACCCTCCAGAAGTCAAACTATTACAACCCTAAGGTATCCACATTGGAACACAGGTACTTATAAAGTTCAACAGTCCCTGCCAAATCTGTATTAATGGCAGGCTCGCACGCACAGGCTGCATCAAGAGATCTTCCACATATTTTTATCCCCCGTCTCTCGTCATATCTAGTGTTATTACTTCACTCATGATAATCCTACAGTATCGCCAAAGGTTGAGGAGCTTCCTACACTGCTGCTTGTAGCGCGTACATTGCTGGCCCCTGACCTGATTCCCCTCAATGCCCGCATCATTTCTGCCAGTCTCATCCGCTCTTGAACCAGTGTGTTTTTGGCAAAATCACGGATCGCTCGTTTTCCCATCCTCTCATGCATGTCCTGCCACCCAGCTAGCTCACCTGCTACAATTTGTTGTGTATACCGTAGTTCTTTGGCCAGGCAACTCCCCTCTTCACGCCATTTGCTGGCCCGCTTTTCCTTCTCATCTTGTAGGCGTTGCCTTGTGTCATCCAAAAGCCCCAGTGGCCATCTCGACGAACGAATCACTGAGTTATCATTCCTTTCCGCCTCTCTCTTGGCAATTGCCATTTGCCCGATTAGCATCGTTGGCCGCGAGAGTGACGAAAGCAGAGCCTGTACAGTGGATTGTACCGCCAACAGCGTAGTGTGCAAGCTAACAAGCGAGCTTGCTTGTAGAGGCATCATTGCCTGAGTATGCACCCATATGGCTTTGATGTGACCTTGAGGCAAATACTTCAATGTCGACATGGCTCGATGCAATAGCACCCACGAGTCGTAGAAATCTACCCAGATATTTTGCTTTAGCGAATTTTCTTAAATCGACCTGTCTTATCTTACTCACCTGCTGCTACAACCCCAGCATTGTTTACTCGTCTTGCAACACTTTTTGTTGAGTAGCTGATGCTCCTGACCATTTCTCGGGCATGATTGACAAATTGCTCTACTTCACTCACATCATCTATTGGCTCATACTCTTCCTTCACTCTCTCTGTCCTGGTTTCAGCCTTAAGCTTTGTCCGCTGCTCCATCATCTCCCGATGTAGCTCTGGCATTAAAAAAAACTCCCACAACATTTCATGAGTCGCAAATGTGGGGTGGCCAAGCATGATCTTTAAGAACCAGTCAGTTTTAGCTTGAATATCTCGCAGGAGTGCTCGCGAAGGCTTGGATGGAAGCTGGAATGGCGATCGCGTATCGGTCATCGAAGGTATCCACGACGCTGGATTTTCTTCCGCCAGTAACGCTGCCAGTTGCTCAAAATCGCTCAGAGATCGGCGACTTGTTGTCACAGTGTAACTATCGTGGTTTGTTGGAGCCGCAGATTTAAGTACCAGTCGTACCGTCCCATCCTCTACAAAAAAGGCTCTGACCACGCCAGTGATTCTGAGGTCTCGCCCAGGAGGCATACTGAACAAACTGAGATCATCAATTTTATTCCGTACATCGTCGTCCTTGGCAAGCTCAACTGCGGTGAGACCACGCGTCTCCTTCGCCGATAGATCCACACGTGGGTCGGCGAACAACGACCTAACCATGTCGTATCTCCCGTATTTGCTGGCAACCATAAGGGCGGTAAACCCCCTATCATTTGTCGCATTAACATCGACATCGCAAGAATGCAGTATTTTAAGGAGCAAGCGTGGATCATTGATAGCATGCAGCAGCGTATTCCCCTTGCTATCCACGTGCTCATCAATATGAAGTGGCTCCCCGTCGCCTTGAGCATCCCTGGCTGCGTTCAGGCCAGCCTCAACCATGGTGTAGTAGTCTCCATGATCGTACGACCTGCATAGCGCAAAAAGTGGCGTCTGTCCATTCTTGTCTCGCTGTCGCCATGGGATTAGCCTACCGATTTGACTAATAAGAGCGGGTACGTGAAACAGATAATGACCAATGCTGCGGCCCCAAATGTCTTGCTCTGATATGTATTGTGAAAGTTGGGTTTGGGTGGCTGACGATCTGAGGTAATCTATCAACTCACGTAGCAGCTCAGTATGTTCCAGCTGCACTGCGGCACTTAGTAATGTAGTATCCTCGTTATTCATGTCGTCCAGAATCACCCGCAGTGGAAAATAGATTGATAAAGATATCAGATATTGAAAGGCTTCGACTTGTGTATGTTGAATTGCCATCATGAGTAAAGACTCCCCAAAAGAATTGCTCGTTTGAGCTAGTTTTTCAACGGATATATCCCCCTCAAGGGCGCTGCCCATGCTCGCAATGCTTGCGGTTTGGGAGTGAAAGGATATTTCTGACTCACTCGACAAACTTCGTGTGTCCATAGCAACCTTCTTGATCTTTACCATGGGACTTATATCGAGTTCTAAATTGTTGGAATAGTCCCCAGACTGAAATGGGAAAACATGGCTTAGCCCTGTACCACGAGAGAAATGATCCGAAGGACTTGGTACAAATGAGCATACTCTTATAGCATCTCTATTTAGGACACCATAGAGTAATGAGCTTTGTTCATCAAGCATCGCAGATTTATGGGTCAAGTCCGCGACATCAATGGCAGGGCAATTTGGTTCCATGATATTTCGCAGTTCGTTCATATTGCCGCTCTTGATTGTATCCCACAATACCTTATTCCTCCTGCTGGCACGCCGTAGGCCAGCGGAGTCCATGGCAAGGTACGTTAAGACAGCTTCAAAGGTGCTCAATGCGTAGCCGAGTTCACCGCTGTCCACATCGTCAATGAAGATAAAATTGCGGGCATATGTAAGCCTAGCGTGTAAGTTTCGAGCCTGTGATTTAATGACAACTTGAAGCAGAAGCGAAACCAGTGTGTCGGCATTGACAGTCATGGTGACTTTTTCCCTAGATGATTCTGTTGCAAGCGTTTTTGGTTGCGAAGTGTTTGCAAGTTGGGATACAGCCTTAGTAGTAGAGAGCAACAGTTCCATTATTTCTTGCGGACTCGTAGCTGTGCTTATCTTTCTGAACTCTTCAGTAGCCGGTCCAAGTTGTATAGTGAGATTATGCTTCGCCCTTCGGCCACCGTCGATAAAAATGCCTAATTGAGAAATATCGATGAATTCCATTTGTCTGATTTTTGCCTCTAGCTCTAAGTCCTCCATCCTCTTTAGGGCACTAATTTTTGGAAAGAGGAGATGATGGACGTTTTCTGTGACATAACGTTCAATCATCTTCTCTACCAACGGACCTGTCAAGTCTGTGGTGGCACCTAATAGTGATAATTGTTGCCTATCAACACCCTGAAACAGGTCGATGGCAGAGGTTACAGCGGTCTCGAGCGATGCTCTGAGGACATCCTCATGATCTTCAGCGTAAAAGTTTTCCGTGACCGGTAAGTCGACAGACATACCCGTCCCATTCAACATCGGTGGACTAACGGACCGCTCGCTCCTTGCATTAGCTACCCCTAAAGTTCCTGGGTACGGATCGAGATCCGCAGCACCCGGTGAAGTGGAGGAGCGGGTCTGCAATGTCAAGGCAAATTCCACGAGGGCTTTCTCCAGACCTGCTTGCATCTGTCGAGCTATCAAGGGAAACTGGTTTAAGAGATCGTGGAAGCTCGATATGTCCTTCTTTTGTGGCACAGCATTATCCACAGAAGGTCCGCTATGTGCCGCTTTCTGTTTCAGTGAGGACGTCTTCGTTGCGCTATCAGCTGATATCGCCAGCGAAATGTTCAACTCTTCCCATATCCCAATAAGTGGTTTCGAAATGAAATAGACTAGCCATTGTCGGGGTTCAAATGTATCGGGATACCAAGTCGCATCGTTCAGAATTTGGGCTTGGGCTAACGCCTTGAATCCTGCGACGCTTTTGTTAATAAACTGATGACTCATATGAAACACAGATAAATAATACCCTTGTTACTGTAAATAAAGGCATCCTTGACGATCACGCTTCTCCCATTCAATGTCGAATATTGCCTCGCTTTCCCTCTGATTTCCCGTAAATTCTGAGCTCCTCCATCTCTGCCTCCTACAGGTATGCCCGGGTTGGGAATGCGAAGAACGTGGCTACTCAGGAACTCTTCAGAAACAACAGCCTCGCTGGCAGGGGTGCCACTTTCGGCGTCGCATGAGGTGAGGAGGACATCCGTGACCGGAACGAGCAAAATGTGATGATGAACAGGCGTGCACTGTGCTGGAATAGAACTCTTGAAGAAGGCGGCAAGGAAAGGATTTAAGGGTTGCATTCATTCGATGTGACCGGAAGTGGTTATGATCGTGATCCACAAACGTGGTGGAACGAGAGAACGACGCGTAGATGACTGGCAATAACAATGGGCAGTTGGACGAGAGGCATTGAATGAAATCAATAGCGTCGCGATGTGCCAAGCTATGAATGAATCTTTATGTTGTAGCATAGGTTAGAGCGGAAAAAATAGTCAGAAGGAAAGAGCGAGGTTGACAATAGGCTATCGATTTAGGAACACCGTGATGGAAGAAACATTCAGAGCCCAGATTGATCGTCGTTGAATATACAGGGGATACAAGCAGGTATTGCAACACCCAGAGTATGGAAAAGATGAACGCCTTAAGCAGTTCATCGTACATACAGGGTAAGCCTAATATAGTACGTAATTATACATAAATATATTAAGGATGCATAAGTAGAAGTTAGTGGCTAATAATAATAACTTTTAAAGTATAAATTAAATTATAAATATAGTATATAATATATTTACTTTCTAATATTATTTTAGATTTATATAATTTTCTTTACTTATTATAATTATCTTATAATTACTTTAGCTATTAAGAATAATATTTTTAATATTTATTTTTATTGCTTTTTAAAAATAATTATTAGAAGGTATAGGTCTGAGGCATAGACTAGGGAGTCTAGGGTAGACACCTTCCGCAAGGCAGGGAATATGCGCTGTAACTAGCTCGCAGGCTGGGTAAGGGAAATCCCTCTTATAAAGGAATAAATAACCTTATATAGGTAAAAATCCTTATAAAGAGAGATAAAATACAAGATATAAAGATATTAGGGAACCACAGGGGACTAATCTTATTCTAGTAATAGGTATAGGATAGAAAAGTGAGTATATTGAAGTTGTTTTCTAAAACTATCCTAAGGGAAATAGGGCTCTATTTATACCTATCTGACCCTTATTATAGCGGGTTATGCCCGCTGGAAGCTTCGGGTTATAGTGGATATCTTATGCTGACATATTTGCCACAGTAGGTTATATAGGTCATATGACCACTATAGGATCCTTGCCACAGTGGAGCTTACAGGGGTCAGTGCCCGCTGGAAGCTTCTAATTACAGCAGTCAAACCACTATGCTGGGTGCCTAAGGTTTAATAATAATTATTAATTAATTAAATTATTTCCTTTTCTCTCTTTTTTATATATATTATTACTAAGTTAGTAAAGCAATTCTTATATATATATAATTATAATAAAATAGCTCTAGAGTATATTATAAAGAGATATTAATTATTATACTAATATTAAGATAGAGAGTAAGACTTACTTCTAAAGATAATAATCTCTAGCTATATAAATTTATAGAACTTAATATAAGTAATAATATTATAATAATTAGAAAGATATACTCTTTATTATTATTATTATTATTATTATTATTATTATTATTTCCTAAAATTAATAATTTAATATCTCTCTATTAAATATTAAGATAGAGAGAATATATATATAACCTAATTACTAGGTAGGCCTAATAAAATACTATACTTATAGAAACTCAAGAGTTATAAACTTATTAGTTATAATAAGAGAGATTATTAATAGTTCTAATTAATATTATAATATATATTTTTATTAATTAAATAGATTATTATAATAATATACTTAATAAAGAGATATTAAATAGTTAATTTTAAGAAATAGTAGTAATAATAAAGAAGAGTATACTATTCTAGTTATTATATTATTACTTATATTAACTTCTAGGGATCTATACCACTAGAGACTGCTATCTTTAAGAGCAAGTATTATTCTCTATCTTACTATTATACTATATGCCTTTTATTTAATATTACTAATTATATTAAGATAGAGGGTGAGACTCGCTCTTAGAGATAGCGGTCTCAGTCACGTGGATTCCCAAGCGTTGATATAAGTAGTAATACTATAATAGCTAGAATAGCATACTCTTCTTTATTATTATTATTATTTCTTAAAATTAATTATTTAATATCTCTTTATTAAGTATATTATTATAATAATCTATTTAATTAAATAAAAACATATATTATTATATTAATTAGAACTATTAATAGTCCCCTTATCACAACTTACAAGTCTACGACTCTCATGATCCTATGAGTACGATATTCCATTGGGCCTGCCTGGTGGTTGGGTTGTGTGTGTGTGTTCCCTCTATCTCATTATTTTCTATTATCTTAAAGAATCTTCTTCTTTAAGTATATTAATGTCAGGGGCCAACTAGGCCGTGGGTGCCTGAGGCAGGAATTTCTAGTCAGGCAGCCTCAAAAACGCGGGGGCGCATGACTGTAGTAGAAGGACAAGGACCAACTTGTATAATAATCGAGCGGTAGCGAGATAGCAAGGAGGTCGTTGCGCATACACTGCGAGTCCGCCGCGAGTTCCCAGCTACCTAGCTTGCTAACTTTCACTCCTCGGTGATAACCTGTTTTCTAAATCTGACAATTAATATAAGAATTAATATCTATCTATAATATACCCTAGGGCTAGTTTATTATAATAAGAAATTAATTAATAAATATTAAATAAATAAAATAAAAAGTAAAATAATAAAAAGACTTTATATTATAAAAATAATTATTATTATAATTAAATATAATATTATTTGAGAAAATAAAATATAAATAAGCTAAATTTAGATTTTTAATAAAATTTAATCTAAGGAAATATATTAAATTAGAGGCTTATTATAAAATATAAAAAATGTTTTTATCATATATAATTAAAATAGTAAATATAAGCTTTATATATAGTAATAGAAAGTTATATAGAGATTACTTTAGTTAAGTCTAGTATATATAGATAATCTCAATTCTTACATAAGACGCAGGGAATAATAATTAAGATAATTAATAAAGATAATTATAGTGCTATAGTTTAGTACTATATACTATAGAAATACCTCGCATTATATAAAAAGCCTTCAGTTTAACACTTCTGATCACGCCATCGAACGAGGTCTGTTCTCCACGGGTCACTTTGTTGGTACTATTACTACTGGAAGTACTCCGTATGGAGAACTACGTACTAGTCATACTTTTAGTACCAAATACTAGTGCATTTTTGACATGTACTCCGCAAGTGTCTCTTCATTCCAGATGCGGGATGTTTTGAGCTATATTCTGGTTAGACTAGGGTGTCTCACCCAACATATAACATCTTGTCGCTAGTTACTATCTTATCTCTGTATATTGATTGGTATGTCTAACTCATCCACCGCGTTCGGATCTTCCTCGATGATACAGAAACAAGTCCTCGCGAGTCATTTTTCCGTCGCCTACGAACCTATTTCAACTTGTGTAAAGAAGTAGAAGCCTGCCATCCACTTCTCATCTTCCCACACCGCCAACCTCTCTCCTACCTCCATTCAATCTAATACATATTAGTCGTGCCCTCCTCCCTTTGTGTATTGCAAAAGCTGGCAGGCCACCACCATGTTCGGACGCACAAAGGGTATAGGCGTTAATGCCGAGCCGCATCTTACCAACAGCTCTGCCGAATTTGAAGATGAGGCGATGGCAGCAAGTTATAGAGTCAATAGACCAACTGGCGCATACGACACTAGTAGCATTGACCCAGATTCTGGTGTCAAAAGAGGGCTGAAAAATCGCCATTTATCCATGATGGCACTGGCTGGCATCATCGGTCCGGGGTTGTTGGTCGGTGCTGGCGGCGCCTTAAATCACGGTGGACCTGCTTCTCTTCTCATCGGTTTCGGTGTTATCGGTATGTTCCCATGGAGTCATGGCAATACATAATCCTGCAGCAGACATACCCTTTGCGACGGATTACTTTCAACCAATGTCCATTGACTGACCGACATGTGGACTGAATCAGGTATTATTGCGTTCTCTATCATGCAGTCTCTCGGTGAAGTGACCACCTTGTTCCCCGGCGGGGGCGCATTCGTATCGTTGGCTGAGCGCATGGTTGACAAGTCTTTTTCCGTAGCCGTTGGCTGGAATTACTTTATCATATGGGCGACTGTTCTTGCCAATGAATATAACGTTATTTGCAGCATCCTAGTCTACTGGGCCCCCAAAGTTCCCCTATGGGGTTTTTTTCTCATCCTTTGGTTCTTATTCACGGGTTTCCAGCTCCTGGGCGTCGAGGCATTTGGAGAAGCTGAATTCTGGCTTGCTCTTTTCAAGCTGCTGGGCCTGACCGCCTACTTTCTCTTCTCAATCATCTATGCCGCTGGTGGTTTGGTCGGTCAGACCCAGTCACTGGGGTTTCATTACTGGAGCGATCCTGGTCCATTTAACGGCAACGGCTTTCGCGGTGTGGCTGTGGTGTTCGTATTTTGTTCCACGTTCTACGCTGGTGTAGAATCCGTTGCTGTCGCTGCCACCGAGACAAGGAATCCTGGTGTTGCTGTCCCGCAGGCTATTCGACAAGTGTTTTGGCGCATTATCTTCGTTTACATGGGTTCCGCCTTGTTCTTTGGCATTACCTGCCCTGCGAACTCCCCTGAGCTAATTAATGGAGGAGGCAAGGCCTTACAAAGCCCTATGACGATTGCAATCCAGAACGCTGGGTGGAATGGAGGTTTGTTGCCCAAATGTTTACATCAGCCTAATATGCTAATATTCATTATTTCAGGTGTTCATCTCATCAATGCCTTCATCTTGATAACCTGTCTATCAGCCATCAATTCATCTATTTACATAGGCTCTCGCACTATCTTGTACATGGCCCAATCTGGAAAAGCCCCGCGCTTTATTGGCTCCACAAATAAGGGTGGTGTACCCGTTTGGGCTATCTTGATCACCAACGCTGTTGGAGCATTGTCTATGATGAATGTTTCAACAGGTGCACAGAAGGCATATGGCTATATTGTCAATTTATCTGGTGTGAGCACTTTCCTCGTTTGGGGCAGTATTAGTTTTATCCACATTCGGTTTCGTCGTGGGTGGGTTAGCCAGCAGCGAAGCTTGAGTGAGCTTCCATATAGAAGTATGTTTTACCCAGCAATCGCCTATTTTGGCCTCTTTGCCAATTGTTTTCTGGCAATTGTTCAAGGGTGGACTAGCCTCTCACCTTTTGACAAGGGTGCATTCGTTGACGCTTACATCCTTCTCCCTTTTTTTGGCATCATTTACTTAGTCTGCAAACTGTATTGGAGAGGCGATGATAAGTTTAAACGCAGCTGGGAAATAGATCTTGATAGTGGAAGGAGGACTGACCTAGATCAGAAAGGGACTGTCTCTACAGATGAGACTGAGGTACAGGCAGGACAACCTTCTGTTTGGAAAAAGATATGGGCATGGCTGTAGGTGTCGTTGAAACACATACCAAAATGCGTTCTTCTCCTTTATTATAGTCCAAAACTTACCTTTGTTTTGTGAAGCTCAACACTGTGCAATAGTCTTTCCCCCCAGGTTACTTTTTAGACAACCTTTGACAATCTTACCTATAGACAAGCACTGTAGTATTTGGACTTTGAACTTTGTCTAGTATTTTACCGTTTAATCAGTTAGGCCTATCCCGATCTGTCGTTTATTATCACTTGGGTCGGCCAAGGTGGATAAAGACAAGCGGTCTATTTGAGGTCTTGGATGTCTTGACAATTTGGTTGAGACGGGAGGGGCCTTCAGCATTGTATGCACTATTGGGTTCTTAAACTCCCGCCTACGTGATTAATATATCGCCGAAGGTCTTTCCGTCTCTGCAAATAACTATGGATAATGATGAGGGTAGGTGGGCAGCGTTGTTCGACTCCCTCGAGAACTGCAGCGCACCGTTGCCCTACAAAATCCAAGGCGGGGAGGTTTGCTGGGTGTGAGCTAGCTATATGTATACACTTAAAAGCCGTAAGCCTGAGCTCTAAAATTTGATGATGATTGCTAAGAATTAACGGCCGGTGGGTGCATGGGTAGGTAGATAAAATTTACATATCTACTATCAGCTGTATTAATGGCCTTGAAGTATCTATAGAGATAAACAAAGCTATTAATGCATTGATATCTTTATTAATACTTACCACATACTACTTCGTTAACTAATTTCACATATTTATTACATACAACATAAATATACCTATTAAACTCCTCAGCCGTGATATTATATGAAGATTAGATTAGATTATATAGTTAGTTATCTACACCATTATTGCTATCTCTCTTCTCGAATGTCTGCGGGACTATATTATTGGCCATCTCAATGGCACCTGCCATGTTACTCTTATTGAATAGGAACAAGCCTTGAATTGCAGCGGTGCTTGTGTGTCTATGCGAAGGCTCGCCATTAGGGTAATGGCCGAACATGCCTAGTTCGTTGAGGCGATGCAGAAATTGTTTTCTGCCTTCATGGTCATGGTCAACGTCACCGTAGAAGCGATCCCACATCTCCGCAGCTTGATATTGCGTTGCGTGGCTTATTTCAACCATCATGTCTACCCTTCCAGGTCGAATGAGGGCCGGGTCAAGGCGGTCAATATGGTTCGTTGTCAGAAATGCGATTCGCTCCTCCCCAGCAGTTACGCCATCAAGAGCATTCAGAAGACCTGAAAAAGTAACTGTTGCGCCGCTATATCCATCTGTATCCCGCTGTCTCCTATTAACGAAGGCTGCGTCTGCATCTTCTAGCAGAAGGAGACTTCTCGTTGGAAGGTTCGTCAATAGATGGGCCAATTTATCGTCAGTCATACCCATTTCACTCAGATTGACCATAGCAACACTGAAGTCCAATTCACCTGCAAGAGCTTGGATAAAAGAAGTCTTACCACTTCCTGGAGGCCCGAACAGAAGGTAGCCTCTGCGATAGGGAATACCCCTATCAATGTACCACTGCTGCCTAGTTAAAAAGTCTTTGACATCGTTGACGATGTTGTCCTTAATGCCTTCGTCCAATATGACAGACTCAAGTGGTCTCTTCTTCCTCGGCTCTCCGATGCGATTCCATTCCATCCCACGCGCAGTGTACACCGCGGTCTTCCCCTCATTCGCTTTGGCTGCCAAGCTGTGCGCTTCTCCGAGCAGAGCTTCGAATACGTGACGGTGGGCCCAAAGAGTAGTCAGCTGGACAACTTCGTGTGGTTCTCCCGTATTCATGTTTGCTGTGTTGTGCTTCTCTCTGTTTATTGCTATGAAAGCATTGTTGAATTTGATTATGTGCTGGCCATAACCAGGTTGCAAGAAGAAGTGGGTGTTTGTTGGACCGGCGACCGTGGATCCTCTGCGGGCAGTCGTTGTTGATACCGATAAATTATGGACTCTCGTTAATCGGGAGGTTATGAATCCATGACTTTGACGCGGTTGCGATAGCCATGCCAGAATCCAAGGATAAGCAGGATCTTGTTTGCCAATCTCGACGTGAACGAGCAACCGACGACGCGCGCTACCGAGGACCACTAAGGCGCCTTTACGAGCAAAGGCCGCAGCCGCCCCCAAGGTGGCCAGACCAATCCCTCCAGCAAATAGAGGGTTGTCGAATAGCGCGTCAAGGCTTAACATCGACGTGGACGGCGCTTGCGTGGCCATACCGTGACCCAAGCTGGCGGGGAATGCAATATATTTCTTTGATTTATTTCGGATCCTATATAGCTCCTCCAAAAGAGAGGATATAACCATGTATGATCCGCTAAGACTTACATAATTAAAAGACTCCTAAAAGTTCACCTTCTATTAGAAAACCAATATAAACTATAAAATTCTAATATATATTAATAAAATATTTAGTAGATTTATTTACTTCTTACTATATATTATTATAGACTCGAGCTTTAGCTTAAGTTATCCTTAGAGTAGGGAGCTTAAGTATAGATTACGCTTAGCTATAGTAAAGGGAGAACTTATTTTCTATTTATCTTAAAGAATCTTCTTCTTTAAGTATATTAATATAAAAATTAATACTTATCTATAATATACTCTAGAGCTAGTTTATTATAATTAATATACTTTAATTAATAATATTAGATTCTTAAAGATATAAGCTACTTTAAGGGGAAAATATACTAATAGAGGAAGTAGCTTCTAATTCTATCTCCTACTTTATAAAATAAATTAATTAAATATAAAAAGTTATAGAGAATTAAGTTAATTAACTATAAAGCTAGTAAGCTAAATTAACTACTTATAGAAAGAGATTAAGGCCTAGCTTATTTAATAGCTTAATATTACTTTTATAAGCCTAGCCTAATTTATAGCTACTTTACTATTATTACTCCCTAGCTATATAAAGAAACTACTTTTAGTTAAAGAGCTATATAAAGAGAATTATATAACCTTCTAGATATAGAAGATTATTATAATATATAAGTTAAATATTAATATAGTTTTTATAAGAATTATAGAGAACTAATTTATATTCTTATAATAAAATCTCTTTATAATAATATAATTTTAAGTAATAGCTTATTATAAGATAAGTAGTATAATAGAAATAAAAGACTTACTAATATTCTTTAACTATTTTAAGATTATTTTTAATAATCCTTTCTAATAAGAAATTACTTAAATTAAACTTAAATATCTAAAATAAGGATATAATAAGTTATTCTCTAGCTTTTATATATAATTTAAATAAAAACTAATAATAATAAGGAGCTTTACTTAAAATAATAATACTAAGCTAATATATCTTTAGTACTTACTCTTTAAGAAAATAAGAGAGTATAATTTAAGATAAGGAATCTTATAAAATAATTATATAAAGGTAATTAACCTTTATTATAATATTACTATAAATATTAAGTTCTATTAACTAGAAGAGAGATTCTATAAGTAATATAAAATCCTAGCTTTATAAGCCTTAACTTTAATCTAGAATAATAATAATAATATAGTAATATCTAATATTAATATAGTAGGTATATAATTATAAAAATTAAAAATAAAAGATAGTAATTTAACTTTATTAATTTAATAAAATAGAAGAATAATACTTTATATTATATTACTTAAGTTATTTAAAATATTCTCTAGGAATATAGAGCTAGTAGTATTTATATATATTATAATTTTTATAAATATATTATTTATAATTACTTTATAAGTCCCTTTAGATATTTAGTTTCTATTAAAGTTCTAGATATAGCTAAAGTAGAGGCCTTATTTAATATTAATAAGGAGGAAAATATATTACTCTTAAACTAAGTTCTATATAAAGACTACTTTAATATTTACTTTATATTATCTCTTTATATTATATTATTATATTAAAAAAATATAAGAAATAAAAGCTAAAATAAATAGACTTTTATTTATAATTTTAATTCTCTTTAATAATTTAAAATTTATTAATATTTAAGTAGATTTTAATTATAATTACTATAATATAATAAGAATATAATAAGTAAATAAATAATATAAAAACTTAACTTATAATCTTTATACTCCCTTAGCTATATATACTTAATATAATAATAAAAGTATAATAAAGATAGTAAATCTTTAAAGTAGTTTACTATATACTAGATCTAGATAGTTAGTATTATCTAGTTCTATTTTATATTATTCTAGGCCTAGTAAAAACTATTATCTTAAGCTTACTCTAGCTATATTACTATATTATCTAACTCTTTATAGATTATAATAAATTAGTAATAAAGAAAGTAGATAACCTTACTATAAAGAAATTTATTTAATATTTTACTTTATTTATAATTTAAAAAATTATAAGCTCTCTATATATTATAATTACTTAAAGAGAATTAAAATCGCTATTCTCCTTAATATCCTTTATAATAACTAGTATTTATAAACTTATAATAATAATTATTATTATAATAAATAATTTATATTTAGTACTTACTTTAAATAAGAAGGACCTTAAATTAATACTTTTTACTAAGCTCTTATATAAAGTTTATAATTTTATAAATCTCTTTAATAAAGAGAAGGCTTCTAGGTTATTATTATATTAAAATATCTCTAATTATTATATATACTTATAAAAAGATTAAGATAATTACTCTTTAAATTTACTTTAAAGCTCTCTTTATAATATATTATATAATTATTTACTTAAGCTTTAATAATAAATTACTAATTTAATAAATAAAGACTAGATTTAAGTAAGTATATTATTAGTAGTAGTATTAGTTCTTTTTATATATAAATTAAGAGGTAGTTAGTAGTTTTATATAAATTACTATACTTTTAATAAAGTTACTAAGTAAAATTACTATCTACTATCTTTTATTAAAGAAACTCTATACTTTCTCTTTAAAATATACTAATTTATTAAATTTAATATATACTTTATATTTTACTAAATTTAAGTTATTAAAAATAATAAGTACTTTATAACCTTCTATATTAAATTTAAATTATTTAAATAGCTTATTTACCTTTTTAATTTAATAAGAGCTCTAGTAATATTTTAAAGATATATAAATAAGTTTTTAAAGAGCTTTTTAAGTAATTTTATTATTATATACTTAGATAATATCTTAATTTACTTAAAGGGAAATTAGGCTAATTATATAAAGAAAGTATATATAATCTTAAACTAATTTAAAGATATTAGTTTATATATTAATATTAATAAATATACTTTTATTTTAAAGAAGATAAAATATTTTAAATATATTATTAAAGTAAAAGTTTTTATTTACTTTAATTTAGAGAAAATAATAGTAATTTAAAACTAAGAACTTTTATAAAAAATATATAAAGTTTATAGCTTTTTTAAATTTATTAACTTTTATAGAGATTTTATTTTAAACTTCTTTTATATTATTAATCTTTTAATATACTTTATTAAGAAAAATATCTTATTTTATTAAAAAGTTAAAGAAGACTTAATATTTAAGTAATTAAAATCTATATTTATCTTATACTTTATTTTTACTTAATAAAATCTTAGAAAACTTACTACTTTTAAAGTAAATTATTTAATAATAATACTAGAGAGTTATTTATTATAATATAAGAAAGATAATATACTCTACTTTATAATATATTATTTTATATAATTTACTTTAATAAAGTAAAATTATATAATTTATAATAAAAAGCTTCTTATAATAATCTCTTATTTTAAAGTTTAAATATTAAAACTATAAGATATATATAATTTATTTACTATTCTTATTAATTATAAGAACTTAGAATATTTTATATAGCTTTATTTAATATTAAAATATTAAATATATTAAGCTAAATTACTTTTATATTTTAATTATAATTTAAAGTTTTATTTAAATTCCTAGGTTAAATATTTAAATATACTCTCTTATTATAAGTAAAAAGAGTTATATATTAAAAAATAAGTTAAGTAAGTTCTATATTTAATTAAAATTCTATTTATAGATATATTAATAATACCTAGGCCCCTAGAACTTTAACTCTCCTTAAAGGAACCTAATCTCCTAAGGATATTAATACTCTTTATAAATACTTACTTATAAGCTCTCTAGAACTAGAGTATTTAAGAGAATATAATATATTAAAAATATTTAATAGTAATATAATAAGGCCTATAGAAATTCTTTATAGCTATAGCTATTTAAAAGTAAATTATAAACTATATTATTAATATATATAAAGTATTAATATATAAAAATTACTTTTAGTTATTAATATAATAACTATTAATAATAATAATAATATAGAGAGTTTATAAATTATATATAATAAATTATTTAAGCTATAATAATATATTTTATCTTCTCTATTATTAATATTACTAGGATAATATATTTATAAATATTAAGTAGTTTATTTAAAACTACTATTACTATAGTAATTATATCTTCTACTACTAGTACTAAAGCCTCTTATAATTATTACTTATATTAAACTAGTTCTAGTAATAGATCTTAATTAACTTTATAATTAATTTACTAGTAAAAGATCTAAATAATCTATATTACTTAATAATTATTATAAATTAGTTAATAAAATATATATAATTAGAAGTAATAATATTTATATTAGTAGATATATATATAGAATAGTTTTAGAATATTTAGTAATATTTTTAAAAATTCCTTAATTAGATTATTAATAATTATAAATTAAACTAAATAAAGTAATTTTAAATTACTTTATATACTCTAATTAAAATAAACTAATTATTATTAATAGTTTATTATCTATAAATAAATAGTAATATAGAATATATAAATTAAGAAGTTTAGGTAGTTTTATATATTATTATTATTATTATTATTATTATTATTATATTATCTATTACCTATAGAAAGTAGAATATATAGTATATCTATAGATAATAATAGAGGAAAAACTATATTAAGGCTAGATAAAAATCTCTATATAATACTCTATTTAAGCCTAAGTTAAGTATACTATAAATATATAATAGATTTAATAGCTAAGCTAATATAACTATTTAGCTTACTTTTTATTAAAAGAGAAGGTATTTTTAAAAAGAAGATATACTTAGTCTTAATATAAATATAATATAGTTTAGTAATTATTAATAGTATTATATTATAATACTAGCTAGTAAGATATTATAATAGTAAGTAATTATTATTATAATATTAGATTTATAATAATAATAGACTCTTTTATATTTACTTTCTTATTTCTTTTCTCTTTCTTTAAGCTTATTATATATAATAAGTTACTTTTTAAATTTAAAAAATTATATTTACTATTTAAAATTAATATAAGTTTAAATTAATAATAAATTAATAATATTAATTTAATATAATAATAATAATATAAATTATTATTTAATTTTTAATTAGTTTACTTTTTTTACTTATATTAATTAAAAGTAATTAATATATCTTCTAAGTACTTCTTTAAAGAGAAACTTATAAAGATTTATTATAATTCTTAATTATATATTAAATATTAATTATATCTTTTAAAAGAAGAAAAAGTAATAAAAAGTTAAGCTTTTTAATATTATATTTAAAATATAAAAATAGTCTTTATTACTTATTATTATAAAGAATTTAATATAAAATATACTTTATATTATATATATAATAAAGATATATTTAATAAAAATAATAGCTTTATATTATAATTAATATAATAAGTAAATAAATATAAATTTTAATTTAAATATTTCTTATTAATTATTTAAAACTTAATAATTATTAATTATATAATTTATATTTATTAATATAAAATATATATATTAATATTTAAATTATAAAAAAAAATATTAAAAAAGAATAAAAGAAAAAGAAATTAAAAAAATTAAAAAAAGTAATTTTTTAAAATATAAAATATAGCTAATATAATATTATTAAAAAAGTAATAATTAATATTTTTATAATTTTAAAAAATAATTTAATAAATTATTTAATAAAATATTTTATAATATTAATATATTAAAATAGCTTATATTTATAATAAAAGTACTAGTAAATTAATTAAGTAATTAATTCTTTTTTATAGTACTTTAAACTCCTTAGGCTCTAGCTTAAGAGAAAAAGAAGAAGAGAGAGAGAGAGAGAGAGAAATTAAAAAAGAAAAAGAAAAAAAAAAGCTCTAGAAGAAAGTTAATAAAAAGTAAAGTAATAAAGAGAAGCCTTATTAAAATTAAAGTCTAAAAATAAATTAAAAATAATAATAATTTTAATAAATTTAATAATTTAATTAATAATTAATATAAATAATAATAACGTTTTTTCTTTTAAATAAAAAGAGTTTTTTTTTAAATATTTAAATAATTATTTTTAATTATTTAAAAATTTAAAATTAATAAAAGCTTTATAAAAGTTTTAACTTTTTTTTTCTTTATTTAATTTAATTATAAAAAAAAATTAAAAAATAAAATAAAATTTTAATATTTATATTATAATATATTTTATTATTTTAATTTCTTAAAACTAATATAAATTTAATAAAAATTATAATAAGTTTACCATAATAACTTTTTTTCCTATTAAATTATTAATATAAAACAATAATATAATAAATAATTTTCTTTTTAAAATTATACATAATAATACCTTAAGAGCCATCTTCTCCCCCCTGTTATAAAAAAAAATAAATTTTTAACATTTTATATAATGTAATTATTTAAATAAATAAAATCTTTAATATTTTTAAAATTTATAAATAATAATAATAATTTTATAAACTTAATTTAATTTTTTAATTAATTACTTTAAAATTCAATATTTTTATATTACCGTATATTATGTTTATACTATTTTACTTTTTTTATTTTTAAATACTCCTTTATTATTTCACTTTTTTATTCTTTAATTCAAGTTTTTCATTAACTTTTTATTTCCTCCGTTTTTTTAAAAACTACCTTTATTTCATATTTTTTCCTCCTCCTAAATTTTTCTTTACTCTCGTTATTTAATATCCTTACTTCTTAAATTAATATTCCTTTTTATTATTTTTTATATCATTTTCACCCCATTAGACTCCTCTCCTACTTCACCCTCACTCTTTAATCCCCCAACCTGCTTTTGTTCTCTCACTCTGTTTCCCTTACACAGTTATTGTGTTTAAATATATGTAAATAACTATTTTAAAAGCTTCATGTTTAAAGTATTAAGTATTTTATTAATTTATATAATTTCTATTTTTTTTTTATTATTATAGAAAATATTATTTTTATAGAAAATAATTAATTTTATAATTTAATTATAAATAAAATATATAGCCTTAAAGTAAATATTTTATATATTTATTATAAATTTTAATAAAAGTCTTTATTTAATATTTAATATAATTTTTAAAATTAAAATATATAATTTTTAAATTAAGTTTTTTATAAAAAATTATTTTAAAGAAATAATTAAACTTTTAAAATTTTATTTATATATTATTAAATTAAATATATTAAAACAGTTAAGTAATAAGCTTTAATAAAGTATATAAAATATACTTTTTTATATTTAAAAATTATTTTAATTTTAATAATTTATTAAAATAATACTTTTTAAATAATTTTAAATTAAATTTTAATTTTCTTTATAATATATTTAAATATAAAGATATTTATATTATTTATAAAGTTATTAATAATTATATTTTCTACTTTCTTTAAATATTTATAAAAATTAGAAATAAAGAGAATAAATAAAATAAAGAATAATAAAGATCTTTATAAGATATTTATTTTAATATAAAAAGCCTTAGTAAGAACTCTCTTAATTTAGAGATATATTATATATAAATTAAAATAAAAATAAAGAAAATATAAGAGCTATAATAATAGTTTTATAAAGAGAAGCTTATTTAAGAAGTATTTATAATTAATTAAATTAAAAACTTATATAAAATTAAATTATAAAAATAAAGCTAGGTTATTATAATCTTAAGTTATATATATTATTTTAATTATTAATATAATTACTAATTTTATAAAATATTTCTATTAGTTCTCTATCTAGCTTTCTAGAAAGAGCTAGTATTTCTTTATATAAGCTATAAAGTAAGTAATAAAAATTATTTTAATTAATTTACTTAAAATATAAAAAAAAAAGATAAAGTACTAGGCTTTTATTTTATATTTTTTAAGAGATTTTCTTTAATTTAAAAATAACTATAATATTTATATATTAATATTAAATTAAAAAATATTTAAATTTAAAGCTAGCTATTATTATTTTAATTATAACTTTATAAAAATTATAATTATATATTTTAAAAAATCCTATTAGAATTATATTAAAATTTATAAACTTTTATAATTAAATATTAATAAAAGTAATATAAATATTATTTATAATAATTATTTAAATAATAAGTATTAATTTATTTTCTAATTAAAAATAAAGTAGAAGTAGAGATATATTATTAATATCTTTTATTAAAAATAAGAAGAAATATTAAATTAAGATATTAGCTTTTTTTTTAAAAGTTCTAATAAAAAAGAAATTACTTTAATTTAATAATAAGACTTATAATAATTCTAATATAATATTATTATATTATTTAGTTTAATATTTAAAGATTTAGAATCTTTTAAAATTATTAATAATATTTATTATATATTTATATTAAGATAATTTATATACTTTAATTATATATTAATTTTAATATATTTTTATATTAAGAAAGTCTTATTAATTTATTATTATTTTTATATATAAATAATATTATTTAATTTACTTAATATTTATAATAATATTTATTATATTATAATTTTATTATAAATTTTTAATAATTATATTATACTTCTAATATTATATAAAATAAGATATTATTAAAAGTAACTTCTATTTTATCTAGTTAATAGCTTTATTAAGTTTATTTTTTATTTTAATTAAAAAGAGATTATTAAAATATATTTTAATTAATCTCTTTATCTTTTTATAATTAAGAGTATATTATTAAAAAAGTATTAGCTTAATTTAAGCTATTATATTAAAACTTATATAAATATATTATAAAATATAATTAGAGCTATTAAAATTATAATTAATATTTATATATTAAATTACTAATTTTAAAGTACTTTATATAAAGTCTAGTATATTATAATAATTACTATAATAAAAATAAATAATTATTTTATAAAAGGTAGTAAATTTAAATTAAAGTTATTATATTACTTAGAGAAAAGTATTATTATTAAGTAAAGTATAATTAAAGAGATTTTATAAAGAGTAATATAAATTAAAGTTATTAATAAAAAGAAGAGAGAATTTTAAAATAAATTTATATAGAATTTATATTAAATTAATCTCTATTTCTTTACTTAAGGAATTATAAATTATTATAATTTAAATTTATTAATATAAGAAAGTTATTATATATTAATTTATTTTTATATTATATATTTATATTATAAGTTAATATTATTTTTATATTATATATTTATATTATAAGTTAATATTATTTTTATATATATAATATAGCTTACTCTTTAATATAAATTAAGTAATATAATATTATCTTTAAATATATAAATTTCTATATTTTAATATTTTAATAAAGCTCTAGGAATATAATTATATTATATCTAATTTAAAAGAAAAATACTACTTAAATAAAATTTAGCTTATTATTTATATTTTAATATATTATTTTTATATTTAAGAGTTTAATATAAAGAGTTTAATTATTATTTAGAATTTATATACTTTTAATATAAATATAATATAAGTTCTTTTTTTAAAAAAAGAGAATATAAATAAAAAATATAAGTTATTAAAAGAGTATTTTTTATAAAGAAGCTCTTATATTATAAATAAAAAGATCTAGATTAATTATAAAATATTTTTTATAATTTTTTAATTTTAAAAAGTACTATTATTTAAGTTTTATATATATTAATAAAAATATATAAAATAGCTTACTTTTATATTCTAGTAATAATAAGCTCTTATAAAATAAGATTAGTTTTATATTAAATATAGATCTTTATAAAGTAAATAACTTAATTCTTTATTTTTATTAATAATTAAGTAATTACTATCTCTCTCTTAGCTCTCTCTTAAGTATATATTAATATTATATTATTTATATTATAATTATATAATATAATATTTTATAATATAGCTATATTAATAGTATTAATAATATTATTTAAATTAGAGGCTCTTATTATAAGACTTATAATTAAATACTTTATATATTAAAATTAGCTCTTTATTATATAATAAATTAACTTTTTTAATAATTAAGAGATAGATAATTAAAGTAGAATATATATTAGTTTTAAATTAGCTTTATATTTTCTTTATTTTAATAATAAATATTTAATTTACTATATTTATTTTAAAAGAAAGGTATTAATATTATTTAAGATATTTTCTAATTAAATCCTTTTTATAAATATTATAAAAAAAAGTTAAAAAATAATTATATTTTTAAAAAAAAACTTAAATTATTTACTTATTATTTAAAAACTTAACTATTATTATTATAATAAAAATTAAAATTATATCTTTATTAAGTAAGTAATAAGCTATAATTATATTAAATTTACTTTAAGTAATATTTACTATTTAAATAATTTTTTAATATAACTTATTTTTAATATTAGCTAGAATATCTTTAATTTAAATAATTATTTTATATTTAATTTAAAAATAGTTTAATTTTAAATAGAGTTTAAAGAAAGAGGAGTTTATAAGAAGAAATATTATTATTATTATTATATAACTTTAAAGCTTTTTTAAAAGTACTTTAAAAATATTAGTAAATTAAAGAGTTTTACTTATTATAATAGTAATTATATTAATTATCTAGTTTTTAATATAAGTCTTTATTTTTATATTTAAAGTAGATTTATTATATATTTATAATATATTAAGCTCTAAGAGCTAGAGAGCTATAGCCTAGAGATCTAAGATTAATAATAAAGAAGTAAAGCTAGTAATTTTATTATAGATTTTAAGTTTTTAAAAGTTAATAAAGAGATAGCTTATTTTTATTATAATATTAATATAGATATAACTTATATAATATATTTATATATTCTATAGATTATAGTAGCTATATTTTAGGCTATAGTATCTAGAATTAATATTTATTAGCTTAGTATTTATATTAGTAGCTTAAGGCTAATATATTATTATATCTAGAGTAAGTTAAGTTTAAAGATTTTAAAAATAATATTAGATTTTATTTTAAGAATTAATTTAACTAAGAGTAAACTTACTCTTTTTATTATAAAGTTATTTTATAATTTTATATATTTATATATCTTTTTTATAATTTAAGTAGTTAATATATTTATCTTCTTACTAGCTTTTTATAAATAATAGAATATTCTTTATTATAAAAATAAGCCTAAATAAACTCTTAAATAAATTTAATATTAATCTAGTTTAATATATAAGTAATTTACCTAATTATACCTAGCTTATAAATATCTCCTAGACTAGTTATATATTATTAAAGAGTTATATAATTTAGTTTTTAATTTATTTATATAAGAGTATAGAGTTAATATAAGCTATAATAGTCTTTATATAATAATATTAATAAAATATAATAAACTATTTAAAATATCTAGTAAAATACTTTTAAATAAGTAATAAAATATAGCTCTCTCTTTAAAATATTAAATTAAACTACTTAAGTTAAAAACTTAATTAGCTTTATATAAAATATATAATTATAATAACCCCTATACTCTTTATAATTTAATTTAATATATTTAAGGAGATTTACTTAATCTTCTATATAAACTTTATTAAGTATACTACTATTAATCTACTACTTTTATAACTCCTTTTAGATTTCTATCTAGGCTTAATATAAGTTCTCTCTTTTAATAATAAGATATTTATAGAGAAATATTATATTAAGAAAATTTTAATTATAAAGAATATATAAAAGTAAAGGAATAAATATAATATACTAATTAAATAGAAAGAGTATAATACCTTTATATAAAAATCTCTAGATTACTTTATAAATACTCTAGTATTATAGAAATTTAAAGAGAAATAAAGAGATATATAAAATAATAATAGCCTATATATATATAAATACTAGAATAACTTTATTTAAAAAATTTTTTAAACTAGCTACTTAGATATTATAAAGAGTTACTTAATATAAGCCTATTTTTATAAATACTTCTTCTAGTATTATAATTCCTACTATTTTTACTATTTTATAGTAGTAGTAAGAGCTACTTTCTTACTTTTTAATAATTTTTTTAAATCTAATCCTAAACCCCCTAAGGTTTACTAAGCCTTTATAATAATACTATATATAAAAAGAGAGAATATTATAATTAAATAATATAGAGATATTAACTATATTAATAAAGGTAAATTATTAATAATAAGACTAGTAATAAGAGCTTATAAAGTAGTAATTTATATATAAAAGAACTCTATTATCTAGCTTAATATTTAATTAATTTAGTTAGTAGTAATTATATTATACTCTTTATAAATATTTTTATATTTAATTTAAGTATATTTAATTATATCTTAATATTACTTAAGAAAATAGTTAGTACTAAGTAAGAAAAAGAAATAAAAAGGAATATATATAGCTAGTAATTTTAACTTTTTATTTAAAGTACTAATATTTTATATTATAATTTAACTACTTTATATAAGTAATTAAATAACTTATATTACTTATAGCTACTTTTACTATATAATACTAATATTATACTAGAATAATATAGATATTAATTACTAACTTATTAAAATTAAGATATTATTTCTTAAGAAAAAAGTAATAAATAATATAAATATAGTAAATAAAGTAAAATTAATAAATACCTAGATATATATAAAATATATAATATAAATATCTAATTAAGCAGCTTATAGTACTTATTTAAATATCTTTCTAATCTTTAAAATTATAAAAGTTAATTTTATAGCTAACTCTAGTATACTCTTAATTTTCTTCTAGAATAGAGCTAGGATATACTTACTTTAAGTAATAGCCTTCTAAAGTTCCTTTAAAATATAATAAAGAGCTAGATTAATAATATATAAATATTTAATTTACTTATATTTAATATACTTAATTTAATAAGCTTTATATTTTTTATTATTATTAAATATATATTTAATTTTCTTAATTTATATAAAGTACTTTATATAAGAAAGATATATTTTTAAAATTTACTTAATTAGCTTATTAACTTTATTATCTAAATCCCCTTTAATTAAATAACTACCTATAGCTTATTTTCTTAGTTACTAAATATTAATAGAGTATATTTAGAATAGATATAAAACTCTTATAATTTTTAAATTAAAGGATAATAATATAATAATAAGGATATCCTTATTACTAGCCTTTTAAAATAAGTTATTATTATTACTAGATATTATAGTAAAGAGATAATAGAATAATTTAGAAATTATAAAAATATAATATAGATTATAAAGTTAAAAGAAAGAAAGATAAGAAAAAGTAAAAAGAGAAGTAAGGTAGTAGAGTAATATTATTAAGAAGGTAAATAAAATATATAAACTATATCTATAGAGAGATAATAATATTAATACTCTATTAATATTATATTAATACTCTAGAGATACTTTATATTTAAAAATAGTCTATATATAACCTAGGGGTATATTATTAATAAGGAGATATATTATAAACTTAAGCTTTAATTTAAGTTATCTTTAAAATAAAGAGCTTAAGTATAGACTATACTTAGCTATAGTAAAGGGGGGATTTATTTTCTATTTATTTTAAAGAATCTTCTTTATTAAGTATATTCATATAAGAATTAATACCTATTAATAATATACCCTAAGGCTAGTTTATTATATATATCTATATATAAATATAATAAATTAAAAGATCTTATAGTAATTAAGGAAAATTTATATTATTAAATATATATTATATAACTATTATATTTTCTTTAGATTTTTAATAATTAATAAGAAGTTAAGAAAAATAAATTTTTAATTTATAAATACCTATTTAGATATAAAGACTCTAAGATCTTTTTATAGAAAGTTATATAATAAACTAGTTATTATAGTATAATAGTTTAGTACTTAATATACTCTAGTTAAGGAGCTAGGGTTATAGTTATAAATTCTACTAGTAATAATACCTAATGCTAGGGGTTTTAAATATATTATATTTATAGTATTATTATAGTATTATTATAGTAATAATATTGCTTTACTATAAAGAGAGATCTTACTATAAAGAGATATAAGTAATCTGGCTTATAATATTAAATCTAGTTATATTTACTATATAATAATATTAATAGAACTTAAGATAATAAACTTAAGATAAGTAAAAGTCTAAATATAAGCTAATAGAGCTTAGTTAGAAGTAAATATATAGGAAGTTTAATATAGGCTATATATATAATATTAAACTTCTCATCTAGGTCTTTACAAGATATAGTTTTTCCTTAGCTATTATAAATAGATATACTAAATACTATCTTTAAAGAAAGTTAAGTAATATATATATTATTAATAATATTGGAAGGTATAGGTCTAAGGTATAGAGTAGGAAGTCTAGGGTAGATACCTTCTGCAAGGTAGGGAATATGCACTGTAACTAGCTCGCAGGTTGTAAAAGGGAAATCCCTCTTATAAAGAAATAAATAACCTTATAAAGGTAAGAAATCCTTATAAAGAGAGATAAAATACAAGATATAAGAATATTAGAGAACTACAGAGAACTAATCTTATTCTAGTAATAGATATAGAATAGAAAAGTAAGTATATTGAAGTTGTTATTCTAAAAAACTATCCTAAGGGAAATAGGGCTCTTATTTATACCTATCTAACTCTTATAATAGTAGGTTATGCCTGCTGGAAGCTTCGGGTTATAGTGGATATCTTGTGCTGACGTATTTTGCCACAGTGGGTTATATAGGTCATATGACCACTATAGGATTCTTGCCACAGTGGAGCTTATAGGGGTTAGTGCCCGCTGAGAGCTTCTAATCACAGTAGTTAAACCACTATGCTGGGTGCCTAAGGTTTAATAAATAATATATAATAAGTTATATTACTTAACTTTAGTATAGTTTAATAATTTAAATCTATATATAAGAAGTAGAAAATAATAACTATAATAATTAATAAAATATAATTATATTACTATAATTTAATAATTAAAAGTTTTAAAGTTATATTAAAAGAATATAGTTTTAATTCTTATAAATAAATATTAGAAATAAGAAATATATTATAAAAATACTTATTAAGTTTTTAATAATAGTTTTTAAAATATTATTATTTAAAATTATATTTAAAATAAATATAATATCTAGAATTTCCTTTAAGAAAGTTACATTATAAAGATTTTAATTAAAGAAAGTTTATAAGCTAAATTATTTTAAAAAAAATTATATATATATATCTAGTTAAGAACTAGTAAAAGAAATATAATAGTAATTTATAAATATAAGCTAGGTAAGTACTAAAGTAAATCTCTCTTTATTTTATAACTAAAGCTTAAGGTCTTTCTTCTAAGGTCCTCTATACTTCTCCTTATTTATCTCTCTCTAACTTATAAAAGCTTCTTTAAAAATTCTCTAGGTCTCTATATATTAAATAATTATAATAATACTTCTCTATACTCTTTACTAATTATTTTCTTTATATAACCTAGGGTATTACTAGTAATTTACTAGATTTCTATATATCTAGCTCTCTTATAACTATCCCCCTACTTTTTAATAAATATTCTAACTATCTTTAGCTTACTATTATAACTAGTTCTTTAATAAGTAATTATTCTTTAATTATATTTTATAATAGCCTTTTATATATTATATTACTATAGTTATTAGAAATTATTACTTTAAACTCTTTTTATATAATTTCCTTTATTATATAATTATAATTTTAGTTACTTTTTATTTTTTTTAAATTTTTCTTTTCTTTTTCTTTTATTACTTCTTCTTATTAATATATTATCTACCTTCTTCTTATTATATTTATAACTCTTTTTTATTATTAACTTATGTTAAACCTTAGGCACCTAGTATAGTGGTTTGACTGCTGTGATCAGAAGCTTCCAGCGGGCACTGACCCCTGTAAGCTCTACTGTGGCAAGAATCCTATAGTGGTCATATGACCTATATAACCCACTGTGGCAAATATGTCAGTACAAGATATCCACTATAACCCGAAGCTTCCAGCGGGCATAACCCGCTGTAATAAGGGTCAGATAGGTATAAATAGAGCCCTATTTCCCTTAGGATAGTTTTATATAATAACTTCAATATACTCACTTTTCTATCCTATACCTATTACTAGAATAAGATTAGTCCCCTGTGGTTCCCTGATATCTTTATATCTTGTATTTTATCTCTCTTTATAAGGATTTTTACCTATATAAGGTTATTTATTCCTTTATAAGAGAGATTTCCCTTACCCAGCCTGCGAGCTAGTTACAGCGCATATTCCCTGCCTTATAGAAGGTGTCTACCCTAGACTCCCTAGTCTATGCCTCAGACCTATACCTTCTAATAACTTATTTATATTTCTTTTTATTATAATTTTAATTACTCCTTTCTTTTATATTAAAAAGAAAGATACTTTAGCTCTTTTAATATTTACTTTAAGTAGTTAGCTTTATATTACCTATAATTTAGTAACTATAATAGTAGTTTATAAATATAAGCTAGGTAGGTACTAAGGTAGGTCTCTCTCTATTCTAAGACTAAAGCTTGAGGTCCTTCTTCTAAGGTCCTGCGCTTCTCCTTATTTATCCTCCTCTAACTCCTAAGGGCTTCTCTAAAGACTCCCCGGGCCTCCGTGCGCTAGATAATTATAGTATTATAATCAGGAGAGCCAATTATGGGTTAAATGTGTGTTCTATTACCATATAAGGGAAGAGGATAGCCTCTAATAGGTGGGCACCCCTTATATTATCTAGTATCTAGAAGTATATTATAGATATATATATAATAAGGTATATTAGAATACTTAATATAAATCTATATATTATTTACTATAATATACTCTCTAGATTAAATAGTTTACTTATTTAAGCTATAACTAGCTATTATAAGCTATATTAGTAGTAGGAAATAAAGCTATTAAATAGGCCTAAAAAGAAAATAACTAATAACTATTAAAGTTATAAGAGTTATAAATTTAACTATAAATACCTCTATTAGTAGCCTATTAAACTTCTTTTTACTCTTATATATAGCTTTATATTTAGATATAAGTTCTAAAGAACTAGCTAATTATAAACTTATACCTAAGTTTATAATAGCTAATAGCACTATATCTTAAGTCTCTTACTATAAGCTATTTTCTTATATAAGTAAGGTTCTCTTACCTTAAGCTATTTAGGCCCTAAAGGCCTATCTTATTTATAAAGAGATTACTTATTCTCTATAAATAAATCTTAGTAATTAAGGAAATCTAAGGTAATATAGGTAATAATTAGTAATTTTAGAAGATTTTAAGAAATATAAGAAATATAAGATATCTTTAATTATTAAGTAAAGTTCTAATAAACTATATAAACTATTACTTTAACTACTCTTTTAAGAGAGTAGGAGAATTACTTAAGGTAGCCCTAGATACCTTTAACTATAGAAATAAAGTTATTAAAAGAGAGGTTATTTTATATCTTAACTTTTAATATTAGTCCTATTTTAGCTAGAAAACTAGTAAAATATCTAAACTAGGTAAGTAAAGAAGGAAGTATTAATAATACTTCTAATTTAAGTTTCTTATTATTTTTAAATATCTTTTCTTCTTTTACTTTAGTTTTATTATTTTATTTATTATAAGCCCTTAATTAACTCTCTAAGAGTTTAATTAGGCCTAATTACTTATAAAAATTATTATATTTCTAGCCTAGGAGAGCCTTTATTAATCTATTAGTAATTACTAGAATAGTATACTTTTCTTTATTATTATTATTATTTCTTAAAATTAACTATTTAATATCTCTTTATTAAGTATATTATTATAATAATCTATTTAATTAAATAAAAATATATAATATTATATTAATTAGAATTATTAATAATTTTCTTATTATAACTTATAAATTTATAACTCTTAAGTTTCTATAAGTATAGTATTTTATTAAACTTACCTAGTAGTTAGATTATATATATATATTCTCTCTATTTTATTATTTAATTAAATAATCTTAATCTAGCTATTAAACTAGATTTTTATTTATAAAATATAATTCTTAAGAATTTAATAATTCTCTTAAGATATTCTATAACTCTATAGAAATATTAGATTTAGAAAATAGATTATTACTAAGGAGTGAAAGTTAGTAAGCTAGGTAGGTAGGAACTTATAGCAAGCTTGTAGTATATATATAATAACCTCCTTATTATCTTACTACTACTTAATTATTATATAAGTTAGTTCTTATTCTTTCTCTATAGTTATAAGCCCTTGCGTTTTTAAGGCTACTTAACTAGAAATTTCTACCTTAGGTATCTATAGCCTAATTAGCCTATTTAGCCCCTAATAAGAAAATAGAGAAAAATAAGACTTAAAAAATATATTTATAATTATAATAAACTAGCTCTAGGGTATATTATAGATAGATATTAATTCTTATATTAATATACTTAAAGAAGAAGATTCTTTAAAATAATAGAAAATAAGTTCTCTTTTTACTATAGCTAAGTATAGTTTCTACTTAAGCTCCTTACTCTAAAGATAACTTAAGCTAAAGCTTAAGTTTATAATAATAATAAATATTATATAGCTATAGCTCTTATAATTTTCTATAAGATTAATTTAATTTATCTAGATCTCTTTAAATAGCTTATTAAGCTATATAATCTTTCTTTATAAGATTTAATAATATATCTTATCTATATTATAATTATTATATTTTATTATTATTAGTTCTTAGAGCTTAACTCCTAGGTACTTCTTACTTAAGATCTCTATTATCTTCTAGCTTAGATAGCTAAGCTTATAGTATTATAAGGTACTATTAGCCTTAAATTTAAATTATAGATCTAAGGTAAATTACCTCCTTTATAAAGTAAATTAAGCTACTACCTCTATTATAAGCTTAACTTTCTTATTTATTAGTTTATTATATTATAAGACCTATTACTTATAGTATTTTTTAATAATATATACTAGCTTATTTAACTTATATTTAAGCTATATTAATATTATTTATATATTTTAATAAAGATCTAGCTTATTATATAACTAGCTAAAGGATATAATATTAATAATAGAGAAAGAGTAAGATATTATCTTCTTAATTTATAATATATCTCTTAATTTATCTAGCTATTTAATTAAAGATTAACTTAGCTATAGTCTTTTATAAAGATCTCTAAATTCATAGTTATAAGGAAGTTAGAATTCTCTGTCTTTATTATTTTAAATATAATAATATTATTAAAAATATAAAAAGTAGCCCTTAAGTTAAGGATTACTAATAAATATAAAGAGTATTAACTAGTACTTAGTCTTCTATTAAAATATAAAGGAAATATTACTTTTATAAAGTTTACTTAATTTATAATTTTCTTTTTTACTTATATAATAATTAGAGCTTTCTCTAGTTATTTTAATAGATAAAATAGTAATTTTTCTAGTTTTACTTATAGCTCTAGGTTAACTTTAAGAAATTTAGAAATAGCTCTCTCTCTTTCTTAATTTATAATAAACCTATTAAGCTATAAATATTTATTAGTAATCTAGTATTTACTAATTATATATTTAAGAATATAATATTCTTTATAATTTATTACCTATCTTTTAAGATCTTTCTTATAATTTAGAGAGCCTTACTTCTTTCTTTTCCTTTTTAATTATAGCTTCTCTACTAGTTCCTAGCCCTTATCTTATTAAGGTTACTTTTAATTATTTCTATTATCTTTATTATCTTAATTAATAAGAAAACTAGTACTCTTTCTTATATAAGATTATTAAATTAGTAGGATTATATCTACCTAGCTTTAAAGTTATATAACTACTATTATAATAAACTAATATTATAGAGAGTTAAGAAAATTTATCTTAGCTATTATAAGAAGTACTACTATAATTAGTTATATTCCTTTAATTATAATATTATATTATTTCTTAGCTCTCTAAGCTATTAGATAATTATTATTATAGCTTTTACTTAAATAGTAATATTAGCTATAATTCTCTCTTTAGCTTCTCTATAGTTATTTATAAAGTAATTATTATATTAAATTATTAGCTTTATAATATTAAATAGCTAGTAGCTTATTATATCTTTAAAAAAGTATTATTATATCTTCTTAATTAGGAAGTTCTTCTATTTTTATAGCTAGTTCTAGAAGGCCTACTTTATAGTAATATTAAAGGTCTTAAGAATATTAATATATTCTACTATAAGCTACTCTACTATATAGAGTATATTAATATTAATAGTAGTAGCTAGCTAATCTATCTATTAGATAAGACTATCTTCCTATTAAAGATAGTAGCTGAAGTGCTTATCTAGGCTACTTGTGATAACCTCTAGTATACTCTAGATTAGGCTAATAATGTGTTGTTATTAGGGTCTAGTACTAGAGGCCTAATAGGCTTTTCCTATATAATATTAACCTAGGCTCCTAGTTTAACTATAGTCTAGATATTATTATTAATTTTACTAGTAATATAGAACTACTATTTAGCCTAGTTCTCGCTGCCTATTAGGATAACTCCCTTAGTTATTAAGGGAGCTATTTCTTAGTACTAATACTTAGCTATAGTAGTAATATTATAGTTCCTAGTATAAGCTAGGTATATAACTCTTATATTAAGGCTGCGAGAGATAGAGAGAAATTATAGTAATTAAATATAGTAATTAATTATAGTAATTAATTAATATTGTTAAGAGCTAAATAGAGTATTAAGCTATAGATACCTATAGGAAGAACTTGTAATTAAATAGCCTTAAAATATAGAGATATATAATTACAGTGAGATATAATAAGTATTTAGAACACTCTTTATACTAACTACTAGGAGATCTCTATATCTATCTAATACTTCTAGGCAATGTATTAAAAAAAACCTAATACTAAGATAATTCTCTAATAAATCTTGTAGAAGTAGTAAATTTTCTATATCTATCTATAATACTTTATAATATTATAAAGAAATTACATTTAGATATTACCTAGAGTACTACTTAGTATAGAAAGTAATTTAAATATTTTTTATATCTTACTATATAATAAAAGAATAAGAACTAACTTATATAATAATTAAGTAATAGTATAATAGTAAAGAGATTATTATTAAGATAGAGAATAAGACTCACTCTTAGAGATAGCGGTCTTAGTTACGTGAATTCCCAGGCATTGATATAAGTAGTAATACTATTATAGCTAGAATAGTATACTCTTCTTTATTATTATTATTATTTCTTAAAATTAACTATTTAATATCTCTTTATTAAGTATATTATTATAATAACCTATTTAATTAAATAAAAATATATATTATTATATTAATTAAAACTATTAATAGTTCTCTTATTATAACTTATAAGTCTATAACTCTTAAGTTCCTATAAGTATAGTATTCTATTAAGCCTACCTAGTAGTTAGGTTATATATATATTCTCTCTATCTCATTATATATTATCAGGGGCCAAATAGGCTAATTAGACTATAGGTACTTAAGGTAGGGATTTCTAATTAAGTAGCCTTAAAATATAGGGATATATAATTATAGGAAAAGGATAAGGACTAACTTATATAATAATTAAGCAGTAGTAAGATAGTAAGGAGGTTATTGCGCATATACGGCGAGTCTACTGCGAGTTCCTAGCTACCTGGCTTACTAACTTTTACTCCTTGGTAATAACTTATTTTCTAAATCTAATATATATATACTTATTAGAAGATATAAACTAGAGATATAAACTAGAGAATCTAGAGTAAATACTTTCTATAAAGTAGAGAATATATACTATAACTAGCTTATAAGTTAAGTAAGGGAAATTTCTTTTATAAAGAAGTAAATAATTTTATAAAGATAAAAATCCTTATAAAAAAGATAAAATATAAGATATAAGAATATTAAGGAAATATAGAGAACTAATCTTATTCTAATAATAGATATAGAATAGAAAAGTAAGTATATTAAAGTTATTAAACTAAAAACTATTCTAAGAAAATAGATCTCTTTTTATAAATCTTCCTTTCTTTATTTTAATAAATTCTATCTACTTCTAACTTAATTAGAAAGTTATTAAAAATTACTAATATTTACTAAAAGACTTATAAATAAAATAGGGGGAGCTAATAATTAAGAGCTGAAGGCTCTCCTGGTTGATTAGCGTCAGCATGATAGTGATGGTGTTGATCTGGAATCGATGACTAATCACATGTAGGTGGTGCTACTGCCACCCTTCATAACGTTGTTTGAGTCATTTGTTTCATCGTGTGGGAAACGGATCACTCGATCAAGGTGAAGGAAATGACGCGTGCATAGAGTACGTACATACATATACCTTTAGGTTTAGAGTAAATTGAATGCTGACTTTTAGGCTGGTGAGTGGCTATTTTGCTATGAATGGATATTGAAATTACGGAATCAAATGACATTGCAATCTCCTCGAGGTCCCTAAGCTCTCAAGCTGATGTTTTCACCACTATTTTAGAACACCTTTAGATATCTCTTTTACAACTCTAAATCCCTAGTATAGCGAGGTTCTAAACCTAGGATACCAAGTAGTCTGTTGTGGCAAAAGATCATAGACTTCATACATTACCATATTTACCAGACTGTGTATGTACCTATGAATCCCAAGAGATCACAGCCGGTGGGACACTGATACATGCTATCTTGAAGCCTTAGTGATTTCAAGGAGCTGCATGAGAATTAAGAGGGGCGGATACAGTTAGATGACTTCACTCGTCAGTCATGACCCACCCTCCCCTCTCGACCTAGTTAAAGACAAAATGACGGAAACTTGCCGGTACGGAGCAAAGGGTGATCCGTTGCATGGAACTATAACCCCTCAATATTTTCGTATCCCTAACAACCCTACTAGTGATACCCAGTTACTTTGTGCAGAAGGATTGTTAGCAACACTACTTAGAAACCCCACGACCCCTCTTACCCTTCCGCACCACCACATTTTGTCCCACGACCAGGTCTGATCTTGATGTCAGTAGGATCGATTTTCACCGTTATCAAGGCTTTCTATTATCTACCAAACGTCAATATTTGATTGACACTACGTCAAGTCGTCTATCCATTCAATCAGAACACAGCGAAAATGGGCATTACCGATGTGCTGAGCCGTAAGTCAGGTGTCATTGTTGGAGACGATGTATTACGACTATTCGAGTACGCACGCGAAAATCAGTTCGCCATTCCTGCAATAGTAAGTGATATAACCCCGATCAGACCATATCATGGCAGTCAATGTCACTGACACATTACAGAACGTCACCTCGTCTTCCACTGTTGTTGCTGCTCTAGAGGCTGCCCGTGATGCCAAAGCTCCAATTATCCTTCAGTTGTCCCAAGGTGGAGCCGCGTACTTTGCTGGCAAGGTTCGTGACTTCAGCCCTTGGCTTAAAAACAATACCACACCATTAACATACTATCCTGCAGGGTGTGAGCAACACTGACCAGGCGGCGTCTATCGCCGGTGCCATTGCGGGTGCTCACTACATACGCTCCATTGCTCCAACATACGGTGTTCCGGTTGTTTTGCATACCGACCATTGTGCGAAGAAGCTCTTGCCATGGCTCGATGGCATGCTTGATGCTGATGAAGTTTACTTCAAGGCGACAGGAGAACCTCTTTATAGCTCTCACATGATTGATCTCTCCGAGGAGCCAGTAGACTGGAATATCCAGACAACCGCAACCTATCTGAAGCGGGCTGCGCCTATGAAACAGTGGCTGGAAATGGAGATTGGCATTACAGGTGGTGAAGAGGACGGGGTAAACAATGAGGATGTCGACAATAACTCCCTTTACACTCAGCCGGAGGACATTCTCAACATCTTCAATGCCTTGTCACCTATCTCGCCCTACTTCTCCATTGCCGCCGGCTTCGGTAATGTGCATGGTGTGTATAAGCCGGGAAATGTGAAACTTCATCCAGAGCTACTTGGCAAACACCAGGAACATGTGAAGGCCGCCATTAGCTCTCAGAATGATAAACCCGTTTTCTTCGTATTCCATGGTGGGTCTGGTTCGTCGAAGAAAGAGTACCTTGATGCCATCGGCTACGGTGTTGTGAAGGTGAATGTGGATACTGATATGCAGTACGCCTACATGAGCGGTATCCGTGACTACATTCTCAACAAAAAGGATTATCTTCTTAGCGCTGTTGGTAATCCTGAGGGGGACGATAAACCCAACAAGAAACACTTTGATGTAAGTTGATAGTGCCCTCTTTATTTCTCAACTCTATGTAAATGACGATGAGACGGGATGCTAATCCTAATTCTGCAGCCGCGTGTCTGGGTTCGTGAGGGTGAAAAGGCCATGTCAACTCGTGTGGCTGAAGCGCTCAAAGATTTTAACTGTGCTGGTCAGGTATAATGTATAACAACTATGCGGGAAAAAAAAACTCCAGTGCAAGTTTATTGTTCTGGCGAGGCAAACTGCCCGATATTCTAGACAGCCGCAGTAAATTAAAATATCGATTGCTGGTAGAAGTAGAAAAATTGTTCAGCTTCCCATTCAAGGAGTAAAACTGAGGTGGGAGAGATAATAACACGTACTAAAATATACTTGCATATTGACCCGTCCTAATGAAGCCAACGTAATAATATGTCATAACTTATCGATATTACTAACATCTTATCGTGACTGATGCAAAGCTTGTACTATTTCTACGCGATTATCCTCTGAATTTAGGGGCAAGTTGACAAAATGTGATTGTGTGGTACATTAGGCAGAGCACAAAGTGAGACATCTGTCAACAGGCGACTTTGCCTAAATAGTTCTGCTCGATACTGGCTCTTTCGTCGCTGCTTAATTGCACAACCGATGCCTTTTCCGCTTTAACTGCATCGAACCTCCACAAGCCACCAGTTCTATCTTTGTCGCCATCGGCCGGTACACCTATGATCTTTCCCAGCTCCTCTAGGGTGCTATCAGTTTCTTCTATAGCCGTGAAGTATTGCCTTTCCCAATCCTGACCCTCATTTCGCTCCTTTATACGTAGATTACGTTGCGCCTGTTCAATCTTGCCCTTCTCTACCGAGACAGCTTCCATATCACCCTTTTGAATTGCTTCTGCAACCTTGATCCAGGCACGGCGGGATTCTAGCGGATGTTGCTGTTCAATGTCTGCAATCTTGATTTCTGTTTGTGACGCAGCGCTAGCATCATAAGTAGCTACCAGGGTAGATTTGGAATTCTTTTTCGCTGGCCCTTCATGCAGTTCGAATTCTTTTGTCCATTGACCAGTAATGTTATAAAGAACATCCTTCTCTTGTCCGGTGGGAGTGAGAAACGCTGTTACACTGTTCTTTTTTCCAGACAGCCAGCCCTTTCCACTGTAGTCAACCTGGGCAGTGTAACCACTTGAGCTTGTGATATAGCTCGTTCCATCCAGTTCAAACGAATGGGGCAACAAAAATGAGCCCCTCGATATGTAATGACGGGAGGGTTATTAGGTAACGTTCCGACGACCGATTTTCTCCGAAACCAACGGGTTATCGTGAGTATAGCATGGCCAATCTGCTTTACCATAATGGTACTCTTGAAAGAAGCTTTTTGGCATTGTAGCCCTCAAGCTTTATCCCTGTCGTCTCATTGCGGATGCAATAGGCGGTGGTTGGCGGGTGATGATTAACCTGTTCTGAAACCAGCGTTGTCTGGCCGGCCTCGTCAGACCAGGTTCCCAGGAAAAGCTCTCCAAGGAAAGGATTGAGGGGCTTCTTCTCGTTACCAAACTGTTCACTACGGCTGGCATATTGGTGTTTGAGCGTGGAGATGAACCATTTTAGAACTAATGCAGCGCGCTTGGCTGCGTCGGTTTCAAGCGCTGGCGCTGTAAGAAGGGTTGGATGGGTCGCCCAGTAGGATGAGAACTCAGTGAGTGATTGGGAGGAGAGAATAAAAGGTGGCGCAGTCAGGGACGATAGATCGCCATTGAATGAGGCAATAGACTGACATCCCAAAAATTAGAATCGGTGCAGGCAACGTCGACCTGGAAGCGCGAGGAATGGATCGGGCAAACCTTTAGGAAAGCTGACCAGTTGCTGCTGTTCGTATGACCAGCCTCTATTCCAGAAGACATGAGTAGCGAGCGGGTGGGCGGTTGTTGTTTCGGGAGAATTTTAAATTTTAGGCTTGACGTAGCCACACAGAGACTGTCTATCTTGGGACTCCTTCCTGGACAATTTATTGAAGACTGGATAGTTCAACCCGTTCCGTAGTGGAGGTGGGAGATAGAGGTTACTTTAGTACGCAGACCACTTGAGAGTAGAAAGAAAACGTGCTAAGAGAGATCTCTGACCACAGGCAAGGGAGACAACATACATAAGTTTGAGACGATTTGGACTCGTCATTGATGACAGTTAAATTGGTACTTCGTATTAGTATGTAAAGTCTCTACATATAACTAAAATAACCTTTCCTTCTAGGTAACTAGTTTAATATTTAAATAGAATAACAAATCTATAGGTACTTATTCTACTTATAGAGTTAATCTTTAGAATTTATAAATACTGAAGATAGAAACTCTTATATTAAGTAGTATTAAAAGTATATAGATTAGAGAATAATTAGATAGAGATTAAGATTAATATATATAATAATTAAGAGATAGTAAAATAATTAAAAAGTTAATATATATATATATATATATATATATATTATTAGCTTACTATTAGTTCTTTACTATCTAGCTTATTAACTTTTACTTTTTAACTATAATTTAATTTCTTATTTAATAAATTTGTTCTCTCTTTAAAAAATAGAACTATTAATTAATAAAGAAAATAATATAAAATATAAATATATTTAATTAAAGTACTAAGAGTTTAACTTAAAGTAATATTAAGACTTCTTTATTAAATTTAACAAGTAGAAGACGATTAACTTTAAGTCTCTTTAGTACTCAAGTCTTAACTAAGTATAAAGGCCCTAGCCTAATTATAATAAAAATCTAAATATTATAAAAAGAGCTACCTAGAATATAATACTATAATAAAGTAATAATATTATAAAAATAAAGTATAAATAAAAAGTAGAAAATTAAAAATCTAGAGAAAGAGAAAAAGAAAATATACTCTTCAAGATATTTATATATTAAAATAAAACTCTTATATTAATAATTATTACTTATATTATAATAATAGTATAGCTATTTAATAATTAAGAAATATATATATATATAAAAGTAAAAGTAAAGTAATTTATAATTATATAAATATTAATATTTATATTAAAAAATAGTTCTTATTATTAAATTAAATAATTAAATATCTTATTAACTTATTAGTATATTAAAAAATTATATAATATAGCTTTATTAATTAATTTTAAGAAATCTCCTTTAAATATAATTTTTAAAAAGTTATATATATATACTAAAAAATAATAAGAAATTTATATAATTATAATCTAATAATAAAATAAAAACTAGTATTTATATAATAAGCTAAGAGCTAACTATTTAAAAAAATCTTTTTAAAATTAATTAAATTAAAACCAAGCTTTTAAATTAAATAAAAAAGAGAATTATATTCTTTATATAATTTTATATTTAGTACTAGTATTATAAAAATAATTAATAATAGTAGTTTTCTAGAGACTTAGTAAAGGTTTTATATAACTAGAGTATAAATAAAAGCTACTCTTATAGAAATTTAAGTTATTACTTTTTCTAATATATATTATAATAAGAATAAGAGTTGGAATATAATAATTCTTATATTACTCTTATATTTTATATATTATATTATAAGTATAATAAATATAATATTAAAAAGTATATTAAATTTAAATATATAAATTTAATAATAAAATAGCTTAAGAGAGTATTCTAGAGCTATAGTAAATGAGAAAGTAAGATTATTAATTATTAATAATTAGTTACTAGTAGGATTATAGCTTAAGATAGTAAGAATAGCTATATATCTTTTAAAATTAAATACTAAAATAAGGTCTTAAATAGAAGATATTATATAAGAGCTTCTTTTTAAATATTTTTAATATAGAAAAAGATAATTAATTTTAATTTAGTTATTTAAAAATATTTAAATATAAAGTATTTATAATAATAAAAAAAGCCTAGCTAAAAGAATAATATTTATACTTATATATAAAACTAAAGATATAGATTAGCTATTTAATTAGATATAACTTCTAAAATATATTCTATATTTAGAACTTATTAATAAATAAGGTTTATATAATATAAAATATAATTTTTAATAAAGAAAAGCTTTTTAAAATTAATAAAATATAAATAAGAGAAATAACTAGTAAATAAATATTAGAAGAAATTTAAGTATATTTATATATTTTATTATAATTTAAGTAAGTAAACTAAATAATATACTTAATTTAAAGTAAAAATAAGCTTAAAATATATTAAATAAATCTTAAAAGCTTAATTAAAGACTTAAAAATTAATAATATAATATATAAAGAAAGAAAGTAAATTAATAATTTAAAATATATTTAAATATATTTTAAACCCTTCTTAATATTATTAGAAAGTCTAATTATAAGCTTCTTAATATATAAGTTTAAGGCTAAGTTTATTTAAATAAAATAAGAGTACTTAGAGAGTTTTAAGTAAATAAACTCTTAAATAAAGATATTAAAATATAATTTATAAATTAGTAACTTATAACTATTAAACTATATATAAATCTATATATATAAATTTAATAAGTATAAATATATATAAAAATATAAAGTAAAACTTATTATTTAAAAAGATTAATAATAAAAAGCTAGTATAAAGAAAACTTATATTATAATATTAATAAAAAAGTCCTTTTAAATATTACTTATAATAATAATAAAGTTTAATTTAGAACTTTTATAATTTAATATTATAAATATATTTATAAATATTAACTTACTAGAGAAAGTATTTATAAAACTACCTTTAAATTATTAAAAGCTAAAAAATAAAGATTAAGTTCTACTTTTAAAGAAAGTACTTTATAAATTATAAATTATATCTTTTTTATAGTAAATAGAACTTAAAAGTACTCTATAAGACTTAAAATTTAAATTAACTCTTTATAAGTCTTATTATTATATAAAGAGAAAAATACTTATATTTTTTTATATAAATAATATAATTATTATTTTTAAAAAAGAAAATAAAGAAATTATAAAGAAAGTAATAAAGGGCTTTAAATATAAATATAAATTAACTAGTAGAAATAACTTATAATAATTCTTAAAAATAGAAATTTACTAAAATTAAAACTAAAAATATATTTAAATAAATTAAATTATATATCTATAGAAGATATATAAACTTAGAATTATAAATAAAGTAAATAAATCTCTTATAATAAAAATAGAACTCTTTTATATAAAGAATTAGTAAATATTAAATCTATAAACTAATATAAATAAATTATTAGCTTATTATTATATATAGTTATTATTAATAAACTTAATATTATATTTACTATATTATACTTAGCTAGATTTATAATAAATTTAAGTAAATAATATATTAAAGTAGTAAATTAAGTATTATATTATTTTTATATAAAATAATTTTATATTTTAAAGTTTAATAAAAGAGATAACTTTATAGTTTATAATAATATATTATTTATAGAAAATATATTAAATAAAAAAGCTCTTAAATATATATAATAATATTATTTAAAAGCTTAATAAAATAATAAATAAATAAATAAAATATTATAATTATATTAATAATAAGACTAAATTACTTAAACTTATATAAGCTATAAAAAAGAGCTATTTTATTAAAGACTACTTAAAGAATTAGATATTAAAATATAAAACCTAAATCTATACTTTATATATAAGAATTAATAAATAATTTAATTTTTTAAAAATTCTTTTAAAAAATTAAAAATAAAACTTAAATATATAAATATTTATAACTACTAGCTTAAAGAGTATATTTAATAATAAATAGTTTCTATTTCTTATAAATAAAGTATAAAGCTTATAGTTAATAATTTAATAAAAGCTCTATAAAAATAATAACTTAAAGAGAGCTATTATTAACTTTAGCTTATTAATTTAAAAGAATATATTTTAATTTACTAAAAAGAAGATCTTTAAAAATACTTATTTAAAGAAATTTTAAAATAAATATAAATTTAGGAAATAAGGTTATATTAAAGATATAAGAGTTAAATATAAACTTTATAAAATAAAGTATAATAAAGTAAAATAAAATATAATAAAATAAGTAAAATATAATATTATAAAAAGTAAAATATAATAAAGTAAAGTAAAGTATAATAAAGTAAAGTAAAAATATAATAAAGTAAAGTAAAATAAAGTAAAAATAATAAAGGAAAATTATAATAAATTACTTATTATAAGTAAAAGTTTTTAAATAAAGGAAATATATTATCTTAGTATTTATATAATATAACTTTTATAATATATATTATTTAGGTTTTTCTTATTTAATATTAGCTTATATAATTTAAATATTAAAAATAAAGCTTAAAATTATACTTACTTTTATAATTATACTTATGTTACTAGATATAGTTTAAGAAAAATACTATTATTAAGAAAGTATTAGAGAGATTATAAAGTTAAAATTAATAAAATAAAGCTTAAGATGATATTTCTAAGACTACTTATATTAATTAATATAAGCTACTTAGGTTATATTACTTATAATAAGCTCTTTAAATATTTACCTATATCTAGTATTAGTTATTACTCTACCTAGCTAGAGTAAATAATAAATATAGAAAGTAAAGGACTTTCTTTTTCTTTTATAATACTATTTAAAATATTAAATAAAATTTAAAATAATAAAATAAACTTTAAATTAAATCTAGGAACTTATAAAGTAATAGAGGTAATAGTAGTAATAGAAATTTTTTTATTATATATAATATAATAAATAGTAGTAGAGCTATTAACTTATAATAAGTTATATAATTATAATTAGTAATATAATATTAAAATTAAAAATAAAGAATAATATATATTAGCTTAATTAAGAGAGAGGGAGAGAGAAAAAGAAATAGAATTATCTATAATTAGTATTTATATTATATTATTAAAATATAAATATCTTAAATATATATAATATAATAAGTAGAGTTTATAAAAAAGAAGAGAAAAAAGAAGTTTATAATAAAAGAAGATATAAACTATTTATATTTAAAATATATTTATAATAAATTTCTCTTAATATAAATATAAGACTATTATTATTAATATATAATAAGATTATAATTAATAAATAATATAGATAAATAAATTAAAAAGTAAAATAATAGAAAGAGTCTAGATTATAAGAGATAATAATAACTAAGGTTAAATATAATATTAATTAAGAAAATAAAGTATAAAGGAGCTAAATTTAGACCTTTAATAAGCTTTAGCCTAGGGAGATATATTAAACTAGAGGCTTATTATATAATATAAAGAGTATTTTTATAATATATAAGTAGAATAGTAAATATAAGCCTTATTAATAATGGTAGAAAGTTATATATTAAACTACCTTAGTTAAGTCTAGTATATATAGATAACCTAAAATCCTTATATAAAAAGTAGGGAATAATAGTTAGTATAATTAATAATAATAATTATAGTACTATAGTTTAATAATAGGCCTCTAGTTTAATAGTAGCTATCGCTTTAGTCTTATTAAGACTAGCTTATTATACTCTCTTTATATATATATTTAATAGCTTTTAAAAAGTAAATAATATTATAAAATAATAGTAAAGAGAGTAATTATTCTTTTTATTATTTTAAGAATAATAAATTTTAAATTATTATTATAAATATATAATAATAATAAGTAAAAATTTATATATTTATTTAAGTAATTTCTTATTTAATTTTTTTATATTATTTAATTTATTATTTAAAGTTTTATAATTATTATAAATTTAAGTAAGTATATAATCTTATTTTATTAAATTATAAAGTATTTAAAATTTAAAAGAAAAAGTTTAATTAATTATTTTTTATTATTTTTTATATTTAATTATTTCTCTTTATAAAATTAATAACTCTTATAAGTAAAAATTATAGTATTAATAAATTATTCTATATTTTTTTATTTAATTAAGTTAAGTAATATTATAAAGAAGAAATAGTTTATATTAAGATAGATAAATTAGTAAAGATATTATAGAAGTAGGAAAACTTTAGTATGCTACCTTTATAAATAGTAGATAGAAATTTATTTACTTATAAGAATAGTAACTAGATAAAAATAATAAGAATAATCTAAATAAATTAAATTTATATTTTAGAGCTCTATAATATAGCCAAGCTATAAAGTAGAACTTGCTTGAGTTAGTAAGCTAACTTATATTATCTATAATTTTTCTTATTATTATCTATTAATAGATTAAAGGAATATTAAGAGATACTTTATAAGTTATATATATAGATAGTAATAAGAGTAATAATAAATTATTATTTTTTAATATAGAGTACTTATTTTTAGATTATAAATATAGCTATCTTATTATTAATTTCTTTTCAAGTTTTTTTCTTAAAATAATTATATAATTACTATATAATTTTATTACAGGAACTCTAAAATAAATCAGGAGCATAGTACATACTACTTTGATCAGTCTTATGCAGGATTACTAATGGGTTATATATATACTTAGGTTAAAGCTAGCCTGTGGGTCACCGACTACCCGAAATCCCTGTCCCGTTGTCCAGGATACTTTGAGAAAACTTTTCATGGTATCGGTGCTACGATTTAATAAAATTATCACAGGCAAGTACCACGACGCAATGCTTCTCCATGATAATGCAACTACTAGTCGTGAAATTAAAATGAAACATGGCTATGATCATGACGAGGGCAATCGCGACAGAGGAGCAAGCGACTCACCCGAGCATATTTCTAGTCATAGAGTCGTGGTCGATGCTAACGGCCATGAACGGTATGAGTATGACGAAATAGAACCAGTCTATGAGAGCGATGATACAGACGCCCAGGAACATGTGAACACCATTGGAGATATTCCGTTGTCGTTTTATGATTCGTATCCTCACATTGGGTATGACATTAACGGGAAGAAGATCATGCGCCCAGCCACTGGCGAAGCCTTAGATGCTCTACTAGATAGCATTGAACTACCCGAAGGCTGGACTGGCTTAACCAACCCGAACACTGGAACGCCACTCAACCTCAGCCGGGGTGAACTAGAGCTTCTTAAAAGAATTCAGATGGGGGAAGCTTCTCAAGATAACTACAACCCTCATCCGGTGAGTCGTCCCTATCCAGACACTATGACGAAACTAACGAATTGGTGCTAGGATACTATTCCATACTTCACTAGTATCGAGGAACAGATGCCACTGAGCGCGGCACCGGAGCCTAAGCGGAGGTTTGTTCCATCCAAACATGAAGCTCAACGTATAGCCCAGCTTGTTCGGGCGATTAAGGCGGGTATTATTTTGCCACATAAACCACCGATACAGGCGAGGGAAGTCGAAGAGGACAGAGGCGCTCCATACGATATCTGGGGCAACGAGGACCTTCAGATTCGTCACATGATGCACGTGCCTGCCCCAAGACTACCGCCTCCGGGTTATGATCTCAGTTATAACCCCCCCAATGGAATATCTCCTGACTGCACAGGAGACCGAATTGTGGGAGGCAACAGATGTGGAAGAACGGGAGAAAGAATATCTGCCGCTCAAGTTTGACTCGCTGCGGAAAGTACCAGGATACGGGCAATTCGTCAAAGAGAGGTTTGAGAGGTGTTTAGACCTATACCTAGCACCACGTGTTCGACGGAGTAAACTAAACATTGACCCTACGTCTCTACTACCTCAACTACCTCGTCCGGAGGAGCTAAGGCCATTTCCTAGCACATGCCAGACAATTTTTAGGGGGCATGAGGGCCGTGTGCGTTCTGTTGCTTTTAGCCCGGATGGCGAATGGCTGGCCTCTGGCGGCGATGACGGTAGTCTTCGACTCTGGGCCCTGAATGGACATCAAGAGTGGTCTGTGAGACTCAGCCAAGAAGAACCAGTTAATGTGGTCCGTTGGCGCCCTAACAAAGATACATTCATTCTTGCTGCTGCTGTTGGAGAGGATGTATTCTTTTCAATCCCACCTACGGGTAACACTACCATGGAAAGGGCAAGCCGTGACTGTCTAGATGCTGGATTCGGGTATGCCGCCAGCAGCAAGAACACTATACATGCAACAGATTCACCGACGAACTGGAGCAGACCTGGGTCAAAATTGGAAGACGCCGGAGTTCTTCTGAAAACAACCGTCAGGGCGACGATCACAGCTCTCAGCTGGCATAGGAGAGGAGACTTTATTTGCACCGTCTCTCCTACTGGACAGAGGAGTTCAGTAGCTATTCACACGTTATCGAGACACCTCACTCAGATTCCCTTCCGTCGACTACCTGGTCTTGCGCAGACTGCTCATTTCCATCCATCACGGCCGCTGTTGTTTGTTGCAACACAGCGTACAATTCGCTGCTATGATTTGCAAAAACAAGAACTTGTGAAGATTGTGCAGCCAGGTGCTAGATGGATTTCAGCATTCGATATTCATTCCGGAGGGGATAATATTATCGTGGGTTCGTATGATCGGCGATTGCTCTGGCACGACTTGGACCTGTCGACAAGACCTTACAAAACCATGAGATTTCATGCAGAAGCGATCCGGGCTGTCAAGTATCATAAAACCCTACCCTTGTTCGCAGATGCTAGCGACGATGGAACCCTGCAAGTCTTTCATGGTAAAGTTGTCAGTGATTTAATGGAGAACGCTACTATTGTGCCGGTTAAAATGCTGCGTGGGCACTCGGTTGTTGAAAATTTAGGCGTAATGGATATTGATTGGCACCCCAGGCATCCATGGTGTCTCAGCGCAGGAGCAGACGGAACATGTAGGCTTTGGGCATGATGTAACAAGATGAAAGAAATTGCGTTCCTACTATTTTATCGCTTTGATATGCCTAAGTGACGACACAGCATCATATATAGAATCAATGTAAATACAATCGATCAGTATGTGGAACGGAGTGTTAAAGCAATTAGATTTCGCTGCTCAGATGCCAGAGTGGTTCATTCACGCCGGACACAGGATATCCGTCTAGCCCAGACCCATTATGCTGTAACAATTTATCTGCTTGATTTCAATACTCGTGAACAAGACGCACAAGGCACCGATAAGTGATTAGTGGATGGAATTGGTCAGACAGTGCAGTTACAATACAAATAAATACCCGCCAGCCCGCACTATTGTTCGGCCTCAATAACCTTTTCACTATAAAAAGTTCCAATATATTGGTCCCTGCTAAATTCAGATGTTCGGTTATCCTACAAAACGAATGATTTTGCTCAGGTAGCTAGCTGTGTGGCAGGCCCAGTCAGTAGTGGTAAAGTTTCTGACACTGTCCGAATAAATATCATCATCTTATCGGCATTGAGGACGGTCAGTGCCTTCGAATTTTTGGAGGATGCAGTGAAGGGTCACGAAAAAAGGGTCATTGCAATATATAAAACTTCGAAGTTATTCAAGTTAGCTCATATCCCCAGCTGTCAGCTGTATCAAACATGCAAGTCTCATGTGAATTCCTTTCACCCTCACCCCTTCTCTCCTTGGCCCTGTCGATAAACCTATAATATACCACTGCTATAATAATTGAGATTATAATTCTACCTTTGACTCAGTTTCGTCTATATTCTCAGTGTTGCCAGCTTTTTCTCGGGCAGCCTGGCTACTAAGATTCATTTGATTCAGCAACAATAGCTATTTGTGTCTGAGACCGGTTACCAAACACGTAATAAATGTTTCATCTGATGACGAGGTGCCATATTTGAAGTACATAGATTGCTTTCGAGCCTAGGCTTTAAGCTCTTCCAATATCGATCTTTGCGGAATAGAAGTGCCAAAACTGTCAAGATACATCTTGAGTTGTGTGTGCGACCAAGTTTCGAAAGCTTCAGACTTAACTGCCGCTGTGGTAGAGGCGAAATGACGTGTGACGAACGTGTACGCTGATCCTCTAACAGCTGAAGCAGCAGAGTAAGCTGACTGAGCGGCACTGACGAGCTCGTCACGACCGATATCCTTCCCATCTGCAACGACCTTGGCAGCCGCATTGCTACTTTTGGTGAGGTGATGTTTTAACCTATCGTAACTGAATTCGTCGAAAACCCAGACATTCCAATCAGCAGCAACCTCATGGGAATGTCTTCTAACAAGGGCTTTGAGTATCTCTTTATTAGACTCCTGCGTATCAAGCCATTCCTTAGGTTCTGACTCCGTCCACGTTTCGTATAGCCAATTTCGAGGATACACCACTAGCGCCAGCTTTTTGAGCCGCTATCTCGTAACCAACGAGAGTTCTATGAAGGACTGTGGTCCGGTTCCGAGATTGGGGAACTTTGAATTTAATTTAGTATAATTATGATGTAGGTGCTGTTGTTGGGGGTTCGCGATTGGCGAGAGTGCGAATATCTTCCTCTAAGCAATGTGTATGACGTACCGGGAATATCATGCTTTGCACAGAATCGCTTGAGTTGGCTGTCAGTCCAGGTGTCGAGTATCCAGTCTCTCGTGCTCATCCAAGCCTGTTGAGCACTTTCTTTCTGTCTCGTACCAATTGGCTCTGACTTGAGAGACGAGGCTATCCCTGGTCTGCTCAACTCCCACCGCCGCCTCATTCCCTTTGGCTTGAAGAAATGTACTTAGTTGCGTAGTATCCCATTTCTTGTACGGTTCGGCAATAATGTCGTTCCAATTTTTCTCCACTAGAGTCTCAAGATCCTTGCGGTCAGCGGGAGTGGGATGAGCACTCTAGCTCTGTCTCATGCCACTTATTATACACTTTTTATTCGGTCAGATTAGATTCAGGTTATACTAGATCATGAACGTTACTTGCCAGTCTTTGTACCAGGAAACCAAGAACTGGCGAGGATGTTGGAGGTGACTAAGCCAGCAACCATGATAATACTCAGGCATTTTATATTGTTCACATCGGTGAATGATTTTGAGAGGACACGGAGAAGTTTGTCTACGAATGTTATAGTATTTAACTGTTCGTTGCGATGCTTGATTCGTGAATTTGATGTTTTTGCTATTGAATATTAGTACATCTATTGATTGACAACTGCTCGGTTTTGGCAATATTTAGTATAAAGGGTAAATTAAGTAATAAAGAACTAGGAAGACGAAAAGGGAGACCAGAGTAGACAGGTAGCTGTTTTTAGAAAGACAAAATAATACTTTATACACTGACTTTGGTCAGTTTCTTGAAAGATTGAGTGGAAGAGAGCTTAAACCTACGTCACAACCTTATAGTACTGGTGTTATATAGTAGACTGACTATGTAGAAATGATATTCATCCGACGCAATATTGATTTTATATGCTGGTGACGGCTCATCTATAGGGCCAGTTTATTGAATATTTTGGCGATATCTATTCGCTAGGAAACTAATATTGCCACCATGGAGCAGGCCCCAAAAGCTAATCTCACTTTTCACTAGGGCATGATACGATGCCTTAAAATGCCACTTATTATGGCCCTTTTAGCTGAGATCTCTTTAGATAAATAGGGACTACAAGGCTCTAGTGTATTTAATAGTGTGTGAGGGTCTAGATAATCTTAAGTAATTGACAACTACTTAATACCTGAATTTGTAGCTTACCAAGGGGATTAGGAGATGCTAGTTATAGTGTCGGAAGTTATTGAAAAGTGGACAAGTGCTAGCTCAACCTATGACGGATCCCGTCACATTAAGAGGTCCTCTTAGAGAAATTACAACTAAAATATTCATCATATACTAAGGGTTATTAAACTAGAGGCTAATTGTATAATGCAAGAGGCATTTATATAATACATAGTTAGGATAGTAAATATAAGCCTTATATATAGTAGAGGAAAGTAATATATTAGACTACCTTAATTAAGCTTAATATATATTAATAATTTAAATCTTTAAGTAAAAAGTAAAGAATAATAGTTAGGATAATTAATAAGGTTAATTATATTACTATAGTTTAATATGAGTTATTTTTAAAGTTATATTTAAAAGAAGTCTAATCCCTGTTAATAAAGCTACTTAGTTTAGTTAAGAATTACTATATCTAGTTTCTACTATAATATTCCTCTTATTATTATTTAATAATACTTAGTAAGATTAATATGATATTGGATATAGATATTTATCAGGCGCTAAATAGGCTAATTAGATTATGAGTACCCGAGGCAGGAACTTCTAGTTAGGTAGCCTTAAAAACGCGAGAGTGTATAATTATAATAGAAGGATAAGGACTAACTTATATAATAATTAAGCAATAGCGAGATAGTAAGGAGATTATTGTATATATACTGCGAGCCCGCTGTAAGTACCTAGCTTACTAACTTTTACTCCTTAGTAATAACTTATTTTCTAAGTTTAATAGTATTATAGACTTGAGCTTTAGCTTAGGTTATCCTTAGAGTAGGGAGCTTAAGTATAGACTACACTTAACTATAGTAAAGAGAGAACTTATTTTCTATTATCTTAAAGAATTCTCTTTTTTTAAGTATATTAATTTAAGAATTAACATCTATCTATAATATGCCCTAGGGCTAGTCTATTATAATAGTATTATAACTAGAGTATTTATAACTATATTAAAGTATATAATAACTTTACTTTTTAGAAAGTAATTAATATAAACTAGTATTTTAATATAATAAGTATTAAATTATAGTAATATAATTATATTAATTAATTATCTAAACTATTATTTACTATCTATATAAAGTAAAATATATAATATATATAGATAATAAAGAAAAAACTATATAAGTACTAGATAATAATCTATATATAATACTCTATTAAAGCCTAGGTTAAGTATACTATAAGTATATAGTAAATTAAATAGTAGTACTAATATAACTATTTAATTTACTTTTAATTAGAAGGGGATTATAAGATATAATTAAGATTTTACTTTAAAGTTAATCCTTCTATATATTATAACTCTATTTATTTTAAGGTTCTATTTATTTCGTAAGATATAAAGAGATATAAAGAAAAAAGATCTTGCTTTAATATAAATATAATTTAATTTAGCTATTATAAATAATATTATAATATTAGCTTTGAAAAATATATAATAACTAATAATTATAATTATAATATTAAATTAACTATAATAATAATAACTTCTTCTATATTTACTATATTATATCTTTTCTTCTTTCTTGAATTATTATATATACTAAATTATCTTGATTTTTATAATATTTTATTAAATTATAAATTAAATATTATTAACTAGAAAATATATATATTTATATAATTATTTAACTTAAATAATTATATAATAACTAAAATATCTTTTAAAGTAATAAAGTTTAATTAATTAATTATATTTATATAATAGCTAACTTTATAATAATTTTTAATATTATAAGCTTAATATTTATATTTATATTAATAATAAAGTACTTTATATTATTAAATTAAGTAATTATTAAGAACTAAATTAACTAGTTATATTATACGTACTTAAAGTAGAAGTCTCTATATTAAGTAGTTTTAAAAGTATAAAAATTAGAGAAAAGATAAAGAGATATAAGAATTAACTTATATAATAATTAAGAGATAATAAGATAATAAGAATAATATAATATATACATAATTAATATAATTTAAAATTAATAAAAAAGTAATAAAGTTAATATATTAATATATATATATATATATATATATAATAAAGAGAGTAAGCTTACTTTTAATAAAATTAATTTTTAAAATAAAATAAAATCTTTTTTTAAAAAAATTTAAATTTAATTTACCTTAAGTATAATAATATATTAGTCTATAATAAGCTAGCTCTAATAAGGCTAAAGTAATAGCTACTACTATAGCTACTATTAGCTGCTAGGCTAATACCTTTAGCTACTATAGTAAAAGGATATATATTAAATAGCTACTTACTATATCTATCTAACTAGCTCTAAGGCCTAGTATTATAAAATAAGTCTAAGCCTAAGCCCCTAGGCTTAAGTTTATAATATAATTTTAAGTTATTAATATAAATATTAAGCTAATAAATATTAACTCTAGATATTATAACTTAAATATAATTACTACAGCTTATAGAATATATAAATATAATATATAAGTTATATTTATATTAATATTATAATAATAGTAATATATCTTTTCACTAATTTCTAAGAATTTAAAATATATAATAAAATTACTAACTTTACTTCCTTATTTTATTTTTAAATTTTTAAGCTATAGCTCTCTAGCTCTTAAAGCTTAATATATTATATATATAATAAACTTACTTTAAATATAAAAATAAAGATTTATATTAAAAATTAAATAATTAATATAATTAGTCTTATAATAAGTAAATCTCTTTAAATTATTAATATTTTTAAAATATCTTCAAGAAAGTCTTAAAGTTATATAATAATAATAATCTTTCTTCTTATAAACTCTCTATTTCTTAAACTATATTTAAAGCTAAATTACCTTAAATTAATTATAAAATAACTATTTAAATTAAAGATATCTTAATTAATATTAAAAATAATTTATATTAATAAATAATTTAAATAGTATATTTTATTTAATGTAAGTTTAATATAATTATAATTTATTATTTATTGAATAAAATTTTATTTTTATTTTTATTATAATAATTATAGTAAAAATTTTAATTACTATTAATATTCTTCTTAAAAAATAAGTATTATATATTAAATATCTATTAGTAAAGTAAAGAAATATAAAGCTAAATTAAAACTAATTTATAATTAACTTTAATTATTTACTTTTTAATTATTAAAAGAACTAATTTATTATATAATAAAGAGCTTATTTTGATATATAAAATATTTAATTATAAACTTTATAATAAAAGCTATTAAAATAGATAAATTAGTAAGATATTATAGAAGTAAGAAAACTATAGTTTACTACTTATATAAGTAGTAGATAGTAGTTTACTTATAAGAGTAGTAACTAGATAGAGAATAAGAATTAACTTAAATAAATTAAATCTTTATTTTAGAGCTCTATAGTATAGCTAGGCTATAAAGTAGAACTTATATAAGTTAATAAGCTAATCTATATATATAATTAATAATTATTAAAAAAAAAAATTCTTTATTTAAAAATATAATTAATATTTAATATATAATTATTAAACCTTAGGCACCCAGTATAGTGATTTAATTACTATAATTAGAAGCTTCCAGCAGGTACTAACCCCTATAAGCTTTACTATAGCAAGAATCCTATAGTGGTTATATAACCTATTTAACTCACTATGGCAAATATATCAGCATAAGATATCCACTATAACCCGAAGCTTCCAGTGGGCATAACCCGCTGTAATAAGGGTTAGATAGGTATAAATAGAGCCCTATTTCCCTTAGGATAGTTTTATATAATAACTTCAATATACTCACTTTTCTATCTTATATCTATTACTAGAATAAGATTAGTCCCCTGTGGTTCCCTAATATCTTTATATCTTGTATTTTATCTCTCTTTATAAGGATTTTTACCTTTATAAGGTTATTTATTCCTCTATAAGAGGGATTTCCCTTATATAACCTGCGAGCTAGTTACAGCGCATATTCCCTGCCTTGCAGAAGGTGTCTACCCTAGACTCCCTAATCTATGCCTTAGATATATACCTTCTAATAATAATTATAAAATTATAATAAGCCTTTATAAATTTCTTTTTAAAAAAGTATTTAAGAAATATATTAACTATCTTTAATTAATATAAATAAAAAAGTAAATTAAGTAAAGATTAAATAACTATATATATTATTATAATTATTATAAAATTAATATTAGTACTTTATAATAACTTTAATTTATATTAATACTTAATAATAAATATAATCTTTAAATTTAAATAGTAATTTACTATATATAATAATTATATTAAAAAAAAGAAAGAAATAAGAAAGTAAATATAAAGAGATTATTATTATAATAATAAGCTTAATATTAAAATAATAGTTATTAATTATTTTAATTCTTTATTAGCTAATATTATAATATTATCTATATTTATTATATTATATTATACTTATATTAAGATTAAGTCTCTTTTTTTCTTTAAAGTACTTTCTCTCTTTAATAGAAAATAAGCTATATAATTATATTAACCTAGCTATTTAATTTATTATATACTTATAATATATTTAATCTATATCTTAATAGAGTATTATTTTTTATCTAGCTTTTATATAATTTTTTCTCTATTTTTATTTACAAATATACTATATATTCTATCTCTTAAAAGTAATATATAATATAATAATAATAAGTTTCTTATATTTAGAATTTAATAAAGAAAAGAAAAGTTTATATACTTCATTATAAATTAAAAACTATATTTTTTTAAAAAATATAATTTTAAGAAACTTAATATTATAAACTAACTAGAGTATTACCTTATACCTTATATTATAAAGAGAATTTTATAAAAAGTAAATTTATATTATAATTTAAAATAAATAATTTTTAAACTACTTAATTATAAATATATAAAACTAAATTAAAATATAAAGAATAATAAAACTTAATTTAGATAATAAGAGAGTAATAAAAAGATAGGAAGATTTATATTAAGAAATTAATACTTTTATAACTTTCTTATTAATATTATAATTTATTAACTTTCCTTTTAATATAATTATTAGAATTTCTTTAATATATTTCTAGATTAAGTTATAATTATAATAATATATTTTAAATATTAAATTTTTTAAATTAAAAAATATATAGATATTATATTTATTATTATATAAGTAGTTCTAATAGTAATATTATTTAAGAAATATAATTATTTTTATTAGTTTTAATTAGTTTTAAAAATAATATAAAATTAGTATCTTTCTTAATATATTACTCTTTATCTCTATATATATTAAAGATAGTTATTAAATTAGTATAATATTATTAACTTTATTAATTATTTTAACTATTATTTCCTTACTTCTTACTTAAGAATTTATTATTATCTATATCTACTAAGCTTAACTAAAGTAGTTTAATATATAACTTTCTTTTACTATATATAAGGCTTATATATATTATTCTACTTATATATTATATAAATATTTCTTATATTCTATAATTAATCTCTAATTTAATATATCTCTCTAAACTAAAGCTTATTAAAGATATATATATATAGCTTATTTATATTTTATTTTCTTTATTTATATTATATTTAACTTTAGTTATTATTATCTCTTATAATATAAGCTTCTTCTATTATTTTACCTTTTAATTTATTTATTTATATTTTCTATTAATTATAATTATATTATATATTAATAATAATAATTTTATAATTATATTAAAAGAAATTTATTATAATTATAACTTAAATATAAATAAATTATATCTCCTTTTATTATAAACTTGTTTTTTTCTTTTTCTTTTATAAACTTTACTTATTATATTATATATATTTAAAATATTTATATCTTAATAATAAAGTATAATTATTAATTATAAATAATATTATTTCTTCTTCTCTCTTCTCTTGCTTAATTAAATTAATATAAGTTATTCTTAATTTAAAATTTTAATAATATATTACTAATTATAACTTTATAATTTATTATAAGTTAAGAGTTTTATTACTATTTATTATATTATATATAATATAAGAATTTCTATTATTATTATTATTTTTATTACTTTATAAGTTCTTAGATTTATTTTAAAGTTTATTTTATTATTTTAAAACTTATTTAATATTCTAAATAGTACTATAAAAGAAAGGAAAATTTTTTACTTTTTATATTTAAGTAAATAAAGTAATAGCTAGTACTAAGTAAAGCTAAGTACTTAAGGAGCTTATTATAAATAATATAATTTAAATAGCTTATCTTAATTAATATAAATACTTTTAGAAATATCTCTTAAGCTTTATATTACTAATTTTAACTTTATAACTTCTCTATTACTCTCTTAATAATATTAGTTTTCTTAGAATATATTTAATAGTTTAAGGTTATTATAATTATTAAAATAAGTTTAATTTTAATCTCTATTTCTAATATTTAAATTATATAAACTAATATTAAAGAAAAGAAAACTAAATAATATATTATTATAAAAGTTATATTATATAAATACTAAAATAATATATTTTCTTTATTAAAGATCTTTATTTATAATAAGTAATTTATTATAATTTACTTTAATTATTTTTACTTTACTTTTCTTTATTTTCTTATATTTTACTTTAATTTATTATAATTTAATTTAATTTAGCTTAATTTAGCTTAGTTTAATTTAATTTAATTTAGTAATAATTTTTCTATTATTTAAAATATATATTTAACTCTTAAATTCTAAATATAATTTTTATTTTTAAGCTTCTAGCTATTTTAAGATCTCCTTAACTAAATATTTTTAAAAATCTTCTTTCTAATAAATTAAAATATACTCTTTTATATTAATAAGCCTAAATTAAAAATAATTTTTTTTATTTACTTTCTTTATAAAGCTTTAATTAAATTATTTATTATAAGTTTTATATTTTATTTATAAATAATAAAGATTATTTATTATTAAATATATTCTTTAAGCTAGTAATTATAAATATTTATATACTTTAGTTTTATTTTTAAATTTTTAAGAAAATCTTGAAAAAAATTAAATTATTTATTAATTATTATAAATAAGATATAAACTTAGATTATAAAGTTTTATATCTAATTCTTTAAATAGCTTTATTATATTTACTTAAGACTTTCTTCTATTTAATATATTTTTTATAAATAATATATTATTATAAACTATAAATATATCTTCTTTATTAAACTTTAAAATATAGAATTATCTTATATAGTAGTATAAACTCAAGCTTTAACTTAAGTTATCCTTAGAATAAGGAGCTTAAGTATAGACTATAATTAGCTATAGTAAGAAAGAAACTTCTTTCTTTTATTTAGAGACAATCTTCTTCTTTAAGTATATTAATATAAAAATTAATATCTACTTATAATATACTCTAGAGCTAGTTTATTATATATAGAGATAATATAGTATTTAATTTATTACTTTAATATATTATTTACTTAAATTTATTATAAACTTAACTAAATATATTATTATTATTATTATACTATCTATTACCTATAGGAGATAGAATATATAATATATCTATAGATAATAATAGAGAAAAAACTATACTAAGACTAGATAAAAACCTCTATATAATACCCTATTTAGGCCTAGGTTAGGTATATTATAAGTATATAATAAATTTAATAGTTAAGCTAGTATAACTATCTAGCTTACTTCTTATTAAAAAGAGAGATATATTTTAAAAGAGAGATATATTTAATCTTAATATAAGTATAATATAATTTAATAATTATTAGTAATATTATATTATAATACTAGCTAGTAAAATATTATAATAGCTAGTAGTTATTATTATAATATTAAACTTATAATAATAATAATAAACTCTCTTATATTTACTTTCTTATTCTTTTTCTCTTCTTTAAACTTATTATATCTAATAAATTACTATTTTAATTTAAAAAGTTATATTTATTATTTTAAAATTAATATAAGTTTATATTATTAATAAAGTAATAATATTAATTTAATATAATAATAATAATATAAGTTATTATTTAATCTTTAATTAATTTACTTTTTTTATTTATATTAATTAAAGATAGTTAATATATTTTTTAAATAATTTTTTAAAGAGAAGTTTATAAAATTAACCTATAATCTCTAATTATATATTAAATATTAATTATATTTTTTAAAGAAGAAAAATAATAGAAAGTTAAGTCTTCTAGTACTATATTTAAAATATAAAAGTAATCTTTACTATTTATTATTATAAAAAGTTTAATATAAAATATACTTTATATTATATATATAATAAAAATATATTTAATAAAAATAATAGCTTTATATTATAGTTAATATAATAAGTAAATAAATATAAATTTTAATTTAAATATTCTTTATTAATTATTTAAAGATTAATAATTATTAATTTATAGTTTATATTATTAATATAAAATATATATATTAATATTTAAATTATAAAGAAAGTAATATAAATATTAAAAATAATATTAAAGAAAAATAAAAAAATAAAAAAAGTCAAAAAAAAATCTTTTATAAATATAAAATATAGTTAATATAATACTATTAAAACAAGTAATAATTATATTTTATAATTTGTAGCAAGTAATTTAATAAATTACTTAATAAATATTTTATAATAGTTACTATATTAAAGTAGTCTATATTTACTTTAATAAAAGTACTCGGTAAATTAATTAAATAGTTAGTTCCTTTTTATAATTAGTGAGCATATATGGGGGAAGGGGAAGGGAAAAAAAGAAAAAAAAGAAAAAGAGAAAAAGAAGAATAAAAAAGAAAGAAAAGAAAGAGAGCGAGACGAGAGATGGGAAGAGAAAGGGAAAGGAAGAAAGAGAAGGCGGAGAAAAGGAAAAGTGAAAAAGAAAGGAAGAAGAAGAAAGGTGAAGGAAAGGGGAGAAGGGAAGGAGAAGGAAGAGAAAGAAAGAATAGAAGAGGGGGGGGGAAAGAAAAAAGGCGAGAAGGGGGGGAATTAGAGGGCAAAGAAGGGAGGGGGGAAGGAGGGAAAAGGGAAAAGGAAGAAAAAAGGGGAGAAAAAGGCGAAGGGCGGGGGCGGGGGGGGAAAGAGGAAGGAGAAAAAAAAAAAAGGAGAAAAGAAAAGAAAGGGGGAAAAATGGAGAGGAGAAGAGAGGGGACGAGGAGAAGGGGGGAGAAAAGAAGAGAAAAAGGAAGAGAAAATTATAATAAATAGGTATAAAAAGAGTTGTGTGTGATATTTAAAATTATTAATAATAAAGAATATATAGAAATAATTTTCGTGTTTAATTTATAATTGAATAATAAAATAAAATATAGTAAAACTGGATTAAAAAAAAGTAAAATTTTATAAGGTTTATATAACTTAATTTATTAATCAATAAAGAAGCTATTAATATTTTTAAAATTTTTATAGAATAGCTAATAATAATTTTAAAACGTAATTTCAGTTTTATTAAACTTACTTAAAATTAAAATATTTTATATATATAAAAATTATATTATATATACCTTTTTTTTATTTTAAAGTGACTAAGTAATTTATTATTTATATTATTTTTTTGAACGAGTGTTTTAATTAACAGTTTTTTTAAGTAGCCTCTTTAATTAAATAGTTTTATTTAAAAAAGAGCACTTTATTTAAAGTTATTAATAATATAAATGTATAGTTAATATATTATTAATATAGCTAATTATTAAATTAGTATTATACTTTTTTATTATTTTTTATATAATTTTAAAATTAAATAATATAATAATTAAAATAAAATCTAGTAAAAGAGTCTTTATTTTTATATAAAGAGTTTAAATTAAGTTATTTTAAATATATTAATAATTACTTTAAAAACTTAATTTTAAAGTAATTAAAGTACTATTACTAGTTTATATAATTTTCTATCTTTTTTTATTAATTAATAAAAAGTAATATTTTTTATAAAAAATAATTAACTTTATAATTAATTATAAATAAAATATATAGCTTAAAGTAAATATTTTATATATTATTATAATTTAATAAAGTCTTTATTTAATATTTAATATAGTTTTTAAGTTAACGATATATAATTTCTAGCTAAACTTTTTATAGAAAATTACTTTAAAGAAGTAACTAAACTCTTAAAGTTCTATTTATATATTATTAAATTAAATATATTAAAAAGCTAAGTAATAAGCTTTAATAAAGTATATAAAATATACTTTTTTATATTTAAAAATTATTTTAATTTTAATAGTTTATTAAAATAATATTTTTTAAATAATTTTAAATTAAACTTTAATTTTCTTTATAATATATTTAAATATAAAGATATTTATATTATTTATAAAATTAATAATAATTATATTTTCTACTCTTTTTAAATATTTATAAAAAATTAGAATTAAAAAAAATAAATAAAATAAAAAATAATAAAGACTTTAGAAGATATTTATTTTAATATAGAAAGCTTTAATAAAAACTCTTTTAATTTAAAAATATATTATATATAAATTAAAATAAAAGTAAAGAAGATATAAGAGCTATAATAATAGTTCTATAAAGAGAAGCTTATTTAGTAGATATTTTATAATTAATTAAATTAAGACTTATATAAAATTAAATTATAAAAATAAAGTTAAGTTATTATAATTCTAGGCTATATATATTATCTTAATTATTAATCTAATTACGAGGGCGTTTATGAAATATTTTTATTAGTCTTCATTTAGTTTTCGTAGATAAAAAGCTAGTATATTTTTTAATAAAATTATTAAAATAAGTAGATAAGAAATATTTTATTTAATTTACTTAGAATATAAAAAAAAGAGATAAAATATTAAGCTTATATTATATTTTGGTCTAAGTGAGTTTTCTTAATTTAAAGATAATTATATATGGACTTAGTAATTAATTAATATAAATTAAGAAAGTATTTAAATTTAAAATTAGATGACTTATTATTTTGGTAATTATAATTTATAAATAAATGGCTATTAATTATATATTTTAATGGTTTTAATTAACTAATTTATTAAAAATGTTTATAAAATGTATAATAAACAGTAATAAAGATAATAAAATAGTATATAATAAGTACTTAAGTAATAAGTATTAATTTATTTTCTAATTAAAAATAAAGTCAAAAGTAAAGATTTATATTGATATTAATATCTTTGGACTAAAAGTAAGAAGATCGCCATATGCAAATACACATATTAGCTTTTTATTAAAAAAAAGTTCTATAAAGAGAAGCTATTTTAATTTAAAATAAAACTGAGAAGAATATCTTATATAATCTGCTGTGGAATTATTTAACTTAATATTTAAAAATCTAAGAACTTTTTAAAAACTATAATAATATTTATTCTAAATGTATATTAAAATAATTTGGGACTGTAGTTTTTAAATTATATTATTTGTAATTTAATAGTCGTTAGATAAAGAAAATTTTAATAATTGATATATGATTTTGATATATAAAATAAATTTATTTTTAATCGATTTAATATTTATTGAATAATATATATATTATATTTTATTATAAATTACTAGTTAGTAATTATATTATACTTCTTAGTATTATATAAAATAGAGATTATTAAAGTATTTCTATTTATGTAGCTAATAGCTTTATAAATTTATTTATATTTTAATTAAAAAGAGTTATTAAGGATTATATTTTAATTAATCTCTCTATCTCTTTATAATTAAGAGTAATATTATTAAAAAGTATTAGCTAAATTTAGATTATTATATTAAAATTTATATAAATATATTATAAAATATAATTAAAGTTATTAAATTATAATTAATATTTATATATTAAGCTATTAATTTTAAATATTTTATATAAAATTTAATCTATTATAATAATTATTATAATAAAAGTAAATTATTATTTAAAAAAGTAATAAATTTAAGTTAAAGTTATTATATTACTTAAAGGAAAGTATTATTATTAAGTAAAATATAATTTAAAGAGGTTTTATAAATAGTAATATAAATTAAAATTATTAATAAAAAAAAGAGAATTTTAAAATAAATTTATATAAAATTTATATTAAATTAGTTTTTATTTCTTTACTTAGAGAATTATAAGTTATTATAATTTAAATTTATTAATATAAGAAATTATTATATATATTAGTTTATTTTTTATATTATATCTTTATATTATAAACTTATATTATTTATATATATATAATATAATTTACTTTTTAATATAAATTAAGTAATATAATATTATCTTTAAATATATAGATTTTTATATTTTAATATTTTAATAAGCTCTCGAAATATAATTATATTATATCTAGTTTAAGAGAAAAGTATTAATTAAGTAAAATTTAGCTTATTATTTATATTTTAATATATATTAGTAAGAATATATAAAGTAATTTACTTTTATATTCTAATAATAATAAGCTCTTATAAAGTAAAATTAGTTTTATATTAAATATAGATCTTTATACAGTAAATAATTTAATTTTTTATCTTTATTAATAATTAAATAATTACTATTTTTCTTTTAACTCTTTTTTAAGTATATATTAATATTATATTAAAAGTATTAATAATATTATTTAAATTAGAGGCTCTTATTATAAGATTTTAATTAAATATTTTATATATTAAAATTAGCTCTTTATTATATAATAATTAGCTTTTTTAATAATTAAAAATAAATAATTTAAAGTAAAATATATATTAACTTTAAGTTAACTTTATATTTTTCTTACTTTAATAATAAATATTTAATTTATTATATTTATTTTTTAAAAAAAGAGTATTAATATTATTTAAGATTATTTTCTAATTAAATCTTTTTTATAAATATTATAAAAAAGAGTTAACAAAATAATTATATTTTTTAAAAAAAGCTTAGGCTATTTATTTATTATTTAAAAACTTAGTTATTATTATTATAATAAAGACTAGAATTATATCTTTACTAAGTAAATAATAAGTTATAATTATATTAAATTTATTTTAAATAATATTTATTATTTAAATAATTTCTTAATATAATTTATTTTTAATATTAGCTAATATATCTTTAATTTAATAGTTATTTATATTTAATTAGAGGTAATTTAATTTTAAATAAAGTTTAAAGAAAGAGAGGTTATAAAAAGAAATATTATTATTATTATTATATAACTTTAAGGTCTTTTTAAAAGTATTTTAAGAATATTAGTAAATTAAAGAGTCTTATTTATTATAATAATAATTATATTAATTATTTAATTTTAATATAAGTTCTTATTTTTATATTTAAAGTAAGTTTATTATATATTTATAATATATTAAGCTCTAAGAGCTAGAGAGCTATAATTTAAAAGTTTAAAATTAATAATAAAGAAGTAAAGCTAGTAATTTTATAATAAATTTTAAATTCTTAAAGATTAATAAAAAAGTAATTTATTTTTATTATAATATTAATATAAATATAACTTATATAATATATTATATATTCTATAGAATTATAGTAATTATATTTAGGCTATAGTATTTAAAATTAATATTTATTAGCTTAGTACTTATATTAATAATTTAAGATTAATATATTATTATATTTAAAGTAAGTTAAGTTTAAGGATTTAAAAATTAATATTAGATTTATTTTAAGAATTAATTTAGCTAAGGGTAAGCTTACTTGTTTATTATAAAATATAAT